>CM077645.1:173367502-174567502 GCA_039707465.1 Rhabdophis nuchalis
TCTATTGTTCTCAAAGTAAAAAAAACAATCATCTTCATAATCTGTGGCAGTCATACTGTTTTATGTGAATGGATAACATTACAGGGAAAATATTGCAGGTTTTTTACAGATGGCCTAATTTTCTTTGCTGAAATTGCATTAAACGTTTGAGGAGCTGTTTTTCAGTTACATGCAAATGTAAGTGATTCTGTCTAAATATACTGTACTACTTTGCACAGCTCCTTTATAGGTTTAAGCTAGGGTAGGAAATGTAGTAACAGGAGACAACTGCATTAAGTGCCTATCTCCCCAGTTTTCTAAATGTTTCTTACCCCTCCAGGAATAAATCTCAATTCAGGAAGCCAAGCATTCATCAAAATTTAATCTGTTTCTTTAAATGCACAACAAAAACTAAAGAAGAGCAAAACATAAAGCTTCTCATAAGCTTCAGGCTATATCTATACATGACCTGGATAATTTTCTAAAAGGAAATGCCTCCCGTCCAATTTTACAACCATATAAAAAGTAAAAACACTTGAAATAATATCATACTCTTGCTCTTGATGCATGATTTATATGCTGTCATGTGTCACTTTTTTTCTTAATTTTCATGTGAGATAAAACTAGGATGGAAAAACTAGTAAAGGAACAAACCATGTAAATGCACCTTATATTGAGGTTTTTGTTAGTGGTGTTTTAAAATATTGACATGTTTATATTTTTGCTGTACAGAAGTATGGATAGCAGAATAAGTAGGGTTTATAAATTATATGTATTCTCTAAAGAATTTGGAAATATTTAATATCAAATAAATCCACAATTTAAAATGTCCTCAGCAAAGCATCAACCCCTATGAGAAGTTTCAAATCTCTGTAACAAAATTGCAATCCTGAGGTCCAAACCACTGGGGGGAAAATAACCCACTGCTCTCACTACAGGTTAGTAGGTTTCAGGCTATTTTCCTTCTTCTAATCTCACTTATCTTTTATGAATTTTGCCGGTGTGCCACCACAATTCATTAGAATCAAGTTGCTACTACCGTCTTCACAGGCAGCAGGAGTGCAAAGTTTACGTAATCGCAAAATGCACTGAGATTTTCCTCAACACAGTGTGGTTTTAAAACCCCTGAAGTCATGTGAAATAGGAGACCTGACCTCAAGACTCTATAAACCTGGACAGTCTGGTTGTGAGTTGAAAGGTCAGGCTTGCTGAGGTAGGTCCTGAGGCTGTTTCAACCTAATAGTAACACTTGATTTGAACAGGATTGTGTTAAAAGCCCAAGTTTCATGAATTCATCTGTATTGTTGGCATGTCTGGAACTTTGTTAAAAAGCTGACAGTCTAAAGCTGACACAAAGAGAAGAGTGATCAAGGAACTATAAAAAAGGAGGGTGTAACCAGTAAATAGATAACATTATAATCTGAGAGAGGAAAACATTGCTTTTCTGTTTCATCCTGCAAGATTTTCTTTGCATTGATTCTTTGCCCCCTGCTATTTTCATTGTGGATTTCCTACTTTCTCCATGCATTTGCCCCTTTCTCCCATTAAAAATCACCTAATTTTGTATAGAATTACACATGTTTTGTATTGGAATTTGTGAACTCCATTAATTGTCATGAAAAACTGCATTAACTGCACTTCATACAACAGAAATTATTGAATGTTGAGCGATACTATTTCAAAAGTAGATAAACAGTTTCTATTGACAATTTTTAAATCAATTTAAGATGAATATAAAAAAATTGGGAAGGTTGCATTCCTTTTTTCTGATTATTTTATGCTAGTGACTTCAGAGATACTTTTCACTGTAGAAGAGGATCCATTTCGTCAAGTTTTATTCTTTCTAAGTATTTTCTCTGTATCAAGTATGGAATTGGGTGCTGAAAATCAGGCTCTCATAAAAAAACAAATATTTTTTAAAAAATTATAAGTAAGTAAAGAAATTAAATTGCAATCAATCAGCAAGGACCAGATGGTGTTCAGTGGAGAATTCTAAAGGAACTAACAACCAGTATAACTGAGCTGCTAACACAAATATGTAATTTATCATTGAAAAGACTCTACTAGCAATCTGGAGAATGGCCAAGGTTATACCCATCTCTTTAAAAGGTGTTAATGATGATCCTGGGAATTAAAGCTAGTAATTCACATTTTGGTATCAAAGATCTCCTGAGGAAAAAATAAAATAAAAATCTGGGGGGGAAATGCAGGTCCTATATACTTTTAGCTAACCTCTTAAGTTAATGATTCATGAAGTAGTCAACATGCATGAAAATGACTTAATTTTTGAAGAGCTTGTAATAAAGATAGATGACAAAATAATGTAAAATAACCAAACCTCAGACATGCTCTGTAGATTTTATCCCAAATCTACATTTATAGTTCTATACATGAGTTTCAGCAACATTACGAATAGGTTTTCAACTAAATGTGTACAAGAATGAACTTCCATGAAAGAAAGAAAAAGCATACCTTCTAGTAAGTTCCATGAAAATCAAAGAAATCAATTCCAAAGATATAAATAAGAAAAAAAATACCAATGCACTAACAGTATAAAAATGTTCCTGCTATCTTCTTTAAATATTAATCAAACTCCATGTTTCTTTATGAGATTGGTTAACACATATGCTTTTACAAATGAATAACTGAGGCATGAACATTAATTACATGACTTCTGGCTATAAAAGGAATCTTAACACTGTAGCACAGATGGAACAAAGGCATCTATGAATTCTTCCAAAGTATGTTAACATAATTTCAACCATTTCCCGTATTATTTCTTCCAAGTGGAATTTGCCAAGCAGTGTGCATTTATATAAAGAGGTGAGGCTTGATGGTCAATCTTGCATCAGAAAATTGTTCTTTGCTATAGTGACTCGAGGCTTTGTCTCCAGACAAAGTTCAGCTCCTATTTTGCAAGATGCTGTAGCATACTGTGTTCGTTACTATTGATGGGCTGCCTGTTACCGCTACTTGCATTTATTGTTTGTCTTGATGTGATTATTTCTGTATGACAGTCAAGTCCCAGACTTATGAGCCATTTTTAGAAGAATGTCTCCACCTCTGAAATCTCCCTTGACATCCAGATATCTGTCACTACTAAAGCTAAACAGATACAAAGCTGCAAACCGGTAAATGCTACCTCGGAAATGTGTGGGCTTTTCAAGAGGGAAATTGGACCACATATGTTTATTTAAAAAGTTAATATAATTTAAGAAAACTGAAAAAGCAAATGAAACATTGGTAATTTGAAATTTAATCCTCCCCAAATGGTTCCTAATCTGTGAATCATTAGTAAACCTTGATACTACTACAGGTAGTCAATAATATGGATAGCAAATTAAAAATAAATAACATGGCATATTTCATAATTTCAGCTGATATGGACATTCTTGACTCAAATCACAAAAATATATTGCAGGAATTAAGATGAAAGCACCAAAGTCTCATAAAGCCATTTCTCCCTACCTGGGTCTAGTAACAGATATACACAGCTGCAGACACAGACACACACACACTTATTTATACAAATTCTCCTATCTAGCTATCTCTTATCAGGCCATAGACACAATATTGTGCTACTCTAACCAAAAGAAAATAGATTCACAGAGTCATTGCTTGATAAGACACCCCCCCTCGCAAAGTTTTAACTTTAATTAGTTCTTCTATGTTGAATGAACCCAGTTCATTTGCTTAGTTATGCATTGTATAAACCAGGAAATGAGACACTTTATCACTCTTTAGATACATTAGATGAGTAGAACTGGTATGCACATATGATATTCTGTATTTTACAATGTGCAGAAAACTCTTATCGGAGGAACTGAAATCATTTTTGTTCTGATCATAGAACATTCCTTCCAAATAAGAGCTGTGCAGAATTCAAGAAGAATTTTTCCATCTTTTCAACTTTTGTCAAAGTCTCAAACCCCGCGGGTATAAATTTATTGCCTTTAGAGAAGCAGCAAATACAATCACCAAGATGCTGATACTGTGCATGTTATAATTCAATTGCAATTTTATTTTAAAGTGTTATCATTTACCATTTTTGATGGTTACTTAACCATCAAACTAAATGGTTCTGATAAAAAATAAATAAATGGTTGTTATAGAAAAACAGAATAGACAATATATGGGCAATTAATGATACCACGGAATGACTGATTACAGATTTTCCCAGCTTGGTGCCTCCAGATGTACTGGACTCTGGCTACGAATTATGGGAGTTAAAGTGCAACACATCTGGAGAGCACCAGATTGGGAAAAGCTGGCACACTGTGTTTCCTCCCGAATTAGACATATATTTCAAATGTTGCCTTGGCCCATCTGCATGTGGTTCAGTTAACCAGGAGACCTAGAAGAAAAGTCTTCCACCCAAGTAAATCTACTTTTCTCTTTTCATTATATGTATATGTTAGGAGGTGGTGAACATATCGAAACCTACCTTTCTTCTCCTATTTTCCCCACAATAACAAGTATGTTGAGTTGAGAGACAGTTATTGGCCCAAGGTCAGTGTAGCTTTTATGACTAAGGCAAGACTAGAACTCATGGTCTCCTACTTTCTAGCCTGGTGCCTTAACCACTAGACAACTGGCTCTTTGATTAACATGTTTGGATAAGGTTTTATTTAATCCAGGAAAATTGTTCAGAAATAAATATATTAAGTTTTGTTTCATGAAATCCCCCAGACAAGATAGTGTACACTGTCTTCAGAGTTGTGACAATCTCTCCATTGTCTCCTTAGTGCTAATCCTACTACTGTATTACTGTCAGCATGATGTTACTTTTTCTAGCATCCAATGATTCGTCCAGATAGTCCACCTTTTTCCAGAGCAGACAGAAACAAAGTTTATTTTTACGTACTATTTTTCTCAACTTATTTTGCAATGTTTCAGACCTGTGAACAACTGGGAATAAATTCCATTGAAATCAGTTTGCTCTATGGAAGTTCTCTTTAGCCCATGCCATATATTAATATTGTATTATGCACCAACTCAACTCAGTTCAGATCATGGTGATACAGAATATTTTTAATTTACCCTGTCACTAATCCAAAATACTTAGTGGAACTCTACTACTAGATGCACTAGAAAGTCCAAAGGAAAAAAGAGGAATAAAATAAAACCTGTACTTGTTGGCAAGCATTTTTTTCATATAAAGCCTCCATAGGAAAGGGAGTATGTTGAATTCAATGCTCAATCAGTTTGGCAAAAAATCAGATACTGAGATTGTGTGAATTTGAGATGGAGACTAATATATATTAATTGCTTTTGCAACCATAGCTTATTTTTATCAATATATTTATTTTTATATCCACTTGGCAATATACTCTTCTGAACAGTACCTATTTCATCATCTTTCAGTTAATTTATTTATCTAATTTTCCATTCTTTTCCAATTCTTTCCTTTTACTATGCTTATTTTGCTTAAAATTATTTTGTTCAATAATTATTTTTAGTCTATCTACTTCTTCCATATGTTTTATTATGTACAAAATATTATTTTTTAGCTTTTGACTTTTTAACTCTAGAAACAACTTGTGAATAAAATGTTATTGGGTATATTCTTCCCTGCATCTCATCTCACGTTGTCCTTATTAATGAGAGAGAATGAGAGTATGTACGAGAAGTGAAAATGAGGGGGGGAAAGTTATATATTATAGAATATCACAAAAAAGTTTGAGAATATAAGGCATAGTTAAATTGTGGTGGGAATGTTATACAAATTTTCTGAGCTAGCTTTCTAGCGTTTTACCCTAATCAGACAAACATGTAAGATAATTTATCAGGTCCATCTCCTTACAATGACCTAGATTTTTTTTTTGCAAAGTTTGTCCTGTACAGATAAAAACTTTATGGATACCATTACATGTTCATATCTTTCTCCATTAGGTTTCCCCTAGCAGCCCATGTTTTTTTTTATCAGAGTTCTCTGGAAATTTTATTTATTTATATTATTTATTTATTATGAAATTTACTTGCTGCCCATCTCATATCCAATGACTCTAGGTGGCTTACAACATAAAATTAAGATTGAAATGAGTTTTCTCCTAGTTTCTAAGCTGTGAAAGTCTGACCATGAATGGACCTGGACAGGTTTTCTGTTTATTAATGTTACAATTTAAAGAATATACATCAAAAGTAAATTCTTGCAGGTGACAGCCTTTTCAATCTCTATTATTATTTTTCTCATGAGGGTATCCAGATGACATAGATTTATAAGAAGTTTGGATCAAGAGCTTGGGGATAAGGTCTATGAATTCAGCAAAAATGGGTAGGGCGTATTGCTATTAAAGCCTTTGAAACCTTAATCTATGACTGCTTACTTTGTAGAAACATTCTTTGAATGAACCAAATGACACACACACACACACACAAATATATTCCTGATCATTCTCTACAGGTATCTTTCAAACTTTTGCTTTGGTAAGATTTTCATATGGGTGGGAGTACTCAGTTATTCCAGTGTTTTGGACAACTTTAAGCATCTGCACAAGTAATTGGTCTAAAAACAAAATAAGGGCAATTCTATTCTCACACTTCGGGGCATAAGCTGATTACCAACTGAGGTTGCGGAGAAGATTCCCTCAGGGACAGACTGTTGCAATTAGGTGCATTATGTGACATTTATACCAGTCCCAAAAGCCTCGGGCACCAACACAATCTGAAACAGAAATATACAAGATACGATGGACAACTAGTTCGCTGCAGCATGGCGTTTGTTTTTTAAAGGGCTTTTGTTTTCTACAACTATATGTTTTTCTTATGGAATTGAACTAGTTTCTCCACCTCTTGGAGTCTCGCTATAAATATGCTGTGGACAATGATGAGGGAGAGAGTGGGAAAAAATGTGTTCAAGTGCCAAAGGAAGTTGACAGCTCAAAGCACAAGACAAGTTCTGTTTCCACTTACCCTCAAGAACTGTTTGTAGCAATAGATCTAACCCCTGAGAATAATAAGTGGTTACATTTTTGTTTCATTTTATTTTGACAATGAGTTAGATGCCCTGAATGTCTGCAGAGTTCAAACAAAGCAACAGGCCTTCCATTTAACTGGGTATATTTTTTTGTAAATATCAGTTAGACAATCACAATAATTGTTAGCAGCTTAAAATGCCACTGTAGTAGATTCTGTGTGAAAGAATTTTCAAAAGTTAACCAAAAATAGCGTTTCCCCCCCCTTGTCATTCCCATCTCCCATCCCCTAATCTACAGCCGCATTGCTAAACTGAACAAAGATTTGTCTTTTTAAAAGTCATGAGCTGCCAAAGACGTTTTGAAGGTTGCCATTCATATTATTGAGGCAAGTCCTAGAGCTGAAAGTGATGCTGTATGCTGAGCAACTAAAACGTTTAGAAAAGCAGCCAGTTTGAGGGTTAAATGAAAGCAAAAATAATTACTTTATCCATGTTTTTGAAGAAAATAAAACAGCTTGATGTAAGCCAAATGAATGGAAGCCTGTGACTTGAAAGGAATAGATAGATAGGGGGGGGGAAAAGGTCAGAAGACTAAATTTTCCCTAAGGGAAAAGTCATTCTTTGGAATCATTAACCTCCTTCTAGGTCACTACTGGGAGGGGGTGGGAAGCAGCAGGAAATCCTCCTGCTCCAAGAAGAATGGGTGCATCTCTCACCACCCACTGACCTGGCAATGTTATGGCAGACATAATTGTGTTCACAAATTCCCCTTCAGGCACGCTTGGTTTTAGATTCCTCTTTAAAGAGCCATGATTATCTAGTTATATTGCAATGTGCCATTTATAGTGGATGTTTTCAGGAAGCTGCAACATAATTAAACTACTCTTTGTCTGAAAGTCTGGTATCATCTTCATAATCCAGGGAACAATAAAGGTGTGCTAGTCATACAGTCTTAATGTCTTCAGCAGAAGTAAATTAATAGCCATAGTTTACATTTTTGGAGACGCAGCTATTTTATTAGCTTGTCTATACGACAGAATGATAATATGGTATTTTATTAGATGGATAAGGCTGAGCTGCCAAGCACTGTTTAAATTGCCAAAAGTATGACTAAAGAGACACTCTATATGTTAGTAACAATATAATTCCCCATGGTGATATATTGCCTTTCTGTTTAAGAGAAGGTGCTGCAAGCTCAAAAAATTTCTTTTTGAGTTTTGCAGTGCTCTGCCAAAAGCATCTGAAGCATTGTTTCGTAGAGGCAGAGATAAGATATAGCAATTAGAATTGTGGTTATGTCTTCCACTTATGTCAACTGAAGTTTCCACCCAAGTGCCTAGCTCAGGGGTGTCAAACTCAAGGCCCCTGGGCCGGATTCAGCCTGCAGGGTGCTTAAATATGGACTCTGGGGCTGGCCTGGAAATATCAGAGGCTAGTGGTGCCTCTGCTAGCCAAAATGGGCCACTACCCCCTGCCAGCTCATGGAGGAGAACTACAATGCTGATCCGGTCCTCTAAGAAATCCAGTTTTATACCCCTGGCCTAGCTTAAGGTTAGGCCTTAGACTTGCATAGCATACCCAGAAGCAGCTGTAGGTTAGCAGTGGCATAATTATTTTTCTTGTGGAAGAGTCCAGATCATCGATGATATTGCCAGATCTAGCATAAAATTTTAGGTAGCCCTGCTAGTCACTGTTGAAAATAATGGACTGAATAGACTTGGTAACTTTGTTCTTGTATCAAACCAATCTATAAAGAGATATGTTTGTCATTGGTTAAGATAAGATACAACTCAGCTATTTCTGCAGTATGTGGTTTACATTAACCCAATTACAATTTATTTAAAATTTATAAATCTTGACTCAGAAAAACAGGATTTTTTTCTTTTTTTTGCAATATGTGAATTTTAGGGTTTTTTTAAAAAAAAATCTGTATATGACGCATATTATTCAGCATAAATTGAACAATATTTCTTTCTGCCTCTTCATTATTAATATACAAATAAAACAGTCTAGATGGAACATTGATTAAATTAAATTAAACTGAAACAGAAATAAAGCATTTCAACAGATCATATCTAAGAGACAGGTTCAGTCCTACTTCTAATTCTATACTGTTGTGTACTGAGATCTATAGGGAAAGAATGGAGGCAAAACGGAACAAAGCCCGGTCGATTGTAGAGGGAATAATTGTAGGTAGCAAGGAAAACTGTCCAGCAGGACATTCGTGGAGACAAGATTTGGGGTGTTTTCCAATCGCCAACCAGCAACCCCAACAGTGGCTTGTGATCCATAATTAAGTCAAAATGTCGACTGTAAAGGTATTCATGAAAACTCTTTATGCCAGCAACGATAGCTAATGCTTCTTTATTGAGTTGGCTGTAATTTCGCTTTGGTGATGAGAGGGTTTGGGAGAAAAATGCTAAGGGGGTTTCGGATCCATTTGGTAGCCTATGGATAAGGACATCCCTGACCCCATAGGGCAAAGCATCATATGCTAGCACTAAGGGAAAGTGCTCATCGTACTGGATAACCACGCTGTCAGACCTCAGGAGACTTTTGATAGCTCGAAAAGCCTTAGCTTCCCTGAGTCCCCAGGTCCATGGTTTTTTAACGTCCAATAGTCTGTGGAGTGACTCTGTCACAAATGCCTTGTGGAGCAAAAATATATTATAAAAATGAAGCAACCCCAAAGATGCTTAGAGTTCTGTTTTGTTAGTGGTAGTTGGGGCTTCCTATAGAGCTGCGGTTGGGTGCAACCAAGAAGCATCAATCAGGTATCCTAAAAATTATACCCAGGGAATTTAAATGTGACACTTTTCCCTTTTCAACTTGAGCCCCACATCCCTAAAATGACCTAGCACTAGCCTCAGGAGCCATAGAAGGTTTGTGCAATTTGTAGGAGAAACCGTGATGTGGTCAAAATAAGGGACGACACCAGGTATCCTCTGCATCAATCTCTCCATGAGATTCTGGAATATCCCTGGAGCCACACTGACTCCAAATTGGAGTAAGTGGCACCTGAAGTCTCCCCGGTGGGTGACTATCATCTGAGTGATAGTATCCTCCACAGGGAGCTGCTGGTATAACTGGGCCAAATCTAAGTTTGCAAAAAATATTCCCATCACCCAGTGAGTGCAACAAGTGTTGCACCACTGGGATTGGGTAAGCACTCTGTTGTAGGGTGAGGTTGAGTGTGGACTTGTAATCTGTGCACAGGCGTAATGAACCATCAGCCTTAAGAGGCATGGCAATGGGCGTCTCCCATTTCGTCTGGTCAATTAGCTTTAGGATGCCTTAGGATATAAGCTTATCCATCTCTGCATCTACTTTTCTGCAGAGCGCAAATGGCACCTAGTCTGGCTTCAAACATAAAGGGGTGATTTAGGGGTCCAAATTGTAGGAGATTGGGGTCCCTGTATACTGTATCTGGCCAGGATGCTTCCAAAAACAGTAGGAAATTATTTAGTCACCAAATCCAATTCTTGGTGTCTCATGTGGTTTACTCCGCTGATGCCAAGCCCCAGGGTTCGAACCAGTTGAGGCCCAAGAGGCTAGGCAGGGCTCACTTGACTATAATAAGCTTAAGTCAGCCTACAAAATCCTAAAATTCCACTTTAAATTTGTAAGTGTCAATTTATACTTTTAGGTACATTTTCTTTTCCGGAATTAGGTTTGTGTGACCAATGACTGGTTCCTTTACAATTGCAAAACAGTCCTCACTACGCTTAGGACGATACCTTTGCTGTCTTTGGGGACAGTTTGACCCCCAGGGGAAAATGGTGCCAGTTGGGCAGCCTGACAGACTTTTACTTTAATTTACTTTACTTTTATTTGATTTCTATACCACCCTTCTCCCTTTCGGGACTCAGGGCGGTGTACAGCCAGAATAAAAATGATGATTCAGAGTTTAAAAACAGTATTAAAAAGAAATATTAAATAATTGGCCAATATTTAAAAATCGCAAACTAAAATCACTATTAAAAAATCCTTTTAAAATTATGATAGCACGGCAGTGCAAAATAAGTGCGACTTGAGGGCCCGACGGAAGAGATGTAGGTCCGAGATTGTCTTTAGTCCAGGGTGTAGGTCATTCCAGAGGGCAGGAGCTGCCACAGAGAAGGCTCTCCTCCTGGGGGTCGCCAGCCGACATTGTTTAGCCGACGGCACCCTGAGGAGGCCCTCTCTGTGAGAGCGAACTTAGCAAAGGTCACTTTGCTAAGTGATCTTTCTGGCCACATCTTAGACAGCTAGCATTTTTAAACCTGCAAGCTGTCCTAAGGTAATTTCTCCCCCCGCCTAGACAGGGTATTTGATTAAAGTTTTTCTCACCAAACTCACCCTTAGATTTAGATTTAGATTTTATTAAACTTATATACTGCAGCCCTCTCCCATAAGGGAATCGGGGCGGTGCACAGGTGATTAAAATGGATACAAACATATATACAAAAATAAATAAGTCGTAAATAGTCAATATAAAATCCTATTAAATAAACAACACCCTGTGCTAAAAATCAATTTAAAACCCACTTATTAAAACTATAAATTAATTTAAAATCAGTCGGTAAAATAGTCTCGGAAATTAGGCCAGGCCAGCTAGATGGAAGAAGTGTGTCTTTAGATATTGGCGGAAGAGGCAGAGGTGCGTGATAGTCCTGAGATCAGGGGGTAGGTCGTTCCAGAGGGCAGGGCCCGCCACAGAGAAGGCCTTCCCTGTGCGTCGCCAGTCGGCATTGCCCGGCCGACGGCACCCGGAGAAGACCCTCTCTGTGGGAGCGAATCGGTCTGAGGGATGTATGAGGTAGGAGGCGGTCTCGCAAGTAACTAGGACCCGTGCCATGGAGCGCTTTAAAGATGGTAATCAACACCTTGAAGCGCACCCGAAAGGTCACAGGCAGCCAGTGCAGCTCGCACAGGAGAAGTGTTACGTGGGAATGCCGAGAGGCTCCCAAGATCCGCCACACGGCTGCATTCTGGACTAGCTGTAGGCCTTCCCTAGTGCAGCCTTGAGGTGGTTGATCCATCAGGACTCCGGGGTCTGCTTCCTTGTAATGCACATCGCCGGGTTTTCGAGATGTGGTTGGGCTGGTCTTCTTTTGGAGTTTGGCCACTGACAGCTCCAACATCTCTGCAGGTCAGACTTCGTCCAGCACAGACTGATGAGTCAGATCTGGCTTGGTCAGAAGGCAGCGCTATAGGTGAATCTCATACTCTGTAGATAACTCTATCTAAAAGGACATCGTCCAAACTACAGGGACGCTGATCTGAGGGCTGCCCTGAATTGGCTGATAGATTTGCCCTCAGCCTGGTTTCTGTGACGGAATGCATATCTGCAGGCAATGGAAGACTGGGTTGGTGCATAATGGTTCTTTAGCTTGGACAGTAACATGTCCTAAGGCACTGAAGCCACTGGCTGTGGAGCAACTAGAGCCCGGTCTGTCTCAAATACCTCACTGCCACAAAAACTTAGAAAATAAGCTTGTTTACGGATATTAGGCAGCTCTTCATAGCTGTTGGCTATACAAAACATTCAAAACGTGCTATATATGCATCCCATGTTTCAGCAGCTGGGTTAAACGCTGCGAATGTATTTATCACAGCCATACTGATGACTTGGAATGCTTAAACTGATCTGTCTGGAGAAAAAAAATTTGACAGGCACAACTTCTCATCGTCAGATGAATGATTCGGTCAGCTCTTGTTGTGCTTCAGCTCTAGGTTTTTCAATGACTTGACTTGCTCACTCATTCAGGGCATCCTGTTGCCTCATTCAAAATCCCACCTCTGTCACCAGTTATGTACGAGATCGGTGGGCAAAGAATGGAGGCAAAATGGAACATAAAGTTAACAGGTTTTATTTCTAACAAATGATTGCCAAATGAGGCAGCTAACACATGGCCTCTCAGCTGTCTGACAGTTCCTTATAAATGGAGCAGTCAGATGGTTTAACCAATCAGCATGCTGGTGGACCAGAATGGAGACTACATACTCAGCATATACATTCATCACAAACACAAACTAAACGTTTATTTTATTTTAAACTAGCTGTACCCGGCCTGTATCCCAGTCTGGTTAAATGGCCAACCAATCTGTGTGTAGATCTACACCTGCACACAGAAGCACATACACACAACCACCGTATAACCCCCAACCTACCTACCTACTGTATTTCTTCCTCTCTTCACCTACCTACCTACCTACCTACCTACCTACCTACCTACCTACTGTATTTCCCCCCCCTCTCTCTATCCCTCTACCTACCTACTGTATTTTCTTCTCTTTATCTATCCCTCTACCTACCTACCTATCTACTGTATTCCCCCCCCCCTTCTCTATCCCTCTATGGGCCACCTGGGAGTGTGCCTCCCTCCATGCCTAGTTTTGGGCCTAATAGGCCTCAATACAGCCTCCTGGGACCAAAAATGGGCTACCTGGGAGTGTGTCACCCTCTGCGCCTTGTTTTGGGCCTAGTAGGCCTCCATACAGCCTCCTGGGACCAAAAATGGGCCACATGGGAGTGTGCCATGTGTAAGGGAATGTTGGAGGCTTATTTGGTTGCTGAGGAAACAACCGTTGGAAATGTGAGGCTCGTGTGCGTCACGCATCATAAGAAGCAGCCAGGTGGGAGGAGCTTAAGGGAGAAAAATACTGAGAAGTGCGGTACTTTTACATTTGTGCTGCTTGCACAAATGTGCAAGCCACACAATCGGCATGTATGATTGTTACTCCCTTTCTTAGCAACATTGTGTGAAAATGTGGTGACGATCGGTGCAGTACTTTCTGAGATTAGCAATTTTGCACAAACTATTTTAAATTTTTATTTATATAGAAGACAGTGAAACAATTGCATGAACCCAAGAAACAACCTGAAGTAGCTAAGATAAAATATAACAGAAATATAGTATCTAGAAGAAGAAATATCACTGTTCACAAGACATGATGACAATTGGATTGTCACTGAACTTAGGTTTCTCAGAAGTGATAACCTTTTTACCTATGGTCTCACACTGGGTAAATAACCACTCACCCAAGTAAACCTAGTATATAAATTATGTGCAGAGTTTGCATAGCACAAAACTGAATTACAAGATCACACTTGCTTTTGATACATTTTACATTCTTGTAGCAGGTGTATATGTGACTGCACACAGTTAGAACTCACAATTAGGCTAAGTGAATTAAATCTGCTGATTATTACTGTTAAAGAGACTTTTCAAAGACAAAGAGCTGAAGCTTTTGACAGATATTCCCTATGTAGACACTTTTGCCAAATATGCATTTCACATACTGTGACTTTGGTTACAACTAGCGAACAGCTATTCACTTTATAACTATTACTTGACTGCATAAGTTCATATACTACACTTGCTTGGATGAAACAATTCAACTTGAATAACAAGTTGATCCAGTATAAAGAAGAAAGCTCTCACTAAACTACATATTAAATGTGATGAAACATGAAGCCAGAAAAAAGTGCTCCTGGCACATCAGACATATCACTAGTATAAATAGCTCTGCTTTTGTGCAAGTTAAACTACAGCAATGGTTTAACATTAATATAAAGTAGAATTTCTTAAACTAAGGCAATTCTTTCATTTCAAATTAGAAACAGAGATAAAGGTAATACAAGAAGACATTGATTCATAGATCTGGAATTTCATTTGTGTGAATATCTTCAAACATTTAGTTTATTTTGGCTTCTGTAATCATTATAGACATTTTTATAAATGAGCATGGTAAAGTTGGGATGCTTGTATTCTAAGCAAGTGATTGGTATTAAATGCTAAAACATCCAAACCTTTATGCTACAAAAAACTTAATACATGCCTCTACAATGGAATGGTTTTGAAAATTTATGTAGCTGCCTGAGATTATTTTCTGTATATATATAATTTCTTAAAATATTTATATTAATATCTTCACTGTCATTCACAGAAAATGATGGAAAAAAATATTTCCCCTTTGATTTATTTCCTTTTCTAACTGGTTAACTTTAATTACCATACCCATAGTATCAACTCTTAGCAAACAATGAGATTGTCCTATTTTATCCTAGGTAGTTTGTAAAAATATAACATATTAAAATGTATAACTTTTAATAATATAGTCCAGATATATACAGTTAGAAGTCCTATTGAACTCAGTGAAACATATTTTAAATAGTTATACAAAGTACTATAATGTCTGTTTCACTGATTGTATGATAGAGAAGTAGACATATACTGTATGCATGCTTGAGAGTGCAATGCACCCATGTCAAATTGACTATGAATGTATTGGGACATTCACAGGTAGGTATACAGTGGATTGCAGTCTGCACTGATTATAATCCTTGGGATACAATCATACTTTATTTGATTGGGTGTTTTTATTGTATGCTTGTTTATGTGCATGCATACAGATAATCTTCACTTAACAAGTGATTATTTAATGACTGTTGAACAAGTGGTTATTTAGTGACTCTTGACAATGAACTTCAAAAAAGCTACTTATGACCTGTCCTCAAAGTTATGACTTCTGCACATTCCCGCAGTCACATTTCAGGTACTTGGCAATCAGCTTACATTTATGTTGAACTGTTCATTTCGTAATCACAAAAATTTCTGATTATTTTTGTTGGTTTCTAGCAGATAGTAGCAAATGTATGCCCATTGGATATGCTGGATTTTCTTATAGACCACGTGGTTTGCTTATAACTATATGATTCACTTAACAGCCATGGTGACTTGCCTTACAACCATCTTAAAAACAGTCATAAAATTGAGTCTAGTCACATGGTGACTCACTTAATGACTGCAATGACTTATGATCAGAATTGCAGTCTCATTTGTGGTTGTCAGCCAAGGACTACATAGATATCTCTGTCTGTCTCTTTCCCTCTCCCTTTTGCTGTCTCACACATATGGCAATATTTACGCAGTATTGTGCAAAAGTGTTAGACAGTTGTACAAAAATGCTGTAAATTAGGAATGCTTTTAGAAATAAATTGTTAATAATTTATTTTTATCAATTAACCAAACAAAAAGTAAATGAACAGAAGAGAAATGAAACTCAAACTTTGATGTGACCACCCTTTGTCTTCAAAACAGCATCTCTTTTGTTCATTTACTTTCTATTTTGTTAATTGACACAAATAAACTACACACACACACACAGTTACATCTTTTTTTGTTTATGCAAACTTTAAAAATATGTTCTTAATAAAAATTAATCCAATTACCAGTATAATTCTAAAAATATTATCAAACCGACAACATGAGCAAAAAAGAAAGAAACCGGAGCATAAATAGATAAATAACCATAAATGAAAATGAAGAATGCCTGCCAAAATGAAACAGCCCTAAGGGTCTTCAAAGATGTGTTTGCAATGCTGTAAGGAAATTTTATCCTCCTTTCTCTGGACTATTCTCAATGAATCTGATGGAGAGGACTGTGTGCCCTTTTAGAGCGTATATGATAATAAATTGAGTGGTCTTTAAAATGTTACAAGATATTTCCTTGTTTTTCTTGTCTTCCCTAAACTGAACAATGGAAGTCAAAGGTAGAACTGGGTGTTGTAAGGATTCTGACACATAACTTGGATGGCTTCTTGCAGCACGTTCATGCAGAGATAAGAGGAAATCCTGCATATCAGTGGCTCCATTCTGGAACAATAGTTCACCTTCTTGAACCTCACTTCCATGAGCAGCCAAAACCATTGAAAAACAATTACTGTATTCCCCCAGAGCCCACCCTCATCACGGTGAAGCAGTTCTGACTGCTGAAGGCCTTTGAGTTGAATCCCTATTGACCATATCCATGAAGTTATGATCTTAGTGAAATTCATCAAAACTCACAGAGGGTCAGGAAAATCAAGTCACTCTTTCCAAGGTGGTCTGATGAAGAAGGCCAGAAGTTTTCCATCAAAAAACTTGTTTAGCAAATGTATGGATATTTTGCATATAGCATTATTACATATGGAAAACAAATAAACAAGCAAACACTCTTCTTTTTTCCTAGATGCCCCAGCTGTAAAGTCTTTCTCATCTGCTGTTTTAAGGAAGCAAGTGTTCCTTAAAGAATCAGTCTGCACACTCATATATTAACAAAGACAAACAGTCTTTTTTTTTTTTTTTGCAAAGGGTTGGTCATTTGGACTGGCTTTAAGCACAGAAACTTTCCCTTATGTGTTTCAATTCTTTCATTTGCTTTCTGTTCTACAGTAGTAATAGCTTATCAAGATGACTGAAGTACATATAGATTATTAGCATAATCTATAAATGGTTTTCATAGTAGTTCTGGATATTAGTTTTAGCATACCTTTTCTCACTCTTCTCTACAAAATGGTAAAAAGCACTAGCTGTATATCTGTGGCTTTACCTCCTTACTCGAGAGCCTAAAGTGATTAAGCCAATATCCAATTTTTAAAAGTGAAAGATACTTTCAAGTCATTTTATGAGCTGGGAAACACTTCTATTTATTCAAGATGCTCGCAAAGATAACCAAGTTTTATTTCCACCGTAATATTTTTAGCTTCATCTAAAACTGTAACATACAAAGTAGCTAATCAAGCCCTTTTTTAATCACACATATTTTATATAGGTTTACTTTTTTTTTAAATTGAAGCTTGAGAAATTGGCATTGAAGATTATAATTAAAAAAATTATTCAACTGTAGAGAGAAAAAGACAAAGGTATACATAAAAAAACCCATCTCTCCTAAGAAGCCTAAGATTCCCCCCCACCCATTTATTTCTACTACTTTGCAGATATGTGGGGCAAGTAGGAGGCTAATATATCTCACTTTAGCAGTACTAATTGTTTGCATTATCACAATAATCAAATGCAACCATATTAATCTCTGTGGTTATTAACTTGATTTTTACACATTAAGATTTAGATTTAATCCCTCAGGACTATCTATTAATGCTTTTAAAGTTGACGGGTTTCAACAGTTTTAAGGGTTTTTTCCCCCCCACCTTTTTTAGCTGCAGGCAGTAAAATCTGAACGTGTGTGGAGTTTTGTATTTTGCATTCCTGTGGGATTCTCGGAGACACTGCTGTCAAGGACCATGAATCATGTTAATACATAGCAACCTCTACAGCTATTAAAATGTCTGCAATAATGTGATTATTTTAAAACGGAAAACTAATATCACATGCATTTCTTAAAGATCAACTCTCCTTTTAAAATCCTGGAGAAGGACTGCAGTGAGAAAAAAGTGTAGAAACTTTGGAAGCAACTGAAAGTTGAAATTTCCTGTCTGTTGAAAAGAAACTTAATATATTTTTATAGAGTCCATCTTTATTGACCTCACTGTAAATGACAAATTTTGATATAAAATAAACCCAAACAATGGGATGATTATGATTTATGAACAATTACACAACTTTATTTTAGGCAAATTATACCAAGTTGAAATTTCTCGAACATCTACTTTGAGACTCTTACAACAATGAATTTATTATATCCATGAAGCATACAAGTACTTGTTATAAATATTACAATACTGTTTATTGTTGATGATATTGATGATCATGATAATGCTAGCCCAGATTTCCTTTTAAATTCAAAGATAGCTACGTTAATTTATAGGAAATTAAAATCATAACTAATACTTCTAGAATGATCAATTGCTCCACCCCAAACTTTAGCAACAGGACTTCATGCAATTATATTTTTATATTTGAAAAGGAATTTCAAGGAAGACTTGCAAGGGAGATTCAGTAAAATAAGGAATTCAAATTTATTCCCCTTTAGCTATGGTCAGGAAATACGAGGAGGCTAAAAAGACTTTACAATAATTCACAACCATTCTCATTTCTTTCTTAAGCTAGGAAACATGGTTGTAATAAAGATTTACCAATAATTATGTATTGTAAAAGCTTGGCCTGGCCATATTTCTTGTTATACTTTATTGTTTTTGTCTGTTTTTGTATAGTCTTGGTCTAGAGTCATATATAGTGAATTTCCTTTAATCTGAATTGCAGAAGGAAGCTGCATTTATATATATCCAAATATATTTTAATTTGCACAATTGCATTTATGCATCTATATAAATAAAAATGTAACTGTTCGTTTGTTCAAAATAGGAAATCTCAGAAAGTACTGCACCGATTGCTTTCAAATTTTCACACAACGTTCCTATCAAATACGGCAGCAATGATATATATAGATTGTGTAGATGTCACACCTGTGCCAGGTACATGCCACAGAAATGTAAATACGGAGTGCGGCCCTTCTGCATGTTTCCATCTCTCGCTCACTCAGCCCCCTCCCTTTCGCAGCCCCTCCCACCCAGCCGCTTCTTCTCCTACATCACATGCACATGGAGCGGTGTGCGCCACCACTTCTCCCCCACACTTCTCCGTCATTGGCGCAGCGGTCGCCTTCTCAGCAACCGCTGGCGGCGAGAGTGGTTGCTGAGGAGGAATGGGCATGGGGCAGTGTTATTGTTGGCTGTGTTGGCGACCCCACAAGCAATAACTCCGGTCCACACCCACAGAAGGAACTGAGGCCGTCGCTGCCCTCCTCCTCCAGGACTCTTGCCAAGAGGAGCTTCTGCTGGTAAAGTAGAGGGATACAGAGAGAGAAGTAGGTAGGTTGGTAGGTAGAGGGACAGGTAGGTAGAGGGATACAGAAAGAGAGGTAGGTACGGTAGGTAGGTAGTTAGAGAGATAGAGAGAGGGAGAAATACAGTAGGTAGGTAGGTAGGTAGGTAGGTAGGTAGGTAGAGGGAGAGAGGGAGAAATACAGTAGGTAGGTAGGTAGGGCTTATACGGCGGTTGTGTGTACGTGTTTGTGTGTGCAGGTGTCGATCTACATACAGATTGGTTGGCCATTTAACCAGACTGGGACACAGCAACGCGTGGCCGGGTACAACTAGTAAATTAATATAGAAACAGAATGCTAAACATACACTCTAAATAGAATGGAAGTGTTTATTGCAAGATCATAAAATAAGTGAATTGTGGTTATAAGGTCTTAAAGTAGAAGCATTTAGACAAGTCATTCTATTTTTGTCTTTTAAAATTATCCTTATGATATAACAAATATAGTAAAGATTACAATTATGAATTAGCTTCGGCTAATTCCCGACCTCCCGTCCTTCCAGTGCACCCTAAAATTTGGCTTTTTCAGCAAGCCGGCTTCGCCTGAACAAAATAACTTATTAATTTTAGTTGCTAATTTAATTTATTTTAAATCTAATGTGTAAATTGTTAATTTATTGCTTATTGGATTATTTATTTAATCTTTTTTAAACTTTTGTATTATGTGCTTCTTATGTTGTACCCCACCTTTGGGAGAAGGATGGCATATAAGTCCAATAAACAGTAAACATAAACAGTCTTAATCTAAAGATGATTTTGTAAGAATTTGTATATGGGTTTGTTATCAGATTCCCATCCTAAGTTTGCAGTGCACCAGATCAAAGTATTAAAGGTAGATCTGAGATCCAATGCAAGCATAATTCTGGATTCTTAATTAAATCTTTCGTAGAAAAACAAAGGCTTAGTGTTGAAGGCTTATCACTGATGAATTGGTGGGAACAGCCCACAGTGCAACCTAGTTTCCCATGTTTTAGAGCCTGACCTTGGATCATCATATCCCTCTTTGTGGAAACTTGCAGCAAGGATGAGGAATCTCCTGTCCATTTTCCTCTATATTTCCCCTGAAACAGGAAACATCTCCTCATCTGAGTCTTGGTGGCACAGTGGTTAGAATGCAGTACTGCAGGCTACTTCAGTTGACTGCTAGCTGCAGTTCTGCAGTTAAAATCTCAGCGGCTGAAGGTTGACTCAACCTTCCATTCTTTCAAGGTGGGTAAAATGAGGACCCAAATTGTTGGGCGCAATATGCTGACTCTGTAAAAACCATTTAGAGAGGGCTGTAAAGCACTGTAAAGCAGCATATACATCTAAGTGCACTTGTTCTTGCTATTTGCTTGCTAAGGTGACCCCCCCATAGACTCATACAACAAACACAGTACCCTGGAGCATGCATAGTAGTCAACCCCACTGAAAAATCTGAGAGGCATCCATGGTCAGTGTATCTATGTACCAGCAAACAAGGGGACAGACTGCCAAATCAGGTGATAAGCACCTCTGCTCCTTCCTTCCCCTCCTTTCTTGGCCCTCCCTGTTATTAGGATCATCCAGCTGCCAATCAAACAGAAGGCTTGGGCAGGAGACCAGAGGATGGAAGACAAGATGGCTGCCTGGAAACTCTTTGGCCATGGAGAAAGGCGCCAAACAAACAAACAAAAAATCTAAAAGAAGTCAAAGACACAAACTAAAGGATAGACTGTTCTGAGGAGAAGAGACAACCAGTAGGGAGGCAGTAGCTGAAAAAACGGAGAAAACAAAGCACTTATTTTCTTCTCTCAAATTGGCATGAGGTAAAAGTTCTTGAAGCCATTTGCCTAATGATTGAGAGAAGTACCAAGAAGCATAATCAGAAAAGATGTAGAAAAAGTAAAGACTTTGACAAAACAAAAATAAAAAGCAGAAATTAAAAAAAGAAAAAGAACAGATTTAACTCTGTAAGTATTAAAGAATACTTAGGTGAGTATTCTTAGCTGAGGGGAGTGTGGCTGGCATGGAATTTCTGTAGGGAAGGAAGCGATGGAGACCTGATACCTCCCCCACCCCATTTTCTTGTAAATTTATTTTATTTTTATTTTATTCATATTTATATCCCACAGAGGACCCAGGGCGGCGCACAGGAATTTAAAAATATACAAAAAACAATACAATAAATAGAATTTAAAATTAAATTAAATTAAATTGTAATCCTATGCTAAAATCAAATTAAAATCCCCAATTTAAAACTATCTAAATGGTCAACAACGGGAGGGTTAGGCTAGGCCGGCTTGTTGAAAAAGATGTGTCTTTAGACACTGGCGGAAGAGGCGGAGGTCCGTGATGATACGTAATTCAGGGGGGCAGGTCGTTCCAAAGGGCAGGGCCCGCCACAGAGAAGGCTCTTCCCCTGGGTGTCACCAGACGGCATTGCCCGGCTGATGGCACCCTGAGAAGGCCAACTCTGTGGGAGCGGATCGGCCGAAGGGATGTATGGGGCAGGAGACGGTCTCGCATATAACTAGGCCCCGAGCCATGGAGTGCTTTAAAAATAGACAAGTTATATGAAGAAACTTCTCTAGTGAGATCACAATGCCTTTCAGAGTTGCAACTTGTTCAGATTTGTTCCTGCTAGGTGACCAGACTTACCCCAAATCACTTCTTTGCAATCTAACCTACACTGTACATCACTAAATGAGTTTGGTCAGAGATGAAGAAGAACCCAAGCAGGGGCTATATACCTTCAAATATGGTGGGGGCATGCCTAACATGGTGGACAGTGTCACCCCAGTTGACCTTTCAAACCTGACGATGAAGCCAGACTGTTGTGGAAAAAATGCCAACTTTAAATGATGAATGAAGTTACTTGGAGATAGATGCAATTAAATATCTGTAATTGGCATCCAGAAGTACAAAGATCACCCAGTTCCTGTTACAAGAAAGCAAAATATCCCTGAACTAAGCAGCATTATAGATTATACATTCCCCGAACTGTTATATTAAATGATCAAGAAAGCAATGTAAATCATACTTCCATCTTTACAGATGGAAGGTAACACCTGATAACCAAGGATGGCCTTACTATGGTCTGACCCAGAGCTTCAAAATTCTACGTTTCTGTAAGGTCCTTATAAAACATTTCTATGAATGCTAGCACCTTGTACCATAAACAGTAGCCTTAGTATACCCATGTAGCGTCACCTTTCACACTAAGGAAAGTGCAATGTGGTTTCTGTTATCTATATTTTTCCTGTTCAGGGTCATCAGGCTGTATTAGTTCTGCTCAGAACCATTAAAAAAGGTAGAATATTATTTTCCTCCCAACAAAGTTGTATAGCACTTTGAAGATTAATGCAGGTATTGCAGCATAAGCTTTCAAGGATCAGAGGTGATACTGTCAAATTACATAATCTACAATATAAATTAGTCCCAAAGGTGCTTTTCGAAAGACAACTGGACTTTTTTGTTTTTTTCTTTGAAAATGTTTTGCTTCTCATCCAAGAAGAATATAAGTTAGGGTATCGTCTCCTTTTCTTATCCTGAGAGTTCAAATATGGAGTGATAGAATGTATACCGTATACTATATACTGTGTGTGTGTAATGTGAGTGTGTGCGTGCGTGTGCACTGTGCTTTCTTTAGCTTCTCGTGTAAATGCAACAAAATAAAGTTTGCTCACAGGCGAACAGGGTTCTGGATTTGTGTGTTTCTCTTTTTTTTATGTTTGAGCCCCATAGTGAATTTAAAGATATGTCATAAATGACATTCGTAAAGTTAAAAAATACCACTGCTATCAGAGACATGGCTTTTGCTTCATTGACATGCTGCAGGCAATAAAATGTTGCAAACCTTACTACAACTATGTTTTAAGCTAAGAAGTTATTCTTCATAACTATAAATATGCCTGAATGGAGAGTTTAGAGAATGACCTTCCCTCTAGTGTGACAAGTAACATTTGCTGCTATAGATTCTTATTGAAGCCCTTAACATTTTTTATAGCAGAACTAAGTATTCAGGTGTTAATGTGCCTGCCTGGTTCTACCTCATCTATTTTTATTTTCATTTCACTTGTTCCTCATAATTCTTCATTGTTTCTTCTTTGCTCCTGTATTTTCCTTTTAGTTTACATTACATACAAATACAGAGCACAAAGAAAAATAAGCAAAAAGAGACGTTAAATGTGAGAATAGAATCACTGAGAGTTAGGCAGCTTATTCAAGTAATATGTATTATTATTACTATTGTTGTTGTTATTATTATTATGAACTTTTATTCATTAAACATGAAACTCAGTCAACTGACCATTTAAAGATGTATCACAAATATTATTGAATGGCACTAATGGTTGATACGTGTTGCTGCCAGCATTCTAGGTATCGACCAAGTATCTTCTTAAAATGTACCGTATGTTGTTCCAAGTAGTGCAGTCTTTTGCAGTTCCGCTAGTGTTATTGCAGGAAGCTGCAATTCCTTGATCTATTTTATAAAATTCTTGCACATGGTACCAAGTGCCCCTATGACAATGGATATCACTGTTTCTTGATTTTATTTTCAAGTCAAATTTTCCACTTTGGTGTCCCAGTGAGTTTCTTTTTTGGCATTTTATAACCCAGTTCTACAGTTATAACAGCAGCTGTGCTATACATTAGTTGGTTGGTTTCATATAGTTTGCTGGATGGGATGGAAGTTAAAATGTTGTTTGTGGCACTTAGTAGATCTTTCACTCATTTGCTAGGCACTTTGTGAATGGCAGACAGTCTTTTTCTTTCTTTTTTCTTTGATGTGGTTTTGAATCTTTTCTTTAGGCATTTTTGCTAGAGCACTTAGTTCTACACTTTCAAGTTGTTGCACAGGAAGATCTTCATCCTGTATGTTTGTTTCTTCCGCTGGCTGGTCAGTTTGTTCAGGTGTTGGAATAGTTTCTTCAGCTTGTTCATCATTACTTGTTGTTTTCTTTTTAGCCAATGTTTCTAGATGTTGCATTTCCGCATCTGTGAAAACTTTATTACGGATGATGAAACGTCTTTGATCCATTAATCTTTGTTCAGTTACATCACTTTCCAGGTGTTTTTCCCTCCACACTTGCATGATTCTTTTTTGAAATCCTCTGGCTGTTGATGATTTCTTGATTTTCTTCTGCTGTCCAAGTTTTGCTCTTTTGTTCCAGTTGCTTTGCAGTTGCATGTTCTAATTCCCTAGCAGTAACAACTGACCCTTGTAGCCCATCTTATTGACCCGGGGAATGACCAATCCGGTGTGGAATTTTGTTGATTTCTTATCATTGGTGATGGTAGGTGCCTGGCTTGGTTCATGATGGCTAAGCCACCACAATCTGAAGAGGGTAATCCCATAACAACAGCATCAGCATCATTATTTAAACATAAAACTCAGTCAACTGAACATTCAAAAATGCATCACAAATACTATTGACTAGTGCTAATGGTTGATACAGGTTGCTGCCAGTGTCCGAGGTATCAACCAAGTACCTTCTTAAAATATAAGATGTTCCAAGTAGCGTAGTTTTTTTTGCAGTTCCACTGGTGTTATTGTAGGAAGCTGTAATTTGTTGATGTATCTTGTAAAATTATTGGGCATGGTGCCAAGTGCCCCAATGACAATGGGTATCACTGTTACATGTTTCATCCATAGCCATGTAGTTTTGATGGCCAGGTCGGGATATTTCATTATTTTTTCTAGTTCTTTTTCTTCGACTGGCATCTCCAGAAACAGCAATATCAATAAACTGTACACTTCGACCCTCTACAACTGTGATATCTGGTGTGTTGTGCTCCAAATGAGGATCCGTTCATCTTCTTCTTCTTCTTCTTCTTCTTCTTCTTCTTCTTCTTCTTCTTCTTCTTCTTCTTCTTCTTCTTCTTCTTCTTTTTCTTTTTCTTCTTCTTCTTCTTCTTCTTCTTATTATCATCATCATCATCATCATCATCATCATCATCATCATCATCATCATCATCATCACAACAATGTGAAATCCCAGCTGCCAATTGTTTAGCTGGTGTTGGCATCATATTCACTGAGTTCTTCCCAAGAATCTAGGATGTTGCAATGTATTGGTGTAATATATGTGTGGATCCTACCAAAGTGGCCTTTTGTAATAGGCTGGAGGAAATTTTGTCATTGATCATATTTTCTAAGTGCCATCCAAGATTTGTTGGCATAGCACCCAGTATTTGTAAGCCACTAGGCTGGTTTAGGGCATAATCTTTCAACTTTGATTTTCCTCTCTTGATACTTGTGATTATGAATGTCTAATTCTTTGTCTTGTTTTCTACTATGTCCTGCTAGTGCGGTATCAATTATGCAGACTTCTTTCCCTTCAACCATAGTTAAAAAAAACCGCACCTCAATAAGAATTTTGCTTGGAGAAGGATCACTTTCAGTTTTTGGCTGATGCCAAGAGCCCAACAGGTACATTCCTTAGGGAAAACCTCTTCCCTATTTTGAACTTTCCTTGTTTTTATATATAACTTTTATTGTTTTATCAGTGTACAAAATACAAAGAAAAAATAAAAATAGGAAATAAGGAAAAGAAAAAAGAAAAGGGGAAGAAAATATGAAGTATAAGAGAAGAAAGAATAGATGTTGACTTCCAAGTCTTTTTAGTACATTAGAAGATAACAACATTACAATCTCAACTTTTTACTTTTACACATTAGTATATAACTATCCATATCTATAAAAATGCTATTTTAAACTTTCCTTCTATAAACATCTTAGCTTTAAGATTCCATTATACCTTGCATGAACTACAGCGTGATTTTGAAATATTATTCTTGTAGAAGCGCATTAAATGTTTTTGTTCTAGTGTACACAAAAAAAAACCCCTCCAAATAATTTCCCCTTTCCAGTTATCTTTTTTGAACTTTTCATGTTTTACCATTTGAATTCCTGCTAAGGTAGTGACATACAATAGGCAATTTGCTCAGCTACCAAAACCAAATACAGCCAGATCTTGTTACATTTGGATGGGAGACCATACGAAAATTTTAGCATTGTTGGCAGGGTAGTTGAAAAAAACATTCTGGAAGAAGGCAACTGACAGAGGCAATGGGAAAAGTCAAAACAATATTGTTGTCAAGAGAACTAGTTCAGGGGTCTGCAAAGTCGGGTCTTTTAAGACTGGTGGACTTCAACTCCCAGATTTCCCAGCCAGCATACTGGGAGTTGGTCCACCAGTCTTAAAAGATCTGACTTTGCAGACCCCTGAACTAGGAACTGAGCTAAAAAAAACTTCGTGGGTTTTGTTGTTATTGTTTATTATTGTTGATGACATTGCTGTTGGAAAATATTGCTCAAGAAGGAGCAAAAGCAGAAAAAAAGGTGAAATGCTTATATATAAAGACTGATATTTTTAAAGTGGGATCCATGTGATTAAAAGACCCTGAATCTGTAAAGCTTGATTCATTCCATTTTTGCAAAAGAATATAAAGCAGAGATCATGATTTATGAACAGAACATCTGAAGAACAGCTTTTCCCTATATTATCATGCTGTGCTTTGTGCTCCATCACCAAAAGAAATAGGATTGGTAGACATTACAAGAAAGTACCTGTTTGACATCATCTTATCCATAGAACCCCTACATAAGGAAAGTCAAAATGAGACCTTAGCTGTAATTTTGTAAATTGTAAGATACGCTTGATCCACCAGGTTTGCACCAATTTATGTGTTTGTGATATTTTTATGTCTTATTCTAATTTTTAGTTAACTACTGAATTAGCAATTAGTATTATTATAAACTGTCCCAGAAATTTATTTTAGGGCTAAAATCTAGTATATTTTATAATTATTTCAATACCATTTGAACATAAGGCCATGACCCTTGAGACAGTGTCTCAAAGATCGTAGGATATGTGCTCCTGCCATCAATGTCAGCTCTTTTTTATTTGGAAAAAAATCTCAGAATGGGACGGCTCCAGAGGAACTGACAGGAGACCAGACTATGATCATCAAAGAATCTGTTTTATACAAAGCACCTTGCCTGCCTCCATATTCCCAAACAAATCAGAGACTAGATAGGTGGAATGTGCATGCTCCTTTTCATATAACGCTATAAGAGAATTTGCCTATATAACTACGGCTCTCTTGAATGAAATAAAACTTTACTAAATAGAATATGACTTTATTCTCATCTGGAAATACACAAAATAGATTATAATGGCAGGGCTAAATCTGTGGATGAATTACTGGAATTTTTCCATTTCCTTTCCTAGATTTTGTCTGGATTTATATATCCTCACTCCACCATTTGCCTTGGTACAAAGCTTAGTACTTACTGTTGCCACCAAATATTTTCTAAGGGATTACCACTGTTTGTGCCCTCCCTTTATTCAGGTATGTGAATTAAGCCTATGTTCCTTACTGGCACAGAAAAGGAAAACATAAAATAAAGAAAGAGAAATAATATTTATAACTACTTCCTGGTCTACTGAGCATGAGAGCAGGGAAAGCAGCCCGTCACTTCTTTTGGGAAATAGATCAATCTCACCAAAGTATGAATAAACTCAAAATGTTTTTTTTTTTAAAAGAAGGTCAAACATTCTAAGCCCTTTTTAACAGTTGCAGTAGCCAAGAAAGATAAAAATATAGGACTGCTAAAATTAGTGATAGCATCTTAAAATAATTTTCAATAGAAATTATGCAGGAATAACTTTCTGCCTGACCATAACATGTCCCTGGTCAGCTTTAAATTTGGAGGTAACTCTGAGGTAAAAAGTTTCCATATTGAACAAAGGTTCAAGGTTTCCCAAAGTCTACATTTTCAGAAAATATAAGCATGAGAGAAATAACAAGAAATCACTAACTAGAAAGCACAAAAAATACATGTGTTATGGTTCTTTGCTTTCTCTATGAAACCAATAATCATTGCAACAAATCTTACCTCTATATCAGTCTATTCCAGGGGTCTGCAAAGTTGGCTCTTTTAAGACTGGTGGACTTCAACTCCTAGAATTCCCAATGCTGGCTGGGAAATTCTGGGAGTTGAAGTCCACCAGTCTTAAAAGAGCCAACTTTGCAGACCCCTGGTCTATTCCAACTTAAATCTGAGATTCAAAAGGAACTTTGTCTCCTTGTTCCTCTTCACCCTTTATTACATACCTTCTTACTTTTTCTCCTTCCCCAACTTTCACTTTTTAAAATATTTATTTTGTTTTATCAACCAGAGTAAAGTATAAAACAAAAAACAGGAACATATACACCCCAAACTAACAACAAATGGGGGGTGGGGAATGTGTGTGTAGAAAAAAAAAGGGGGGATGATATAAATGTCAAATAATGTTTACTTCTTTTTCAAAGATACACCTTTCCCCCCTTTCCGGGACAAAAGGAGTGGATTGGGTATTCTCCTTTTCTTTTAGTATGAGATTTTCAACCATGCCAGAATGAATGTTAAACCTGTCTGAAATAAGAAGTTACAAAAGGGCTATGTATGGTCTTTGAGAGAGAAAACAATTATTAGCATAAGTCTCACTTTACATTTATATTTAATTGTGAATATTTACCTCTATGCAAAATACAGGTACTCCTTGACTTATGACTGATCATTTAGTGATGATTTGTTATGACAGACCATCTGAAGATCCCTACAATTGGGATTTGATGTTCCAATTATTAGGCCTCTCTCTGTGTTGTATTTCCAACTATTTGCAGTGTCCTGCAGTCATGTGAACATGTTTTACACTGTCATTTGTTTCCTGTTTTGACAAAACCAGCTCATAATGACCCATTGGTTTGCTTAATGATCACATGTTTGCTTCACTGCTACAAAAAAGCTCATAAAAGTGGGTCGGTTATGTCAGGGGTCTCCAACCTTTGCAACTTTAAGTCTGAAGGACTTCAGCTTCCAGAATTCTCCAGCCAGCAAAGCTGGCTGGAGAAGTCTGGGAGCTGAAGTCCTTCAGACTTAAAGTTGCAAAGGTTGGAGACCCCTGGGTTATGTGACAAACCCAATTTACAAACCTCACAACCTATGATTGTAATAAGCAGGCCCAATTATGATCACAACTGGAAGACTACATGTAAGCAATGATATATATGTGTATTAACTCTGTCACAGTTCTTTTCGAATTATGAGATGTAAGCATTAAGGATCTATCAGCCCTCCAAAGATCAAATACCAGTATCCAAGATCAATTGTTTTCTTTTTACCCAGCCACACCTTTCAAACATAAATTTTATAGTCAAGATATTCAGTTACTGCTGTGGTATATGAACAAAAATTGCTATGTGAAAATAGAAATATTTTTCTGTTTTATGCATAAAAATTAGACTCTTTCCTGGTTTTCAAAGATAAGTATAGTTATGAGTAATAAATGTTCCATGGATGTATAGTGTTATGCCACAATGAATTAGAACTGGTATATGAGAGAACCATGGATAAATGACACATTGTATTTTCCAGGATATCTCAAAAATCTAATCCCCCCAGTCAGAAATTATATTGCCTTCTTCATTTTACTTCTGTAACCCCATGAAGGTTTAATTGGCAGTTACCTTACACTATGATCTCCTAGCTTTTCAAGAATCCTTTTCTTTTCTGAGAACAGTTTTTTGAGGGGGGGAAATGAACATTTTCTCAAGGGAATTAATTATTACCTTGACTTGTCTAGTCATATATTTCGTATGAACCTTTTGAAATTGCTAAACGCATGACAGACATACTGTGCAGTTCTCAAAATCACATCATACTGTTGAGTTTTAAAGCTGCGTCTAACCTCCGTTGGTCATGTGTGGGGACAAGTCAGCTCAGATTCTAGCTTTCCTGTTTCTTGTGCTGAATGACAACATTCAAACTTAAGCTATGCTAGCACTGTACACATGGGTACCAGCCTATTCATATTGCAAGCCTATTGTGCTTTCCTGATAATTATCTTGTGAGGAAGGGGTAAATGTGTAAGGTTAAGTAGATGTCAAATGAATGGAGGGGGTTCACTGTCACTTAAACATTACTTCTGCAGAAAAAGAGCTCATAATGCCTTTTTTTTATTCTCTCTTGCTTATAGAAAGCATTTTAAAAATTCCATCACCTGTATCATTTATCTTTGCTTGGGAACTACAGCAGACATAATGTGTCACTATATATTATCATGGTGTCAGAATCAGATAGCTTGAATTGGCAGAAGTGCTGAGGATTGTTGTAAGATGCATGCCCATTAGATTTTTCTCACTTAAGGAAAGCACTGCTATGGGCAGAATTGTCATATCACTAAGATGTGTAGATATTCTACTCACGAGTGAGGGTGATTGACTCAAAGTTTTTTGATACCTGTTTTTAAGGAGGATAGTATGATCAATCTTCCTATATCCTAATCTTACTTATTGTCGAAAGCAAAATGGGGCACAGAGACTAAATAGTACTTCTTTGTCTAATATAATTACCAAACAGTAGTATAGTTTTTTAAAATGGTTTTTTGAACTCATTAAATGCCATTAAAAAGATCAGAGAATAAGGAAATATTTATATTAATGAAAATGTATTAAACAACTCAACATTTAAACAGCAGGGACACTAATGGGAACAGCAGATAGAGAAAGAATTTCACCCATTCTGCCTTCTTCCATCCTCAATTATTGAGGGGGGAAAATAACAGAAATAGGTTTTAATAATTCTGGGTTTTGGAAATACCTGACCATTTCTTGTTGAGAGAAATACAACAACAGCTGCATTTTACAAGTTGTTGGTGTTCTTCTGAGGTTTGATGTTTCAAAGGTAAAAAATGAAATGTTGACTCTTACCTTGTAGACAACTTTTCCATTAGGAAATAAAAAATGAAAATCTCAAAGACTTGTGTCATAACACAGCTTGATCATGCCAATAAAAATTTAAAAGACTCACCTGTTTTGTGAGATGGTGGTTATATACATTTGAAAAATAAATATATACATGTACACACAGAGAGATATAGTGGCCACGATAAATGCACTTCCTATATTCTACTCTTCCAAATGTTTTGAACAGTGACTTTATCAAAACGATCCCCTACCATTGGCCATGTTTATTAAGAATACTGGGAATTAAAGTTCGTATTTCTGGAAGACCACAGGTTACCAGCCTTGACCTACTTAGAAGTCATTTCCACACTAGTGATTTATAGTGCTTTCTGGTCATCCAATCATCTTTGTACCACAATAACTGTAATGCAGGCTTTATAACACTTCAACCATAACTGTATGATACTATGGAGATTTTACAAATAATTAGTGCAGAAATTACTAATCATTCTCTTTCTACATTCAATCTGTCATAAGGTAAGTGTGAGACAAGAGACTGGGGAAAAGGAAAAAAAATTGGCAGGTTCCAGATGCAGTTTATAGATTCAGAAATAGTAAATTCTACTCTAAACTCTGAACATATGTGCTGAGCATCACATATAACTTATATTGGTTATATCTTGTAACAACCCAACCATACTGTTTTGCATAAAATTTTCAGATGCTAATTTATAACTTTGTACACACATTAGTGTAATTTAACAGAAATACAAGCCAACCTAGGAAAAATATAACCATGAAGTTTGTGCATCTGCTTAGCTTGCTATTCAGGTTCTAAATATTTATGTATTCATTAGATTTATATCTTACTTTTTCTGCAGTAGCAAAAGGCAATACACATAGTGCTTCCTCACTCTTTTCCCCTACAAGAACCAACTCCTCTAAAGGACTAAAAGATAGTGACTTGCCAAAATCAACCAGTGAAACTCTATGGATTTTTGGACTTGAACAATCCTCTTGGCCACAATCCTATACCTTAACCACTACAGCACACAAGCTTCAAATGTGATTAGCCAGTACGGCTATCTACTGGCCCTTTAGATGTTTGAAGCCCAAATCTGCTAACAAGACAATTTTTGTTCCCCAAGAAAGAAGAGGATATCATTGAATAGAGTACTGCTTTGCACAATAAGAAAATTGTGCTTACCTTATAGAAATTCCTGTTTAGTTATTTTAGTCTTAATTTCCTCTGCCCAAATACCATTCCGATGTGTGTGTGTGAGAGAGAGACAGAGAGACAGACAGACAGAGCTATTAATCTGACATAATGTACTGAACATTGCAATCATGTGATTTCACCAAATTATGATATAATGCAGAAAATCTAACAATATAGTGTGATAAATTATCTCTAATTAATTCACTATGCCAGTAATAATTGAAGCCAAAGCCAATAAATATAAATTTTATGTATTTTGGTTACATGGTGCAGAAGCATAAATATGTTTGGAAAAAGTTGCTCATACATGGAAAAATCAAAAATCAATTGAAAGAGAACAGGAGAAGACAAAAAGTCACTATCACTGATATCACAAGCACATGCTTATGAAGAACACAAATTACTAATTACTAAATTGATAATCCTTAACCATTGTACCACACAGCGATGGAACTATTTTTCATCAGATAAAAAGATCAGCAATGGCTGAACAACTTAATATCTCAAAATGCTGCAGCAACATGTCATTTTTAAAACGTCTGCACTTGGTAAATATTACTACTTCTTCCTGACTTCTTTTCACACCCTTTCCTATGTGGAGAATACCCACCCCTGAAACACACCCACTGTATGTGTTTGTGTTGGTTAGTTAATTCCCACTGCACTGGTATGCTCAGAGATCTGAAAAGCTGAATAGCAGAATAAGGGATAGATTTTTAAGAGTTTAAAAAATAATAATTAAAAATACCATAAAAAAGGAATCCCTTGTCGTGCCTAATTTCACTGTCTCACTTTCCTTTGAACAGATAAACAAGGAAGATGGGACATGGCAAGAAACGATAGCATAAAACACTATCAGAATAATCTTTCTAGTCTCAGCTGATATAACTGAGTTATGGATTGTACTCCTCTCATCTTGTGGATCTGACTGAACATCCTAGTTTCCTATCTTATTTAGAACAGCTATCATGGAATTTTAATTTGCCTTTATACCAGGACTTAGCCAGGAAGTTGTTGCATCATTCCTAGGACCATTATTTGAACAGGGAAAGTAAAGACAATGAAACGAAAGAGAGGAACCTGGTTCATTCATTCCTATAATATAAGTTTCTTTGGACTTAAGGCAGTATGAAAATTCATTATGTTCTTCATCTGCCTATCTAAAAAAAATGAGGAAACTGTCCTATGTTAGAACTTCTTTTATTCACATGCAAATTAGGACTTAAATTAAAATAGCATGATTTAAAATACAGCGCTCTATTTTAATTACAAGCCAGACTATTTGTTCCACAACCTAGTATATGGTTGCATGTACTTTGCTGCATGTACATTGCTTTCTCTCAGTGATTAGTGATACATTGCTCAGTGATACATTGCTTTCCCTCACTCAGTGATTATTTGAGTGTGCTGACTATATCCAGCAAATAACATTTTTTTCCCCAGTTTCGATAAACATTGTTCTGAAAATAATGCCAGGCAATCACTTGTGGCTTATAATGAAGTCTCATGTTCCATTAAACTTTCTTTTAGCACAATACCATTTCCCACCTAAAATACTACTTGCACTCTGCGTAACAGCAATACTAGATATCTCATATATAGAAGATGATTCTAAGCAAACTTGAACCTCTCTTTTGAGAAATTCTAATTCCATCTGTCAAAGCTCACCTTGGCTGCAGATGCCTTTATTACATCCTGAGCTAAGGTTAACAAACATAAGGAAATATACTTCTCTCTCCTCCAATGGATACATCCATTGCAGACAGCATCTGTTTCTCAAGTAAGGACATCAGGGAGTTGGTCTATAAAAGAGAGCATTGTTGCTGGAGCACCGCTATGATAAAACAGCAAAATCCAGTTCAGCTGCCAATGTATCTTGCGCTTACACCATTCAGCCTAATTGCTGCTTACAATATATAAGATCATGCTGTGCTGGGAGATATAGGCAATAACTGAACACAATGGTATGATTTAAAGACAGGTTAGCTTTTCAATTTACTTGTACGAGCATTTGGCTTTCCCATCCTGACACAAATGAACTCTGTTCATATTGTATAATGTCAAACTTAGTTATCACTTTCCTGGGGATTATTAATCCCAATAATGACACAATAAACTTCAGTCGAAGCTTTCCACCTAAGATGGATAGTGCCTTAGGTCTTCTGAAATACCCTGCTTTGCCCTTTGTTCTTAGTGGCCAGATCACACCCAATTTTACTGTACTCTGTATCTGCCAACATTAACAGCTGTCTCCCTTTGGCTCTGCATGCCACCTCTTGGCACACTTTTTAAGTGGATTTTTGGAATTTAAAAATGGCTGTGTTTTGGAAGCAATGTTTTTATGCAAAGGTAATCAAATGCCAAGTAGAGTTTGAAAGAGGAAAAATGAATTTTCCTGATAGGAAGAAATGGAATGTCTGCAAGATAATGCTTCGTTCTGCAGATGAGAGCAGAATGGCAATGCTGCCAAACTACCCTGGCAAAAGCTTGAATCTTTCACTTCTTGACTACACCAGGAACTCTCAAGAGGACAATGTGGGTTAGCCCCATGTCAGTAGTTCGAATAGGCTAAGGTTGCCAGTTTTTGAAAAAGGATTTTACTTTAGCTGTATATTTTATCAGCCAAGAAAGGCAAGATCAAAGAATGTACAATAATTTCTGGTTACACTACATTTTTAAGGCTCTCTAATAGTCTATAGTTTCATTTTCTATCCTATATTCAACTATATATATATATTTACATATGTGCAAATATATGCATAATTTAAAATGGGCAGTGGAGAGGGGGTTCCCTTCCAAAAACCAGGAGATGAAAAAAAAATCCACTATATTTTTTTCTTCAGTGTCATGAATCTTTACAGACTTGCATTATGGAACACACGTGCCTCTCAGATGTGTTTTCCTACTGCAGTTTTGATTTTAATTTCATGCTTGCTAGTCTTTTTCTTCAAGTTAGCTTTATTGTTAGCACAAGATGAATTTCATTTCAGATAAAGAGAGAAATTGAAATTTACAACAAACAAATAAATAAATAAAACTCCCAATTTCAATAGTTTTAAGATTGAGTCTTCAATAAGCCCATAATATTCCATACATCAGTGATTGTCAAGATAGGAAACGTATTTAAAGCCCATTAGAGAAAATAAAATAGAGCTGGCATGCACATCTCTCTCTTTGTAATTTTTGCTACTTGAAGATGAGCCAAGAATACTTCACCCCAAAGTATCTGATCTCCCCCCAAAAAAAACAAGTAGAGAGGAAATATAAAATTAAGTTTAAATTAAGATTGAATATAGTTATTATAATTATTGTCCACATATTGCTTCCCTTTCTCTCTCTTTGGAGCAGCTAAGGAATTTTAGAAGTTGAATTCCACACATCTTAAAGTTGCCAAGTTTGAAAAAACACTGTATTAAATGTTACCAATTGGTGATAATTTTGGAAGAGTCTATAGGGTGCCCCCTTCAAGGTTTTGGAGAATGACATGCAATCCTGGGCCCTTAAATGCAGAAAAATATTCAAATAGACCTCCAAAGTCCGCAGCCAGTTGGCAGCATGTTGGCAACTGGTCCGTGCAAGCAGTGTGTCAGCATGGGAAAATCCATTTGTGGGTGGATTTTCGGCAGGTGTGCATGTGAAAGGTGTGATGTGAAACCATCCCCTCCCCCCTGCTGCAGCCGCAAAGTGGAAAAGTTGACTGCTCTAGTCCAATCCCTGTTCAGAACAAACTTCACTAGAGTATCTCTGACAGATAACATTCATCATTTGTATGTGGCAGGCTGTTTAACTTTGTTTAACTAGTTGACACTTCATATATGGTAATCGTGAAGTTCCTTCTGATTTCTAAATACAAATTATTTTCTTGAGTTTAGTTTAGTTCTGGCCTTGTGTCTGGAAAATAGAAAATAAGCTCACCTCCTTTTCAGTTTATTCCTTTCAAATACTTCACTTACAGAGCTTAGTTTCCAAACACTTCATCATCTTGGTAGCCATATGAATTTCTTCCAATTTTTCGCTGTCACTTTTGAATTGTGATGCCCAGAACTGGATATAGTAACTGGCTCTCTTTTAACTTCTGGTTGGCAAGGACATCAGGATCTTTTTCACGTGCACTTCTGCCAGTTCTTCCCTATCCTGTACTTCCCCTCTTTTAAATTCCTTTGTATTGATTTCAGTTACTTCTCAGGCCTTCTATATCATGTTGAATCGTCTATTCTGTCCTTTAAAATATTATCTTCCAATGGTGTGTCATCTGCAAACTTAATCCTTTTCTCAACATTCTCATCCAGGTCTTTGTTAATAGTTGAAAGGCACAGGGGTCAGAAGAGAATTCTGTGAAAGTGGCTCAGGACTTCAAGATGAGTTACAGCCTTTCATGAGGACTTTATTGGTTTATTCAACAATTGAATATCCATCCTATAGTTCTATCATTTTTCCACTGTATCATTTTATCATGAGATGCTTATTGAATGATTTGTTGACATCCTGGTACACAATGTCTATGCCATTCCCTGATCTACTAAGCTACTAGAGAGGAGGTTTCAAAGTATTTCTAGCAGGACTACCAGATTATGTAACAGTTTTGTTCCCTTTGCCATTCATCTGGTAAACTCATGAGATTCATTTTTCTCACGATGTACATGTATACATTTGTACAAGACTGTGTTGTTTCTCCATTTTATATAATATATGTGGGTATATGCATGATTTTGTATTTATTTATTTATTTATTTTGTCATCTTTATGTAATATATATTGGAGGTTGACACCCTTTGAGAGCTGTATGCAATGAAATTACATTTTAACGTATGCCGATTAGCATACATTCAAAGTGACAATAAAGTTATTTTAAGTCTAAGTAGTAGCTTGCTCTGAAAAAGTTAGTCTGGCATGATTTGTTTGTTAATTGTTGCATCACTAACATACTGTTCCATAATTGTTGTTAATTGTTGCATCACAAACATACTGTGCCATAAACTATTTGTCCAATATAAATACCAAGATTCATAACCATGTGTCAAGATTATTCTGTCCTTTCCTTTTTCTAAAACTATAAATATAAATTAATACAATATAAATGTTAATTGTTGATTGTTGTTTATATTTTTTGTGTGCCACCTAGCATCACATTTTGTGATATGAATGAATGAATGAATGAATGAATGAATGAATGAATGAATGAATGAATGAATGAATGAGACAGATCAGGAATTTTCCCAGTTCTTTTTTCCCCATTCTTTAAGATGGGGCATAATTTTCACTCCATTTTTCTTGGATCTTGCCAGTACTTTGGAAGTTCACAAAAATATCAGGAGTGGTTCTGCAACCACCAATTCCTTCAAGTACCCCAGGATTAGTCCATTTCAGCCTGAATATTTGAATTCATTTAAAGTAGGTAAATTCTTTCTTATCCTCTCTTTGACTATACTAAGCTATAATTCTCTTTGCCCCAGAGGCATAACAATGACCAATGACAACTCATTTTCCTTTTAACAGAAGACAGATGCAAAATAGGAATTAAGAAGTTCTGCTCTGTCACCGTCACTCTTTATCAATGGTTGCTGTCTCTTTGTAACAGACTTTCATCCTCTTTGACTTTCCTCTCATTTCTCAGATTCACAAATAGCCCTTTTTAATGCTCTTGTTTGTTTCTGATATGTATTCTATTCCAAGAAGTGCTCAATGCTGAGATGGCCCACAAATACATTTAAATAAATAAATTTAAAAAGTGTCTTTGTTTACAGTTTACACAAACAAGGGTACCCTCTATTCTATCTTTCTTTCCATTCCTACACACATGCACCTCTTCAGCATTTTAGAGAGCTCTCTAAGTCTATCCTCGACTTGGTTCATTTTCTCCTTTTCTCATCTTTTAAGAATTGTTTCTCATCCTTCCTGGATTTCTTCCTCCATCAGGATTTTAAGTCATTGGATCCAACCTATCTTCCCCAAGAGTTCCTCAAAGTATATACTATTCTGAAATTCAGCCTCTGGGTTCCAATTCTTCTTCACCTGGATAACATAAATTCAAAGATAACACAATCCATTTCCCCCAATATATTAGTCTTCTCTTCTTCAACCATTTCCTCCCTATTGTTGAGGATTAGGGCCAGGATAACTGATCCCCTTGTTCTTTCTTCTACCTTCTGACAATGAAGTTGTCAGCAATAGAGGACAATAATGGGTTGGACCTTTGACTCTTGGCGGACTTGTAGTCCCAGTAGTTGTCAGGATAATTGAAATCTCCCATTATTACTGCAGCAGGAGTCTTTGAAAGACTGGTCATACTTATACTGAAAGGCCTCATACATGTCTACTGCCTATCCTCACAATCTAATATCTCTCACAACAATAACACTATTACTACTTTTTTAAAATTCTTACCCCAACCATTGCTACAGAATTTCTGTGTTCCAATTTCATCATTTCTCTGTAATATATGTATATGTATACATTTGTTTATATGCAGTACATTTCCCTTTTTTTCTAGCCTTCTAATATATTGTATAATTAATTATGGCTGCCAACTCATCTAGTACAACCCTTCCAGGTTCAGTGATACTTATCATGTGTCATCCTGAATCTTCTTGGTTTCTTTCTCATATTTTATACATATTAGACTTTCGAGGTTCTGAATAACTGTGATTGGCATTACTATTGTGGTTTCCTATAAAATTCTGAGATACTCCTCCACCCTCCTCCTTCCCCATTTGCATTCTGCTTTCATGATCTCAGTTCTTGGTTTTACAGTCAGTTCTAGACAGTTGCCATCTTACCCCTTACCCCTTTGTTCTAGTTTTAAACTCTCCTAATAAGTTACTGTATTTTTCGGAATATAAGACATACCTTTTTTCCTCTAAAAAGAGGCTGAAAATCTGGGTGCATCTTATACATCGAATACAGCATTTTTTGCCTCCCGAAATCCCACCCCCTTCACCAAAATGGCCTTATGGAGGCTTCCAGAGAGCTCCTGGGGGCTAGGGAGGGCAGACATTAGCCTAAATTGGGCCGTATTTTGCCCCCCCCACCCCCAGCAGCATTCTATAAGCCTCCTTAGGGCTATGCATGCAATTTATTTGACACAAAAATGGCCTGTTTACGCGAGAAATGGGATGGCTTTTTGCTCATTTTTGACCCCCCTCGCCCCCAGGAGCACTCTGCAAGCCTCCCAAAGGCTAGCCATGCTTTTTATTTGAAGAAAAATGGCCCCGTTTTCACGAAGAAACTAGCAGTTTTGAGGAGGTTTGCAGTGCAAAAACACTTTCAGAAAGCTCTTTCGGAAAGCTCTTTAACTATTTCTGTGCCAGCAGAAACAAAGTCTTAAGGTTTGTCAGCAATTTCCTTCTCCAGGACATGGATAAATACACCTGGAAACATCAACCTACCTACCTACTCTCTCTCTCTCTCTCTCTTCCTACCTACTGTATTTGTCACTCTATTTCACTCTATCATTCTACCTACCTACACACACACTCTCTCTCCCTACCTATCTACTATATTTCTTTCCTCTCTCTCTCCTTCTACTTACCTACACACACTCCCTACCTACCTACTGTATTTCTCTCTCTTTCTATTCTCTCTCTCTCTCTATTCCTTTATCTACCTACCTACCCTCTCTTTCCCTTCCTATCTACTGTATTTATTTATTTTATCTATTTATTTAAATTTATATCCCGCCCTTCTCCACAGAGGACCCAGGGGGGCACACAGGAAATTTAAAAAGCATACAAAATACAATAAGTATAATTTAAAAAACTATTAAATAATCCTATCCTGCGCTAAAACCAAATTTTAAAACCCAATTTAAAACTACCTAAAAGTCCCCATAGGAGGTTAGGTTAGGCCGGCTTGTTGAAACAAATATGTCTTAAGACATTGGCGGAAGAGGCGGAGGTCGGTGATGGTACGTAGTTCAGGGGGTAGGTCATTCCAGAGGGCTGGACCCACCACAGAGAAGGCTCTTTCCCTGGGTGTCGCCAGTCGGCATTGTCCGGCCGATGGCACCCCGAGGAGGCCCTCTCTGTGGGAACGTATCGGTCTAAGGGATGTATGGGGCAGGAGGCGGTCTCGCATATAACTAGGCCCCGAGCCATGGAGCGCTTTAAAGATGGTCGTCAAAACCTTGAAGCGCACCCGAAAGGCCATAGGAAGCCAATGCAGCTCGCGCAGGATCGGTGTTATGTGGGAGCATCTAGTGGCTCCCATAATCACCTGTGCGGCTGCGTTTTGGACTAGCTGTAGCTTTCGAGTGCACTTCAAGGGAAGCCCCATGTAGAGAGCATTACAGCAGTCGAGTCGGGACGTCACGAGAGCTTGAGTGACTGTGCGAAGGGCAGTCCGGTCCAGTAAGGGGCGCAATTGGCGCATCAGGCGTACCTGATGAAACGCCCCCCTGGCCACGGCCGCCACATGGTCCTCCATGGACAGCCGGGAATTGCGCGCCCTCTCCATGGGGGCCAGTGTTTCGCCTCCAATGACCAGAGTTGGAGTAATCTGGCTGAACCGGGGTGCCGGAAACCACAGCCACTCAGTCTTGGCAGGGTTGAGCTTGAGTTTGTTACCACCCATCCAGATCCATACGGCTTCCAAACACCGGGACAGCACTTCGGCGGCATCGTTGGGGTGGTTTGGGGTGGATATGTACAGCTGGGTGTCATCAACGTACAGGTGGTACTCCACCCCAAAACCACGGATGATCTCACCCAGCGGCTTCATATATGTGTTGAAAAGGAGGGGCGAGAGGACCGACCCCTGAGGAACCCCACATAAGAGAGGCCTCGAGGTCGACCTCTGCCCTCCCGTCAACACATATTGCCACCGACCAGAGAGGTAGGACGAGAACCACCGCAGAACGGTGCCTCCCAGCCCCAACCCCCCCAGTCGGTGCAATAGGATACCATGGTCGATGGTATCAAAAGCCGCCGAGAGGTCTAATAGGACTAGGATAGAGGAATAACCTCTATCCCGCGCCCTCCAGAGATCATCAACCAATGCGACCAATGCCGTCTCGGTGCTGTGACCGGGTCGGAAGCCGGACTGGCACGGGTCTAGATAATCAACTTCCTCCAGGTGTCGCGGAAACTGTTGGGCTACCACACTCTCAACAACCTTCACCAAAAAGTGAAGGTTGGAGACCGGACGATAGTTCTCTAATAATGCTGGGTCCAGGGACGGCTTCTTGAGGAGGGGCCTCACTACCGCCTCTTTCAAGACGGCAGGTAAGGACCCCTCACTCAAAGATGCATTGACAATGCCCTGGAGCCAGCCTCGTGTCGTCTCCCAGGATGCCAGTACAAGCCAGGAGGGACACGGGTCCAATAAACATGTGGTCGCCCTAAGTTTCCTTGACAACCTGTCCATATCCTCAGTGGTAACAAAGTCAAACTCCTCCCAAGAAGGAGCCTCAAGACTAGTCTCAGACAGTCCCACAGGACCACTGTCGATGGAGGGTAGCTCATTCCGAATCCGAGTGATTTTTCTCCTGCAGATAAATCCCAAATTCCTCTGCTCGCCCTTGCAAAGGGGCTTCCCGCGGCCTCTGATGAAGGAGGGAGCGGGTCACCCCAAACAGGGCGGCAGGGCGGTTATCTGCGGATGCAATAAGGGTGACACAATACTCACGCTTGGCCACCCTTATCGCCACAAAGTAAGCCCTAATATGGGTTCTCACTAGTGTTCTCTCTCTCTCTCTATTCTCTCTCTTTCTATTCCTTTATCTACCAGCTACATACCTACCTACACACACACACTCTCTCCCTATCCACCTACTGTATTTCTCTCTCTTTCTATTTCTCTCTATCCCTCTACTTACCTATCTACAATCTCTCTCCCTACCTACCTACTATATTTCTCTCTCTCTCTCTTTCTATTTCTCTGTCTATCTTTCTACTTACACACACACACACATTCTCCCTACCTACCTACTGTATTTCTCTCTTTTATTTCTCTCTCTATCCCTTTCTCTACCTACCTATCCACTCTCTCTGCCTACCTACCTACTACTTTATTTCTCTTTCTTTCTCTCCCTCCCTCTCTCTCCCTCTATCTACCTACCTACTTTTTTTTTGTAATTTGCCTCTTCAAAACCTTGGTGCATCTTATACTCTAGTGCGTCTTATACTCCAAAAAATATGGTATGTGTTAAAAACTTCCTTCCTAGCATTTTTAAGATGTAGTCCATTTCTTCTCAGGAGTCCTTTGTGAGGGTAACATAAGCCATTATTGTAGAAATTATATCCTTCTTGATGTCATCATCTATGTACCAATTACTGATTTCCAGGATCCTGTATTCTCTTCCTGCTCAGTAAGCCACATGTGAAAGGCTTAAAAAAGAAAAACACCAAAATCTTACTTGTGCTCCCAGTTCCCAAATTTTCTTGTCCAGACTTCACAACCTCTGAAGATTCTTTCAGCATCACTTCTAGTAGTCTTATTTACCCCCACCTTAACCAAGTGAAAATAACCCTCTCTGCTTTATTTTTCAATTGTGACATTTGTATTTGTAGCACCTGTGATTTGGGCTTTCTTCAGGCATTGCATTTGCATGTCACAATGTCCATATTGTTTGCAATTCCCCTACTGATTTTCCCAACCAAAATTGCATGCAAAATTTCTCTATTTGTTCTGATTTATTTATCTCTCCCCCCCATTTTCTTCTTCCTGGGAAGTACAACTTTTATTTAGCCCAGTTCCTTTTCATGAACAATATTATACTGTATTCCAAATGCTTGAGGATTAAGTAAGGAAGAGGTCTCATCCAAAACATATAAGGTGTCTTATGTTGCATGCCTCTTCCTGCTGTTTTGACTTGCTCATTTTGGGAATGCACTGTAGGGAAAGGTTTTGAAATTTCTGAATTCACATGCCTTGGGTAGACAAAGATGAAATTCTCTGTTTTGTCCATATTATGGGTGCTCCTAAGGAAGAGGAAACGGGCAAAATATAACCCACACATACGTATATAAAAAGTATGCCTAGGGCTTTAATTCTTTTTTTCCTAGTACAACAGCTATAAAAATGATTCTGTGATGTGAATCCATTACTTTCCTGGGTTGAGTTGAAGCACTTGTGCAAGTAAGGCAAATTGGTTTCCAGTATTTCCAAAATAAACCTCAGGAGATGGCGGCTAGCTACCCAGGCAAGCTAAGCTGTGCTTTAAAGTTATGGCATTCAAGTCCAAGCCTCACATCAATAAATGAGTGTCTGAGGAAGAAAGAAAAAAAACTTAATCGGAATGCCACGTAAAGAACCTTAATTCTCTGCCTTACAGATTCTGGCTTGGTCTGTCCTCTGAAGATTTATTAAACCTTGAATGTCCACATGTACCATAGATTAAAATGTAGAATGGTGAAGGCAATAAGCTGAGTGTTTTGGTGAATTGTTGGAGGTGGAAAAATGCTGATAACCGACAGGAAGGCACATTTGGGCTTATTTTTCTCTGTTTGCAATATGGAAACTCTTTTAACTATGGCTTGGCTACATAAATAGCTCTCTTGGATGGCAGAACTAAAGCCTTTTGTGGACAACTTTGCAAGCAACAGGTTTCTGCCATCTCCTCAGCAGCCCACTTTTCTTTGCCAAGAAGAAAGGGAGAAATTGGAAGCCGTCTAGTATGGTTGGGCTGTTCGGTGCAACAGCAGGCAGTCAGATCTCTGTTCTGCCATAAAGTTCACTGTGCAGCTTGAGGGAACTCACTCTTTGAGGCCGGGTTACTTCATTGAATTTTTCTGAGCAGTAAATCATAACTTACTTAATCCACTGTATTTTAGTTTATCAGAAGTATTAACAGACAACAGTTTTGTTTATAATCACATTTAGGCATATATATTTTTTCAGATGAGCTGTTTTTTTAAAAATTATGTAAAGGGTTTTTCCCAATTTTGGCAATTTTCATGTATATGGACTTCAGTTTCCAGAATTCCATACACAGCATGACCATTGATAAGAATGTGGAGAATTAATTCATATCAGAGGTGGTATTCAGCAGGTTCTGACCAGTTCTGGAGAACTGGTAGTGAAAATGTTAAGTAGTTCGGTGAACCAGTAAATACCACCTCTGACTGGCCCCACCCCCATTTATTCTCTGCCTCCCAAGTCCCAGCTGATCGGGAGGAAATGGGGATTTTGCAGTAACCTTCCCCTGCCATACCCACCAAGCCATGCCCACCAAGCCACACCCACCAAGCCACGCCCACAGAACTGGTAGTAAAGAAAATTGAATCCCATCACTAGTTCACAACCTGAAAGTTGCCACAATTGGGAAACAGTGTTTTACACCATGATTAGGACATGATTAGGATTTACACCGCCCCGAGTCCCTTCAGGGAGAGTGGCGCGGTTTATAAATTTAATAAAATAAAATAATAAAATAAATTAAAATAAAATAAAAATAAAATAAAATAAATAAAATAAAATAAAATAAAATAAAATAAAATAAAATAAAATAATAAAATAAAATAAAATAAATAAAATAAAATAAAATAAAATAAAATAAAATAAATAAAATAAAATAAAATAAAATAAAATAAAATAAAATAAAATAAAATAAAATAAATAAAATAAAATAAAATAAAATAATAAAATAAAATAAAATAAAATAAAATAAAATAAATAAATAAATAAATAAATTCTATATACCATTTTGTTAGGCCTTGATCAGTGTCTCTGTGTACAATTATGAGTATAATATTCATTGTTTTCTTTCTTTCCATCCATTCAATTTCAATGCATGTACAAGGTTTATTTTTTTTTTGCATTTTTATGTCACTGTATGCTAAAATATTTAGCTGAAACCCACAAAGATGAATGTACACAAGTTACCAGTTATTTAACAGAGTTAAGAAAATTGGTTGCTCTTAGTCAATCGTAGTTGATCTTAAAAAAAAATTAGTACGATTGGACCATGTTAACACATAGATGGGAGACCACCAGGAACTATCAGTGCTATAGACCAGGGGTCTCCAACCTTTGCAACTTTAAGTCTGAAGAACTTCAGCTCCCAGACTTCTCCAGCCAGCAAAGCTGGCTGGAGAAGTCTGGGAGCTAAAGTCCTTCAGACTTAAAGTTGCAAAGGTTGGAGACCCCTGCTATAGACTAGGCTGAGAAGCTGAAAACCTCCAGAAGAAGGCAATGCCAAACTACTTCAATATTGTGGAACCCAACTACTAACTTCAGGTTATCTGAGATTTCTCTCCCCTCCCATTTGCATATCATGTAATCACTTATCTGAATCCTTTAAATTAATTAAATGAAGTTTCATTTTGGATCTTAAATTATACTATTATTAATTATACTCACTTTTTGTACTGGTCTTACCTAGTACTTGGTGGTCCTCAATCTGAAAAAAAGTTGTTTATTTTTGACTTATTGAAGAAACACTATTAAGTGTGTACATCATTTTAAGCCATGGTTGAGAAACAATAATGGCTAGAATTTTATAGCATGTTCTGTCTACATTAACAAAACAGGAAAACTGGAGAAGGTGCAGAAAAGTGTGCCTAAGAAGAATTAGGGTCTTGAAATTTTGCAGAGGGAGACAGCTTGCAACTGTTGGGGCTGTTTAGGTTAGAGAAAATATGCTTGTCAGGCCTAATTATAACATGATAGAAGAAAGGGTGGTAAAGAAAGGGTGACTTCTCCCATACTACTCAAACTAGTGAATTGAAAAATTGACTGTAGGAAATTTAAAAGTGATAAGGGAAATTGTTCTTCATGCTGTATGTAATCGATCTGTGGAATATACTGCCACAAGATGCAGTGCTGGCTATAGTTTGTGTGGCTTTGAAAGGAGATGGAGAAATTCCTAATATGCTGATTATTGTCTTGATGATCCCTCAGGCACAAGGGCAGTCTGGCTTTCCAGACTAGGTGCACATCAGTGGAAGCGAAGTCCATCTGGCTTGTGGGCTTTCTGAGTACCCACCAGTCCCCAGAGGATATGAGATGGAATATCTAAGTAGATGGGCCTAGACTTGATCTGGCAGGGCCAGTCTTATTTTTTTCAAACTCATACCCTACTGTAGAAAGTTAGCACCCACCGCTCTCCTAGAAGAAAGAAATATTTTTAGAAATATTAAAAAAGCAGAATATTATATTTTCCTATATGAGAAATGGAGAAACATGTTTTTTAAAGCCCCCACCTTTATTAATATCTCTCAGCAGATGTCAACACTTAAAGAGATAAAAAGCTTATTGAAAGAAGCCAAGTATCTAGGTAACTAGACAAAAATTCCCTGGAGCAAGGTATGAACAGCCACAATAGGAATTGCTGAACACCCTTTCAGAACACAAGCCACTTCATTGCATCATCTCAGCAACTTCATCCAAATCTGGGAGTTCAGACCACCTCAGCTATGACCCCTACATAACCCCTTGGGAGTCTGATAACTGCCAATAGAATATATGTTCTTGCACAGGAATAGGAAGCTCAAGTGCAAAGCCTAAGAGAAGGTATAACCCTCCCACTCTCAACTCCATGTGCACCAGAACCCCTGTGGTTCTGCTTCATCATTAAACCATCTTTCCAGCAGCCTCCATGTTTCCAGTGTCTTTCTCACGGCTTGGAACTGATGGATATTTTCCCCCACACTACAATTCATACAACTATAGTTTGATCCCATGGCAAGATGTGTTGCAGGAGATGTAGTTAATAGAATAAATTAATTTCATTCTAGAAACAGTTTATTTGGAAATGCAGAATAGATTAAATACATACATACATACATACATTGAATATAATACAGTATTTTATAATGAAGTATGGTTAATGATTTGACTTAAAAATCATACAATATGTTCCTTATTTTGGAGTTCTTTGTGTGGTGCACACATTCAAATCCTCCAAATATGAAGCTTCGTTGATTATCTTGGAAAAGTCGGTCATTATCTCTCTCAGAATACTTTCCTCATAGGATAAAGGTAAAAGTGGAAGCTTATAATATGTTGTCTTTAACTCTGTGGAGGAACAATGGGTTTAGGTATTCTCAATAACAGTCCTAAATTACTAAAAGCCAATTTGCGTTTGACATTAAGGATATGTGAGTGCTTGCTGTTCTCGATTGTAATGTTTCAAATAGCTCTCTTGTAAAAGGATTACATGGAAAGGATCACCATCCCAAAACACACAGAGATGTTTGGGGGAAGGGGGAAAGCAAATCTTTCGTATTTATTAATTTTAAAAAAATGTTAAAACTACTAATATAACCCATCTTTAAATTCCCAACCAAGCCTCTAAGACAGGGGTCTCCAACCTTTGCAACTTTAAGTGTGAAGGACTTCAGTTCTCACACTTCTCCAGCCAGCAAAGCTGGCTGGAGAAGTCTGGGAGCTGAAGTCCTTCAGACTTAAAGTTGCAAAGGTTGGAGACCCCTGCTCTAAGAGACTGACAGAAAGAAAGGGCACATGAAAATAAAATCAGAAAATTACCAGCTATTGTTAAAACCTCAGAGAGTGGAATAAACCCTGTGGAAAGAAAGTTTGATTGAAATAGAATCATATTTTTCCCCAGTGTGTATACGGTACTGTTTCTGAAAAAGAAATAAGAGTCCATTCCTAGTTTGGGCAGTTGGGATTTGTGTTTTTAGAATTGGAACACTTTTTTCTCTTCACAGCACAAGCTTTAACACAAGTAGTATATTACATTAACTCAGACAGTGTGGCTGTGGAATTCATGGAATGGACTTTCTTGAACAAAGTCTAGTTAAATTAAGCCCAGTAAATATGCCTGGGATTCATCTGAAAAGTTCACCAGGAGAACTTGAGCATGATAATCCTTTGCCCACACTGCTTCCTAAGGCAGCCTTCAAGCATTGCTATCTCTCATTCTCAAGGCAGAATGCATATAGCTGGCAGTTACCCTAACTAGTAGGAAAGCTGAGAAAGGTATGACACGATAGCTTAGCTTTCCCTAATCTGATGCTGGATTTGAATGTCTGTGCCTCCCAGTCAGAAAAATATTCAATATGAAGAAAGATCCTTGATTTTAAAAAAAATATGAGAAAGATACCTGGCTAAAGGACGCTCCGAGGATACTTTTAAAAAACAAACCGTACCCATTCCTCAGATAAGTGAAGGTCTCAGAGAAAGGAGGAAGAAGAAAGTGTATCCGTTCAGAATCAAAATAGAACTGGAAGAGTATAGGAGTATACTCCTAGTGTTGGGTAGGCAATATATATAAGCCATGATGACAAATGGTCTTTGTTACTTTAAATGTTTGAATGTAATTAGCAGCTGTAATTTATTTATTTATTTATTTATTTATTTATTTAAATTTATATCCCGCCCTTCTCCACAGAGGACCCAGGGCGGCGCACAGGAAAATTTAAAAACATACAAAATACAATAAATATAATTTAAAAAACTATTAAATAAACCTATCCTGCGCTAAAACCAAATTTTAAAAACCCAATTTAAAACTACCTAAAAGTCCCCATGGGAGGTTAGGCTAGGCCGGCTTGTTGGAACAAATATGTCTTAAGACATTGGCGGAAGAGGCGGAGGTCGGTGATGGTACGTAATTCAGGGGGTAGGTCATTCCAAAGGGCTGGGCCCGCCACAGAGAAGGCTCTTCCCCTGGGTGTCGCCAGTCGGCATTGTCCGGCCGACGGCACCCTGAGAAGGCCCTCTCTGTGGGAGCGTATCGGTCTAAGGGATGTATGGGGCAGGAGGTGGTCTCGCATATAACTAGGCCCCGAGCCATGGAGCGCTTTAAAGATAGTTGTCAAAACCTTGAAGCGCACTCGAAAAACCACAGGAAGCCAATGCAGCTCGCGCAGGATCGGTGTTATGTGGGAGCATCTAGTGGCTCCCATAATCACCCGCGCGGCTGCGTTTTGGACTAGCTGTAGCTTTCGAGTGCACCTCAAGGGAAGCCCCATGTAGAGAGCATTACAGTAGTCGAGTCGGGACGTCACGAGAGCTTGAGTGACTGTGCGAAGGGCAGCCCGGTCCAGTAAGGGGCGCAATTGGCGCATCAGGCGTACCTGATGAAACGCCCCCCTGGCCACGGCCGCCACATGGTCCTCCATGGACAGCCGGGAATCCAGGAGGACACCCAAATTGCGCGCCCTCTCCACGGGGGCCAGTGTTTCGCCCCCAATGGCCAGAGTTGGTGTAATCTGGCTGAACCGGGGCGCCGGAAACCACAGCCACTCAGTCTTGGCAGGGTTGAGCTTGAGTTTGTTACCACCCATCCAGATCCGTACGGCCTCCAAACACCGGGACAGCACTTCGGCGGCATCGTTGGGGTGGTTTGGGGTGGATATGTACAGCTGGGTGTCATCAGCGAACAGGTGGTACTCCACCCCAAAACCACGGATGATCTCACCCAGCGGCTTCATATATGTGTTGAAAAGGAGGGGCGAGAGGACCGACCCCTGAGGAACCCCACATAAGAGAGGCCTCGAGGTCGACCTCTGCCCTCCCGTCAACACATATTGCGACCGACCAGAGAGGTAGGATGAGAACCACCGCAAAACGGTGCCTCCCAACCCCAACCCCCCCAGTCGGTGCAATAGGATACCATGGTCGATGGTATCAAAAGCCGCCGAGAGGTCTAATAGGACTAGGATAGAGGAATAACCTCTATCCCGCGCCCTCCAGAGATCATCAACCATCATTAACTCAGCAATAAGAGGAAGCCAGGAGAGCGCGCTCTCTCTCTCTCTCCTCGCTGTGACTGACTGATTGACTGACTGACTGAACAAGGAAGAATCGTGGATTGCAACTGTAAGCAATTGTTTTTGAGTTAAGGACTGTATTTGATTCAATATCTACTATCACTGCTTGTGAAGCAGTAGTTTAGTTTCATATCACAAGTAAAGCTACTTGTTTTTACTAGCAGTGTCTGAGACTCTATTAGTGTGTTGACTAGTAATGTTTCTCTAGCTGCACATTCCGCTGCACAACTTTCTGTCTCCTAAAGAAGATATCCCCAACAGAAGGGACCTTGGAGGTCTGCTAGTCCAACCCTATACCCTGGAGTGGGCTGCTCTGGGTTTGTTTGTTTATTTATTTATTTATTTATTTATTTATTTATTTATTTATTTATTTATTTATTTATTTATTTATTTATTTATTTATTTATTTATTTATTTATTTATTTATTTATTTATTTATTTATTTATTTATTTATTTATTTATTTATTTATTTATTTATTTTTGGATTTGTATACCGCCCTATCTCCCCGAAGGGACTCAGGGCGGTACACAGGTAAATGAAAACAGGTGATCCTTAGCAAAGATTCTGCATGGTTTGGCGAACCCCCAAATCCCACTCATGGCTGGCCCCTCCCTCTCATCTCCCTCCTCAGGAGTCTCCACGTGGATGCCAGGTAAGTGCAGGGCCTGCTTGGAGCTCAGGGAGGGTGAAAAACAGGCCTCCTGGAGGCTCTGGAAGGCTGGATGGGCTCATTTCTGGCCTCCAGGGAGTCTCCGGTGCCTGGAGAAGACCGTTTTCATTCTCCCAGAAGCTCGTAGATTGCTTCCGGAACTAGGAGAGGGCAAAAATGCTCCCCCCTCCGCTGTGGTGCAGGAGACTGACTAGGCCACACCCACCCAACAACCAGGCAGAGAACCCGTTGCTACAGTTTTTGAAGCCCACCCCTGCGAATACCTTTTCAGACTAGTGGCTGTACAATTTCTTCTTAAAAATCTCCAGTGGTTGAGTACCCACAACTTCTGAAAGCGAGCTATTCCACTGGTTACTTGTCCTCACTCTTAGGAGATTTCTCCTTAATTCCAAGGTGCTTCTCTCCTTGATTAGTTTCCATCCATTGTTTCCTGTCTTGCCTTCTGGTTCTTTGGCAAATAAGTTGACAACATCTTCTTTGTGGCAACCCTGAACTTTTTCATTCATTGGCTACTTCATTCAAATGATTCATCCATTATTCAATTCATCCCAATCCCTGAATTTATTTGGCCCATAGAACCACGAGGGTGATTCACATAACAATTAGATGGCTAGTACCCCTGAGTTGGACTATCCTAGCCCATGTGGCAGAGAATGCTGTGTTGAATAAGTCCTGCCAAATCCAGCAGAATTCTTCTTACATTGTAATGTAATATGCGCCATAAAGATGTATGTGCGGGTACACACTTGCAATGTGTACATGTGAATGGTGAATGCAGGGCCTAAAGCAAAGAAGAGATATTCATGGTAGAATTTTATTTAAATCCAATGTTTATTCCTATTCTAAACACACAAAAAGCAGAAACAGCAGTGTTAGCTGCCTACACAGCAATGCCCATAGCATTAAGGATGCTGGCTTTTTGCAACATGAGGATTTCCCTTCACTGGGGAAATCAATACCTGCCTTTCAGTGCACCTTCGAGATGCTTTTTTCTGGCTGAACAAACAACTCAAGTAAAGGGGCAGACACTCTTGGTCTAAAATACTTATATTCTAATAATATAATTGATGTTATATAGATTTGGCATGAAGAATTAATTGCTAATGAAAACAGGCTGCTGGAGTGCAGTTTTCACGCTATGTCTTATGTGCATTTTAGGAGACTGCCAGAAAAATTCTTTTTCCCAAATCATAAATGGGGTAATTTGTTGCATTTTTAAAGCCATTCGTCCTGAGAGATTATGAATGTATATTGCCTAAGGTTGTATTCCATCATTACAAAAGTGCTGGAATCCTTCTTAAAGTTTGTTTTACCTGTAGAAGCACTGGGAATTTTATCTCCTACATGAAATTCAACAACATTGGCATTTTGACATTTGAGAGGGTCTTTTGGTTTTGTCAGCCGCAGGAAGAAAAAAAAAATTAGAGGAACAACTTCTTTTTAATAATGTAGCCAGTAATTCTGCTTATCCCTTTGCCCTGAGTGCAGGATGCCTTTTGATATTGTGTATAGATATTTCTTCACAGAGTAACGTATCTTTCTGGCAATGATTAATTCGTGTTCAAAATATACTTTTACATTTCATTCTTTTCCCCCCTCTTCAGTGAATCAGGAAGAATACATTTGCAGTGGAATGCTGTACAAATCTCTTTAAATGAGAGTTAATGAGTTGATCAAGTTACATTACCATAAGTTCTTCAGGCTCGTGGACCATAACCTACTAGAAGGATTTTTTTTAGGTCATTTCTGGGTTCCTAAACAAGGAAGAGATTATGCCTAATGTTCCTCCTCTTCCTCCTCCTCCTCCTCCTCCTCCTCCTCCTCCTCCTCCTCCTCCTCCTCCTCCTCAATTTTAATTTGCATTTAAGTATATGCCCATCTTTTAGGTCACGTTTTAGTACAGCTTTTTTCCATTGATAAGTTTAAATCAAGTAGGATTCACTTTGTTATTTTCATAGGAATATCTAATTGAAATTAAATTAATCCAATTATTTGATAGAAGCAATGATTAGACCTCCAGCATTATAGGACTGGTGGGATGGATTTGCGTTGTGCCAAGTCTTATCTTCTGTGCCCTGAGAAACCTATCCACCAGCTATCCCCATCTGCAAATTAAATAGATAAATCAGCGAGAAAATACAGAAAAGCAAACTGATATATCAGGGGCAGAATAGGTCACTGGTATTACATCTTGTCAGGTAACACAATTGGTAGAGTTTTCTCCATCATATAATCTCTTGCCCCAGTTCAGGAGACCTTAACAATAGCACTTACATATTGCTCCATAGTGTTTTACAGCTCTAGATCATTTACAGAGTCAGCATATTGCACCCAACAATCTGGGTCCTCATTTTACCAACCCAGAACAATGGAAGGCTGAGTCAACCTCAAGCTCGTCAGGATCAAACTCCAAACTGTGGGCGGAGTTTGCCTGCAATACTGCACTTAACCAACATGCCATCAATGCTAGACCTTTTGCTAATACATCTCAAAATGACAAACCTCTACTCCCTTTTCTATTTCTTTTCTTTTCTTTCTCTTTTGCTTATTATTCAGCCTTGAAAAAACTGTCTTGCCATTTTAACAACTCCATTTATATTCTGGGTATGTTGACTGGAAATTCTGAAACTTACAGTACAGCGCACGGAGAACAGCTTGTTACGTTTTTTCTGAATTCTGCCAATGAGCTATATAGCATTAGAATGCAACCACTTCTTGAAAAATTGTTATTGATAATTATTGAATTCAATTTCAGCATCTTATTGGCTTTGAATATTTTAGATATTCTCATAGACTTCTAAGGCTGCCTTCCCGGACCTGGGGCATTAGGAATGCAAGAAAAAAACTTCTATTTTTGGCATGGCATAACTGTGCCTTCTACAGCGCCTGGTAAATTGACTCCATAATGAGAATCTGAAGTTATGGAATTCATCTTTTCTTTCCCTAAAAGACTATCTCATATATCTTTTTAGGAAATGGCATAATTATGACAACTAGTTACTGTTTTAGCAGTCAACTGTGTCTTAGGAAGATGGGTTTAGCTGCAAGATAATGTTCTATGACATCAGAGATGAAGCAGTTTGATTAATTGGTGATATGATTATATTGTGGGTCTCCCAAAGAATCTTTCACATATCCTCCACATTCTATAGAATTCAAAAAAATAATAAAATGGGAGAGGCCCAGTTCAATGTAGTGGTTAACACATCAGGCTAGAAACCAGAAGACTATGAGTGTCTGACCTTAAGCAGAAAGCCAATCAGTTGATCTTGGGCGTGTCACTCTCTGTCAGACCTTGACGGAGATAATGGAAAACCTCAAAAAAATCTTTCCAAGAAAATTGCGAAGAGTTGCCCAGGCAGTTGCCAATGGTCGTGTGTGTGTGTGCATGACACTGGTGGTGGAATTCAAAAGTTTTTACTAGCCAGGAGTGTGGCTTGGTGGCCGTGGCATGGCTTGGTGGGTGTGGCAGGGGGGAATGATACTGTAAAATGGTTTATGGTTTATGGTTTATTTAATTTATATACCGCACCCTTTCCCAAAAGGGACTCGGGGCAGTGCACAGGCAATTTTAAAGCATATATAAACAACAATATACAAAATATAAAACCAAATTAAATTAATATCCCTGTGCTAAAAATTTAAATATATTAAAACAATATCCCTAAAACCAATTTAAAACATTTTAACTGCAGACTGTGGGCTAGGTGATGTAAGTTAGGCCAGGCCGGCCTGTTGGAAAAAATAAGTTTTAAGGTTCTGGCGGAAGGAGCGGAGATCCGTGATCGTTCTCAGTTCGGGGGGTAAGTCGTTCCAGAGAGTTGGGCCCTCCACAGAGAAGGCCCTTTCCCTGGGCGTCGCCCGCTGGCATTGCCTAGTGGATGGCACCCGGAGAAGTCCCTCTCTGTGGGAGCGAATTGGCCGAAGGGATGTATGGGGCAGGATGTGATCCCGAAGATAACTAGGTCCCGTGCCATGGAGCGCTTTGAAGATGATAGTCAGCACCTTGAAGCGCACCCGAAAGACCACAGGCAGCCAGTGCAGCTCACGCAAGAGCGGTGTTACATGGGAGCATCTAGGAGCTCCCATAATTGCCCGCGTAGCTGCGTTCTGGACTAACTGCAGTCTTCGGGTGCACCTCAAGGGAAGCCCCATGTAGAGAGCCTTGCAGTAGTCTATACGGGATGTCACGAGCACATGAGTGACTGTGCGAAGGGCGTCCCGGTCCAATAAGGGCCGCAACTGATGAACCAGGCGAACCCAGTAGAACGCCCCCCTGGCCACGGCCGTCAAGTGGTCTTCTAACGACAGCCTGGTATCCAGGAGGACACCCAAGTTGCGTGCCCTATCCACGGGGGCTAGATGTTCATTCCCACCCCACTCCAGGGGAAGGTTACTGCAAAATCCCCATTCTCTCCCAATCAGTTTGGATTTGGGAGGCAGAGAATAGTTGGGGGCGGTGCCAATCAGAGGTGGTATTTACTGGTTCTTTGAATTACTTAAAATTACTGCTACCGACTTCCGGTTCCGGCTCCTGCGGCGACGAGCGAGCCTAGCGCTCGCTCGCCGCTTTGTTTCTTCTTCTGCCCCCCCACGGGGGCGAGACTCCTCTTTTTTGAGGGTCTCCCGTAGGGCCGGCTCGTCGGGGGGCGTGCCCCCCACGGCGGTGGAGGAAGCGGCTCCCGGCGCGGCTCAGGTGAGGGAGAACATGCTAGCGGGGGGTTCTCCCTTCGCCTAAGGAAGACGGCGCCATCTACAGCAATGAGGAGGGCTGATCGGCTCAGTCGGAAGGGCTCCCGAGGCTTCAGCTGCGAGGAGAGAGTGAGTTTCTAAAAAAAAATTTTTTTTTACCTTGCTGCCAGCCAGGCTGAACGGAATGGGAGGGGGGTGTTTATTTTCAAAAACCCCCCCTCGGATTTAAGCGGCGCGTTAAAAGGGCTTCTCTGCAAAGAGAAAGCGGAAAACTTTCACTCCGGATGGTCTCTAACAAAGGAAAGTGGATTGTGACTTTTTGCAACATTGTTTCTGGGTCTGGCTGAGTTTAAAATTTTTCTATTTTGCTACTCTCTCCCTCTGGCTGAGATGAGCGGTGGAAGTGGATTCCTTTTGTCCCTGCCTGACTATTTCAACTAAGGAAAATTTCCAGCGTCTCTTTGAAAGCAGGACTCTCTCTGGATTTTTGAAAAAAAATTTCTTTTGATGGATTTGTGACTTCTTCTCTGGAATACCTTCGTTATTACTATTTGGGAAATTGTGTCTCCTTTGGTTTCTGAATTGTTTGCAACTTCACAGCCCTGAACTGAACTGAGCTCCTGGTTTGCCCCACCAGCCCCACCCGGAAAACGCCATCTTGGTGGCAGTGACTCTAACTTTTAACCATGGCACAAGAAGCAGCACTTGTAAATTTGGAACAAAGGATGGCTTCTCTTGAAACTTCTATACTAACTTTGATATCAGAAATAAAGGCCCAGAGGGCTGAAAGTATTATCTTCAAGAAGGAGTTGTTGGATACAAGAAGACAAGTGCTGGATAACACACAGAAGAATAAAGAACTGGAAGGGGGGTTGGAGGGGGCCAAGGGGGAAATTAAAAATGTTACCAATGAGGTTGTGGAAATAAATGGGCATGTGTCTAGGATGGATATGGAAAGAATGACATATTTTTTGAGATTTCAAAATGTTTCTGAGGAATCTGGTGAATACCTCCCTGATCTTATGAGCATAATTTTAGCAGACTATTTACAAAAACCTAAGGATGAGATCAGGGGGGATATTGACCTAGCCTACAGAATTAACTCAGCATATGCCAGGATAAATGAAGTGCCTAGAGAGATACATGTGAAATTTGTTAGAAGGTCAACCAGAGAGGAAGTCCTGAAAGCGCAGAGAGAGAAACCTTTAACGTATCAACGAAAAACGGTCACTATCTTGAAGCAGATCCCTAGAAAAATTAGAGATTTAAGAAGGAAATTTTCCTTCTTGTCTAAAACCTTGTTTGATCACGGGATTTGGTTCAAGTGGATGACCCCTGAAGGGATGCTGGTGTTCTGGGAAGGAGGAAGAGTGAGGATTAAAACAGTTGCTGAGGCGGAAGCCTTTCTTAAAAAACATTCCTCTGCCCTGGGGGAAGATCCAGGGGGGACGGAGGGGTCCACGGCCCCGCTCGGGGGCCAGGGAGGAGAGAAAGAAGATACAATAGCCAAAAGACTTAGATCAAAAAAATAACTTTGCCTTGATTTTTCTTGAACAATTTTGCATAATATTCCTATCCGGACTTTTTGTAAATGTCTGACAGCATGGAAGGGGGAATTTAGGTAAATGTACTTGCTCTCATCTTGTAGTGGTATGGAAAATGTTTTCTATGATAACTTTTTTAATGTGTAATTTGAGGTCTTGGAAGGTCCGACGACTCCGACGTGAATGCTCTCAAAATTTCTTTGTAGCCATTACCCTATCCTGTTAAAAAATGTAAAACCAATAAAACTTTTTCAATATAAAAAAAAAAAAAAAAATTACTGCTACCGGTTCTCCAGAACTGGTCACAACCTGCTCAATACCACCTCTGGTGTTCGCACACGTGTGTATACATACACACAATCCAAAAAGTAGAAGGGAGACATACCTACAAACTTCTGAACAGGAAGCCCAGATTATTTTTCTTCAGCTACCCTTTCTCAGAAAAGCCTTGAACATATGCTAATATTTTATTCAAGCAGGTTATATGTATCTGGTGTATTTAAACTGATTTTACTACATTTATCTGGATTTCAACATGTATGATTGATGTTCCCTTATTTTTCCTTTATTTCCTTTATTTCTCTTTCCCCTCCAAAATTCCTTGTTATATTTTGACTTATTTTGTTTAAAAAAGGATTTTCACATTAAAACTTTTGTTTTGCTGCACAACTTCCTTTGTGTTTTCAGAAAATTGCAACAGTTTTGCTATTTCCTGTATTTCAAATTTTTACCAGGAGAACTCACTTCCATTTTTCCTAGAGACAGACCAGAAAGAGAAATCTTTGGTGATATAAGTATACAAACTAGAATGTATCAGCTGACTCATGGAAGCACTCCTATCCTTATCCTTTAATACAGGGGTCTCCAACCTTTGCAACTTTAAGTCTGAAGGACTTCAGCTCCCAGACTTCTCCAGCCAGCTTTGCTGGCTGGAGAAGTCTGGGAGCTGAAGTCCTTCAGACTTAAAGTTGCAAAGGTTGGAGACCTCTGCTTTAATAGGAATTTTATGAAAGAAAGAGACTGCCAGGGAGATTAAAATCTCCTTCCCCTTCAGCTTGTAAATATAGCAATTCCCAAATTTTGAAAGAATTGGGGAAAGCTGCTCTAAAGTACAATGTATTAAAATAAGCTGTTCTTTGAAATCACATAGTTTCTAATTAGGACCACTTGGTGTAGGGTTCTAGTAATTATGATTCATGATAAAATGTAACATCAATAAACTGGAAACAGTTAGGTTTTCCATTGTTGCTCTTCTATGGATAGGATAGGAACAGCACCATTAGAGATGTTATACTGATCTCAATCTGAATAAGATGGACTGACTATTGCCAGGTTTAGGACCAGGTTTTGGATGCTGAAGTCAGTGGTCAGGTGTAGAAGTAAGGAGTAGGTTCCTTACCTGTTCAACATCATACTTACCTCGTGATTCAGGGTACACATAGATGAAAAATGACAGAGAAGAGATGCTTGCTTTCAGGTTCTTCCAGGATTCTTACCCTTTAGAAAAGATGGATAATAGAAGACAGTATACTGTAATTTCTTACAACTTATATCTGAGTAAGTTTCTCCCTGGGAATACAGTGCTGTAATTACTGCCCTCGTTGTCAGAAAATCTCTACTATGGAAGTGACAAAAAAAGATTGAATTATAAAAAATCAAGTTGCGTTGTCTAGATAATTTAGAAGCAAATGGAGTCAGTGGAGAAATCAAGGAAAAGCAACCTCCAACCTGGACAAGGCAGGAGAGTTACTTCTCTTAGTGACTCTTATGGAGATACGTACTTGCAATAGCCTAGATAAAGTATCTTTTGAATATAACATCATCATCATCATCATCATCATCATCATCATCATCATCATCATCATCATCATCATCATCATTATTATTATTATTATTATTATTATTATTTTTATTCTTAAAACATGAAACTCCGCCAACTGAACATTTAAAAATGCATATTACAAATACTATTGACTGGTGCTAATTGTTGATACAGTTTGCTGCCAGCATCCAAGGTATCAACAAAGTATTTTCGTAGAATATAACATGTGCCAAGTAGCGCTGTTTTTTGCAGTTCCCCTGGTGTTATTGCAGGAAGCTGCAATTTGCTTAGGTATTTATTAAAATTCTTGGACATGGTGCCAAATGCCCTGATGACAATGGGTGTCACTGTGTCATGCTTCATCCATAGCCGTGTGGTTTCGATGGTCAGGTCGCGATATTTCATGATTTTTTCTAGTTCTTTTTCTTCGACTCTGGCATCTCCAGGAACAGCGATATCAATGAACTGGACACTTCGGCCCTCTACAACCGTGATATCTGGTGTGTTGTGCTCCAAATGACGGTCTGTTTGTATTCGAAAGTCCCACAAGATCTTCACCTTTTCATTCTCGATAACCTTTTCTACTTTGTGTTCCCATGACTTTCTGGATACAGGTAAACCATATTTTTTACATAATGACCATTGGATTAATTTAGCAATTCGGTCATGTCTAGCTTTGTAATCAGTTTGTGCGATTTTGCTGCATTCACATATTAAATGTGAAACAGTTTCGACTTTGTTATGCAAAGTCGGCAGTTTGGGTTGTCAGTGGATTTTCGAATCTTCGCTTTCATGGCATTAGTTTGTAGTGCTTGTTCTTGAGCGGCCAGTACTAAACCTTCCGTTTCTTTCTTGATAGTTCCCAACTTAAGCCATGTCCATGTCAAGTTGTCATCACATTTTCTTTCAATGTTTTTCAAGTGCTGTCCATGCAAAGCCTTAGTCTTCCATCTATTTAATCTGTCATCCAGCTGTTTTTCCTTATATTCTGCCTTTGTTTCTGTTGTTTTTAATCTATTAAATAGATTAAATAGACAGCTGTCTATTTAATCTGTCATTCAGCTGTTTTTCCTTATATTCTGCCTTTGTTCTGTTGTTCTCCATTTTTACAGCCTGCAGCAATTTTTCTGTACTTTGGTTCACATAATCATTCAAACTTCGTTTTAATTCTTCTACAATTTGATGGATTTGCAATAGCCCCCTGCCCCCTATTTTTCTTGGCAGGTACAACCTGTCAATGTCACTTCGTGGATGTAAAAGCATGGTATATATTCAAAGGTTTGCGTGTTTTCCAGTCCAGGTTTTCCAGTTCAGCCAGAGTCCAGTTGATGATTCCAGCTGGATAGCGTATCACTGGAACTGCCATGTATTAATGGCTTTAATTATGTTTCCGGCATTCAGCTTTGATTTTAATATTTTGCGGACCCTCCTGATGTATTCCTTTTGTGTTGACTCTTTGACTTTTTCATTCAAGATCTTGTCTGCTTCCAATATGCCCAGGTACTTGTAACCATCATCCTTTGCTATTGCTTTCACTATATTTCTATTTCCCAGTTCTATTCCTTCTGTTTTTTCCATTTTTCGTCGCTGCATGGATAATATAGCACATTTTTTAAGTCCAAAGTTCATTTTGATGTCACTGCTGAACAGTTGAACTGTGTTGAGTATTGATTTAAGTTCAGTGGGGCTTTTCGCATACATTTTTAAGTCATCCATGTATAGTAGATGGTTTATCTTACCATGTTGTCTTGAGATTTGGTATCCCAGTTTTGTGTTCCGTAGGATTATTGTCAGGGAAACTAATGCTATTATTATTATTATTATTATTATTATTATTATTATTATTATTATTATTATTATTATTATTATTATTATTATTATTATTATTATTATTATTAAATCTTTGGTAAGATTCACATCCTTTGGGGCTGGTTGGTAGCTCAACAGCTCGAGACCCAACCAAGGACCTAGGAACTGTTAAGGTAACATTGGAGGATATAAGCTGTTCCAAGTAGGGTGGTTTTTTTCTAGAGTCAGAATGTTCAAGTTCGGTAAATTTAGAATTTCTAAATAGCGAGGTAGCCCTTTAGGTATTGCTCCAAGGAGTCCAATTACAATTGGGACAACACATGATTTCTTTTTCCACAGTCACTCAACTTCAATTTGCAAGTCTTGGTACTTTCTGATTTTTTCTTGCTGCTTATCTTCAATTCATGCATCACCACGTATTGCAATGTCAATGAACCATACTTTTTTCTTTTCAACTATTGTTATGTCAGGTGTTGTAGGCCAAGTGCCTGTCAGTCTGAATTCTGAAGTCCCACAAAATCTTGACTTTTTTATTCTCTAGAACCTTCTCAACCTGATGTTCCCAGTGGTTTTTGCTGTACTCAAATCCAAACTTCTGGCACAATTTCCAGTGAATGATCTTAGCAACGCAGTCATGGCATTGTAGGTAGTCAGTTTGTGAAATTTTTCTGCACCCACTGATCAGATGGTCAACTGTCTCATCTTTCTCATTACAGAGACGACATTTGCTTTTGGTGGTGACATGTTGAATTTTTGCCTTCATGCAGTTTGTGGCTAAGGCTTGTTCTTGAGCTGCCAAAATAAAGCCTTCTGTTTCTTTTTTCAGTACTCCTGATCTTAACCAAGTTAGTTTTTGGTCAGCTTTGCCTTCAATACTTTTCAAGTATTGGCCATGCATAGCTTTGCTTTTCCAATTTTCAGCTCGCTTCTCAATTACCTCTTTCTTATATTCAGCTTTTGACTTAGTTGTCTTGAAAAGGCCTCCTTTATTTACTTCCTTAATCATTGGTTCTTCACTTTTCTGGATGTAATCATTCAAGCTGTGTCTTTCTTCTTCCACAGTCTGGTTTTACTTGTAGATGTCCTTGACTACTACTACTACTACTACTACTACTACTACTACTACTACTACTACTTATTATTATTATTATTATTATTATTATTATTATTATTATTATTATTATTATTATTATTACTACTACTACCATTACCATTACCATTACCATTACCATTATCATTGTATTGATGTATTTTATATTGCATCAGTCACAGAAACATTGTAGTTGAGCCAATATTTCATTTCTATTATCTTTGTGTAATTCTCATCACTAGGTATACTGAAGGAATAACTCTGGGCATACAAAAACATAGTTTCCATGATTTATTTTAAATAACTTGTAACAAAATACAACCTTATGAATAAGCCATCACAAACAATATACCTGTCAATTGAAAATGAAACTCAAATCATCTTCTGAGTATAAGAGAGGCAGTGTGGTATAGTGATTAAGGTGTTGTATTCTGTAATGATATGTGAGAATGACCTTGGGAAGTAGGGGAAGATGTGCTGCCTAGAGAACTATCAGATAAGAGAGCTGCAGCTGCATAATGGGCAAAGAAAGAAACCTCCCTGACTTCTCAGACTGTAAAAAAGATGGCTGGACTTGCAAGATTCTGTTAATATAGCCTTACAATAAAGATAAATTAGTTCATCTGATCATATTTCCTGTCTAACCTACCTGGGAAAGTGGACATCGGTCTTACAAGTCTAAGAGTATGGTGGCATCCAGGCTATACTTTCTTTCTCTCCCTCCTCCTCCCTCCCTCCTCCTATTTTCCCTGCAACAACCCTGTGAGATGTGCTGGGCTGAGAGAAAGTCACTGTCTCAAAGGCCCCCAGCCTGCTCGCATCCCTATGGCTGGATTAGAATTCAGTCTCTTGCTTTTTAGGCCAGCACCTTATGAATGCTATGCTAAGATTCTGAATTAAAGAGCCAGTATGGTCTAGCAGTTAAGGCACCAAGCTGTGAGCTCAAGAACTGCCTTAACCATGAAAACCAACTTGGGTAACTTTGGGCCAGTCATACTTTGTCAGTTCAATTCACCTCACAGGGTTGTTGTGAAGAAAACAGGAGAAGAAAGAGTACTGTGTGTGCTTGCTGCCTCAAATTATTTGTAAAATTAATCAAAATGGAATATAAATGTAACAAATAGCAATTGTAGGGTTGTTGTTTTTTTGGCAAAATTTCATTGCATCCTGAGAAGAATTAGCTGACTTGTTATTGTCATGCAATATGTAAGGTAAATGAATCTCAGTTCCCAGATGAAGGCATTCGAACTATCACTTGATATTACAATACAAAGAAGAATAATACTGTAGAAAGGAACTATCAATGACTCATTATTTTATAAGGTAAGTTAAATAAGTATATATCAAATGGGTGGAAGTGGGTCACTTAGGGAAGACAGAAAAGAAAATAGCACTTTTGGTGCTTACTTGACCTACTTGTGGTTCCACTTTGCTTGGCCACCTGAGAGATACACTGTCATCTCCCACTCATGGGAATACACCATTAAATATTCGTTCACTTACTCCTGTTATCTTGCCTGCTGCAGCACAGAAATGCTGCCCTGAAAGATGTGCCATCTATCATTTATAAGAGAATAAATAAATTTAAAAAGTGCAACAGAAAGCGTTGCAGTTGTTCAGTTCACCAAAAAGCATTACTTGCACCAGTGCACAAGTGGGAGGAAACCTATGTTAAACAAAGGCATTTTGACATTGGTATTTGTATTACTGGCTGCAGAAGATTAATCTTTTTCTTATTGTATGATAACCAAACCAATACTTTCAATTCTGATTTCAAGCTATCGAGACTAGGCAAGGATAAGAGTGTACAACATTGTGATATGACTTGTAAGCAAATGCAGCTACCAGTATATGGAAGACCCTGTCTCATGAGGAAGTCATGGTAGGTCCTAAGTGGGGGGAAAGAATCCATGGCAAAGAATCTTTCTTTCCCTGACATTCTCCAAGGAAGCACAAATGTACATAAAATCAGACTTATCCTCTGTAGGATGCTGACTAAACCAGATTTATTGCCATAGTGGTAGGATTCATTTTTATAAATGTAATGGAGCCAACATGCCATTTTCATCATCCTTTCCTTCTTTAAATATTTGTTTAGTACTAACACTATTTCTGGCTGCAGTCAGGACACAGATGTGGTTTGGTGCCTTCCTGTCCAGAGGAATTATTTCTACTACCAGGCAGGAAATGAAGAGATGATTTATAGAGACTGATTAGAAGAAAGTGAGTTGGTAATCAAGAAGGAAAAAGGCCAGGCTCAGGTACTTAAGGCAGTATTTTTAAAAATCTTCTTTAAAGATATGGATCTTGTGTAAACAAAACCCCTTTCTCAAATGTTTAGTTACTGATTAGAATATTTATACGTTGCCATGGTCAGAAAGACTCTAGGTTCACAACAAAAAGAAAAGTGCCATTGATATTCAGCCCCATAAAAATAATATTAATAATAACATTGTGAGGACATCCACACTCATGCTCCAGCTGAATGTTAACTGAAATGACAGTTTAAGGGCCAGAATACAAGGAGAATTGGGGCCAGGAATATCTCCTAGAAGAGGTAGATTCATAGTATGTGGTTATTAGAACATAACATGGTTGAAAGGAATCTTAGTAGTGTTCTAGTTTAATCCCCTGCCTAAGCAGGAGTCCTAAATTTTGGACAAGTTGTTATTCTTTTTTTTTTCTTGAAAACCTTCAGTGACAGAACGCCACAATATCTGGAGGCAATCTGTTCCAGATTGTTTGCACTGTAAGGAAAATTATCTAATTCTAAATCGGATCTCTCTTTAACAATCTTCCACCCATTATTACTTATCCTGCCCTCAGATACTTTGGAGAATAGGTTGGCCCCTCTTCTCTGTGACAGCCTTTCAAATATTGGAACACTGCTATCATGTCCTTATCTTCATTTGACTTATCTTCTAGTGCCTATAAGCATTCATTTTACAGATTAGCCTCCAGACCCCTTATTATTTTTATTGCTCTTCTCTGAATTATTTCTAGAGTCCCAATATCCTTTTTATATCATGATGAACAGAACTGGATGCAATATTCCAAGTACGATCTTAGCAGTGCAGTATAAAGTGGTACTATCACTTCGTGTGATCTTGATATTGATGTAGCTTGAGACTGTACTGGGTTCTTTTGGCAACTGCAGCACATTGCAGGCTTATTCTTTTTTATTGGTTTTCAAAGTATACATAGGGAAAAGGTATGAGGTGAATATAACATTTTGGTAGCTCCCATGTCGGTGGTGGTGGCCCTCCCAAAAACTTCATAAATTTACAATTTTAAAAATAAAGGATAGGCATATACAAAGATTACATTGTGCTGGTGGTGGCCCTCCCAAAAACTTCATAAATTTACAATTTTAAAAATAAAGGATAGGCATATACAAAGATTACATTGTGCTGGTGGTGGCCCTCCCAAAAACTTCATAAATGTACAATTTTAAAAATAAAGGATAGGCATATACAAAGATTACATTGTGCAGTCCATACATTCAATCATCTTTTTCTTTGCCATTTTATCTTGTATCAACAATTACAATAAAATTTCAAATAAAATCATTTTTGGGATCTAAGTCTTTTCGCTATTGACTCTTCTTCCCCACCCCCTTTGTTCCCCCATCTTCGTCCCCTAGAAGGGAAGAATGTTTTTGAATAAAGGCCTCCGCCTCGCTTAGTGTTTTAACTCTTACTCTACCCCCCTCCCAGAAGATCAGCATTCCCTCTGGCAATAACCACTTGAACCAAATTCCTTTTTTGTATAATTTCTTAGACAAGAAGGAATACTTCCTTCTTATTTCTCTAATTTTTTTCGGAATTTGTTTCAAGATGATTATTTCTTTATCTTGATACTTTAAAATTCCATCCCGTGGGCCCTCAATATCTCATCCCTTGTGGATCTCCTAAGAAATTTAACATGAACTTCTCTTGGTACATTATGCATTCTAGCATACGCTGAATTAATTCTATAAACCAGGTCCATATCCCACCAGAGTTGTTCTTTATCTCTTTTAAGGTATTCTGCTAAGATTGTACCCATAACATCTTTAAAATCTTCATTTTCTGACTCTGGTATGTTCTGGAACCTGAGAAAAAAAGACATTCTTTCGAATTCAATTTTAGTCATGTAACCTCCTAATTCTAGATTCCCCTTTCGGATCTCCTTAACCTCTTCCCCCATCTCAGCCGCCCCCCCCTCTAACGTCTCAATTTTTTGTTTGTTTTCCATTGTGCTTCATTGTGTTTCTCTGAGTTCTATTTTTAAATCTGCCATTTCTTTCCGCAATTCGTTCCGGTTTCCGAAGGCGATGGACGTACTTCGCGCTTCGTCTGCCACTTGCTGTACCAGTGGGCCCCTTCAGGAGCACAGGAGATTCTGAAGGAACCTCCTGCCATAAGGGTGGCTCGCTGGGAGCTTCCAAGTTGGAGGCGGCCGGTTGGGGTGCCCCCAGCCTCGCCCCAGGAGCCGGCAAGCAGAAAGGGGGGGGCAAATCATGCCTCTTCGCCGGATGGATCCCGGGAACAACTAACCAAATGAAAAGAGTAGCGGAAATGCTGGAGATGGAGGGCGCTCCCTAATCTCTTGGGTTGCTGATGAAGGATAAGCAACAGGATACTGTGAGTTCCAGTTCAATCAATTTTAAACGGAGATTGGAGGGGGGAGTTTTTCTTGTTTAACCCCCCCCTCGGACGAAGCGGCAATCAAACGATCTGTCTCCATATTGGAATGGAGAGAGAAAAAGGACTAACTTGCTAGTTGAACTAACTATGGAAAAGAATTGTATCATATCGCAGTTGCAATAATTTGTTGCGGAGTTCCTTTAAAAAAAAAAGTAAAATGGAACTTTCACTTTTCTTCCTGTTAGAGGGCGAGGCAAGATGGCTTCTCTTTGTTCTCTGCTTATAACTTCCTTGCATTAATGAAGCTTTTCCCTCCATAACTACCATCGAAGGATTTGAAACTTTTACTTTTAATATTTCTCCCGGAGGCTCGCAAATCTCTCCCAGTACGTGGACTCCTGGATGTGGATTGCAAGATCTCTTTTTTTTCTAAGTGAAATCTTAAAACTGGATTCTCATTTGGATTTCTCCAATACCCCGGACTGTCTCGACTGTCCGTTTCTCTGGCACCATTTCTTTTTCTTTTACCAACTTAGAATTTAGAACTGAGACAATGGCTTTTAAAAAGCCGCCAATGGGAAAGTCAACTTCCGCCCCATCTTCAGCTGTCTCCAGTCCAACTACACAGCTGAAGATTTCTTCATTATTACAGAAAGAACCAGCTGGAGAGAGCTCACAGGAACTGTCAGTTAAAGAAATGTTTCGGGAAATTATTGCTGGCTCATTCTTGTGGTTGTTCACTAGGACATCTGTATCCCTGTCACAGTTATTACTGTTCAGCTAGGTGCCACCTATTCTATAAGTGTGCAGTTTGCTTTTCTTACCTAAGTGTAAGACCTTACTTTTCTCACCACTAACAGATTTGCTCTTTCAGGAAGAACACAATCTCATCAAGCTCAGCCTTTTGGAGCAACCAGAAGTGAGTTGAATTTGGCCTGGTTCAGCCGAACCGGTAGTGGAATTCAGGCCTGGGTCGCAGCACCAGCAGTAACTCAGGTGTGCCACACCCCTGAACCAGTTCCCTTGCTGCTGGATGCTGCCATTTTGTTTGTTTAGTGACTGTGCATGCACAGTTCACTGTAATTGTTCTACGCATGTGCGAAGAACAATTTACATTGAACAGCGCATGTATGCGCAGGTTGCGAAGGTTAGTAAGACTGGCAGCAAGCCACCCCTGGGACCAATGTTCCTTTTCTTCTTTTCTGGGTGAATGAAACAGCTGACAGTTGATGACAAAAAAAGAGTGGGTGTTGAATGGAAAGGCTAAAAACAATGGGTTGAAATGCTTTTAATAATGTAGAAAGTTAGCACCCATCCCTTCTAGAAGAATGAAATATTTTGAAAAATATTAAAAGGGCAGAATATTATATTTCCATTGATGAAAAATGGAGAAACAGGCTCCTGGAAAGCACCAAGGTCTGAACAAAGGTAGGGTTAGCCCTCAGCCACAATAGGAATTGCCCAACAAGCCTCTTCATTGCATCATCTCAGTTGCACCACTCCAAACAAACCTCAACCAAACTTACCTCAGACATTCTCCTAGGATTTGTACATGGCCCCATGGGAGTCTGAAAACAGCCAATAGAATACATGTTCTTGTACAGGAACAGGAAGCTCATGTGCAAAGTCCAAGAGAAGATATAAACAGCTCCCAATCTCAGGCCTTCAGCCTCCATATTTCTTCCAACGATGGCGCATGGTAGTGGTTTTCATGTGTCATCATGTAGATCACTTTCATCACTGGAATTCATGCTGCTGATGCTTCTTGGTTCTGGTTGGTACTTAAGGTAGTTATAGCTGTAGATTAGGAGTTTCTGAATCTTCTTCTGTACCCAAAAAGATGTTTTATATTTCATTGTGTTTCCTCCATTTTCTTACTACCAACAAGGCACAGAAGTAAATAGGAAAATCCATGTAACTAACTGACATTCAGTCCTAAAGAGAAGCCTCAAGTATGACTAACATTAAGTCAAGTCAGTGATATTAGGGTAAAGAACTTTACTTGGCTGGCAGAATACAAAACTAAGTTTACATATTTTGTAAAGGGGGAAGAGGTTCTGATTTTTGATGATTAACAAGTAGAGAAGTTGTGTTAATGAAAGTGTTATCATGGAGAACAATGGCAGTAAACAGCAAAAATCTCATTCAAGGAATTGTTAGAAAAGGGTTGCAAGTGTGACAGCCAATACTACAATGCATTTAAACAAATGTATGTTGTTGTCACATCTAAAACATATGAACATACGCTGCCTGTAACCTTGGACAAGGCAAAGAAAGTGGTAAGCAATATGTGGTTGTGGTTGTGTATGATACTACATGATAATTCTCATCATTCCCCTCTAGCAAGAGCCATAAATTCTAATGCTATTGTGGTGATCATGAAATAATATGAAACATGTGCATATATGGTAAAACTATGCACAGCCTGCAGAACAAAAAGGGATTGAATATTCTTTTCGTTCCATTATACTAGAACTTATCCAATAAAATTGATGGCAGTAAAAGGCCAAGAAAGGCAAAAGAAACTCAAAATTTAATTGAAAAATTTACTGCTAAAGGAATTATTATAATAATTAGTATAAATAGTTTTAATAGTTGACATTAGTCAAACTCATGAGGAAAACAAATACCGTATTTTTCGGAGCATAAGACGCCCTGGAGTATAAGACACATCCAGGTTTTGAAGAGGCAAATTTAAAGAAAAAGTAGGTAGGTTGATAGAGGGATAGAGAGGGAGACAAAGAGAGAGAAATGCAGTAGGTAGGTAGGTAGGTAGGTAGGTAGGTAGGTAGGTAGGGAGAGAGAGAGAGAGAGAGAGAGAGAGAGAGAGAGAGAGAGAGAGAGAGAGAGAGAGAAATACAGTAGGTAGGTAGGTAGACAGAGTGTGTAGTTAGGTAGATAAAGGGTTAGAGAGAGAAAAATACAGTAGGTAGGTAAGTAGGGAGACAGAGTGTGTGTAGATAGATAAGTAGGTAGAGGGATAGAGAGAGAGAGAAATACAGTAGATAGGTAGGGGAGGAGAGAGAGTAGGTAGATAGGTAGATAGAGGGGGGAGAGAGAGAAATACAGAAAGTAGGTAGGGAGAGAGAGAGTGTAGATAGGTAGGTAGGTAGAGGGATAGAGAGAGAAAAATAGAGAGAGAAATAGAGAGAGAAAAATACAGTAGGTAGGTAAGTAGGGAGAGAGAGTGTGTAGATAGATAAGTAGGTAGAGGGATAGATAGATAGATAGATAGATAGATAGATAGATAGATAGATAGATAGATAGAGAGAGAGAGAGAGAGAGAGAGAGAGAGAGAGAGAGAGAGAGAAATACAGTAGATAAGTAGGGGGCGAGAGAGAGTAGGTAGATAGGTAGATAGAGGAGAGAGAGAGAGAAATACAGAAGGTAGGTAGGGAGAGAGAGAGTATAGATAGGTAGGTAGAGGGATATAGAGAGAGAAATAGAGAGAGAAATAGAGAGAGAAATACAGTAGATAGGTAGGGAGAGAGAGGGTAGGTAGGTAGGTAGGTAGGTAGGTAGGTAGGTAGGTAGGTAGGTAGATGTTTCCAGGTGTAGTTACCCATGTGCTGGAGAAGGAAATTACTGGCCACCTTTGGAACAAATCTTTGTTTCTGCAGGCACAGTACTTGACCAACGTAATTCTCATCAATCACTCTAACTAAACTTTTTTTCCAAAAGGGAAAAAAATAACCCCTTTTTGCACTGTGCAAACCTCCCCCAAATGGCCCGTTTTTTGCGAAAATGGGCCCATTTTTTTTAAATAAAAGGCATGAATAGCCTTGGGGGGGCTTGCAGAGCACTCCTGGGGGGGGCAAAACAAGGAAAAAACAACCCTTTTTTGTGAAAAGGGGCTATTTTTTGGTCAAAAGAATAGCATGCATAGCCTTATGGAGGCTTATAGAGTGCTGCTGGGGGCTGGGGGGGGGGCAAAATGCCCTGTTCCTTGCTCATTTCTGCCCTCCCCAGCCCCCAGGAGCTCTCTGGAAGCCTCCATAAGGGTATGCGCACGGCCATTTTGGTGAAGGGGCGGGGTTTCAGGAGGCAAAAAATGCTGTATTCTATGTATAAGACGCACCCAGATTTTCAGCCTCTTTTTAGAGGAAAAAAGGTGCGTCTTATACTCTGAAAAATGCGGTATACTAAACAGAAGAAAATAAACTCATTTAAGTTTTCATCCAAATATCCCACAATGCTCCTTTTTTGTTATAACAACTCTGTGATAGATAATAAATGATCCAATGTGATCCTGTAAGTTTTAGGGGCTACACAAGGATCAATCTAAGAGCTAAATTAAAATTTCTTATTCAAATGCTGCTACAGCAGTGCATTTAAGAGAGGGAGCTATTCACAACCCCTGAGGTCATACTGGAAAATATGGTGCTTGCCTATACAGGTTTATAAGTTGATGACAGTAGTGTGATATCATAAATGATGTAGATTAAAATTATTGGTCTTGTTACTTGAATTGCTGATTTTCATAAAATACAAAGCAAAATGGGATTTGTATGGTATCGGTTGGCTTAGAATTTGTGCAAATATAGCCATTGTGGTTTGTGAGTCATGATTTGTAATGTATTATAGTTTCAAACACTTTGCTTCTTCTTCCTCTTCAGTTCTTTCAATGTGCAGGTTGCCTAAAACAGAGCATTTTTGCAGGCATTCCAGCTTATCCAGAAGATGGAAAAAGAAATGGGCTACACTTAGCTTCACTTGAGGCTTCACAAACTAGATTACTCTGGGCTCATGTTCCTGTACAACTTCCTGTTGTACAGCAGTATACTACCTAATATAAAGATTAATGTAACTGTTGTCTCTGATAACTCATAATAATTTAGCCTTTTGTTTCTTTTTGTTTTGCTTAATCCTAAATAAATTATGCATCTTCAAAACTGTTTTTATTTTAGGATTAGGCAAATCCGAACAATCAAGGAGTCTTCATATCAATAAGGATTACTTGCATAAGTAAAGGCCTTCTAATGAAACCCAGACTCCCCAAGGAGAGGCTACTTGTCAAAATTAATGTTAATGATGCTTTTCAAACAAAGCTTACAGGCACTACCATTCTCTGGTCTGCTGCTGTTTACCACATAAGTGCTTTTGTTTGAAGAAATACCTTTGACTCCAGCCTGTTCATCTTTTTTCCTCCAGAAATGGGGAATGGGCATGGGAAAGAGGGGAGATCTTTCTAAACCCTGAACATGCTGTATTAGAAGGGCAAAATCTCAGTACTGAAAGGCACAATCTCATTTCATGCTTTCCCTACGTACCCCCATCCAGTCTGCAAGACATTCTGTGTCTCCTGACAAATTGCATTTCTTACGTACAGGTTTTACATTGCTGTGTATAATTATGCTATGCTTGATAAAGTTATTTAAAATCAATAAAGTAAGTTGAAATGTAATAAACCATAAGCAAGATTTTTGCAGCCCTGAATACATCATAATGGCCAGACAAAAGTGCTGGAATAGGTGCTATTTTCACCTTTGGCTAATAGCTCAAAATTGAGTTTTCCTCAATTTTGGCCCTTTTCAGCTCTCCTTTTATCTCATGAGCTCTTAAAAAAATTCTAGCAATTTGCCAAAGTCTCTCCCCATTCCCCAAATCCACTGTGCCTCTGTGTCTATCACTTATTCATGTATTTTGTTGTTGTTTTCTCAAGTAACTCACAATGTTAGTGGGATACAATTTATATTAATATGATTCACTCTATTCTAAGGAAACTTTGATAAATGAAATTACCAAATTCATAGGTCAACCAAGTAGCTGAACAAATGTACAGTATATCAACTTTTTCATGTACCTATTGTACTTTTAAGGAAAAAAATGGCTCTTACAGAAAACTCCAAAAGTATACAATCTGCAATCACCTAAGATGGGTTTTGAATATGAAATATTTTCTCATCAACATTGCCAATGTATATATGAGGCATGTGGGACATGTGCTCAGAAATGTCATGTCAGTAGGAGCCAACATATCACATAAGAGGGGATTTTGAGAGCCAAATTGCCTTTATCTCCCATTGAGGACAAAATGCACCGAATTTCTGCATTGCTGAAATGATAAACCAGTGCCTTATGCTTCTATTAAAGTTTAAACAATCCATTTTTGCCTATTAAACTCCCAAACACACCTAAAGGTGAATACAGGTTGATGCCACCTATTGCAGGATCGTGCAAGCACCATCAGAAGTGCTGTTCTAGGTGGTTTATCCTTTTCTGGATGCATGTGAACCCATCTGTTTCATGCTGTCCCTCACTGACTTTCTATTTTGGGATGGTAATGTGTATTAATTAACTGTAACATATGCAAATCAATCTTGCTGCATCATTCAGCTAAGTAGAGTTCTGATCTGTGGCCCCCAGATGGCAGCATTTTATGGACCAGCTGACATACAGGCCTTTTCCTAGGACATGCTTACCTGAGTTGATGGTAGGTAATATGTTGTGGGATCACAAAAACAATTTAACTCTAAACAGATCCAATATGGCACAGAAATAAATTAATCCTGGAAATTGCTGACTGTGGCATCAACTCACTCCCTATTTCTTCTGATAGCAATTGGAAATGAACCTAGTTTATGCTTGGCAAAAGAATGTTGTCCAATTACTGTTTATAATAGCCTCTGATTGGACCAATTCATCTTGAACTTGCTCTACAATAACAATGACAACTTGATATTTGCTTTCTTTATTCAGAAGCATTGTAAGAGCTGTGGTGGTGCAGTGGTTAGAATGTGGTACTGCAGGCTTCTTCTGATGATTGCCAGCTGCCATGCGTTTGGCAGTTCGAGTCTCCGCAGGCTGAAGGTTGACTCAGCTTCCATCCTTCTGAGGTTGGTAAAATGAGGACCCAGATTGTTGGAGGCAATATGCTGACACTGTAAACTGCTTAGAGAGGGCTGTAAAACACTGAAATTATATACAAGTCTAAGTGCTAATGCTATTGCATAGTTAACATTCTATTTCTCTTCCTGTGGCTCTAGGTCACTCATGAGTTGACAAGACAAATGTTGAACCATTCTTATAGTTTTGAGGTTTCAAGGTCTGTCAGTTCAGCTAGAAGGATAAACTGCTAAACTCTGATCAATATAATCAGTTTGAAATGCCTCATTGTGGGCAGTTATGGATGTTTCCCACTGTACCCCTTTGGTATGTGAACTGCATTGGTTACAAAATGAAATTCAAGGGGCTAATTGTCACCAATAAAGCCATTCATTGCATGGGACCAGAAGGACCATAATAATAATAATAATAATAATAATAATTTAATTTATAGACCGCTCCTCTCCCCATAGGGACTCGGAGCGGTGCACAGGGAAACTAAAACCACAATACAATATACACATACAGTTAAGAAAAAATTAAATATGAGCCTGTGCTAAAATCCCCTTAATCTGCTAAAATACCCAATTAAAAACAGCTAAACCCTGTAGAGAGAGGCTAACCAAGGCCGGCCAAACAGAAAAGATGAGTTTTTAATTTCAGACGGAAGGAGCGGAAGTCCGTGGTTGTTCTGATGTCGGGGGGAAGGTCGTTCCAGAGGGCTGGGCCCGCCACAGAGAGAGCCCTTCCCCTGGGCGTCGCCCGCTGACAGAGTCTAGTGGACGGCACCCGGAGAAGTCCCTCTCTGTGGGAGCGAATCGACCGTGAGGATGTATGCGGCAGGATCCGATCCCGCAGATAGCTAGGTCCCGAGCCATGGAGCGCTTTAAAAATGATGACTAATACCTTGAAGCGCACCCGGAAGACGACAGGCAGCCAGTGCAGCTCGCGCAGAAGTGGAGTTATGTGGGCAAATCTGGAGGTACCCAAGATTGCCCGCGCGGCTGCATTCTGAACCATCTGAAGTCTCCGAGTGCACCTCAAGGGGAGCCCCATGTAGAGAGAGTTACAATAGTCCAGTCGCGATGTCACGAGAGCATGAGTGACTGTGCGAAGGGCGTCCCGATCCAATAGGGGGCGCAACTGGCGAACCAGGTGAACCTGGTAAAACGCCCTCCTGGCCACGGCTGTCACTTGATCTTCCATGGACAGCCGGGCATCCAGGAGGACACCCAAGTTGCGCGCCCCATCCACAGGGGCAAGATGTTCGCCCCCTATGGCCAGCGATGGAGTCAGCTGGTTGAATCGGGCAGCCGGAAACCACAGCCACTCGGTCTTGGTCGGGTTGAGCCTGAGTCCGTTACTTCCCATCCAGATCCGCACGGCTTCCAGGCACTGGCACATCACTGCTACGGCATCGTTGGGGTGGTTAGGGGTAGAAATGTACAGCTGTGTATCATCAGCGTACAGATGGTACTCTACCCCAAAACCACGGATGATCTCACCCAGCGGCTTCATATATGTGTTAAACAGGAGAGGCGAGAGGACCGACCCCTGAGGCACCCCACATGTGAGGGGTCTCGAGGTCGACCTCTGCTCTCCTGTCAACACAAATTGCGATCGGCCAGAGAGGTAGGAGGAGAACCACCGTAAGACGGTGCCTCCCACCCCCAACCCCCCCAGCCGATGCAATAGGATACCATGGTCGATGGTATCAAAAGCCGCCGAGAGGTCTAATAGGACCAGGATGGAGGAACAACCCCCATCTCTGGCCCTCCAGAGATCATCGACCAACGCGACCAATGCCGTCTCAGTGCTATGCCCGGGCCGAAAGCCAGACTGGCGCGGGTCTAGATAATCAACTTCCTCCAGGTGACGGGGAAACTGTTGTGCCACCACACTCTCAACAACCTTCGCCAGAAAGGGAAGGTTGGAGACTGGACGATAGTTGTTTAATAAAGCTGGGTCCAAAGAGGGCTTCTTAAGGAGGGGCCTCACCATAGCCTCTTTTAGGGAAGCAGGCAAGGAACCCTCACTTAAGGATGCGTTGACAACCTCTTGGAGCCAGCCTCGTGTCACCTCCCAGGATGCCAGTACAAGCCAGGAGGGACACGGGTCCAATAAACATGTGGTGGCTCGCAGTCGCCCACGTATCCTGTCCATATCCATCCATCTTCAGTTGTCTTACTCAACTTATTAGATCTCACACGAGGATGTGCTTTAGATTCCATCAATCAAAGAATGTCATGTTGCAGGACACAAGGAGTATTAGTTGTTTGTCTTCATTTGACCTAGAATGCATGAGTTGTGTGTGTGTGGAGGCAATGAGAAAGTATAAGCCATTCATTGTGTTCCATAAGTTTCCAGTGGTGCCTTTGTAGACACCAAGAACTCTAGAAATTTCACTTTGAGAAACATATTCTTAAGCAGGAGAGGCTTAATCTTTGATCTTACATTTGCAAAGAACTTCAGATAGTCTTAATCAAAGGTACTATTTCCTGGAATGAAATGGTTCTTTTTCTGAGTTAATGCCATTTCTGTTTTCTCTGCTGTGTCTGGCAGCACTCTCATCAATTAGCAGTACCAGTTGTGGTAGTATGTTCCCTCCCCTTTTTGCGATCTGAACACCTGCCTGCTAGAAACTGGGCTATGGATATTAAATAGTTGTCAGATGGTAACTATAACATTAATAGATCCCATCCATAGATCTGTCTCTACATTCAGTTTAGTGCCAGGGAGTTGCACAGCCAGACATCTGGCAACTAGATGACCACGGAACTCTCCAACAGTTTGATTTTGGCAGCCAGAAAAGTTACTTGGGTTGTATGTTGATGCCTACTCCTGCTATGCGGTGTTTTTAAAAAGGATTAAAAGAAAAGCAGTGATTTAAAAAAAAGATACATTAGTAATATTGTTCTAATTGAAAGACTACTAAAATGGCCATCATCGAGCCTGTTACAATGAAAAGCATTCAAATTTTGTTAATATGTTTTTCTAGAACATGCTTAAAATATTGAATAATTGGTAAAGCACAATAAATACATAGTGTAGCATTCAATAACCCAATGTCTTCCGGATATGTTAGGCTTCTGCTTCTAGAATTCCTAACCATTCCTAAAATTCCTAACTTTCAAGGAATGATGTCTAATACACTAGGGAGATGCTATATTAAGCAACACTCATGATGGACTATGATGCTCCTTGGTTTTTCCTTGAAATTATAACCTGACAGTGGTTCTTTGTACTCAAAAAAGCACCTCAGAAGATCCTTATACCACCTTAAAATATATGCCCATAAATAACTTGAGTGCACGAGGAATGTTTAATCTGATAAGATCTGTTCTTGGTAAATTCATTCTGTTTCTAATTATTGTGTTTTTAAAATGTTTATAAAACAACCACATTTTTATTTGTTCTATGATCTTACCCATTGTCTATATCTGGTCTTTCTAAAATATCTTTTTCCAAACAGCTTTTGAAACTATTCTTGTTTTGAAGAGTTTTTAATTGTATGCATAACTTGGAACATATGGCTGTATAATTTGGGTTTATCTTGCCCAATATGGTTGGTACTTGAATGGGAGACCACCCAGATAGATTACCAGAGAAATCTCACATTTGTAGAAAAGGCTAGGAAGTTGAAAATAGCATCCTCACCAGAAGATTAACAAGAACAACAAGTTGCCCCCAAAATGGTACATGGATGAACCTCAGGGACTGAGGTTCAAGGGGATCTTTACCTTCTAATATCAAGCCTTAACCTGGCTTGGTAGTTAACAGTGCCAATATGATAGAATAAAAAAATAACAGCTTTTGTTTTTGGCAAAAACTGTCCATCCTTACTTAGAAAAAAGGTTGCCATAGACTGAGATTCCATGTTTAGGAAATAACAGTTCCTGAAAGTAATAGTCATTTGGAAAAAAAGAAATAAAATATATCTAATTTCCAAAGAGTCTTGATCCCAAATTTTCAGACAGAAATAAAGTATTCCAAAATAAACGCATATATAACTCTAAAGTGTAGGCCACTAATATTTATGATTGGGCCCACTTTGAAAATTATTGGACCTTGTATGTGCACACCGTTCTTTGCTATATGGTTCCGCCCCAGGCTCCTGATGGATCCGGAAAGGTTCCAGAGGGAGCTTGGGCCAATTCCCCCACGACTTGCCGCACGACTCGACTGAGGACCTAGTGCCACATGGTTAAGTGCGGCCACGGGGGCCTTGGACCGAGTCGCGCCCTTGCGGCCTCTGTTGCGGCGACGAATCACCCAGGCTCCTTGGTTTACCGAGGAGCTGAGAAAGATGAAATGCCACAAGAGACGCCTAGATGGAGATCCTCTCGCTCCGAAGCCGACCGAACACTAGTGAGAACCTATATTAGGATTTACTTAGTGGCGATAAGGGTGGCCAAACGTGAGTATTTCCGTGACACCTGGAGGAAATTGATTATCTAGACCCGCGCCAGTCCGGCTTCCGACCCAGTCACAGCACCGAGACAGCATTGGTCGCGTTGGTTGATGATCTCTGGAGGGCACGGGATAGAGGATATTCCTCTATCCTAGTCCTGTTAGACCTCTCAGCGGCTTTTGATACCATCGACCATGGTATCCTATTGCACCGACTGGGGGGGTTGGGGCTGGGAGGCACCGTTTTACGGTGGTTCTCGTCCTACTTCTCTGGTCAGTCGCAATATGTGTTGGCAGGGGGGCAGAGGTCGGCCTCGAGACCCCTCTTATGCGGGGTTCCTCAGGGGTCGGTCCTCTCGCCCCTCCTATTCAACACATATATGAAGCCGCTGGGCGAGATCATCCGTGGTTTTGGGGTGGGATATCATCTGTACGCTGATGATACTCAGCTGTACATATCCACCCCAGACCACCCAAACGATGCCGCCGAGGTGTTGTCCTGGTGTTTGGAGGCCGTACGGATCTGGATGGGTAGTAACAAACTCAAGCTCAACCCGTCCAAGACTGAGTGGCTGTGGTTTCCGGCACCCCAGTTCAGCCAGATTACTCCAACTCTGGCCATTGGGGGTGAAACACCGGCCCCCGTGGAGAGGGTGCGCAATTTGGGTGTCCTCCTGGATTCCCGGCTGTCCATGGAGGACCATGTGGCGGCCGTGGCCAGGGGGGCATTTCATCAGGTACGCCTGATGCGCCAATTGCACCCCTTACTGGACTGGCTGCCCTTTGCACAGTCACTCAAGCACTCGTGACATCCCGACTCGACTACTGTAATGCTCTCTACATGGGGCTTCCCTTGAGGTGCACTCGAAAGCTACAGCTAGTTCAGAATGCAGTCGCGCGGGTGATCACGGGAGCTCCCAGACACTCCCATATAACACCGATCCTGCACGAGCTGCACTGGCTTTCTGTGGTCTTTCGGGTGCGCTTCAAGGTTTTGACGACCATCTTCAAAGCGCTCCATGGCTCGGGACCTAGTTATATGCGAGACCGTCTTCTGCCCCATACATCCCTTCGACCGATCCGCTCCCACAGAGAGGGCCTCCTCAGGGTGCTATCGGCCGGACAATGTCGACTGGTGACACCCAGGGGAAGGGCCTTCTCTGTGGCGGGCCCTGACCTTTGGAACGACCTACCCCCTGAACTTCGCACCATCTCAGACCTCCGCCTCTTCCGCCAGTGTCTAAAGACACATGTCTTTCATCAAGCCGGCCTAGCGTAACCTCCGCTGTGACTATTTTAGACAGTTTCTATTTTGGGGGATTTTAATTTGGTTTTTAGCGCAGGATGGGTATTTAATAAGTTTTTAAAATTTTATATTTGTTTTTGTATGTATCTTTTAAATTCCTCTATGCCGCCCTGGGTCCTCTTTGGAGAAGGGCGGGATATAAATCTAATAAATAAAATAAATAAAATAAATAATTAAAGTAGGCACATCTTGCTGCTGCTGTTTTAAAGAGTCAGTTCATTAAAATGACTCTTAAAGTGGCAGTAGACCCTCCCCCCCCCAAGTTCATGCAGACAGTGGGAAAAGGGGGCTAAAAATCTGATGAATATTTGAAAAGTCCAAGGCACCTCTTCCAAATAATTTCTGACAGGTCTACTAATATTCTCTTTTCTTCCTCTAAGCAATCGGCCCAATTGGTAAAATACTTTTAGCAGATGATGATGATGATGATGATGATGATGATGATGATGATGATGATAATGATGATAATGATGATAATGATAATGATAATAATAATAATAATAATAATAATAATAATAATAATAATAATAATACCTGGAGCAGATATTTGGTGTAGAAAAATGCATGTTTCAAATGTTATAATAACTATGAGAAATACAAATAATATGTTTTCATGATCAGCCATTTAAGACTGACAATGTGGATAATGAGGCTTGATTTTAAGAAAAGGCTCATAAAGTGACATAGAAATGGGCTTTGGTTTTGACATTTAATACTTTAATGTCAACTAAAACAGACTACCACAAGGGCACACATGAGATGGAAGAATGGGGGGGGGGGGGTCTTAGATGCCAGCTTTTCATGCCACTAGCTCTGAAATTATACTTGTGTGAGAGAACTGATGTCCATTTTATTAGCACAAATAAAGGGAGTTCTCTCCCACTTAGTTATATCCAGAAAGGCAATCGGCCATAAATCAACTCATGGCATGATTTTTCTTTGCCAGTCCATCAGTATAATTCTTTTGGCTGTCAGTGCTGCTCTCAGGAGCCATCTCACGTCCCATTTATTCAAATTATGTAGAGAATTGGTGCATCCTCCTACCCACATTGCTGTAGATTTGTCTAAATTGATTTTCTAAGACTAACTCAATTTGTCTAAAAACCTCATTCTAAAAATTGGCTTGTCCCTCTGCAAAAGACGAAGAACTGGGAAGTCTCCCATCATATTTTAAGAATTCTATACGTGCCTGATGCGTTGAGGAGCACACACATTTGCAAATAAAAACATTTTTTCATGCATTCATTTATTTGGATCAGGTCTCTGATCCACTAACTTATCGTACTCCAGCAATGGCAAATAAAGTGGATTAAAATGACATATCTGTACGTTTACAATCAAAGTTGTTTCTTTAGGCAAACTAAACATAAACTGCTTCTTAGAGAGTCCCATCAAAAAGTTAAGCAGAGAAATTGGGTGGATAATTTCTCCAGAGAATTCCCCTTGGGCAGGGCAATGACAGTTACACCACTGTTAGAAAAGTACAATGGGAAGAGTTTGCTCATTACATTTTTCCCTTGGGAAGTCAGAGAGGCTGTAGTGCAGCTCCCAGGAGAGATTCCTGAACAATGAAAGACAGGAGATTCATGTGCACCTGCTGGCAGCAAGAAAGCCCCAAAACAAAATCCACCTATGAGAAGATGTCAACGTTTCTCTGAAAGCCTTCTCACCTCATACTTTGGAAATATTTCTATTGCCATCTCTTTCATCAAATAGAAATAGGCCTGGTAGGAAAAAATGAAGCAATATTATTTCTGCTTGGCAGTAGTTTCTGTCATCTTGAATTATGGCATTAAACTTCTGTGAAACTGACTTAAAAAATTATCTCTAGTCTTCATGAGGGTACTTCATTTTCTTCTAAATTGTAATTTTGGAAGAAGATTTTTCTCCCCTTTAACTTTGCAGAGAAAACAAAATGTTTGTATTCCTTTTAATAATAATAATAATAATAATAATAATAATAATAATAATAATAATAATAATAATAATAATAATAATAATAATAATAATAATAATAATAATATTTAATTTTGTATACCGCGTCCTCTCCCCAAGGGGACTCGGAGCGGTGCACAGGGAAATTAAAACATATAAAAATATATACAAACAATAAATACAATAAATAAAAGCAGATTAAATTGATCGTCCCTGCGCTAAAAACCCCATTAAAACTAAATTCCCTAAATACCCCAGAGGTAGAGACTAACCAAGGCCGGCCAGACAGAAAAAGTGTGTTTTCAGTTTTCGACGGAAGGAGCGGAGGTCCGTAGTTTTATTTAAAAACTACGTAATTTTATTTAAAAATTAGTTTTTAAACAGTAAGTAATTTAATAACAATAACCCAGTGTATATTTTTAAACATTCTTCTGTCACACTCTGCCTTTGCAATTGATATGAGTGAGTTCATCTTTCTTTATGGCAAAAATGTTCTTTATTTTGCAGTTTTATTAATTGTTTGAATATACTGAATGTTAATGGATCATAATCTTGTATGTTAGATTAAGTAATAGGAATTCTACAGCAATAAATATATATGAAACTGAAGATGGGACTAGAGTAGAAGAGACTTCCACCATGTTTATAAAAGCTTACTTTATGCCTTGCCGTATCCCCTCTGCAGAAAATATTTCACCACATAAAATAAAACACCACTATGGAAACATCATTGCATGCAACTTTTCCACAAATCAAATTGTTTGCATACAGATATTTCATGCCAATTTGCTAATAAGCTGCATATTTTCCTTATCCAGAAATGTTCTCAGGTAGTTTAAAGCAACATATGGTTGCGGACTAAATGTTACATATGCAAAATGATCTTCACAAAAGGTCAAAAGCAGTATATTTATTCCTATGCAGTTATATATTGATGTAAATGATTTTAGATATTCTAAGTGCATATAAAATCAAAGCCAATAAATATCAGGCAATATTTTTATAATTAACAAATGCTTTGCTGAAAATAAATAATTGCAGTAGGAAAACAGAAATATATGTGTAAGTATGTGTTTGTTATCTATACATGAAAGATAACTAGCATATTGCCGTGATCAGTTTAGACCAGCTATTTAGTACCACCTCAATGAAACCTCGAGGCAAACGATTTCCAACATTTAAATAGGAGGTTATAAATCAACTCAAGAACTTTGCACAGTGACCATATTAGCAGTAGGCACTGCCTTTTTAAAAATTGTGTGTGCGCTTCATAAATACCTCACGAAAAAGAAGATTCCTTGCTTGATATTGTTGTTCCCAAATGATCTCTGCTTTATAGAATAAGTTTCCGGGCTAAATCCTCTGGGATCAAGGAACCATTTCAAGTCTCTGAAATTCCACGTTTTAACAAGGATTTAATTGCAAAGGTAAGTGTATGCACCTGCTAAGGCATTCCTAATTATTTGATAATGGTGCAATCTTTCTCAATACAGCCAGTCTTTGTGGTGGTAAGTTACACTAATGAAGCACACTGAGAGAACTAATTCCCCCAATATTAGAAGTGCTTATTTAAATAAAAACAAGTAAACAAAACTAATCCTAGGAAGATTAAGTAGAAATTGACTGCCATGACATGTTTTTTTTATTTATTATAACAGTCATCTATCCAGTTCACACTGATGGTAAATCAAGGTCAGTTCACAAAGCTTTGTAAAAGTCCTTTGAACAATTCTTTCCTTTCACACCAGAGATTGGTACATTTCAAGGTCTCTTGTGCCTTTCAGAAAGTGGCTTCCAGAGCATCTGACTTAGAAACAACTGTAGCTGAACTTTTAAAAATAAAATCAAAAGCACGCCCACCCATCCCATCCCAGTAGTTGCAGGGACTTGTTTGGAGCATATTTCACTTTTCACAAATTCTCACCCAGTGCTGTGTTTATTGAATGCTTCCTGACAGTTTGTTATTGCAGAAAGCCAGAAGCTAAACTATAACATTATATTTTCATCATCTTGGACAAATAAGGTGGGGGAGGGGGAGCAGGGGGGATATGGAGGAGACAGTGCCATAAACCAGATGGATTCTAGGACCCTTGTCAAAAGTTATGCCAATCACACATTGCTTGTTCCTCCCCCAATAATCCAAACCATGCTCATATTCAAATAGAAAAGTCATTTGACAGCATCAGTTCCATTACAGCTTGGAGTCATCTGCTTTATTGGATTTCAAAGGAATGTAGCCAGAATGCTCCATTTCCATCAGCATATTATTAAACCAACTTCACAGGTCTGTCAGAAATTCAACTGAAAGCAATTTTATCCTACAAAGAATGAAATATTCCTTGTTAGACTTCTTTTGCTAATCAGTTTTAAAAGTAGTTGTTAAAAAAAAAGCAAAGTTTGACAAAACACAACAATGTAAAGTAAATGGCTAATGTTTTGCATCTTAGCTGTGCACAAATGCATTCAAAATCAATAAAACCATCTGCCCATAACTGATGGAAAAATTGCACCCGAAAAGCATAAAATGTAAAGTTAATGTATGCATTACTTCAATTAAGGGGACTCATAGTTCAGTCCTATATTTTTTTTTACCAAGTTTCATACGAGAAACCTCTGAAAGAACAATATTTTTTCCTCATTTGGAACATAGATTCCCAATATCAGAATCTTGGTTCCGTGCAAATTAACTTTCACAGCCTAAAATCTTCCTTGCTTATCAATCAATAAAAGTTCTGATTTAGTTGGGGATCTATATGCAAAACAACCTTGTTTCTTTTTTTTAGTTCTTGCTGAAATATATTGATGAAGTTTTTATATATCTACTATTTCATATCCTTATCCATTTCTCTATTATATTTTTCTGTTTCTCTATAATTTGTAGACTTTGGTACTTTGTTTTCATTTTTTCAAATGTGTTTTTTCTGTTTGAGGAATATTTGCTCCACTTAGGTTCCATGTTAAGCATTTGTAATCCATAACCATGTCAAAAATTTAGAAAAGTAGATATCTATAGTGCCTAATTTAATGTCACACCTTTCCATTTTTGGTTGCACCTGCTGATGTTTTTGTATAGTTTTATCTGACAGCTACATTTGAAAACAGAAAACAGAATAACTGAGTTTGAACGGACCTTGGAGGTCTTCTAGCCCAACACCCTGCTTAGGCAGAAAACCCTACACAGCTTCAGACAAATGGTTATCCAATTTCTTCTTAAAAACTTCCAGTGTTGGAGCATTCACATCTTCTGGAGGCAAATTGTTCCACTGATCAATTGTTCTATTAAGAAATTTGTCCTTAGTTCTAGATTGTTTCTCTTCTTGATTAGTTTTCACCCATTAGTTTCATTCTTCCCTCAGATACTTTGGAGAATAACTTGACTCCCTTTTTTTTGTGGCAGCCCCTGAGATATTGGAACACTGCTATCATGTCACCCCTAGTCCTTCTTTTCTTTAAACTAGACATACCCAGTTCCTGCAGCTGTTCTTAGCCTCCAGTCTCCTAATCATCTTTGTTGCTCTTCTCTACACTCTTTCTAGAGTCTCCACATCTTTTCTACATCGTAGCGACCAAAACTGAATGCAGTATTCCAAGTGTGACCTTACCAAGGCATTATAAAGTGGTGTTAACACTTCACATGATCTTGATTCTATACCTCTGTTTATGCAGCCTAGAACTGTATTGGCTTTTTTGGCAGCTACGGCACCCTGCTGGGTCCTGTTTAATGGTTGTCCAAGATCCCTCTCACAGCTACTACTATTGAGGTACTATTATTTTAAACTTCTCCAATTCCTCTCTAATTTTTTTTGCTAGAATTGCCTTCATTTTCTAGACATAATTCAGTTGAAACTTCTGTTGTTTAAAAGTAAAAAAAAACATTTGTTCAAATTTATCCCATCAGAATGTTATCTTTTTGTTTTAATCTCTCTGCTAAAAAATAGTCCTTTCTCTCATGTGTGATTCTAATAGGAAATTTTTTTAAAGAACAATCTGTACTATTAATCTTCAGTCATGTATTAAAATGCTGCAAGATTTGATCTTTTGTCTTCTTTCTGACAAAGAATGCTAAATCTCTTTTTGGCAAGTATGCCTTGGAACATTACTTATTTTGCAAATCTTGTATTTACTCTATGTACCTTTTCAAATGTTGCCACTGTATCCTCTTCATCAGAATCTGGCTCATATTACCATTATCTTTTGGTTTTTTAAAACCTATCAATTGTAATAAGGGAACATTCATTTGTCTATTTTAATTCCAATATTTTTTTAAAAATATTTCAAAAAGATTGTTCCTCTTATTCATTTTACTATTTTCTTACACTCTGTCCTTGTTCTTTGTCAAAACTTTTCAAACCTTCAAAACAACTTTTCCTCTTTATAGCAGAAAATATTGAGTCCTCACATATTTTCTTATCAGAAAATATCTCATCAGCTGTAAATTGATTATATCCCAAAGTATTTAGGAAAGTGCCACTTATATGAACCGTGTGTCAATGTTGGATAAATCATTGAAATTCCTTGACCCTCAGCTGCTCAACTAATGAGTTAACTGCAAAAACTTCTGTTCTGGTGTCTACTTATGATGTGTAGCTTCCCAAAGTTTAAATGGATAATTTCACAATACTTCCTTTACAGTGGTGGGATTCAAAATTTTTTACTACCAGTTCTGTGGGCATGGCTTGGTGGGCGTGGCAGGGGAAGGACACTGTAAAATCTCCATTTCCACTCCAAGGGAAGGATACTGTAAAATCTCCATTCCCTCCCCATTCCAGGGGAATGTTACTGCAAAATCTCAATTTCCTCCCGATCAGCTGGAACTCGGGAGGCAGAGAATAGATAGGGGCAGGGGTAGCTAAAGGTGGTATTTACCCATTCTCTGAACTACTCAAAATTTATGTTACCGGTTCTCCAGAACTGGTCAGAACCTGGTGAATCAGAGGTGGGTTGCTCCCGGTTTGGCACGGATCAGGAAAACTGGTAATGGCAGTGGCGGGAGGCTCCACCTATCCACTTGGATGCTTCTGCACACAAGTGAACAAAAAAAATGGAAATGCACCACTGTGCTGAATACCACCTCTGCTCCTTTACCTAGAAGACAGATAGCATAGCTATCCTTGTTGATTCAGAGATGTCTAGGCCACCATAGATTATCAACCAAAGCCTTGAAAGTAGCCTATGAATCCTATGGATGCTATTTTTGTTCATTTGAATTGGCTAACTGGACTTTCTATTAAATGCTTTAAATGTTCACATGACAGCTTTTGGTGTTGAGATACTACAAAGGTGAATTCACCTCCAGATAATGAATGAACTCAGCCACCTATTCTTAATTAGTGTCTGGTGCAAATGCAGACTAGTCTTCCTTGTGGATGACCACTCCATGTAAATTCAAATATAAGAAATAGCCCAAAGCATGCTCAAATTCCTTTTATTCTGCCTTCAGTCCTTGAAAAATAAAATTATAATTGGAATTCCTTCCTCTCCTCCCTCCCCCCTCCCCCCAAATAATTCAAGGAACCTTTGGAAAAAGTTCCAGACCCAGACCTGGAATAATTGTTATTGCTTCTTATGTGCAATATGGAGTTATGTAAATCAACCAATAGTATGTGACAATTTCCTTTGATCATTTTACCCCCAATAGGCTGATAATTTAAACAGGTCTGCATGATGGATATGAGAGATGGTCAGGAGATAATGTTTACATTTCAATCATTTTGTATCTATTGTAGCAGTATATGCTTGTTTGTGTACAATGTAAATGCCTCGGGTATGTAATATTTTGGCACTTTATACAGCATGGTGAATATAAATGACTAAAGAATGCCATTTCTGTACCAGTGTGAATGTGTTTATGAAGTGGACAAGGCAACAAAACTGCCTTACTTGCTTTGTGAAGCCTGGAAAATCTAAATGGTGAAGTCAATCTTGCCATACAATTCCTCAGTGTCCTAGAGATCTCTGTTATTAATGTGACTAGGGGTGCATACTGCTGATAATTACTGTTAGCCAGAATAATTAATAAGAGTAATTGCTTAGTATGGAAAGGGGAGGGGAATCTCTGAGAAAGAATAAAATAGAATGGAGAACTGCAAGAATCCCTGAGTACATTTTATAGAGACAGGATATTTGGCTGAAAGCATCCTGAGAATAGAAGTGTTATCTGATGCCAAGGACAAATGATCAGAATTAGAAGTTGAAAATAGATAGTCTCATCTTGGAATGCAACAGGGAAGAACTAAGGCCTTTCGAGTGCGCTTCAAGGTTTTGACTACCATCTTTAAAGCGCTCCATGGCTCGGGACCTAGTTATATGCGAGACCGCCTCCTGCCCCATACATCCCTCAGACCAATCCGCTCCCACAGAGAGGGCCTCCTCAGGGTACCGTCGGCCGGACAATGCCGACTGGCGACGCCCAGGGGAAGAGCCTTCTCTGTGGCGGGGCCAGCCCTTTGGAATGACCTACCCCCTGAATTACGTACCATCACCGACCTCCGCCTCTTCCGCCAATGTCTTAAGACATATCTGTTTCAACAAGCCGGCCTAGCCTAACCTCCCTTGGGGACTTAAGATAGTTTTAAATTGGGTTTTAAAATTTGGTTTTAGCGCAGGATGGGGTTATTTAATAGTTTTTTAAATTATATTTATTGTATTTTTGTATGTTTTTTAAATTTCCTGTGCGCCGCCCTGGGTCCTCTGTGGAGAAGGGCGGGGTATAAATTTAAATAAATAAATAAATAAATAAATAAATAAGGCGAGGTGCCTGAGACAGGTAAATTCTAGAAATAAAAAATAATAAATAGGAACAGCATTTAGTGGGCAAAATAAGCAGATCAGAAATGAAGTGAAGATCTTATTGAGGACAGTGAGTTGTAATTGTAAAATGGAATTTCAGTGAGCCTATCACAACTCCACAAAGGCCAAAAATAGTCATTATTAAAAGAATCTTAGCATTTTTTTCTTTTTTTAATCTGTTTTTTCTTTCTTTTTGAGGAGGATCTTATTAAGAAATCTTCTGCTTGGAACACAGTGTGTGATAGTGTTGTGTGGGAAAAGATAGATAAGGCTGCAAAGCTTTCCAAATGCAATGAAATGGGACAATAAAACAGATTAGGTTATGGCAAGGGTCCCCAATGTTGGTGCATTTGAAATTTTAAGAACATGGTGTCTTCAAAAAATAGCCATCTGGGTAATTTCAGCTACGGAATGAATAAGTATTTATAAAACAATGATTATACATCTCCTTAACCCTACTATAATAACCCCCATTTTGAGTGTGTCATTCATCTAAACAATCCAATAAATTCATCCCCAGCTTTTACATATAATTCTGCATAGGGGCACAATTGGTGAATGTTAGGATTAATTTTTATCATTACATCAAAAGATTAGGTTAGACACTAGATAATTTCTGATTTTCTGGCTAAACCCAGGACAGGGCTAAGAGAAATGAACTTGTGCAAAAATCACCCTGTGAGGTTTGTGGTCAAGTATGGAGTTGACTTGGTCTTCTTGGTTCTAGTCCAACACCTTAACCATCACTCAACCATTGCAGCAATCATCTTATACAAGTAGAAATGTCTAAAAGAGCTTATATTCTCAAGCTATTTTGTGTATAGTTTTTCTGGTCTAAATCGAAGAGGAAGCAATCATCCATATTTACCCTGACATTATATTTTATGTGGCTTTTCGTGCGCTTTTATTATTTTATTTTATTTTATTTTATTTTATTTTATTTTATTTTATTTTGTTTTATTTTATTTTATTTTGTTTTATTTTATTTTATTTTATTTTATATTTTATTTTATTTATTTTATTTTATTTTATTTTATTTTATTTTATTTTATTTTATTTTATTTTATTTTATTATTTTATTTTATTTTATTTTATTTTATTTTATTTTATTTTATTTTATTTTATTTTATTTTATTTTATTTTATTTTATTATTTTATTTTATTTTATTTTATTTTATTTTATTTTATTTTATTTTATTTTATTTTATTAAATTTATACCCCGTCCTTCTCCTTGCAAGGACCCAGGGCGGCGCACAGGCAATATTAAAAACCATACAAAATACAAAAATATATTATTAAAAAACTATTAAATTGTATCCCGTGCTAAAACCCATTATAAAACCGTAAGAATTTAAAATTTATACACATTTAAAAGTCAGAAAACGGGGGTTATGCTAGGCCGGCTTGTTGGAATAAATAAGTCTTGAGACGCTGGCGGAAGAGGCGGAGATCCGAGGTGGTGCGTAGTTCGGGGGGTAGGTCGTTCCAGAGGGCTGGGCCCGCCACAGAGAAGGCCCTTCCCTAGGTGTTGCCAACCAGCATTGCCTGGCCGACGGTACCCGGAGAAGGCCCTCTCTGTGGGAGCGGATCGGTCGAAGGGATGTATGGGGCAGGAGGCGGTCTCGTATGTAGCTAGGCCCCGAGCCATGGAGCGATTTAAAGATGGTCGTCAGCACCTTGAAGCGCACCCGAAAAGGCACAGGTAGCCAGTGCAGCTCGCGCAGGAGAGGTGTTATGTGGGATTGCCTTGAGGCACCCATAATCACCCGCGCAGCCGCATTCTGGACTAACTGTAACCTTCGAATGCACCTCAAGGGGAGCCCCATGTAGAGAGCGTTACAGTAGTCCAGCCGGGATGTCACGAGTGCTTGAGTGACTGTGCGAAGGGCCACCCGGTCCAGTAAGGGGCGCAACTGGCGTATCAAGCGTACTTGATAAAACGCCCCCCTGGCCATGGCCGTCACATGGTCCTCCATGGACAGCCGGGAATCCAGGAGGAGTGGTTCACAATCAGTGCAATTCCTTTTAACTTGTACTCCTTTTGCTACAAGTTATTTAAATGGCACCATCAAAATAAAGTTGCAGATCTAAAGAGTTTGCAATGTAAATTGAGATAACTTTCAGAATTAATGAAACAGGTGGATCTCATCCCAAATGGTTAAGATTCTAATTACGGAACTTACTGGTAATGCTATTAAATATTTTCAGATTATCATGTTACATTTACTTTAAGAAAAAAATATGGAGAAACGTAATTTGTACAATGACCAAATAAAACTAAATTTCAAGAGACAATGAAGAAATAACTTCAAATTACTTTTTAAAAGTTGTCAACAGGGATACAAAGAAAAGGTTCTTTAGTTACTTTCCCAGGAAGAGAAATCAACAAATAAGAAACTTGTGAAAGTACACTAAGAAATGAAAATGATCTAATAATTAAGAGTCCTCCTCTGTCCCAATTTACATAATATGCAATTCTTAAACATTTCAAACTGAATTTAAAAGGGAGGACATAGTTCACCTTAAATTGCTTAATAGGTAAAATAGTGAAGGAAGTTGATATTTAAGCTTTTCATGTGATCTGAAGGAAGTGATGCTTGAAAGGTGAATTTCATATAATGGCACTCACGATTATGCAAAATTTAAATAGCTGTACAAACAAAGGAAGACTAAATACACTTGGGTCACTCAGTAGGCTATAGTAGAGTATTATCCCATTCTCCAGCAACCAACACACAGATAAGTAGTCATCCAAAAAAACCCAAATAAACACCTAACCACCCAGATCCAGGAACTATCATGAAGAAAAGCACAGCCCTATCAATATTGGCAGGACAAGTTACTGCAGAAAAGAGAAAAGACTCCACACTCACTCATATTGATGATGTTACCTACTTAGGTAGTGAAATACCTGCAAGCAAACAACCAAACTCTAAAGACTCCAGAATAAAAATGTGCAAATAAAGAACTCTAGCACTTAACCGAAGCAGTGTTAAGAGATAATTGAAGCTTCCTTGCTGAATCTCCCCCCCTCCTGTTTTGGGCAGGTTGCTTGAATGGCAATATATGGTGTGTGTTTTTGAATTTAAAAAAAGAAAATATTTATAGGAGGGTTTTAGGAGGTGTTACAGAGCAATTTGCTATTAAAGCTGAAACCAGCAGGAGCCCCTAACTGACGTAAGGCTAACATTTAAAATAAAACAAAAACCCCATGGACTAAAAGCAGTGTCCCACTGGTGGGGACAGTTGAGTGCACCCCCTGGGGAAAACCACAGAAACATCTAAACATTAACTAAAATGAAGTGGCCAGCTGCTGATTTTCATATCCTAATCACTTGTGTGTGTGTGTGTAGCTTATATATCTCAATCTCAGTATGTATGTGTGTATGTATCAGTGGTGGGTTTCTGCAGGCTCGCACCTACTCGCAAGAGCCGGATGGTGAAATTTAGAGAGCCGGTGAGAGGGGGTTCCACCGGCGAACCCAGAAGTAAGTCTGGCCTGCCGCTGCCGGTAACCCAATGGAAAGGAAAGAAAAGGAAGGCAGAAAGTAGGAAAGGAAAGGAAAGGAAAGGAAAGGAAAGGAAAGGAAAGGAAAGAAGGAAGGAAGGAAGGAAGGAAGGAAGGAAGGAAGGAAGGAAGGAAGGAAGGAAGGAAGGAAGGAATGAATTTATCATCACAATTGAGCCCAAAATTTTGGTTGCTAAGCAAGAGCGTTGTTAAATGAGTTTCACCACATTTTACAAGTTGGCCACTCCCACCCTGTCGCATTACTGCCAAGCCACGCCCACAAAATAAGCCACACCTAGAGAGTAGGTTCTAAAAAAATTTGAAACCCACCACTGGTATGTATGTATGTATGTATATATGTATGTATATATGTATGTTTGTTAGAATTTTTAAGGGCTGAAAATAAAGAGACCAGGATGGATCCATTTCAGGCTTATTAGCCTTCTTCAGCTGGCCATACTCCTTCTACTGGGATTTGAACTGGTGCTTTCCAGCATATGAGACAGGCTTCTCTATGCCTTGAGCTATCCAGTATCCCTGATATATCAGCCAATTTACAGGACTCTTAAATGAGAGATAATTATCACCGTTCCTGTTAAGAGGTCCCTTTAAGGGGAGGAGACTCAACGTCATCCCTCTCTGCCCTTCGACTCATCCTAGAGATCATCCAGACAGAGAACCTAATTAGATTACTGCTGTGTGACATTTTTTAGATATGTGTTAGAATTTTTAAGGGCTAAAAATAAAGAGACCAGGATGGATCCATTTCAGGCTTATTAGCCTTCTTCAGCTGGCCATACTCCTTCTACTGGGATTTGAATGTCACACAGCAGTAATCTAATTAGATTCTCTGTCTGGATGATCTCTAGGATGAGTCGAAGGGCAGAGAGGGATGACGTTGAGTCTCCTCCCCTTAAAGGGACCTCTTAACAGGAGCTGTGATAATTATCTCTCATATGTATGTTTGTATCTATCTATCTATCTATCTATCTATCTATCTATCTATCTATCTATCTATCTATCTATCTATCTATCTATCTATCTATCTAAGTGTCTTGATAGTAGTTTAGGCCAGAGGTCTCCAACCTTTGCAACTTTAAGTCTGAAGGACTTCAGCTTTGCTGGCTGGAGAAGTCTGGGAGCTGAAGTCCTTCAGACTTAAAGTTGCAAAGATTGGAGACCCCTGGTTTAGGCTAAAACCACAGAAAAAGCCCATTGATACTGTTGAAGCTTTATTGATGCTTCATAGATACAATTTCTTTCCTTGCTAAGTGAGGATGAGAGAACAGCAATGGCAAAACAAAAACAAAAAAACCCCACCATGGCTCTAATCATCTGAAAGCAAGGCTGCTAACAGAGCCACACAGTGTTGGAATTGCAGATCCAGGGGAAGATTTGTTTTTACAAGCACTGAGGAGTAAGGGAGCAGGCTAATATATGACTTAAGATACATAGCAACCAGTCCCCACCTTCCCCCCTATATATATGTGTGTCCTTAATATACTCTGGACAGTAATTTGTTTCCCTTTTTTTTGGCCTTCTGAGAGATGAACTGTAAATGCAAAAAGCCACTTCAATTTAATCTGCCATCTGTATAATAGCCTGAGATTTTATTGCTGTCCAGTTCTGCTTTTTCCTTTTACTACTTTTGCTATTTTCTTTCTTTCTTTCTTTCTTTCTTTCTTTCTTTCTTTCTTTCTTTCTTTCTTTCTTTCTTTCTTTCTTTCTTTCTTTTTTGTAATGGAGCAGCATTCAGGGTAAATTACTTATGAGAAGCTCCACTGAAATCTGTAAATTAGGCATCAGCATGACTAACATAAGCCCTATTAATTTCAAACTGATCTAACTTAATGCAAATGCTGCTGATGAATTCTAGAAATGACTTTTAAAAAAGACAGTACCAATTTTGATTTATATGTAAGGTGACCAGATTTTCAAAACTCCCAAAGCGGGACACCGTCGATGGACAAGGGGGGGCGCACGCTCCGGCGCAGCACGCGCCTGCGCAGAGGGCATCAGGGCAGGGGCGCGCTCCCCCCCCCGGGGCCCTCTTTAAAGGCAGCAGCAGTGGCCCGGCCCGGCAGCACCGAGAGCCGCCGGCTGGGGCGGGAAGGGGGAAGGCGGCCCGAGCCAGCCGCTGTCAGCCCATCATGATGGGCTGATGGACCGAGCTGAAAGCGGCCGCCTCGGGCCGCCTTCCCCCTTCCCGCCCGAGCCAGCGGCTCTCAGCACCTTTTTTTACCACCCCTATCTTTTTTTACCATCACCCCCATATTGAGGACATCCATCTTTCATGGATATCTTCAATATGTTGAACATTTAAGTGATCTAATGTTCATGTATTTTTAAATGCAGGAGATCACCGTTTCTCAAAAGCAGCTCCTTTTCTTATTCCTCTTTTCTCACTATGCCTAATAAAGCTTTCTCTCTATCTGGGCATGTCAACTTCTCATGTTTATCCTTAATTTCAGCATTTTTTCATATCTTATTTGCTCTTCTGTTTTACCCTTGTTTCTCGAAAGAGTGAAAGGCATTGGCCTAGGAGGTGGACTAGGTCTGGTTTGTAAGCAAATTGCCTTGGTGATAAGAGAAAATATTGACCACATAAAATTATTTCATCTACTTTGAATACATGCATTCCTGAAAAGTGCACTAACTTAAGGTGACCAGATTTTAATATTGGTGAAGAGGGACATCATTCATGTGTGTGTGTGTGTGTGTGTGTGTGTGTGTGTGTGTGTGTGCAACCTATTCTGTGGGTGTGGCTTGCTTTGTGGGAGTGGCTTGCTGGCCATGTGACTGGGTGGGAGTGGTTAATGGTTAGAAGCAATGGTAAAGCAAGATATCGAATTAAAACCAGAAATATTTTGTATATTTAATTTCACACGTGTTAGCTGCTGAAATTATGTTTGCACAACAGTGGAAAAACAGAGGTATGAAAATGAATAAATATTACAATGTGCAGGAATAAATAAAGTGACAATTAAAATCAAGAAGGCTTTGAATATTTTTTCATGTGGGATTTGTTTTAGCAATTGCTAAGTAACAGAAACAGAAAATAGAAATCCAAAAGTATGAAAGACAACACCAATTATGCAAGGAAAGGTCATTAAAATGTAAAAGGAAATGTTAGTAGCACTTGATCATTATTAATGTGTACAACTGCTGTGGGACATAACACACCCACTATGTGGGTGCCAGGAAAACACAAAAAAATAAGAATCCCCCCCTACAAAAGACTAAAAATGAAACCAGTTTTTTCCCTTAACCTAGACAAAGCCACTGGAATAAAAACCATCAAGGCATTGTGGGAAATTATAAAGGACAGTGCCAGGAACCTCACAGAACCAGCAACCACCTAAGAATTACCTAGACAACCAGGGTGAAACACACTCTTTCTGGCAAAGCTGCCTTGCACCAACCTGGCATGCCCATAGAAAAGCAGCCACTTTGAGATACATAAACGTGGTCTGAACACTTAAAAGCAACATATTGCATTTCAAAAAAAACATTTGCAAAAAGGAATAACATTTCTTGTAGTAAATATATTTTATAAACAATTAAAAAATAAAAATTACCTAATTTAAAAAAAAAGATATTCTATAAATTAAAAAATCCTTAAAAACCATTGTTAAGTATTCAGCACACAGTAATTTAAAATGACACAATTGCAAGGTATTCTACCAGTAATAATTTATACTGTAACCATGTCAAGGTATTCCACAGCTTGCTAAAGGTTTTTTTAAAAAACAAATATTTCATCATTCATTGATTAGTGTGTCGTCTGAATACAATTTTTTTAGTATCATAATAGCTATAGCTTACCACCAAATATATATGTATGTGTGTGTGTGTGTCCATGTGTGTGCATGTGTAAATTTGGTGGTAAGCTATAACTCTTATGATAAAGTGTATATACATACATACATACATACATACATACATACATACATACATACATACATACATATATACACTTTAACGTTACAAAGATTCTCAGCCATCCAAGTCGTGGTTTCCCAAAGGTGCTTTTTTTTTCAAAAGGCAGGTGCTTTTTCCCCTGAAGACGAACCGAAGAAGCTCCTTGGATGAGAAGTGAAACATTTTCAAGGAAAAACAAAACAAAGCCCAGTTGCCTTTAAAAAAAAAAAAAAGCACCTTTGGCATAATCTCGCTTCATTGAGCAGAAACATAATTTACCTTGTCAGGTTCCTCCAGAAATTTGTGGAGTATGGAGTAGTATCGGACAGACATAAGATTGTTAACAGTAGCCCAGAACTTCACCCTTCGTTTCCCCTCCTTCCTACGTAAGGCAACCTGGGGGGGACAATTTTGTTAATCGTCCCTGGTGTGAAGTCGTGGCTAGGGGGATGGATGAGACAAGGCAATCCAAAGCAAAGGCAAAGCTGAGGCGGGCTCCCCAAAAAGAAGGCGCAAAGTGGCTATATTTTATATTTATATTTATATTTATCATGATCGAGAAAACAGCCTGATGTTGTTAGAGAAACAGAATTTTTGTTTTGTGGTGAGCCCATCCTTGACTCAGTGTAGCTCAGTACTCATTGGCTTTCCTGGATTTTTGACAGGAGCCTATCCCAACACTAACAGGAGATGAGTACTGGAATTGTTGTAGTCCAAAATTAACAGCATGAGGAAGTAAAGTAAATATTTTAGTAGACATGACACGATATTATATTTTATTTTGAAAACTCCTCACGGTTTCCAAAAACTACTTATGGGTTCCAAGATGCCTGGACAGAGCTGTGGTGGCACAGTGATTAGAATGCAGTGTTGCAGGTTGAATCTGCCCACTGCCAGCAGTTCGATTCTGACTGCCTCAAGGTTGATTCAGCCTTCTATCGTTCTGAGGTCAGTAAAATGAAGACTCGGATTGTTGGGGACAATATGCTGACTCTCTAAACTTCTTAGAAAGGGCTGTAATGTACTGTGAGGCACTATATAAGTCTAAGTGCTAAATGCTATTTCTGTGATTCTGTTGACTTTCGTTTCATCTATTCTCCTCCAGTATTTCAGAACTTTCCTAAGATTAGTCCTTATTAAATGAAAATATTTGGATCATAAATGCAAATTCATAAATGTTCAATTTAACTAAATGTATAAACTGACAAATTATGAATAACACTTATAATTTAAATCACACATTTTTTCACTTCTATTTTCCTAGTTGGCAAAAACTAGGTGATATAAAATGGTTAACATTCCTTCATTGTCAGTTGGGTGTCTGTTGAGGGGGTGAAACTGAGGAAGTTCATAGGTGATATATTATTTTTACCTGTGGACTGGGCCCATGCCTATCCTGTTTCCTTTTTATGTTTCAGAGGAGACGGTTGGATTCAAGAGATGATTAATGCTCTTTGTGGGCAAAATTGTGCCAGCCTTGAAAGAAATGCTTATGAAATCCATACTGAACAATTGGTGTTCTTGATACACCAATTTTGGACAATAAAGCAGAGCAGGAAATTGATTATCTGCATTTAGAATTGATACCGAGGAGAAAATAGCATTGGTTGCTCTAACAGTGGACCTTTGTCAAGACCAAGATCAGTTGCATTCTTCGTAGCTCTATTAGACACTCCAGTAATATTTACCAAGGAGTCATTTAAATCACCTGTAAGAGCTGGGAGAAGCACTGTTTTACAGTAGTTCTAGTCCTGAATTTCCAGTTACAGTTGGTGGTCACAGGGAAAGTTCACAATTGCTGTAAGATACTATATCTAAGACTTGGCCTTTTCTGTTATACATTTAATATCTGTATATGGAACCATTGGGAGATTTGTTATTTTGGAATAAGGCATCACTCACTCTGATTATATTAAAGTCTATATCTTTATCATGGGTTGGGACAGAAATGTTGTGGAGACCCCGAATCAGTGTCAGGAGATTGCCAGGGACTTTATGAGGGGGAAAGTAAGCTTTCTAAGCAAAGGAAAGCTATTATTTATTTGCAGATATCTTGGTTCCTTGATTCATTGGCTCCAGCAGATCTATGCGATTTGATGGGCTTCTTGCAGTGTCAGTTCCTGCTGAAATGTCAGTTAGAAGCTGTGCTCTTTGCCTTACTTCACCTGGGGTGCCAGTTATAACCCTACCTGTACCAGACATTATTGGTATCAGTGATTTATGTTTTTACCACTACTCAATTATTAGATTATTGATATGTGGCCTAAATAAAACTGCCTTTGGAAATGACTTGAAAGCTACAGCAGATACAGAACGCAGTGGCCATGCTGTTGGCGAATAGATCCTGCTACTGCAGGATAACACATATTTTGCAGTTGTGCTGGTTGCTAATTGGCTTCTGGGCTCAATTCAGAAAGCTGCTTATCACCTTGAAAGCCCTACATGGCATCGCACCAGGTTGCCTTAGGGACCATCTTATCTAAAATAAGTCTGCCCATCTTTTTAGGTTCTCAAGAGAAGCTGAGCTCAGGGTTTGTTCCCATATGAAGTGAGTATTATGTGGGCAAGGCATTTACTGTTGTAGCTTTAACAGCTTATAACACCCCACCATCATCACCAACACACACACACACACACACACACACACACACACACACACGCACACGGGTTTGGACTCGTCTGCTTCTGAAATTTTGAAAACTTTCCTAAAACAGGCCTTCGATGTCTTGGAAGCATAAATGGGATGAATGTGACTTTTTTTTTAAAAAATTGTGTTGAATTCTTTTCAATAGTTTGTTGCCATTTTAAATTGTTACATGCTTACCTGAGGGGTGAGATTGGGGTAATACAGAAATTAAGGTAATAAAGAAAAATATACAATGAAAAGGGGGTGCAAGGGACAGAAGAGAAAGCAGAGGTGTCAACCCTGACAAGAGGATCCAGTTTTTAAAGAAAAATAGTAGCACATCTCATTCACTGATCAATTCTATCTCTGTGAGCATGTCTGAAAATGATTATAACTGGTTGCGTAAAGCATCTTGGCTGCAAACCAATACTGAGATAAGCAAAACATTATATGCAATCTATGCTTTAGATTTGGATATGGACATTTCATATAAAAGAAAATGACTCCTTTCCCCAGATCCAAAAATACTTTTTGGTTAAAAAAACCCGAGAGGCTATTATGTGACACTGTCCCTTGACAATAGTTTGGCACCCTATATGCCATCTGCTACTGACTGCTAAATTTAAAAAAAAAAGGTGGTATAACTCTGAATCATTTTTATCAGGTTCCTTTTCCTGAATAATCTGAAAACCTGTGCAATTATATCTTTTGGATTAATCTATTCATCAAAAGTGTAGGAGAAATGCAGTGATTTATAGAGGACTGTGAATATTTAAGGTCATAGGAGACAATTCAGTGGCATCAGCCAAGGGGCTGTGGGAATGCTTTGAACTTGACTTAATAGGAGTGCAATAATTAGAGTGGTTCTCACAAAATAAGGGACATGGTAGCTCAGATACTGAGCTTGTCAATCAGAAAGGTTGGCAGTTCAGCAGTTTGAAGCCCTAGTGCCACGTAACGGAGTGAGCTCCCATTACTTGGACCAGCTTCTGGCAACCTAGCTGTTTGAAAGTATGTAAAAAAATGAAAGTAGAAAATAGGAACCACCTTTGGGTGGGAAGATAACAACGTTCTGTGTGCCTTTGGCATTTAGTCATGCCAGCCACATGACGATGGAGACGTCTTTGGACAGTGCTTGTTCTTTGGCTTTGAAACGAAGATGAGCACCGCCCCCTGGAGTCGGGAATGACTAGCACATAACAATAAAATAAAGTAAAATACAAGTGTAAATCAGATGCCCAGCTGCAAAAGATTAAAGTAGCAAAGGATGAGAAACTCCTAAAACAAGCCCACAGAAATGTTAACAAATTACAGAACTGTAAATAATAAATAATTTTAAAATGTTTTCCGCAATGATGATATACACATTTTTCCTTTTCAGTATTGTTTTTGTTGCATACGACACCCGCTTAAATTCCCCGGCAACAGCCAGTCGCGTCTGATTGGCTAAGACGCGACTGGCTGCAGCCGAAGCGGGAGACGCGCCGATTGGCCGGCGTTCTGACAGCTCGTATAAAAGGAGCTGTCAGAGCGAAGGCGCGCGCTTTTTGTACGACTATACTTACAGTTGTGGTTGTTGTTGCTTGTTGCAATAAAGAGCCGTTGGATCTGCCGGGTCTGGACCCTTCTTGCACACATAACACTGGCGACGAGGACTGGGGCCCGGCGTCGATCCTCCTATCCGTGACTCTTCTCCCTGCGGGAACGAAGAGACGTTCACCCTCCGTGCCGGAGAAAAGTTTCTCCTCACCCTCTGGGCTCGCATCTGCGCTCGCCCTCATGGCTAACCTTCCGCCATTCGCTACATATGACCCGTCGGTGGAGTCCTGGGATGCTTTCCTGTCTAGATTCGACTGTTTTCTCCTGACCGACGTCAACAAGGAAATTACCCCCGCCCGCCGCCTCGGCCTGTTCCTCGGTTGCGGTGGCCGCACCGTCTTCGCCGTGGCGCGGAATATTGCCGCCCCTGCCGCAGTACAGGACTTGGACTGGGGGGTCCTGCAGGCTCGCCTCAAGGCACACTTCGCCCCGGCGCCCTCCAAATTTTCTCGCCGCTGCGCGTTCCGGCAGTGTCGGCAGCAGCCGACCCAATCGGTTGCGGACTTTCTCCAATCGCTACGAGCCGCCGCCTTGCTCTGTGACTTTCCGGCCCCGTTCCTGGATGAGTCGCTGCTCGAGCAGCTCATCACGGGCCTAAAAGACGTCAAGCTCCGCCGCAGGCTCCTGGCCCGCTCGGACGTCACCCTGGAGCAGGCCATTGAGGAAGCCAGAGCCGCGGAGCTGGCGGAAGCCACTTCTGACCTATACCTGGGCCAGCATGCCAACCCTGTGCCATCTCCCCGGGCTTGCCTAATAGACGAGTTGGCCCCTCTGGAGCCTTACGACGACGACCAGACCTATGACAGGGTGGCGCGCCTTCAGGCCTCTGGCCGCGGCGCCTCCAGACCTCCTCCCCGCCAAGGGTCGGCTGCCTGCGCGGGGTGTGGGGGCGCCCATGCTCGGAGCGTGTGCCCCTTCAAGGACACCATCTGTCGTCAGTGCAACAGGAGGGGCCACATCGCCCGATCTTGCCGCGCTGACCTCTCCCGCCAGGTGCCCCAGGCAGCCCCTCGCCCTGCGATGTCCGCTCCGGCTGCAGCCCCGACCTACGGCCGACGTCCCCAGGGCCGCCGCCAGGCCTCCGAAGCGGCCTGCTACGCCACGATGGAAGCCCGGGACACCGTTCCCATCGCCGCGGACCACTGTAGGCGCATTTCCACCACCCTGACCCTAGAAGGCCACACCCTGTCCATGGAGGTTGACTCGGGGTCGTCCCGGTCCCTCATCTCCTGGCAGCAGTTAAAGACCCTCTGCCCCGGCCTTAGATCCGAGGACCTGTCTCGGCCGGACGTTTTGCTCCGGGACTACCAGGGCGGCCCCATTGCTGTGCTGGGCCAGCACCGGGTCCGCGTTAACTACGGCCGTTTTGCTGGCCCCCTGCCCATTCTAGTGGTCGAGCGCCCCCTTTCCGCGCTCATCGGCCTCGACTGGTTTCCCGCCCTGGGCCTGTCCATCCAGCGGGTCCACCAGGTGCCCGCCGTTCCGCCCGTTGAGGTGGTCCTGGCCGAGTTCAGGGACGTTTTCGATGGGTCTCTGGGCACCTACCGGGGCACCCCTGTCTCCCTCAACCTTGACCCTCAGGTTGCCCCGATTCGGCTCAAGGCCCGCAGGCTGCCGTTCGCACTGAAGCCAAAGGTTGACGCGGAGCTTGATCGTCTCGTGGCGCAGGGCGTACTGGAGCCCGTCGACCAGGCGAAATGGGAGACCCCCATTGTGGTCCCCATCAAGCCCGACGGGTCCATTCGCATCTGCGCCGACTATAAGTCGACGATCAACCGCGGGCTTCAGGCGAACCCATATCCAGTTCCCGTGGTGCAGCACCTGCTCCATTCCTTGGGGCAGGGCTGCATCTTCGCGAAGCTGGATATGGCTCAGGCCTACCAGCAGTTGCCGGTGGATGACGATGCGGCTGACGCGCAGACCATCGTCACTCACCGAGGAGCTTTCCGTTGTCGCCGCCTTCAATTCGGCGTTTCCGTGGCCCCGGGGATCTTCCAGAGCCTCATGGAGCGTTTGCTCCACGGGCTCCCGGGCGTCGTCCCGTACTTCGACGATGTCCTGATAGCTGCGGCCAGCCTGTCAGACCTCGCCGAAGTACTCCGGAAGGTCCTCCGTATTTTCAGGGGCGCGGGCCTCAAATTAAAGCTCAGCAAGTGTAAATTTGCTGTGCCGCGGGTGGAGTTCCTGGGCTTCGTCGTCGATGCCCAGGGCATCCATCCCGCACCTGCTAAGGTCGAGGCCATCCATAAGGCCCCCATGCCCGGCTCCAAAACGGAGCTGCAGGCTTTCCTCGGCCTGCTCAATTTCTATGCTCCCTTCATTCCCCACAAGGCATCACTTGCCGAGCCGCTGCATCGATTGCTCGATCGCTTGGCGGTTTGGTGCTGGGGCAGCCGCGAGGCGCATGCGTTCGCGGCTGTCAAAGAGCTGCTGACGTCAGAGGCTGTGCTGGTGCAGTATTCTGCCAACCTGCCCCTGACGTTGGCGGCGGATGCCTCCCCTTTCGGCCTGGGGGCAGTCCTGAGCCATGTCCAGCCCGATGGCTCGGAGGCCCCCATAGCCTTTTACTCCCGGACGCTGACTCCTGCGGAGCGGAACTACAGCCAGATCGATAAGGAGGCTCTGGCTGTGGTTTCCGGGATCAAAAGGTTCCACGAGTACCTGTACGGCCGCTCGTTTGCCGTTTTCACTGACCACAAGCCGCTCCTTGGGCTTCTAGCCGGTGACCGGCCCACCCCCCCCATCCTCTCGCCCAGGATGACACGTTGGACGGAGTTCCTGGCAGCGTACGAGTACTCGCTGCTCTACCATCCGGGCAAGCACTTAGGGCACGCTGACGCCCTCAGCCGCTGCCCCCTCCCTCAAGCGGACCGAGAGCCGGTTCCGGCCCTCTCTGTCCTGTCTGTGGCCGACGCCAGACTCCCCATCATGTCCTCAGACGTGGCGGCCCGCACCAAAACCGACCCCATCCTCTCTCGGGTCGCCGCCTGGGTCTTGCGGGGGTGGCCCCAGGCCGCCCTTCCCGCCGAATTTCGGCCGTTCAAGGCCCGCCAGCTGGAGCTGTCGCTCCACTCCGGGTGCTTGCTCTGGGGGGACCGTGTCATCCTTCCCCCGCCCCTGCGCCGTCAGGTACTCGATGCCCTCCATGCCACCCACCCAGGCATAGCTCGCATGAAGGCACTTGCCAGGAGCTATGTCTGGTGGCCACGCATGGACGAGGAGGTGGCTGCTTTCGTTGGCGCTTGCCAAGCATGCCAGGCCTCCCGCCCTGCCCCCCCGGCGGCCCCCTCCCGTCCCTGGGACGCCCCCAAGTCACCGTGGGCCCGCATACACATCGACTTCGCGGGCCCTTTTCACGGTCGGTCCTTCCTGGTGGTGGTGGACGCCTACTCCCGCTGGGTAGAGGTCATTCTCATGGCCTCTACCACTGCGGAGAGCACCGTGCGTGCGCTTCGGCGCCTTTTTGCCACGCACGGGTTGCCGGACACCCTCGTCTCCGACAACGGCCCTCAGTTTCACTCCTCCACCTTCCAGGAATTCCTGGCCTCCCTGGGGATCCGACACGCGCCTACCGCCCCCTACCACCCCGCCGCCAATGGCCGGGCGGAACGGGCCGTTCGCTCGGCCAAGGAGGCCCTCGGCAGGATGGAGGGGGGGGACTGGCAAGCAAGGGTGGACGCTTACCTCCTCGGTCAGCATTCCACCCTTGCCCGGCGTCAGGGAAAAGCCCCGCGGAACTGCTGATGGGCCGCCGCCTGAGAACCGAATTGGACAGGCTGCACCCACTCTACAACGAGGTGCAGCCGTGCAACCTGGGGGTTCCCCTGCCCCGTCTTCTCCCTGTGGGCGAGGCCGTCTACGCCAGGAACTTCGCCGGCGACCCCCGATGGGTCCCCGCCACCATTGCTGAACTAACCGGGCCGTGCTCTTATAGGGTTCGCCGACCTGACGGATCCGAGTGGCGGCGCCATGTGGATCAACTAAGGCGCCGCCACCCAGCACGGGACGAACCGCACGGGCCACCGGCCGAGAGGGAAGGGGCAACCGACATCCCGCTCAGCGACCTTGTGAGACCGGCCGAACCTCGGCCCACAGAGGGCACCACCCCCGGACTCGCCCCGGGGCTGACGGCGTATGAACAGCCCTGCCTGGGGGAGCCCCGGCCCGCCGAGCTCGCTTCGAACCGTTCCCCAGCTTCTCCGGCTACCACCGCCCACAGCCTATCAGGCCCGGCCTACCCATCCCCTGCACGCCAGGGGCTTGACTCCACCTCAAACCCGTCCGGCACGCCCCCTCGCCCACTCCTACCTGAATCGGAGGCTTCCGGGACTTTGCCAGGCCGCGATGACGCAGTCCGGAGCTACACCCCCGGCTGGGAGGAGCTCACACGGACACGTCCTCCTCCATCGACTCCTGCAGGCGCTCTGAGACGCTCGGGGCGGAGCCGGCGCAGCCCCTCCTACCTCGGCGAGTACGTATGCTAATGGGCCCGCATGCGTACTCGCTGGGGGGGAAGGAGTGTTGCATACGACACCCGCTTAAATTCCCCGGCAACAGCCAGTCGCGTCTGATTGGCTAAGACGCGACTGGCTGCAGCCGAAGCGGGAGACGCGCCGATTGGCCGGCGTTCTGACAGCTCGTATAAAAGGAGCTGTCAGAGCGAAGGCGCGCGCTTTTTGTACGACTATACTTACAGTTGTGGTTGTTGTTGCTTGTTGCAATAAAGAGCCGTTGGATCTGCCGGGTCTGGACCCTTCTTGCACACATAACAGTTTTATTACACTGATCGCGCTTAGGTTTGTAGCCACAAATTCTAGTAAGGATAATTTCAACAATATTTTCTACAGAGCAACATGTGAAAGGTTAGCATTTTCAACTAATTACCAGTTACAATTATGTAAATGATTTCTCCTGTGAGATAAGTTTTTTTTAAAAAAAATCTACAGTAGTCATTTATATTAAAGTGCGTATAATCAAGGCTATGGTTTTCCCAGTGCAATGTATGGCTGTGAAAGTTGGACCATAAGGAAGGCTGAGCACCAAAGAATTGAGGCCTTTGAACTATGCTGTTGGAGAAGACTTCTGCAAGTCCCTTGGACTGCAAGGTGATCAAACCGGTCAGTCCTACCAGTCAGATCAACCCTGACTGCTCTTTAGAAGGCCAGATCCTGAAGGTGAAACTCAAATACTTTGGCCACCTAATGAGAAGGAAGGACTCACAGGAGAAGAGCCTAATGCTGGGAATGATTGAGGGCAAAAGAAAATGAAGAGGACAGAGAATGAAGTACCTGGATGGAGTCACTGAAGCAGTCAGCTTAAATGGACCCCGGGGGAATGGTAGAGGACAGGAAGGCCTGGAGGAACGTTGTCCATGGGGTCGCGATGGGTCGGACACAACTTCGCGACTAACAACAATAACATTCATTTATCTAAGTATCAGTTTTACACTGATACTTAGATTGCCATTCTAGCATGTAGCCTTGTCAATTCTAGTCCAGTACTATAGTAGATGTTTCAAATGCAGAAAATTCCAGGTTCAATCTACCACATGTGTAGCCAGATTTGGGTTTTTTTGAGAGGTGGGGAGCGGAGATCCTTCTGAAAATCTGGAAAGCTGCTGCAAGTCTAGACAGATGTAGTATATGGTGACTTTCAATAGTTCTAGGACTAAACACGCACACAGATATAATAATAATGACAATTAGTACCCTATTCATATTTCCGTTGTGGAAATATGGCCTTGTCTACAAAGCTATCCTTTGAGTCAGTTTTACTTAGGAAAAACTTCGGAGGTTTCAGATCTATCACTAGTGACCTTGGAAGCTCACACATAATTTTTTTAAAAAAAATATAGAGCTATTATCCTGTTGGAAGAAATGCACTCCTGGGTTCGGCTCCAAATGGGGAAAAAGACACTGGAGACATGGAAACTGCTTGGAAAGATGGTTTAATGGTGGACAGGACCACATGGCTTGAGTCCTGAACAGAAAAGGTGATTACATGCTTCAATGTTGGTGGGGAGGAAGAGAAGGTCCGAGGGAGGGGGTTTGCAGGGCTTTTTATAATCTGTTCAGACCCACCTATCTGTTTCCTGTTCCTGTGTAAGAAATGTATTCTGATTGGTTGTCAGGCTCCCATGGGGCAATACAGGGGCAACTCTCTAGGCTGTGTTTTAAATCCAGGTCTGGTTTAAGTTCTCAAATGCCATGTGGTCACTTTCTGTTTCTGTGAAAAGCTGATATTGCCTTTATTATGTAAAGCGGACTAGCCCAGGCTTTAATGGCTCATTGACAGAGGGGGTGGGGGCAGGAAGCTGCAGGAATTAAAACATATTTCTCTCTTTTCACATCCAGAGAAATATAATATTCTGCCTTTTCAATATTTCCTAGGATATTTCATTTTTCTGGGAGAGGGATGGGCGATAACTTTCCACAATCCACTTCAATAGATTTTTCTATTACAGTTTGTGAAAAACCTTGTCCAATAGTTAATGAATTTATTTGATTAGCTTTATAACAAACACACACATACACACATATATATACACATACATATACAAATATACTATAGAATGTGTTAGTATTTTTTTCCATCTACAGCTCTAAGACATTCAAGCACATCTCCAGAACAGAAAAGAGATTCAGTTGACAGCAATGTTGCATTACCTACAGAGACTAAATCCTCAGAGAGGTGTCCAGAACAGCAATAGACACAAGGATTTATGACACGGAACAGCAATTGCAATATCTAGTGCTAAACATTTAATCTAAGGTTACAGTTTTTACTACAGATCAGAGCTGAACTCAGCAGAATTAAATCTTCAACTGCATTTCAGCAACCCTAAATTCATTGGATGCTGTTAATAGTGGCAGACTTCCAAATGCATTTTTTAAAATAAGACAGTAAAATATAAAGTTTCCTTGTTAAAGAAAAGGAAGAAAGAAGCCAGCAACAAAGAGGTAATGAAACAGTGATGCATCTGAGCCTTTCTAAAAATTACCATCATTTATTCACAATTGCTTTTTTTTTTTAAAATGGAGAGAACTATTTAGAAAGTAAAACCAAACCTGTATTTCTTTGTTTCTCCTTGTAGGTTCGATGAGGATAAGAATTTGCAAGCCAGTTGGTAGCCAATTGTCCCTAGGCTATCCAAAGGGATTCAGCAGCTGTTGGCTTCTTTTTCTTGCTTAACATAACTTTTTGTTCACCTGCCGCTAAAGTAAATTTATGCGGAACATACTGGGATGTTATTCAAGTCCCCAAGGCAACTCCATTAACTTTCCCAAGAGATCCATTAAATGCTTATTAAAGCAAACAAAAATACTTTCAGATAATGCAAAGGTTCAGCATTAAACTTGTGAAAGCATGGAAAGACTGAGGAATGACCAGTATGGCATCCTTAAATGCCCTTTTTGTATTCTAGAATTGCCTCACATATGGCCAAAGTAATCACCTGCTGTTTAGATATCCCTGCAAGGCATTGCTTGGTCTAAAGTACTTTGTCTTTTATTTAGATTTCTTAGGCTTTTGAGATTCTGACTTGATCCTTCAAAATGGATAGGCAAAGAGGAGACATCTCTAGTTACTTCTTGGTGAGCAGTTTTTGACCTACATTCTATAAATAAAACCAAGATAGGCTTCACCCTTTTCCCAAGTACAATATAGCCTTATGAACCAATGTGTCCTAAGAGCCTATATGATGCCACAGATTGCAAGTGAAATCACTAGGATCAAAGTTGGTCTGAGAAAATTCAATTTTAGACTATATCCAGCCATTGAGATTCAAACTGATATTAAGACAATTGATTTTTCTGTTCCTTTCCTGTCTCATAGGGTTATTGAGAGGATAAATGAAGGGCAGGGAAAGCACTGTGCAGAATCCTGAATTTCTTCGGATAATAGAAAGTATTAAATTGTAATGAAAACCCTTAATTAAAAGTTGATTGTCCTGCTTCTACAAATTGAATAAATGATTGGAGGGGTTGTGAAGACACAAAATGTTTTGTCTCTGTGGTGGCACGCTTCAGCTATGCTGCCATGCAGAAAACTCCTATATTCCAGGAGAGCTCCTGGCCAATATTTGTCCATCCAAGATCTCTGATCATAAATTTATACTGGAAGAAAATTCTTCCTAACCATGGTCAAATGATGAAGTAGCAAGAAGATAATATGAAATAATGGTGGTATTCATCTGTATTGTTCTGTGACCCATTGACATCAGGATTCAGCGTTATCTCTTGACCATTATTTCTGCAATAGTTTATATTATGTCTAACTATGAGAAGGGCTTTCTTTATCTTTGTTAATATTGTCAGCTATAGTTTCTTTCATTTCATTTGAGCTTTTTAAATTGATACTATCATGGCTATGATAATTAAGACATTTTGCCACCTCGTGCTGTTCCTTCTATATCTACTATATCTAGTTTAATGAAAAGAAGGAAGAATCAGGAGTGACATGATAGCAGTTTTCCAATATCTCAGGGGCTGCCACAAAGAAGAGGGAGTCAAGCTATTGTCCAAAGCACCTGAGGGTAGGACAAGAAGCAATGGAAAGTAAACAAGGAGAGAAGCAATTTAGAACTGAAGAAAAAATCCCTGACAGTTAGAACAATTAATCAGTGGAACAACTTGCCTCCAGAAGTTGTGAATGCTCCACCACTGGAAACTTTAAAAAGATATTGGATAACCATTTGTTTGAAGTTGCATAGGATTTCCTGCCTAGGCAGGGGATTGGACTAGAAGAAGGGAGGTCTCTAAGGTCCCTTCCAACTCTGTTATTCTGTTATACTTCCCCCAAATTAAGATTAAACTAAGAAGTCTTTGTATAACTATTATTTTCATTTTATTCAAAAATTATCAGCTTTAAAACTGTACCTTTGTGTCAAATCTGTGGTGTTGATGTGGCACATTAGTGCCCCCTAAAGCATATGGTAAATTGATTCCATGCGGAAAATTCAACTTTGTTTTCCAACCCCAACCTCCCAAGTAACCCTACTTACAAAACAACATAATTGCGAAGATATCATTAGCCATTTTTAATTAACTTCTAGGCCGAGGGTAGCAAAGATGGACCATTTTTCCTGAAAGGAGAGCTAGTCATCATTTATCTTCCATATTCTACAAAACTGACAAGAGTGCTTAAAGAATCAGCCACAGCAAAAGAACCCTTCATGTTAATATTAAATCCGGAGGTCCAGATTATCTTTCTCCAACCATAATCTCTGCAATGAACTCTTTTTCCTAAGGCTGGATTTCCCAAGGCTTTGGTGGAAGAATTTGTAGAATATGCCAGCTGTACAAACAAATATGTGCCAGGAGACTAACTGAATAATGGCAGTCTATCATTAATATATTTTACTGTGGAACCTTAAAAGAAAGGGTCTGCCAATGAGGTTTTAGGTTAGTCCACCCCCAAATTTGTAACAGTCTTAAATTATCAATTTAAGTTAGTTTGAGATTCTAGTGTAAACATCTATCTGCAAATTCATTAAGGATGTTCCCAGTTTGATTGGTTTTTGTGATTTTTGTGCTTTAATTGAAAATGAAAAGACTTACACATATTGTCAAAATACTTATGTTTTTCAACAAAATTCTCTTTGGACAACTACAAGAATGTTTACAGATTCCTTGACTGAATGCCATGTACAAACCTAACACTGTATACAGGAAATGTGTTCAGATTTGTTGTAGTTGTAGTTGTAGTAGTGGTAATAACAACTGCTATACTCTTTAATTTTGGTTTGCAATTGTTTTTGTGCTTTACATTAAAAAATTAATTATTGGAATGATATTTTAAAAAGAGACATCTGCCTAAATCAAATAGTTTCTGCACTTAGTCTTTGGTTGAGTAGTTTTCAACTTACTTATTCTATTATTTAAAAGTTTAAAGTTAACTGAAAATCAGATTTAATTTCCTGAATCTCAGTTACAGTTTCCATTCTGAAATAAGACTTGTGCAATCCATAACAATTGCAGCAAATTAAGTAAAATAGGGACAATGTTGTAAAATAATGCTTTTCCTCCAAATGAAAAAAATGATGATTAAAGCATGAAATGTAAAAATATTGTTCCATCTGCTATATAACAATGTGATAAGTACCAATTTCCCCGCATCCACTGGTTTTTAATACTGAAAGATCTGATGATTTTTCCTTTGTTCATTTTTAAAATTCTTCTATATTATTTAAATGGTATGGATTGTACAACATTCTTCATAATAAAGAGCAGCTCTCATCCCAGGAAGAAGGGCAATGGGAGAGATGACAATTTGAAATTATTTATCATTTTTAGAATAAAAATTGCCGAGAGTTTTCTTACTGAAGGCAATCTTCATGTTCTGCTTGGGCCATCACCAGCATAGACAATGGATAACGTTGTCTGCTTCCCACTCTAGCCCACTGCAAATGGATTCTGGCTCCATCTTTTCCATCTTTGATTTAAAACTTAGCTGTTCTGAGGTGACCTGCCTTAAATCCTTCATTTCATTTTATCCTTGGCTGCCAGACTGCTACATTTTCTACAAATTGACATTTACTTAGTATTGTTTTAATAATAATCTGATTAGCCCAGCATTAAGTCAATGAATTATCTTCAACAGTGGCGGGTTTCAATTTATTTTACTGTCTGTTCGCTCGTGTTTGTGTGCGCGCGCAATGCTTCTGCACATGTGCAGAAGCGTCCGGATGGGTGGGCGGAGCCTCCTGCCACCGCCACTACCAGTTTGCCTGATCCCGGGCAAACCAGCAAAAACCCACCTCTGATCTTTAACCCTTAATCTTATTGCTCTGTTTGAACATTACAACTCCCAGTGAACACTATTGTGACTTCGGTCAATAAGTGGGTCCACATCAGGTTTGCTCGAAAACATAGCTTTTATTAGCTAGGCACAGCTTACAAGGAAAGAAAGTTCAGTTAAAGAAAAGGTGCGGTAGACAGGGGCTCCCGCGCTTTGACAGCTCTTTATATTTGGAGCTGTCAAAGGGGGAGCCAATCAGGCTGCAGCAAGGGCCAGGCGCGCCTCAGCCAATCAGGCGCGTCTGTCGGTTGGCCGCCTTGCAACAGCCTGTTGCCAAGCCTCCAAGAGGCAGCCTGGAAGACCTGCGGCCGGTCGTAAGTCGAGACCGGTCGCAGGTCGAGGACACAACACCCCTTTCCCCCCTCGGTCTGCGCATGCGCGAAAAAGCTGTCCATCAGGAGAGCGGAGCATGCGCAGTCCGCTGGATTGTCCCAGAGTCTCGTCAGGAGCCGGAGGAAGAGGACGTGTCCCTGGAAGCTCCTCCTTGCCGGGGTATAGCTCCAGGCGACGTCATCGGAGAGGCCTACCGGATAGGCGGAGTCCTCTGGAACGGTGAGTCGGGGCGAGGGGGCGTGGCGATTGTTGTGTAGGCCTGGTCGTCCGCTCGGCTTGAGCTAGGCCTATGAAGCTTGCCAGTAGTCAGGCGAGGAGGCGTGGTCTTCGATGGGGAGGCCTGGTCGACTGGTCGGCTTGAGCCAGGCCGAAGATGGTTGCCAGAACGGCGGGAGGCAGGACAGGCCTGACAGGAAGGTAGTAGGGAGGCCTGACTAGCGAAGGCCCTTCAGTAGATCTTGCAGATGGGTAGGCCGGCCCGGTTGGGCGGGGTTGTTGGCCCCCGGCGAGGCAGCCGGATGGCTGTTGTTGCTGGTGCAGGCAGCGGCCTGGCTTCTAGGGTCTCGTGTTGCGGTTGAAGGCTTGTCGGTTTCTTTTGGGTGCGAAGGCTTGTCGGTTTCTTTGGTGCGGAGGCTTGTCCGGCGCCGAGCCTCCGGTGTGGCTGGCGCTGATGTCGGAGGCCCTTATGGCCGTAGCGGCGGTAGATGGGCCTTGCACGGCGACTCAGGAGTCCCGTAGGCCTTGGCTGCTTCTGTCGGCTCGATCCGAGGAAGAAGCGGTGCGTTCGTAGTTCCTGGCTGTTTCTGGTGGCTTTGTCCGAGGGCGAAGCGGTGTCCCGCGGCAGGTCGTCGACCGCTGCCGGGGTAGCCACGGCTTGCGCGGTTTCGAGGCCTCGGCCGCCGCAGCCCGAGAGGTCTTCGAGCGTCCTGGCCCGGTCGTACTAGCCGGCAGGGAAGCGCTCGAGGTGGGCCGTAGGAGACCCAGGTTTCCGTGGCCGCGTCGATGGGTCGAGCGGGGGAAACGATCCGGTTGATCTTACCGCGAAAATGAGCTCTGCCTGATCCCACCTTCGTCGCCAGTATTGTGACTTCGGTCAATAAGTGGGTCCACATCAGGTTTGCTCGAAAACATAGCTTTTATTAGCTAGGCACAGCTTACAAGGAAAGAAAGTTCAGTTAAAGAAAAGGTGCGGTAGACAGGGGCTCCCGCGCTTTGACAGCTCTTTATATTTGGAGCTGTCAAAGGGGGAGCCAATCAGGGTGCAGCAAGGGCCAGGCGCGCCTCAGCCAATCAGGCGCGTCTGTCGGTTGGCCGCCTTGCAACAGCCTGTTGCCAAGGCTCCAAGAGGCAGCCTGGAAGACCTGCGGCCGGTCGTAAGTCGAGACCGGTCGCAGGTCGAGGACACAACAAACACTCATTCAATTTTTGCCTAGGCTGGTTGACACATATTCATTTTGCTTTCCCACAACTCCCCACAATGGGGACAGTAGGACAGAGATGGTAGGCACGCTGGTGCACTTATGCGCACAATATTCTAACATTACCTTATGTTCCCCTTAAAATTATTTAAATTGCAATGGAGGTTATTATTTTTGATGAAATATCAGTTGGAGGAATGAAAGACTACCTATTTACTATTCCATGATTACTGAGCAACAAAAAGCTTCTCTCCTATTGTCCAAGGAGATAATGCAGGACCTGGAGTGAAGACATCCATGTGTGCATACATCTAGGAAAGCAAAGGAAAGGCATAGACTAGGAAAAGATAGGGACTACTGGACCAGTCCACAAAGTACACACCAGCAAGACCTGCCTTTCCTGCAAGAATCAAATGAATGACCAGTAAGTTCTTATGGTAACTATATCCAGACTGAAGAGCAGTTTAGCTCAAAACCTTCTGCAATTCTGGATTTTCTGAAGTTGGCTGAAGAAACAATTCGGAGCAGCATGAGTTATCCAGAGATGGCATACAACGTTTATGTAAATGCCTTCAAAAATTTCAGATTACAATACCCTTGTGTTCTTTTTCCTTTCAAGCCCATGAAACTTTGCCCATTAGAAGAAAAGATGGCAGGCTCCTTAACTTCCATAGACCTGCTAATATAATTTCAGTTTCTACAGTTCTTGTAAAACACTCATCCTTCCGTGGTTGCTTCAGCTTTGCAAATTTCTGAATGATAACCAGGCAGACAATTTACAGCTGATCTGAGTGTTTCTTTGCTATGGAACCACCACTTGCCTGTCAAGTGGAGTTGAAAAACAGGCTTCTTTCTCTGAAAGTATAATACTCAACTCAGTGCGGCATAAAATATTTGGATGCTTTTTTTTAGCCTGTACTATATTTCTGCTCAACTTTTTATCTAGTCAAAAGATGTACAGTTCCTGTGGCTTTTTCCTCCCCTTGCACTTGTATTATGAGTTTTGTCTTAGATCTACGATGTGGTCCTGAGTTTTAGCAACTCGCTGAAGTAGTAAGGATCAATGTATAAATTTCTGATGTCTAACAAATTACTGTAGAGGCTATTCCAATTGTCATTATTCATTAAATGTCTAAATTGTAACCTTTGTCTCCCAGGCACTTAAAATGATAGAGAGCTAATGCACAGAGTTTATTTCTATAGATCAGGCATTTTTTCAAGGTCCTGTGCATTACTTCAAAAGCCTTGAAGTAAGGCCAGTAGTACATCAAAATAATCCATGTATATTTTGTAGTCACTCAGCAGGTCTCTTTTGAGTGGTCCAAAAAAGATGTTATCTTGTCCAGAAAACTTCTGGTGCCAACACTTACCTTCCTCCAAACTATACATCCCGAAGCTTTCTTGTCAAGATGGGTGGCTATAGAAATCAAATAAATAAATAGTGGCTTATCTGGTATCACTCAATTGCTGAGTTATTCAGAAGCAGAATTGACTATTGAAGCACTTTTCTAATTAGCTAAATGGAAACCTGAATAGCAGAAAAGTTGATCTGAGCTTCAGGTTCTGCTGTCATTCAGTTGCCAGAAACATCAGCTATGTTGACAATTTTTGTTGCATATATACTGCATTTACTCTTAGTGAAACAAAGTACTGTAATTGTGTACATAAATGAAGACAACATGGGAAAAGTTGTGAAGCAGCTGTGCTAAACATTCCAGACGACCAACTGTTTCAAAACTTCAAAGGTAGTGTTTGCATAGGACTAATAACAGAGTGATATTTTGCAATATAATGCAGATACTTACTTAAAATCTAAAGTAACTCAAAAGTATTATTGAGGGAAGATGAATGTCATAATAATAGTAGTTTTGCCCCTGTGGTGAAGACAGAGACCTTGGTCAATACCCATTTAACTTCGTTTAACAGAGAAACCCAGAAGAGTATTTCTGAAGATTAGGAAAATACCCATACTGATATACATGGAAATGACATATGTACCAGCCTCAGCCACCGTGATCCCAGCATGTCCCATCACTGATGCTCAATTTCAGGGCTTGCTGTTCATAGCCCATCTTCACTTGTCAATTTCTGGACTGCAAGGCTCTGGATTTTGGTGTGGAGCTCTATCTCTTGCTTCATCAATGCTGCCTAAGGGGAGAGGGGAGACTGGTGTCACACAAATTATATGGCTTCTTTGATTGCCCTTGCCAATAATGTTGCTTTCTCCTCTGAAATTTGTTAACCAACAAAGAAAATAATAATAGAGCAATGGCCTTAAGACAAGTACTGTAAGTTCTAGCCATTATTACAGCTATTAATATCCACTGCAGGTATCCCCCCCCCCCATTTAAGTAATCATGACAGGAATTAATGATATCAGTGACCTACCAATGGTACTGCAGTGATTGTCAAAAAGTGATTGCTCATACTGAGGCAGCCATGCTATTCAAGGAGTGGCACATGGGAAAGCCATGAGGGGACTTGCATTTGATTGCAGTGACAAGTGATGGCAGATTCCTGCTGCTTCCTGAAACAGAGGTAAAATGACATGTAGATTTTAACCGGAGCCAATTTAGGATCCAATTTAGGTCCTGACTTTCTTAGTAAGCCAAGGAAACTATAGCGTGAAATAAGAATTTCTTCAATCAATGTCCAGAGGAAAAACAAATCACTCAGTTACTGACATAATATTGTATCAACACTCTAGTAAAGTTCTCACAAATTTGGTGACAACAAGCATATGGAATAAAAAGCTTAGCATTGCAACATCACATCCCCAATACAGTCACTCCTAAATTTTACAACCATTACTATGTCACTTTTTTACCTTTCCAGTTCCAGTCCTCAGCTCATTAAAAACAAACTAAGGAATCATCCTCTCCTTTTCTCTTATCCTAATTTCAAATAATTTTGGTTCTCACTCTGGAACATCTCCAGAAAACCTCTCTGACTCCCTTTTGTTTGCAGTTTAAAATACATCCAAAATTGATCTGGATTGTTTGGAAGGTTTTCACATTTATATGGCCATCAGGATTACGTAAGCATGGACATCTTTATGTTAAAAAAATCTGGAGCTCACATAGAGCATCAGCCAATTGTTCTATTCTTTCTCTGGGGAATAGTTAAGCACAGAAAACTGATCAGTCAATCAGTCCTTTTGCTAGGTGTAACTATGTGCCATGACCTGCCCCCTCAAGGTAGAGCCTAAACATATATCTTTACTATCTCTTCACAGAAATGTGAAAGGATAAATTGCTAGCCTTCCCCTGTGTTTCTGGGATTATGATAGTGGCAAACGCCTAATGATAGCATGGCAGAAATTCTGCACTTGGGATTCTTCATCTGGTAAAGGCTAAGCAATGAGTTGCTCAAGAATTCTCTCTAGTTAGACCCCAACCTCCAACCTCTATCCCTTTTCAAACATAAGACATTATCGCTTCTGAAGTGTTATTCTCTGCCTTCTAATCACCACCATAGTGCAACAACTTGCAATTTCAAGCCCTTGATTACAGCAACGTTGGATTAATTGAGGCCACATTATCCACTACTGAAATTGCATTTTCCTCCTGAAGAAATTTCGGTTACTTCGTTTCAACACTAAGATAGAGTACATGGTAGACAGTTTTCCAGCAAATGTTTCCTAAATATACTAGCTAGGTTGCAATATTCCTCATTATGATGTAATACTTATTAGGTTTTCTGACACCTTTTTTAAGCTTTTCAATAAATAAATAAAAAGTCATACATTTTCATTCTTTCTTTCCAATAATGACAATAACGTGTCTCACTAGGTGGTTCCTACACTTTCTTCTATCTTTTAAGCCAGAGACCCAGAGTTGGGTTGCTCCCGATTCGGCCTGGATCAGTTGAACCAGTAGTAGCGTCAGTGGGAAGCTCCGCCCACCTGCCCGGATACTTCTGCACATGTGCAGAAGCTTCTATGCTTGTGCAGAAGTGTCACACGCACATGCGAGCACATAAGGGAGTGCACTCGAAGCGATAGTAAAAAAAATTGGCAACCCACCTCTGCATAGACCAGTGGTGGGCAAACTTTGCAACTTTAAGTCTGAAGAACTTCAACTCCCAGAATTCACCAGCCAGCAAAGCTGGCTGGAGAATTCTGGGAGCTGAAGTCCTTCAGACTTAAAGTTGCAAAGTTTGCCCACCACTGGCATAGACCCATCCAGGATTCTTTAGTTCTGGTTAGGTGGATGAAATCCATGTAATTGTTAAGAGGGGAGAGAAATTTAAAGTTGTCTTTTGTCTTCTCCCTAACTGCATTTGGAGATTTGCTCTATCTTGAGCAAGGGCAGGAACCTGTGGACCTCCATATGCTGCTAAATAACAACTCCAGTTATTATGATCAATGGTCCTGGGAGTTGTAGTTCAGTAACATCTGGAAGACCACATGTTCTCTATTCCTGATTAAGTGCATGCAATTATATATTTATTTAATTGATCAATTTGCAGGCTGACTTTCTGTTCAAAATGAATTGTCACAGACTTAAAGAAAAGAAAAAGATAAGAATAAAAATACAGATTAAACAAGAGAAAAACAACACTTAACCCAAAACATAAAATCATTGGCCTCTGAAAGTCTTATTAAAGAGATTAATCTTTAAGGATTTTTAAAAAGCAAAAAGAGTAGCAGACAATGTAATTCCTTGGGGAACACTTTATCTCAGAACACCGTAGAAAGCCCACTTCTGAAGAGTGAGAGATGGCTTCTGAGAATGGGGGGGATCTTCAGAAAGTCCTGTACTATATGTCATCATGTCATGATACTTCCTTACACGGAACTTCTTTACACAGAAAAGTCCCAAGTGATTTAAACTTTGGAGTGTAAGTGGACCAAAAATTATATGTTAAGGTTTCATATAAAACAGACTCTAGACTTTTCTTTGCCCAGATGTAGGTTAAAAGTGGACCAGAAGCCATTATGGGGTTTTGCAACAGATAAGGTTGAGTTCCAGAACAGCAAGCAAGATTCAGAACTTCAGATAAAGTCAAGTTTACTCAGTGAAGGAAATGTCTAAGAGCTTTTCATATCAGGAAAGAATAGACTGGGACATCACTCTGTCTACCTCCATTGAATTCTCTCTGACAAAATGTTTGTGATGGTGTGTTTCAGCTGCTGAGGGATTAAAACTTCTGACTCTGACAAGTTCAGAAGAGGGCAGTTGTGCTTTCTGTGTTATTAGGATTATAGGTTGTATTTGCTCAAGACGTTTTCAAAAGCACAGAGTTGTCCTTAGTTTCCTAGTTATACAGTGCCTGCACATATATGCCATTATTAGATTGCTCAGCACATTAGGTGTGCCTGGTCTGGTGCCCTCTGTGCAGCAGTTCCTTCAGAACCAGTGGTGGGTTTCAAAAAATTTTCGAACCTACTCTGTAGGTGTGGGCTATTTTGTGGGCATGGCTTGGCAGTCATGTGACTGAGTGGAAGGGCCAACTTGTAAAATGTGGTGAAACTCATTTAACAATGCTCTTGCTTAGCAACCAAAATTTTGGGCTCAATTGTGATAATAAATTTCTCTTTCTTTCTTTCTTTCTTTCTTTCTTTCTTTCTTTCTTTCTTTCTTTCTTTCTTTCTTTCTTCCTTCCTTTCCTTTCCTTTTATTTCTTTCTTCCTTCCTTTCCTTTCCTTCTTGTTGGGTCACCGGCAGCGGTGGGGCAGGCTTGCTTCTGGGTCTTCTGGTGGAACCTCCTCTCACCGGCTCTCTGAATTTCACCATCCGGCTCTCGCGAGTAGGTGCGAACCTGCAGAAACCCATCACTGTTCAGAACACATAAAAAGTAGGACCAGAGTTAAATAATAGCATTTACTCTTGTACAATAAAGCATTAGTCCTGAAATTCATGCTTTGTTTTAAATGGTATTAGACAAAAATGTGGATAATAAATTCACTGGCTATTAGTCATAGTGGCTAATGTACATGGTACATTAACTAATATAAATGGTACAAATGCTAATTGTAAAAGGGCCACTTTTTAAAATAGCCACCCCTGTGCACTGAGCAATTGATTTCTAACTTTTTCATTTCTTGGCCATAGACAACTGGTTAGCCATTGCGAAAAACCAGTGCTGCTGGGCTGTCTAGCTCATTTTTTCTTATGAATACTTAATAGGATGTGTCATTAGGCAATATGATCATAAGTGGAGTGGAGTGAAAGCATTTCCATTTTTGTTATTCTTATTTCTGATTATCTTGATTTTTTTATGCTTTTGCTGAGAAAGCATGGGATTCTGGTAATTAACATAAATGGTTTTATTATTTATAGCCTGCTGTTGAGCCTGCAGTCATTATCCAAGGGATTGAACAAATCTATACCTGCTTACTTTCAGCCAAAACCTGACCTTGTTCTGCATCATGGCATGAGCCCATAGATTGTGAAAATTTTAGCCCAATGAACTCATCTCTGCATATATATGGTCACTAGGAGAAATATATTCCTAACATTCAGCATACACATGAAATAACACATATTTCAAATTGACCAAAGAATGATCAAATTCCCTTAGTCCAGGGGTCTGCAAAGTTGGCTCTTTTAAGACTGGTGGACTTCAACTGGCTGGGGAACTCTTTTATTTTTTTTTTATTTTTTTTTTAATTCAAATTTATATCCCGCCCTTCTCCATGGAGGACCATGGTGGACTTCAACTCTGGGAGTTGAAGTCCACCAGTCTTAAAAGAACCAACTTTGCAGACCCCTGCCTTAGTCAAATCACTGATGAAATAATTTTGTATTATTATTATTATCCATTAGATAGCATAAATATAATATGAGGAACAATATCTAGTTCTGCATATATGTAAGTTTGGGGTTTAGAATGGAAATTAATACCTTAAGTACTTTAGGTACTTTAAAAATATTATTGCTGCATATAAACAGGTAAGAAGGAATGTAATTGACAGTGCAAATGGGCCAAGAATAGAAATGCTTTGAGTGAGGGAACCAATTTATAAGATAAGAGGTTTGCTTTGACATTTGCTTTAGTTAGGTTAATTGTACCTCTGCTTTGAAAAACTGAGTAGAGCTGTGCAAGCAGATATTCATAAAGTTTGATTCTAACTATTTGAATTGTAAACTGAACTACAGCTCAAAAATAAGCAAGGCCATTCCTAGATAAATTGCCTACGTTACTGTTACTGGTTCAAATAGTGCCACATTGCTGTGATTTTAGGAAGAACAGAAGCAATTGTGGTTGATAATGATGATACTGAAGTAGCCACTATTGAAAAGTTAATTATGACCTTTCTTGAATTCCTAATGTTATATGATTTGCTTCATTTTGCACTATTTATTTTAGGGTGAATATTCATTGAGAGATCAGTTCTCTCCTCAAATGTAGAAAATAGTGCAGAAACATTTGTGTAGTCCAGAGGTGCCCAAACTTGGCAACTTTAAGACTTGTGGACTTCAACTCCCAGAATTCTCCAGCCAGCAGAGCAGAGCTGGCTGGAGAATTCTGGGAGTTGAAGTCCACAAGTCTTAAAGTTGCCAAGTTTGGGAACCTCTGGTGTAGTCTGTTCATTATTTCTTGTTCACAATATACCTTGTGCATATACTTAACAGTATACAATGTTTGTAGCTTGCATATAAGGGAAGAGAGCAGAAATATAATGGCAGGTAAGAGGACTGCCCAACTCAACTTGACTGGAAAATTGTTCAGAGACAGCTTTTCAGTGACACTTTGTAAAGAAGAGGGCACATCAAAACAAACAAACAAATAAAAACCAAATTGAAATAGGTAGCAATGTAGTAAATAACCGAAAGCCAGCATCAACTTGTATTTAATACCGGTTGTGATGGAATGTGTACCTGGAGAAAGATTATTCTCAGCCAGTTCCCTGGAAGAAGGCAGTATGTTCCAGAGATAAACCAGAATAATAGACTGCAGTGGATGGAGGAAAAAAAGGAAGGTAGACAGACTCTAGAATCTCTCAGGATATATGTATTAGGTTAGAAGGTTATAGCTTTAGTCTGGCAAGATTCTGCCTATTAGGTGTAAGCAAATAAAGAAATTGACTTGATTAGATTTCAGTGTGTCATTTTTGGGTTTGCACCTGACATTGATGTATTTATTTAAAATGCCGCATTGATATCAAAAGGTACAGATTTTTTTCTTTATGTCCCTTTCTTCTTCCAGTTTCTGCAACTAGTTTATATATTTAAAACATTAAAATGTCTTTCATCATGCTTGTTTTTACAGACTGTGACATAAAAGTGACTACCTACCCATAGCATCTATTCCTCAGAGACACTGATAATTGGGACAATTGCATAATTGGCCCATTTTCTCTCTTCACGAGGGAGTTAGGTTTAAAGGGCTCTATTCTGTGTGAATTACTAGGAAGTAAGAAAGACAATGGAGCCCTCTGGGCCCTATCCTGAGCCCCAGAGTGAAAGATTCCACAGAGAAATAAAATTCTTTTCTTTTCTTTGTCCCTTGTCAAATTCCCTAGGGTGCATTTGCCCATTAGTATCTTTTATGGCAATGAAATAATTCAGGATAAACACATTTATTTGATTCTCAACCTCCCAAGCCAAGGTGCACAGAGCAAAGTGGAACATCTCACTGTCCACCTCTCCTGTCCTTTGTTCTGGATGAGAAAAGATGAATTTTAATTTTAGAGTTGTTTCGTGCCTTGCTTGATGATGCCTTTAGACAAATTATGCCAAGGATTGACCATGTATCTTTACAAATTATCTTTACACAATGTTGCCCAAAGGGATTTTTTTTTCCAGGTGAGCAAATATAATTAAAACCGACCTTATCTCAAAATATAAATTGATACTTTTTCTCTCTCATGAACTGACACTCTGAATGCTTCCATCGGAGAGCAGTAAAACAGAGGCTTGCTGTGTTTGCACAAAATAACTGCAGCTTTGTGCTGAAAAATATGCAGCCCAAACTGGTGCTTGTAGCATACAGCGTGATCAATTTGGTTATGGATAATCAGGAAATTTGATCACTCAGGTGAACAACTAGAAATAAAATTCACCCACCTGGCCCAGTGGTGGCGGGGGAGGGGGTGTTTGGGGGGGGGGGAGGAACAAGGAAACAGTGAAAATTTCAATGAGCTCTAGAAGAATTCCAATTTAGTGGTAATGTGTATCACCAGCGAAGACTTGAATGGAAAATTAATTATTCCACCATTCACCTTGCAACCAAAATAAAAACCTGTAAATAAATAAAATTTCCCAGGGAGAAAAAGACATGCAGCAGAAAATAAAATTACATTGGGAAATATAATGTTTGATTCTGAAGTTCCGTGATTGCTGGGTACTCCATCTTTGCTGTCATATCTACAGAAGATGTCTCAGAGCACCTCTGGTCCCTCGGGCAACTTGAGACATAGCAAGGGCCATTTATTTGTTTTTAATATGTTTGTTAAATTAGCCTCCATCACCACCCGCACTGCCATTTTAATGCTGGTGAGATGTGAAACTCAGACACAATGAGCTGCCCTTCTCTTATTCTTTATTAAAAGGACAGCTCCACTTGTCATCTTTGTTACTGAAGCCAAATAGAGATCAGCTCTATTTTGTTAGCCTAGTTTTGTCCATTTCAGGAATGGGAGGAAGGATGATAAGACACCTCTCTGGATGAGCCCACAGTGGACAATGGCACTAGCTCTATTTTCTTCACATGAAACAAGACACACAAATGAAAAGGAATTCTTGGCACATCTTTTTTTTTTTTTGAAATGCAAAGGGCTTTTGAACTGTTTAGAAGTGTTATAATGAGTATAATAAGTAGTTCTTGCTGGAAAAGATTAATTAGTAGGCTGCGAGGGAATAAAGGTATACAATCAACGTAAGTGAAGGCATGCTTACTCCCATGTGTGTACAGAGTACACTGATGCATGCATATTCAAATTAATCAACACTCATATTGATAGATCAAGAGATGCTTTTCTGTATGTGTATACATAGAAATAATATCTATACAGTGCAAACATTCTTTATCCCTCATTTATTGTTCAGGGGCATAATATTTGAAATCGAGCAGTTGATTCCTTGCATGCTGTAAAATTGGAAGACTACAAATAGAAGAACAAATCAAATATGAGATTCTCAGGATGAAAGACGGCTTTCTGCCTTTATGTTATTTTTCCATTTTAATTATCTGCTATTTGAACATCATTGCTATTATATCCTTTCCTTAAGAGAGCCAATCAACAAGGAAATCCAGATAGGGAAGTCATAAGAAAGGAACCTCTTCATCTGTAATTCACCACTTTAGAACCATTGACTACCTTTTACAATGACTAGAAAGGGCACTCCAAAATGTGCAAAAGAATAACTTTCTAATGACTTTTCAAAACAGCCATATCTTTCCCTAAAATCTTAGTTGTCCTAGGCAGTTGCCACATAGTCCCAGGAAAAGATGGTATTTCAATTATTAGAAACTTGAAAGTTGAATTTTATGATAAGCCTTTGACTGCAAAAAATAACTTAATGTTTGTAGAATTTATCAGGTTTTAACCTACAAGATAGTTAGGCAGTTGGTTCATGCTCAGTTGTGTAATACTTGGATTAATAGAGCAGCCCATTGGCTGGGTTATACAAGATCTTCTGCTACCATTGGATCTGAGTCAGAATGCTGCTCTTTGCGCTATTCTGGACCTTACCTCTTCTTTTGTGTTGTCAATCATTATATTGGCTGGCCTTTTCAGAAAGATACCTATAAATTGGTGATGTTACATTGTACCCTAGGCATTTGGAAAAGCCTATTGGTATTTCATGAGCTTAGGTGGTTGATTGAATCATCAGGAAGATTCTGACACAAATTGGAATAACCATATTATGCCTGGGAGCCTTTCACTCTTTCTTTCACTCTTTCACTCTTTCTTTCTTTCTTTCTTTCTTTCTTTCTTTCTTTCTTTCTTTCTTTCTTTCTTTCTTTCTTTCTTTCTTTCTTTTTTCACTTTTAATGTATTAATTTGAATGCCTCAATGTTATAGTTTGTTATGGGCTCTTAGCCTAGAGACTGTCTATATCCTATTGCAATTTTACATTTCATTGTTATATGTTTGAGTATAGTTGCTTTTTAAAATTATATCTTTATACTACATTATAGATACATAACTACTTAATGATAAATAAACTTGTTCTTAAGTTTTTTTGGGGGGGGGGGATTACATCTGAAATTTTACACAGCCCAAAAATGACATTTAGAGCAGACTTTTTCAGCTTATTTATTTTTATTTTTTATTTTTATTTATTTATTAGATTTCTATCCCGCCCTATCTCCCCAAAATGGGACTCAGGGCGGCGCACAGGAATTAAAAATCTAAAAATACAACAATACAAAATTCTACAAAAATTAAAACTAAAATTAAATAATTTAGCCCGTGCTAAAAGAACAATTAAATTTAAAACTCAACTCTAAAAATAGCATAGCTACAGCAGCTATGCCAGGCCGGCCATATGGAAGAAATATGTTTTCAGTGTCCGGCGGAAGAGGCGAAGGTCGGTGATAGTACGAAGGTCTGGGGGGAGGTCATTCCAGAGGGCGGGGCCTGCCACAGAGAAGGCTCTTCCCCTGGCCGTCGCCAGCCGGCATTGTCCGGCAGACGGCACCCTAGGGAGGCCCTCCCTGTGGGAGCGGACAGGTCGAATGTTCATCTAATCAACTTTTGGGAGATATTTTTTTGGTATGGAATATGCATAAGAATAGCAGTTATATGTTGAGGACATTGTGGTGGCAAAAAACCCCTCTGTGTCATATTGTCATTTAAATGGAAAGAAGTTTGGATTAGTTGTGTCACACAACATGTTTGATGCATTACAAAATTTGCATTATTTTTGTGTGGTCATGTCATTACACATATGATATTAGTTCTAGTCCCCCAACTGCAGATGTATAATACTAGAATTGAGGTTTCTTTCTCACAATTTGCTATTTTCTTCTGGTAAATGAAGACCTTTTCACTCCATCAGATGAAGAGGTTAATTTTCTAATCTTTCTTATTTGCTTTCATTTTACCAATGATTTTAACTGATATAAATCAACTTGAATTATCAATGTCATCAGTAAGATTGGTTATTTTATTCCTATGCAACTAAATATCAGTGGAAACTTTTCAATTATTGCTGTTGCCAGATAAAGCAGAGAGAGGTCCCATCCAGTGGGAAAAATATGTAAAAATGGGATATTATTTTTACTTTTTAATCTTTATACCAGGGGTCTCCAACCTTTGCAACTTTAAGTCTGAAGGACTTCATCTCCCAGAAAGCTGGCTGGAGAATTCTGGGAGCTGAAGTCCTTCAGACTTGAAGTTGCAAAGATTGGAGACCCCTGCTTTATACTCTTAAATGTTGTACAAAGTTTGACTCATAAATGCAGTAGCAATCTCTAACCTCCCCCTCTGCCAATCTTCTCCATGCTGCGTGTCAGCAATTCACAGATGGTACAAACTGAGGCAGGGCACAGCTCAACTCCCATTGTGTAAACGTATGTTTTATTACACAAATTGTTATAAAATACATTTTTTCATATAAACAGGTTTATTAGCACATCTTTGTTCCAGGGGCATGGGCACAGTAGGAAATCTTATATGTTACAATCGTTCTATACCTTACTCCTATGTTCTATTCTCTCAACCCAGTTTTTATTGTAATTCTACTGTGCAATGCACTAATCTTATAGTTTTATACCTTGCTTTCAATTCTGATCTCTACATTTATCTTACGTCTTTCTACTTTTAGCTACGGTGTTTTCTATTAGCCCTTCATCTATTTATTAACCTAGCTACTTAATTAATGATTAACTAATACTTGTTTACCACTAATAATTCTTCAACTGCTGTTAGGGAATATCTAGTGCTCTGTTCTCCCTCGGTCGCATTCTGTAGCTTCCCCAGCCCACACATACTTCCCACTGACTTGAACGGGAAAAGCTTCTGTGCTTCAAAGCAAAAAAATCTGTAACTGGGAGAGACTTCTTGTTCTGATGCCACTGCTCCCTTCATGTTCTTCTCTGCTGCCCTGCAGCTCTTTTGGCATCAGCTTTCCAAGGAAAGTGGGATCTTTAACCAGGTCCAGGTGGGAGTGAGAGAGCAGGTGCTTTCATCACCACAAAGCCATCCACTCTCAATAAGAATTCTGCCAGGATCAAAGGTGCATGATTGGGTTAGGCCAATTCAAAACTTGCTTCACAATTACAAATGATAAACCTTGCCAAGAAGACTGGAAAAATCCGGCGATCGTGGTTCTCTATGCTGTGCATGGGGTGTGTTGTCAAACTGGTTTAACCGAGTGAATATTTTTAGATAGCCTCTGAAAATATTAGATATGCAGGTGAGAAGGTCCTTAGATAGACAATGCAAGAAAAGATCTCTTTCAAGCCTTCTGTTTCATTCTCCCTTCAAATGATTTGAACGAGCTACAAAAAGGCTGCAATAAAAGCGGTGCCATTTTTTGCTGAAAGTGGATAACGTGCCTTTCATAGTAGGCATATCAAACCCCTCTACTCAGCAGGAGAGTAGTTTTGGGCTGGCATTTAGGCTGCAGAAGAAGGAAAATTATTTATAATATGCAGGGTGGAAAATTAGGCCATTGTACTACTGCACAGGGGAAAGATTCATAAAAAGTCATACCAAATTATTCTTATATAACTGACAATGACATCGTTGTAAGGCGGAAACACAACTTTATTTGTCTTACTTAAGATGATATATGGAGCGCTTGTCTGTTTATTCTGCCACAAACAGCTTCTGCCAGATACAGCAGCAATTCCCTCGTGGGGATCCACTGATAGTTATATGTTACTTGAGCAAAATCTCTCAAGCGACTTCCTACTTACAGGTATCCATTATTTTAAATTCAAGGGATTTTGTTGTTGCTGTTGTCTGAATGTATGTGTGCATAAAAAAAAGGAATAATATAGCATTGCTTTTCAAAATATAAATATACTGTACTGGAACAATGTTCCAAATGCTTGTATTTGCACTTCCGAAGCAAAGGATGTATTGCTAGAGGGGAAATGTGTCAATAAATTGGCGTAATAATCCAATCTGGCTGAGGTTAAAGGGACGTTTCTTTGTCGGATGCAGTTCAGACCTTAGCAAATATCAGGCTACATAATTAAGCTACTGTTCCTTGGTGTTCCTGGAAGCTTGTGGGCAGCTCAGAGGCACTGGAGTGACAATCACAAACTAAGCAAAGGAAATGAACAGGTAGTGTGGCCACCCACAATCCATTCTTTGTCTCCCTTGCTGTTTTTTCCCTCCTCTCCAAGGATGATGAAAACATGCCTCCTATTCTTCTTCCTGAAATGTTTGTATAATTCAAAGCTGTATTTTGAGGTTGGGAGCAGAAAAAGAACACACACACATACACAGACCCTAATTGTTAGTGTTAAGCAATGAGCAAAAATAAAACACCAAAATCTCTCTCCTGCCTTTCTGGCTTTTGTCATTTGCACAATTTTCTAAAGGCTGGAGCTGCTGTTATTGTGTGCTTGAGAGATGTGGGGTACTGGAGCACACTCCTGGGGGCAGGAGAGAGAATGAAGAAAAAGAGGATAGAAAGACAGTCATTTTCTTTTCCTTTAAACAACCCTGACTGCGTGCTTAAAGGAAGAGACAAGAATATTATTGAATAATGCCGGACATAGTAGTCATCTACCAATGCTGCAGTGATGCCATCTTTTCTCCTTGTTATGCCATTACAAAATGGGTGCAGCCATTAAGTGAAATCATGAGCCACCTATTCAAGAGATGAAATGAGTGGACAAGGTTACTTTTCAAAGTTATGGGGAGGCATCCTTTGGATGGCCATGTTGTTGTACACTGAGCTTTTTTCTCAATACACCCTCTGCATTCTGGTCTATAATTTCCTGATTTGTTATAGTGAAGCCAGAACCATACATATTGTCTGACAGTCCTGATTTCATGGAAAATCAGGACTTCACATCTTAAAATCAGATTTTTAAGTCACCATCAAGATGACAGGGATAAAATGAAGTTTGCTTCTGCTTCCCTGGTACTAAAGGGATTTAAGATAACTTTTTATAGAAAAATAAGATGAAGATCAGTAACTCTCTGTGTGGCTATTAAGTTGTCCTGATGTTCATTGTGTTTATACAGTGCCAGGCCAATTTCTGATACTTATGAGCCAGTGGTTGCTTTATAAGATGGACTGCAGGATTTAGAATTCGCTACCAAGATCCAGCCAGTCTTTGTTAAGACCAGCCCATACAAGGATTAAGCACAAGTAAAACTAATTGAAATGGGAATCACTGGACTTGCTCTTGATGACTGCAATAGAAACCAGAGGAGAGGAAATTGGTTTTGTGTTAGCTATAATATAATATTTCCAATATAGGACTATAGACAGCCATGTCATCAGTTCAGTATCAACATTTCCATAGTATAGCAAATGTAAGAATGAAATTGAAAAATGAAAGATTATGGCAAGTAAGTTTATGGTCAGATCCAAACAGTGACTTGTTGTTTAAAAGGGCTTTGACATCTGGAATAAGAAATGCTGTGGATATGCAAAACATTATTATTATTCAGAGTTAACAACTAGGTTTCAACCACTTGCACTTATCCATCTGAGCAGTGTGCTCTCAAGGGAAGAAAACACATATCTTGTCAGCAGACAGTCCTCTTAAAATGGGTTATAAAACCACCTTCTTGATCACCATCTGGAGTAACATTCATAACCAAGGGAGACCAGATGTGAACGCATGAAGCGATACATCCCACTTTCTCAACCCATTAGACATAAAAGAGTTATAGCACCAGACCAGTTGCAGGTTAGACCAATAGCCTCTCCCACCCTCTGTGAACTAGTGTCTAGTGGATCCACAGTGTGACTCAAGTGGGCTCCATAAAATTAAGAATGGCAAAAGTGGCAAAAGGAGCAATAATTGTTAGTCAACTGCTGATCTATTATGCAGCCACAAAGTGAAACGGCACATTCCTAGCACCTGCATGACCTGGCTAATTCATGGAGGGGGAAAAAAATATTTCCAGTAAAATCCTACAGACATCTACTTGGATGTAAATCCGCTTGAATGATTGTGATTTGTTCTAAGAAAACTGGAAACAAGGCTGCATTCCCAAATCATCACCCTCCTCCTCCTCCTCCTCCTCCTCCTCCTCCTCCTCCTCCTCCTCCTCCTCCCCCCACTTTGTTCAATCAATAAGCCCTGTAAAACAGTATTTTCTTTATAAATAGTAAATTGTCCATTTCTCATGATTTTTCTGGACTAAATTAGAAAATCTAACTGCTACAAAAAGAATATGTCCCTTTGTTAATTAAAGAAATCCTTCAACCTGGGAGATATTCTGTGAATAAAAAAACAAGGATTTTCAATAGACTCCCCATAATCTCTCCCACCATTTCCCACCAGAATCAGTTTCTGGGTGCTGTAAGGCAGGGGTCTCCAACCTTTGCAACTTTAAGTCTGAAGGACTTCAGCTCTCAGACTTCTCCAGCCAGCTTTGCTGGCTGGAGAATTCTGGGAGCTGAAGTCCTTCAGACTTAAAGTTGCAAAGGTTGGAGACCCCTGCTGTAAGGGGAATGACAGAGGTATATTCTAAGGTGACCTTTTTATTAGAAGAAATAATATCAAAATGAACTTAATGTGTCCCTTGAGGAAAGTCAGTTAAAAAGACAAATATGGGTTGATATGCAGTATCTTTTCCCTTAAAACCATTTTCTATAAAGAAGAATAGAAGCTTGAATTGGTTGCTGAATTGTGTACTAGAGGAAATTGGAATGGGATGGGATGTAGACAATGGAAAGGATTTAATTTTTGGACTGACCATGCCAAAGCACAATGGATATGCTCTGAAGAAATAGTAGATCTCTGACCTCAGAGGAAACAAAATTATTTCTGATAACAATGCAAATTAATTTAGAAAGTAAATGTAAAAGGAAAAAGTGTGTAGCTGAAGGATCTCTATGGTATTCTCTATATATCACCTGCAATGTTGCTAGGTTTTTTTCTTATACTGTTTATCCTTTTGAAGGAACTGACACATCTGTGTACTATATATTATATTGTAGGGTTTTGGAATTTGTTAGGTGCACACAGTGATAAGTGACAGGCATACAATGCTTTCAGATTATCCAATTGAATAATCGTGGTAATTCCTTCTATTGCAGATTTGATATCATTTTAGCTTTCAGTGACTGCAATTTGATCATTTAGGTTACCAGTTAGAATTTGCATTATATATAATGCATTGAAGGAAAAGATAGTAGACTCAATCTTGTAATTTTCACTTCTGAAATATCCTATAACTCTGATAAAAAAATAAGAACAAGATTATAACACTAGATTTTATGCAGCCCAAACGTTCATGGGTTAAATATTCTGGAATATGCTTCAGTAACTATGGATCTAAACAGGGGTGGGATCCTACCAGTTTAACAACTGGTTCACTAAGCGCGTGCTTCACATCTTGCACTTGCTTCATTCACATGTGTGCCTAACGTGCCTGGCATTCCTGACGAGCGTTGCATGTATGTGCACAATTCACAGAATATCTCTGCAAGGAATACTGAACGTGGGCTGAAACCGGGGGTGGGTTCCTGCCAGTTCTAACCTCTTCTATAGAAGAGGTTCCACAAATCTACAGTGCCGTTTAGAACTGGTTCCAGCTCCCTCCCTCCACCTGTCCACGAGAGAAGGAATTCTGGGAGTTGAAGTCCACAAGTCTTAAAGCTGTCAAGTTTGAACACACCTGGGGTTTTTTTTTCTAAAAGGTCAGGGGTTCAAGAATCTTGTAACTTGACAGCTTTAAGACTTGCGTGCTTCAAATGCCAGAGTTTCTGAGCCAACATTTTGGTTGCTAAGCAAGAGCGTTGTTAAGTGAGTTTCACCACATTTTACAAGTTGACCACACCCACCCAGTCACATGACTGCCAAGCCACTCACACTCAGTCACATAGCTGGCAAGCCACTCTCACCTGATCACATGGCCGGCAAGCCAGTCCCACAAAGCAGGCCACACAGGTTCTAAAAAATTTGAAACCCACCACTGGCTGAAAGTCAAGTTTATGCAAGCATGTAGTAAACAACAATTGGGCTTACTGTGCAAATTTACTATGAAACTCTCTGATTATTGTCATTCCTCTCCTAAATCCCCATATTCCTAATAAACTTATTTTGAGAAAGATTTGGTTTCATTGGTTGAAAAAGGAATTTCTAATTAAAACCTTCCCAAATGTGCAAGATCGAATCTTTGCAACTCTATTCATTGTATTTCAAGATTGGCTGGAGGTTTGTTAAATTCTTTAGTTTTGAGTTGGGGAAGAAAATCCAAAACATTTAGATTTCTGTCTTTCTAGATCTGCAGGATTGAGTTAGGCTGATTCAAAATTTGCTTCACACACACTACAAATAGCAAACCTTCCAAAGTCTGGAAAATCAGGTTATCGTGGTTCTCTATCCTGTGAATGGGTGTGTTTTCAAACCAGTTAACAGAGTGAGTGTTTTTAGAAAGCCTCTTAAAATATTAGATATGCAGGTGAGAAGATCCTTAGATAGGCAATATAAGAAAATACTTCTTTCAAGCCTCCTGTTTCATTCTCCGTTCAAACGATTTGAATGAGCAGCTACAAGGATGCAAGAAAAGTGGTGCCATTTTTGCTGAAAGTGGATAACGTGCCTTTCATAGTAGGCATATCAAACCCCTCTGCTCAGCAGGAGAGTAGTTTTGGGCTGGCATTTAGGCTGCAGAAGAAGGAAAATTATTTGTAATATCCCTTCCTCTTTCTATATGCATCATCTTGACTTTTCTGACCACACCCCTGTAGATGCCCTGCCTTAATGGTCTCCCTCTCTTCTATGTTCCCTCCCATTCTCCTTATCCATTAGTAATCACTTTACTTTGCCATTAAAATGAGTTTGGAATATCACTAACAGCATGCTGTTTCACCAGACAGCACTAGGGAGGGAAGGAGCCTTTTTAAAAAAAATGTATACAATATCATGCTGATTTTGAAGCCCCTTCTGCCTATGGAGTTGTGACTTCAGCCATATCACCTCATCTCCATCCCAAATTAACAGAACTGCCCTACCTGTTTGGAAGAAGACAAACAGTAAAAAGGCAATGTGATTCTTCTTTTGTAGATTCTAGATCCTTAAGAGAATCTAAACCTCATGGGCTGAAAGTTGTATTCCAGAATATTGTTTTCCTTCTCCCTCTGTATCATACACATCTCCTCATTATTTTTCTCAGGTGTTATGATTTCTCATCATTGGTCAGTGATGATATATAAAATGCATGAGGTCCTTCTAACAACACTCCTTTGAAACCTATTTAAAGATGGGGAAAAGGGGATTTCATACCTAGACCCTTGAGGAGCAAATATGACATCCTTTCTTTCTTTCTCCTTAACTTCATCATTTCTTCTGAGTTGTTGGAATCCATTTATCTCCTTATGATTTATAAAGGAATCCATGAAGTGTCCACATTTATAGACTAAATTTTATGTATGCCTTAACATTTATAGACAATCTGAAACAAAGCTGTACCTCACCAACTGAGAAGCAATCTAGAATCAGACTGCAGACAAAATTAGTTAGTATACTGATGTATTCCATTAATTATATACACTGGGGAGAATGTAACTCGAACTTCCTTTCAGGCATACTGACAGCTCATGCTGATATAGTTGCAGCCTGATCCTATTATTATGGTATCCTGTGTATTAAGGTATCCAGAGCCCAAGTAGAACAGAGTTGAATAGATGTTTCCTACTTGGCTATCAGACTGGGCTCCTGTGAAGTTGAAAACAAAGTAAAGTAAAGCCAAGGGCATGACAGAGCCGGCCCCATCATTAGGCAGACTGATTATCAGAGGGGGTTGATTGGGTGTGTCATGAAAAGACAGCAAACTAACTGCAGTAAAACTTCAATTCAAAGGATCATTCAAGGGGGGAAGATGCTTATTAAATCCAATGTCCACTAAATCCAAATTTATGTTATTTGCAATTTATGTAATTGCATACTTTCATAATGGATAGAAATAGTATTACTGGACAGAAATATTTCTGGCAGTAAATCTTCAGCTTAACAGGCAACCTCCTCCCTATTTTGAAAGACTATTTAATGAGGTTTGTAATGAATGTTTGTTAAATGTCCATTTTATTCAAAGTCAGCTAACTCGAGATCTGTTTTTGAGGGCTGATTGTAATTTAATGTGTTACTATTTTACTCATCTTGTGCAAAAAAGGTCAAATGGACTGGCCAAGCTTACATACCTGTTCCTTTCATAAAAGATTATAACAGATTAACAGAGTTGGAAGGGACCTTGCAGGTCATCTAGTCCAACCCGCTAGCCAAGCAGGAGACCCTACATCTGCCTCTACCTAGGATGGAACTCACAACCTCCTGTTTGTGAGGCAAGAGCCCTACCTCTAGGCCACAGTAGAGTTTAAGTCAAGACCTTTGAATATATCTTGAATTGAATAGAATAGATGAAGTAATGGGAATGAGAAAGCAAAATTTCTTTTCCAGTGTACATAAAAGATCTGGTCAAAGCAATATATTTTAGCAGATGCTCCTGTTGAATGCTCAAGCAAAAGGAGATCAGACTTCTGTGTGATGATGCCACTTATGTCCATAATCAAAGAGGATACTATTTATTTATGTATAAGTAGTTATGTTCTTATCTCCTACTAACAGAAAGGTCTGAGCAGAGAAATTTTATGCTAAGCATCTTTGGAATGGATAAGTTTGCTAACAAAGCTGAACACACTTGATAAGAAAAGACTGACACTATTCCTTGGGCTAAATTCTGATAGACAACATGTGATAAAGGTTCTTATGAACTGCTTGAGAGCTCCAGATGGACAGCTCTTGCAGCTAACTAACCATTGCTCATATGCTGAACCTATAAGGGAAAATGCAATTGACTTTTCATCTAATCAGGGCTATTCATACTTTGTTTCCTGTTGGTTATCAGCATTGCTCTTTTATCCATCATTGTTATGCCCACAGTGGTGGGGAGGACAGTGAAAGGAAGAGAAGAAATGAAAGATGAAAATTTGAGCAATCATTCATATTCCATTGACCACATAAATATTCAACATTTCAAATAAGATTATCCATTTTTTTTAAAGATTTTAAAAATGCGATTAACATATTTGTTGGCTATGTAAGTAGGAAAATATCCAAAATGACAGCAGTGTAAAAGAGATTGCTTTCCAGTTTTATTTTTAAAATTAGCTGTGAAGAATGAACAGTGGAGGGACGTAGTGGCTCAGTGGCTAAGACATTGAGCTTGTCAATCAGAATGGTTGGCAGTTCAGCGGTTCGAATCTCTAGCACCACGTAATGAAGTGAGCTCCCATTACTCGTCCCAGCTTCTGCCAACCTAGCAGTTCGAAAGCATGTAAAAATGCAAATAGAAAAATAGGAACCACCTTTGGTGGGAAGGTAATTTTGGCATTTAGTCATGCCAGCCACATGACCACAGATGCATCTTCAGACAGCGCTGGCTCTTTGGCTTTGAAACAGAGATGAGCACTGCCCCCTAGAGCATGGGAATGATTAGCACATATGTGTGAGAGGAACCTATGAACAGTGTAATTCAAAGCAGAACTGGGAAGGAGAGAAACTATTTGCAGTAATTTCAGACCAACTTTAATGGTTTTTCAGACAAATCTTTGTATTTTAAGTTTTCGTCTCTTTGTTAAAGGGTCAGTGAAATGGGAGATTAGCAAAGGTTAGGGATTATAGATTTTTAAAATTTCTCAATAATTTTGTTTTTTGTTTGTTGGTTTATCCAATTTATATGCCTGTCTTTCTATCCAAGAAACTAGTATCAAATTACATGAACTAAAAAAAACCCATAAAACGGTACCGAGACTTTAATAAAATCAATAATCACTAATCACACAGTCCCCATGCTAACATATTGTTCCCCGGTTTTCATAGCCTTGTCACAGCCAATAGGGATGGGGCTGTCCATATTTCAAGAGGGAGGTATCATAGAGAGAAGATATGCTTCCAGGGACAACTAGGACCTTCAATTGCTACTGGGAGCCTCCTGGGAACTATTACAGCTAATGCAGCAGTGGTATTATCTGGGACAAGTTGACTTACTCACTTCCTCAGACTACTGCCTTTTGACAACTATGTAAGATCTTCATTTCCCAGACTTTATTTAGTTTCCACAATGGCAGCCATTTTGTAAGTCAACCCTTCATGCATCCCTCTCTCCCAATAATAAATCACCATAGATTCTTTTCACCCAATCCTGTTGAGGTCCTCGACTTGCGACTGGTCCTCAACTTACGACCGGCCGCAAGTCTTTGACCTCACCCTTGTAGGTTTGGTAACAGCCAGTCGCGTCTGATTGGCTCAGATGTGACTGGCTGGAATTGGGTTGCCGGGCTTCCTGATTGGTTCCCCGTTTGGCAGCTCTCGTTTAAATAGCTGTCAAATGGGAAATCCCCTGTCTACCGCACCTTCTATCTTTTGTTTGCGGTCGTATTTTACACTTGTTAATCTTGCCAATAAAAGGCTATTTTGGAACCTACCTGTGTCGGACTCCTTTCCTCCTTTAAGCTATAACAAATCCCATACTACTTTGGGAAGATAGTAGAGCAGAAGATGGAAAGAGAAAGGAAAACATCAGAGAAAGGTCAGGGTCAGTTATAAAAGAGGAGAAGCATGAAGAATAATCCATACTCTTCATCTAAGGATGATAGACAAATACATTTCTTCAACTCAGGTGTATCTACAGAGCATGGTCCAAAAATCAAGATAATGGCTGTGATTGTAGAATCAAAACTCTATTAATATGTGCGGATATGAAATGGAAAGCACACCAATTGCACTGTGATGGCCGCCAACCTGGAATTTTTTGACCTACCTTGTGGTTGCCTCTTGCCTTTAATATTTAAAGCATGTGACTTCTTCCAAATCACAAGTATTTTCATGTTCAGTAGAGAGAAGTCTTGGTGCATGATTGCCACCTATTTGAGAAGTTAACAAAATTCTAAAATAATAGTTGGCCGTTATTCTATTTGTATGGAACCTCTTAGAGAGCCAGTTTGGTTGGATGGTTAGGGTATTAGGCTAGAAACTGGGAGAGTGAAAATTCAAATTAAACCTTGGGTACAAAGCCAGCTGGGTGACCTTAGACCAGGTATCCTCTCTCAGCTCTAGGAAGGCATTTCCAAAACTCTTGCCAAGAAAATTGTAGGCATTCGACCAAACAGTTGCCAGGAGTCAACAATAATTCAAAAGCACACAAACACTTACAAAAAGGAACCTCTTAACATTAAAGCTAAATTGCAGCTTTATAATTTGTAATTTGGGGGCATTGGTAGACAAAGCTTTCTGGATGGTTGGATGGTTCCTGGAAGAAACACACTTTCTTCCAGGAACAATATTGCTTAGATTTAAAAGAAGAACCACCTTCTAACAAAGGAAAACACTACTCAGAATCCTACCAATAATGTATCAGGAAATATAAAGGACATATTAGTCTATGCTATTAATTTTTTAAAATTGTATATTGCTATCACAATTGTCTCTTGATTTAGTGTTTATTTGAATAAAAATTAAAAAGCAATAATAGTTCAAATTGGCACAAAGTTGTATAATTAATTATGAAAGTCCTTGGTTAAAAATATTAGCTGATTAATCATCTGTCTTTTAATTGATTAATCAATTTTTTTAAAAAAAACAAAACCATAGTATACATTCTTTCTCTTTTCCAAAGTTATTAAAGGAAACATGACAATACTTTAAAAACCAAATCACTGCTCATTGTTAAAAGAAAATAGCACCTTTTAATATTGTGTTTGTTATTTTCTATTCCCATAACACATTAATGCTTCAAATGATTTCAAACATAAAACGTGTATTCTTTAATCTCAGCCTCCACAATTAATCAACTAAAGTTTGATTAATATGGTAATTAAATTGATTAACATTCACAGCCCCAAGTATTAGGTGATCAATTATAGTGCATCATGTCTTTCTGTTATGTCAAACAATTAACAAATTATAGTATCCATTTATAGTATATCAAAATAGAATTGGAATTGTAAACTAGAGGAATATGGAGACAAAATGGGAGGAAGTGAGCACAAAGCTAGGAAATATAATCTGCAACCTGCATATTTCAAGATGTTGGCACACGTCTAAAGTGTTGTTAATTTTGTTATACATGCTAGGAGAAATATGTCTTAAAATTAGTGGATTGAGTAACAAAAGAGTTAAATGAAAGATAAGGAAATTAGAATGATAACTTTGCCACAGAAACTTTGAGATTATACATGCAAAAATAACAGTAAATGGATTTTATTCCTTTGTTAATTTCTAATTCTCACTACCACCATATTTCTACTACATTCTCCAAAGCACTGGGTGAATTAATGTTTATGTTTAAAGATTTAAAATTAAATCATCTTAATTGGAAAAGATGAAGGGCTTGTCCCTTCTGCCATTAAAGTGCCCACCCTTTCACATCCCAGAGTTACCAATGGGGAAGGTGCATTTAATTTCTCAAAGCAGCTCTAGAAGTACCATATTTTTCGGAGTATAAGACGCACCGGAGTATAAGACACACCAAGGTTTTGACGAGGCAAATTACAAAAAAAAGTAGGTAGGTAGGTAGATAGAGGGAGAGAGAGGGAGAGAAAGAAAGAGAAATACGAAAGGTAGGTAGATAAAGGGACACAGAGAGAGAGAGAAATAGAGAGAAATACAGTAGGTAGGTAGGGAGAGAGAGTAGGTAGGTAGGTAAGTAGGTAAAGGGATATATAGTAAGAGAAATGGAGAGGAAGAGAGAAATGCAGTAGGTAGGTAGGGAGAGAGAGAGTGTCTGTGTAGGTAGGTAGACAGAGAGACAGAGAAATACAGTAGGTAGGATGGAAGAGAGAGAGAGTGTGTGTGTAGGTTGAAGTATATATATATATATATATATATATATATATATATATATAGTGAGAGAGAGAGAGAGAGAGAGAGAGAGAGAGAGAGAGAGAGAGAGAAATACAGTAAATAGGGAGTGAGTGTGTGTGTGTAGTCAGGTAGGTAGAAGGATAGAGAGAGAGAGAGAGTGAGAGAAAGGGAGAAATACAGTAGGTAGAGAGAGAGAGAGAGAGAGAGACAGATTAGGTAGGTAGGTTGATGTTCTCAGGTATATTTATCTATGTCCTGCAGAAGGAAATCGCAGACAAACCTTAAAACTTTGTTTCTGCTTGCTCAGAAAAAGTTAAAGAGCCTTCCGAAAGGTGGGGGGGGGGAGCCTTTGCACTCGGCAAACTTCCAAAAGAGCCCATTTCTCCGTGAAAATGAGGCTGTTTTTTTAAAAAATAAAAAGCATAAGTAGCCTTGGGGGGGCTTGCAGAGTGCTCCTGGGGGGGTGGGGGGTGAAAAATGAGCAAAAAAACCCGCCCCATTTACCCAGGAGACTAGGCACCTCATAAGACTAGGCACAGCCAGTTTGGTGAAGGGGGCGGGGTTCCAGGAGGCAAGATTTTCAGCCTCTTTTTAGAGGAAAAAAGGTGCGTCTTATACTCCGAAAAATACGGTAATTCTCCTTAAACAGATTAAAGGAAGAAAATTTTGCATCAGAAGTTCTTGGTAAGTTAAATTTAAAGTTCACATTTCAAAAAGTGCTCTCTCTCTGTTTCTACCCTTTCCCTTCTCCCTCCCTCCCTCTCTTTCTTTCCCTTTTTAAAAACCATTCTCAGAAAACAACTGAGAGAAAAATCCTACATATTACTATAAGAGAGCATCAGAGTTCAACTTCACTTTACCTGTACACAGGTATGGTCCTACATAGATAGCAGTAAATAATTTTCCTCTTGCTGGACAAAATGTCATAGCTTATGGGCCAATACAATTCATACATCCATTATTCAGCAAATTTACTGCAAACAATATAAAAATGCAGTAAATAGCCATTCAGGCAATTTGTCCAGTTTCACTATTGTATCAGAAAAAAAGCAATGGTTTTTCTCTCTGTATATTTTTATTGAATGACTTTTGCTATAGACAATAGCTTAGTTTGTACTTAATACAATAATATGGTACATTTGGGTTTGATTAAGGTTATGGCTTTTCCTTCAGGCTCAATCAGGCCACCAAGGCTTGTTGAACTATCCATAGTATAAAAAATACTGACCTGGATGAATCCCTGGGTGAATCACTGAACTCAGCCATCAGTGCTTTAGAGAAAGTAATCACTTGACTTAGTATAATACAGCTTGTGTGTCATCCATGCATAGGTTAAGGAATAAGTAGCAGCTACAGAAGATTCATGGCTCTTTAGCATATAGACACCCTTTAGCAATCATTGAGTCTTATGGATAATCTTGACACATCTAAGTTAGTTTTGTCTATACTGCTTCATAGCTCCTGCTCAAGAGCGAACAGAATAACAGCTAAGCCTTTGAACATATGTTATGGCACACAATAATTCAACCCTACCATACACTCAAGAAATCATATGAGAGTCCTTATGCTCCCTCAACATTTCATACCAGCTGCCAGCACCCACTCTTATGTTCCCTCACCACTCATAGCAGCCGGCAGCCCCCAACAAAAGGATGAGGGACCTGCGGAGAAATATTAACTAAAAATATCATTTTCATCTTCAAGTCTCTTACTGTTTTAAAGTTTCAGAGCCACTGGAAAATTGCACGGAAAAAAAAAATCAGGATTGTTCTATTTCACACCCCCACAAAATTAGGGCAGTTAAATGTCTCAAGCAATTCAGAGTCTTTTCGTAAATTTGCTTTTGATTGACATGAAGTACAAACAATGGAAGAAGTCAACTTGGCCATCTTTGTGGAAGTGATGCATCTTGCACTATCTGGCACTGCTGATTTCATTTTGACTAAAAGTTGATAGAAGGCAATTGTAGCTCAGTATGTAACAGCATTCATCTTGGCACCAGCCATCAGTATCAAATGTTTTTCGCTGCCCCTTGCTAGCTGTACCACTTCACTCATTCTAGAAGAATTACCCTTCCTCTTGCTAGGGTGCTATGCTGTTCCATATGGGCTACCTAACAAAGATCACAAAATGTACTGCTCAGCATTTAAACAGCAGTTCACTCTGCTTTCGCCTGACCTGTACAACCTCAATCAGAAATGAAGTAATATGCTGTGAAGAACACTGCTGGCTATAAAGTCATTCTACAGGTATTTTGTTCCTAGTTTCGGGGGGGAGGGGATTTCCTCCCTTCACTCTATGCCTTGGAGTTGAGATGAGGTATGCTGCATTTATTTCAGTACCTACAAACCATCTTACTATTCTCTTTAGTGGGATGCGACACTATATAAAGCACAGAAAAAAGAGTAAGAAGACAAAGAAATTACTTTACTTTTACTTTTATTAAATTTATATACCGCGCCACTCTCCCAAAAGGGACTCGGGGCAGTGCACAGGAAAGATAAAATACTCATATAACAAATACAAATAATAAATATGTCATAAATATTCTAAAAGCTTATTAAATTAACCCAACCCTGTGCTAAAACCAATTTAAAACCCCATTATTAAAACCTAATTCAATTTAAAACCAGTTGATAACATAGTCTCGGAAGTTAAGCCAGGCCAGCTAAGTGAAAAAAGTGCGTTTTTAATTGTTGGCGGAAGAGGCGGAGGTCTGTGATGTTCCTGAGATCGGGAGGTAGATCGTTCCAGAGGGCAGGGCCCTCCACAGAGAAGGCCCTCCCCCTGGGCATCACAAGCAGGCATTGCCCGGCTGTAGGTACCCGGAGCAGACCCTCTCTGTGGGAGCGGATCGGTCAAAGGGATGTATGAGGTAGGAGGCGGTCTCGCAGGTAACTAGGACCCGTGCCATGGAGCGCACCTGAAAGACCACAGGCAGCCAGTGCAGCTCGTGCAGGAGAGGTGTTACATGGGAATGCCGAGAGGCTCTCAAAATCCCCCGCGCAGCTGCATTTTGCACTAGCTGTAGCCTTCGGGTACACCTCAAGGGGAGTCCCATGTAGAGAGCGTTACCATAGTCCAGACAGGATGTCACGAGAGCATGAGTGACTGTGCGAAGGGCATCCCGGTCTAGTAAGGGCTGTAGCTGGCGAACCAGGTGAACCTGGAAAAAAGCCCCCCTGGCCACGGCCGTCACATGGTCATCCATGGACAGCCAGGAGTCCAGGAGGATGCCTAGATTACGTGCCCTTTCCACAGGAGCCAATGACTCGCCCCCAATGGTCAGCGTTGGAATAAGCTGACTATACCGGGATGTATAGTCAAATTAAAGATAAGGAAAGGAAATAAAGCAAAAACTAGTTCATACAAACTCCATTTAGTACCTTTTCACTCTTGCAAACTGTTTTTGCTTTCACCCAGCTCATACTTCACTTCATAGTTTCCTTTTCGTTCCTACATTTTTCAACATACTTTTTTAACGGTTCTCTTCAAGTCAGTGAAGGCAGGCTGTTAGTAGCATTGATGGGAAACAGTGGTTGGCAGAAGGTAGGGCATCGGGGGGGGGGAAACACACTGGCATTGATAGAGGGTAGACAGTGGTGGGTGTGGGGCAGCAGTGTCTCTTCACAAGTGTTCTGACCTAGGCTTCCCCAAAAGCACGAGGCAGAGTCCTGGTCCCGACAAAACCCCTTTTATTAAACAAATGTGAATTCATCTCATTCACATTCAGCAAGGCTTGGCAAATAGTCTTTCAAAGGAATATTTCTGACTACAGACCTTATTTATCTTGGAAAGCTGCCATGTAAATATTTTCCAAATGAGGTATTATACAAGGAAAGACTGGGCACAGAGTCTCTGAGATTCACAGACAGATCTTCACACTCCTGAAACAAATCTAATGACCGACCGAACAAAAGCCCACTCCCCTTTTGCTCCTCTTTTATGTCCTATGGGAGGGGCCAATCACCTTCTACCTGTGACTTTGCTCCCGAGCCTACTCTGATTTCTGAGTTGTTTTTTTCTTCTGGCAGCTCTGCCCATGTGTACACTGCTGTCTATATCTGCAGGCACCTGATCACTGCCAGATGGCCTCGGCCCCGTCTCTGCTTCTGACACAGAACCCCTTGTCCAAACCTTCCCCAGCCTCCAGGATTGGCCCATGCTTCTCCCCAACCTCCTCACTGTTCCACTCTGCTGCCAGCTGCCAGCTCTGCTGGTTGCTGCTGGGCCGCAACACAGCCCCAGTGTTTGTGTGGTCCCTTTGGAAAATTAATTGCCTGGTTCTGCTATTGAAAATGGGATGCACAAACTCAACATCCTTTAATAAGGCTTCACTTGATGTTGCAAACTCAGTCTCCTCCACTGCTCTATCTGCAGGTCACCCATGGAGAGCCTCCAGGTCCTCTGGTCTTACTCATAAGGAGCTGCTTTCCAGATAATGTGCTGGTTCTCCTTGTCCAGCCAAACTTCACAGATCCAGACTCAACACCTAGCCACCAATCTCAATCTCACCACTATCCCTACAATTGCACCACCCAAAAGTTCACCTTACCAAAGCTTTCTTTTGGTCTACAGCCCTACAAAGCTCATACATGCTCATAAAGTTATTGTTTTTATGGTCTTCATAACTGTGAACAGTTGCTAAATATGGCAGTTGCTAGATGAGGACTACCTTATATCCTTAGTCAGACTCACGCAACTGCTTCAAAAGCTGCTCCCAGGGATCTCCACATTTATTTTCACTTTTTATGCCCAAGAGAGACCTTTTTCAAAAGATTTGCACAACCCTGCCACAAGCATTAGTGTGGTCATCTAAAGGGATGAAAATAATTGCTTGCATAGTGTTCTGAAAGCTGGACAAAGCAGCGCACCTGATTCTTCAAGTCAACCACTTGAATTGGGTTCTAGCCTCAGTCCCACAGCATCTTCTAAGAACAGAGAACATAAGATCTGGCTCTAACTTGGAAAATTATGATGAACAAAATGAGATCACAGAGTACCTTTGACTGCAGCTGTGCTAGAAACAATTAGAGCAGTAGCAGTAACACCCGCCTATTTGTGCTTTTCTGTTTTCCATCTCGTTTTTTATTACCTACTCCTTTGTTGACAGAAAGGTTAAGGTTCCTTTTCAAACTTAATTAGGGAGAGTTCCATAGAAAATAATGAGTGTTAAAGTAAGGGCTACTTCTTGGCAAAAGCAGCGTGTGTGCCAGCTGCCCCTGCATTAGTAATACAAAGTGACAACAATTAATAATCATTAATATTAAAATAATGCAAATTAGCTTCATTTGATACTGTAAGGCAATGATGAAAAAACACTTTTCTCTGGTATGCATGCACATGGGAAACGCTAGAGCATCTTAAAACTAATGTATGAATGCGAAACTGGGTGCTAAGATGAGAATTTGGAATGAAAATTAGTACAGGCTGCATCTTAAAATCTCCTAGAACTTTTGTGAAACGCATTTGAATTGAACATTTTATAGTATCACTAGCCATGCCAAAGACTTGAGATCAGTGAATGTGAAGCAATGTGGTGGGAAACAAAGAAAGAGAAGAAATAGAAGGTTGGTTAAGAAGGCAAGACCTAAAAGGACTTGGGAAGCATGAGACCTCCCTACTTTTTCCCTTTATCCTATCTTTTTCCCAACTTAACTCCATGACTTGTTTCCTGAAAAACTACCTCCAAATTTTCTAGAAATCAAATATAAGTATGCAGATAAATGCTGGAGATACAGCATCTCCCACAGCATTCCTTCCAGCTCTTGAAAGGGTCTATTGGGCATTTTCAGCATCTGGGGCAAGAAGGAAACTTCTGTGTTCCTTTCCATCTTACTTAATGATTTATAAACGAGGAAACGGTGGTGTTATTTCTGCATAGCAAGAAGATAAAAATACAAAATGGTTGTCAGTCTTCTTATTCTGGAGGCAGAGTGCCATCAGACGTTTTGGGTGAGAAATGTCGCAGATCTTGCTTATTGGCCATGCTCTTTGGGACTGATGGAAATCCCTTTCCAAAATATCTAAAGGGGTACCAGATTATCTAACGCTCATTTTTCTCTGCAAATATTTTTTTCAAATAGTAAATGTGGTGCATAATGCATTCAAGACTGTGTTGTCAATTCTTCTTACTTTAATGTACATGTACTATATATGTTTCTAACCTTTGCTTTAAAAAGAATTGGGAATCTAATAGATACTGTCACCTTCTTGTAAAAAAAAAATCATAGGACTTTTTTTGTCAATTCTCTTTTTTTTTTTTATTGTTCAGACATAATTGGAAGACATCCACTACCAATGTTTACAAAGGAGAATTTTGAAGAGATTTTTGTGTAGGAGAGTGAGTGTGACTTTGTATTACCTCTCTCTTAAGTGATGATTTGCTTGAGGGGATTGGAGGCACACCTGAGAAAACTGCAAAAATGTCAAGGGATTAGGTAAAATCATGATGGATTTGCTTTATGAAGATATTTCTTACTCCTGGGATCTCACTTTTCTCAACCACACACACACACACACAACCCTCTGTTGTTTGAAAAGGCTTTTTTCGCCAAGCATCACTCCTTTTTCAGGAGCAATTTTAGTCTGTGGTTGCCGAGCATTCTACCTTGTTTGCTATTCTATCGATAAATTACACAGATTTTCTTTCTCTCATTCCCTTTGCATAAACGGTGCAGCTGGGATACTTCTCCACTTGCTCCATTATGCATGCGCTCCAGAAGTGCTGCCTATGGCACATGTGTTGCACAGATGTCTGGGCTCTCAAGACACAAGGGGGCATGTACCTCAGCAACTCTAAGAACACAGGGAATAGGGAAGCCATCTTTCTTCCTTTCATTCCTAGGGAACAGCAGAAAACAGAGCAGTATCAAATTAAACAAAATGTAACATGCAGAGGAAAGAATGCTGGATCTTGCGGTTCAGACACTGACTGTCAAGTAGATAATGCTGGCAATGTTTCTGTCACAGAAAGGCATTTCTGTAAATAATATTAATTGTATCACCTCTTCAAAGCCATGTCAGCAAAGCACTCTGCTGGTGGGGAGAAGGAACAGGGGGAGAAAAGGTCCTAAAATAAATTTATCTTCCTTTTTTTTTCCTTTACTAGAGAATATGTAACAGTTGGCAGCGTAATACACTTTTTATTTTCATGAGTTATAGACGTGCATGGCCATCCCTGAAAAACCTGAAATAAAAACTGTATCACATTGCCAAGCCTATATATTATATTTATACCATACCAAAGGAGGCGTCTGCAGAGCAACTATGGACATAAACTTTTATTTTATCTATACTTCCTCATGTTATTAGTATAGTGTGAAAAATAATAGGATTTACTGAAGGCTATTTCTCTTGGTAGTATTATTGATATGATGTAACGCAATTGGAGATCAATAAATTATATATTGATCTTTCCATTGGAATGAACATTTGCAATGATTCCAAAGGAGAAGTTGCTTGTCAAATAAATTAGGAAAAGAGTTGAGTGAGTCCCATAAACAACCATTTTCATGTACCATTATGTACATAATAGATTATGTATAATTTATATGGACAAATAAAAGAAATTGTTACCTTTCATTTTTCACTGTGTGCAAATGTATATTATCCAAAATTATTAAAAGATTCCATTTTTAACAAATGTACATATTTAGGCAGGGCATTCCCACAAGAGGAAAGCCTTACTGAATGTAGCAAGATTTAAAAGGTAAAGATGGTGTTGAACTTGACTCCTGCTGAGTACATGAATACGGCCATGAAATTTTCTTGGCATCAGTATGGAAGTGGTTTGCCCATTTCCTTTTTCCAGGATGTTTTTCAACTTCTCAGTCATAGTTAGAACTCTACTAGCCCTAAGCATTCCCCATCAAAGTACTAACTTTCAAGTCCAAACAAGAGCAGCCAGGTGCTGCCACTCACCTCCAGATAAGTATGCACTGGAGTGTAGCATGATAAATTAAGCCATGTTTGTGGTTAACAATCTTCTGCTTTCAGGATGCTTGTTCAGACTGCATCAACCCTTTCTCCTTTGTGATTAGAATTGCTCTGCTTTTCTTCCTATATCTCAGCTTTCTTTTATTAATTGTATTAATTAATTTGCGAAGGCCTTCATTGCCTTCACAAATAACTCAAGGTGACGAATGCTTTGTGGCCTAATCCCAAACCAATTCCAACTATCCTTCCAAGCATATTTATATTAGGAATGTTAACTTGCAAATTATACACACTTCCTAGTATCCTTCGTGCTTTATGATTCTGTGAAGATTTGGACTACAGTGGTGAGGTGGATGGGAAGTTAAATTTCTCACCACTTTTGTTTGCTCAGATTTGCTCATCACAAACCCTGGAGAGCGCTAAAAATTTAATAATCTAGATACCATCAAGGTGAACTTAAAAAATCCACTTATTAGCTCTTGATTTATTGCTATCTTTGGAAAAAGTAAGAGAATGTTAATCAATAAACTACTCATAACAACCTGTTACTAGCAACCCTATGCACTAAAAATCCCTGTGTACAGGATTTAAGCATTCATTGGCTACAAGGAGAAAATAATGTAGGAGGCAATATACGCTAATCATGTATCAACATTTTTGCACATTATAAACCAAGAGTGTAGGTAATAAAAATTCACAGCAGATTCCTTTTTCTAAGATTCCCTGTATAAAGATATTTATGAGAGTTTGCCACAGATCAAGCTGCAGTTGAGACATTCAATAGTTAGTCTATCTACAAAATGTTAGCCTTAAACCAGGAATTTTTTCCTTGATGCAGACATAGGAAAAAAGAGAGAGAGAGAGAGGAGGAGAGTGTTGGATTTTCCAATCCAGAACCAGAATTATAATATTTGACCACCCCATGTCTATCCTAAAGTACAAAATGTGGACTAATACGAAGCATTCCATAAGGGGAAGATTTATCAAGAAATTCACTTTTTGATCAACGAAGTGAGATATCTAGTTTGTGTGTCAGCATTGCTCTCTCTTGATTTGTCTTAATTTTCCTGTTACCAATAAAAGAAATACAATATGGATACATATGTAATCTATATAAATAAAAATGTAAAATAGTTTGTACGAATCCACTAATCTCAAAAACTCCTGGACCGATTTACACCAAACTTTCACACAATGTAGCCAAGGACTTCCGATAATAGAATAGCTACTCCTTTTGTGCCTTGCACACTTGTATCGTGTGTAAAGTAAACACAAATAAAAGGTACTAACTGAAAAATGTTTTTACTCCCTGTAATTCCGCCCACCGACAGTCATTAACTACGGAGGCCTCTTAGGGCCAAAAAGGCACTGGAGTCAAACTATTCTCCAAAGCACCTGAGGGCAGAACAAGAAGCAATGGATGGAAACTAATCAAGGAGAGAACCAACTTAGAACTGAGGAGAAATTTCCTGACAGTTAGGACAATTAATCAGTGTAACAGCTTGCCTCCAGAAGTTGTGAATGCCCCAACCCTGGAAGTCTTTAAGAAGATGTTAGATAGCCATTTGTCTGAAATGGTATAGGGCTTCCTGCCTAGGCAGGGAGTTGGACTAGATGACCTCCGAGGTCCCTTCCAACTCTGCTATTGTATTATTGTATTACAGTAGGTAGGTAGATAGGGGAATAGAGAGAGAGGGTTGCCACAAAGAAGAGGGAGTCAAACTATTCTTCAAAGCAGCTGAGGGCAGAACAAGAAGCAATGGGTGGAAACTAATCAAGGAGAGAAGCAACTTAGAACTGAGGAGAAATTTCCTGACAGTTAGAACAATTAACCAGTGGAAGAGAAATTGCCTCCAGAAGTTGTGAATGCCCCAACACTGCATGTCTTCAAGAAGATGTTGGATAGCCATTTGTCTGAAATGGTATAGGGCTTCCTGCCTAGGCAGGGAGTTGGACTAGATGACCTCCGAGGTACCTTCCAACTCTGCTATTGTATTATTGTATTATAGTAGGTAGGTAGATAGGGGAATAGAGAGAGAGGGTTGCCACAAAGGTAGATAGAGGGAGAAAGGAAGAAATACAGTATGTAGGTAGGTAGAGGGACAGATAGAGAGGGAGAAATACAGTAGGTAGGTATGTTGGGGGTTATATGGTGGTTGTGTGTATGTGTGCAGGTGTAGATCTACACACAGATTGGTTGGCCATTTAACCAGACTGGGCCACAGCAACGCGTGGCCGGGTATAGCTAGTTCCATATAAAATCTATAATTAGTCTAATTAAACTGATTATGTAATACCTCCTTGTGTAAGCTCATGAATTTACAGATGCTCTTAACTAATTTTAAAGGTGTATATTAGACAGAAATCAACTTTGATCTCCTTAATTGTTGATAGCCCTTTCTTCCATTTATAAGTGACTAACAGTAGTAATGTAAGATTATAGTTAATAAACCTTTTAGTCTTTACTTATTAACTGATACAGAATATTAGCACAACGCTCATTAGAATTATTAGCAGTTCTTTAATGAAAATTATTTCAAAATAGTTAATGAAGCCCCGTGGTATAGAGGAAGGAAGGAAGGAAGGAAAGAAGGAAGGAAGGAAGGAAGGAAGGAAGGAAGGAAGGAAGGAAGGAAGGAAGGAAGGAAGGAAGGAAGGAAGCATTAGAATTATCCATAGGAAGAAAGTGTATATTTTATTATATAACTAGCCATTCACGGCCACGTGTTGCTGTGGCCCAGTCTGGTTAAATGGCCAACCAATCTGTCTGTATTTATTTATTTATTTGATTTTATTTGTAGACCGCACCCTCTCCCCGGAAGGACTCGGGGCGGTGCACAGGACTTTAAAAACATATATAAATACAACAATACAATATTTAAAATAGAATTAAATAATTTACCTGCGTTAAAAGTTTAAAACCTTAAAACCTTAAAACCCTTTATACTAATCCCAGCAATCCCTATTAAAACAATTTAAATTTATATTACAAACCTAGGAAGGATAGATTAGGCCAGGCCGGCCAGATGAAAAAAGTAAGTTTTTAGCTTTTTGCGGAAGTAGCGGAGGTCCGTGGTTATTCTCAGTTCGGGGGGTAGGTTGTTCCAGAGGGTCGGCCCCATCACAGAGAAGGCCCTTCTACACATGCATACACAAACACGTACATACAACCACTGTATAACCCCCAACCTACCTTTCTACTCCCTTTCTCCCTCTCTCACTCTCCCTACCTACCTACTGTATTTCTCCCTCTCTGTCTCTATCCACCTACCTACCTACCTACCATATTTCTCCCTCTTTCTCTCTATCTCTCTACCTTCCTACCTACTGTATTTCTCTCTCTCTCTATCCCCCTACCTACCTACCTACCTACCTACCACCTACCTACCTACCGTATTTCTCCCTCTCTCTCTCTCTCTACCTACCTACCTACCAACCTACCTATGGACAGAGTATTTTATGTCATAAAGGATGACATAATACCTGTGGCCCACTGCTCTCTCTGTATCCATCTACCTCCCTATTTAAACAATTTTTTACATTCTCATTGCGTGTACCTGGCACAGGTGTGACATCTACACTATATATATATATATATATATATAAAATTGGTGCCATACTTGAAAGGAACGCTGTGTGAAAATTTGGAAGAGATCGGTGCAGTACTTTTGGAGATTAGCGGTTTTGAACAAACTCTTGTTACATTTTTATTTATATAGATAGGCATAGATTTGAATATCTTTTCATTTCCTTCAGCAATTCAACAACTAAATATGATTATAATAACCAATTTGGTCCAAAACAAAATGATTGCAATCATAATCTTTTGAATAGAACATTTATGTAACAATTCTAAGTCAGATTCTATTAATAATGTCAAATTCAGCGGGGTGATGTTTGGGGTCAGCTTTTATTATAACTACAGAAGAAACTTTTTTCTTTGATTATAATATTAAAACTTCATATTATTTTATCTGACAGAGCAAGAACAAATGGCTATTTTTTATCATTATTCTTGTCCATACACTGGTGCCAAAATTAGTTTTTAAAAATTATCTTAAAAAGTTGCTTTCAACTCAGTCTGGGTGTGCCTTTATAGCTAGAATATTACCCCATACTCTGGGCTCTTTATTACATCACACTAATCTAATTTAAATGCATTTTTACTGTACTTGGTTTAATGAATGTGGAATGTGTCACTATGAAATTGCACCATTAATTTGATAAATAGGACTTGAAGGTATAATTTTTTCCAGCATTGCAGACTAATGAAGCTAAAATACATATATAATAAGAAGTGTAAATAATAAATTATTCTGAGGAGCAAAAAAATTAATTAGATCTTACCACAAATTGCATATCAATGTCAGTGGATTTGGAGGATTTTTTTAAAGACTACTGACTTTCAAACTAGTTGAAATACAACTGCAATCTGTGAAAAAGTTTTGTGCATGATTATCACCATAATGACACACCTTCAGGAATGTGCTTAAAAAGCTAGCCCTTAAATTAAATCCTAGATCATTTACTTGGGAATTGCATCTGGTTAGAATCCTCATTGATTTCATTGGAATTTACCCCTAAATAAATGTGTTTAGAATTTAACTTTGAATCCAAGTTCATAAAACTCTATGCAGAAGCAATCAAATTATATCCAATTTAGTTCCCCTTGCACATTACCATCTATCTCTTGCCAAGTGTCCCATAGATCAACCTATGCACACTGAACTATATTATGTCATAAGGAGCACAGTTACAAACTGAAGAAAATATCATTAGTTGAAGTTGAAGTTGAAGTTTATTTGATTTCTATACCGCCCTTCTCCCTTTCGGGACTCAGGGCGATGTACAGCCATAATAAAATAAGTGATACAAAATCTAAAACAAAGTGTTAAAAGGTATTAAATAAATGGCCTACATCTTTAAAATCCCATACTAAAATTGCTATTTAAAATCCCTTTAAAACTACGACAGGCCGGCAGCGCAGAATAAATGCGTCTTCAAGACCCGACGGAAGAGATGTAGGTCCGAGATCGGGCCCTCTGGAATGGAAGAAAAACGGTTAATTTATCTTGACAAATTAAGAGATTATGAAATGAAGATGAAGATATTGTTAAGCATGCCATCCTGTTGTCCTCTGCAATAGCTGGATACAATTGGGAACAAGGGCTTGGAGAAGAGTAGTATAGAGCCTTGACACATGAGCCTTTTGTAGCAAATCCACAGTATAAATAGAGTCTGAAATCAGATACCTTTTTATAAGAAATCATAGTACAGTATATATTTTTGTTTTTGCCTCAAACTCTATGTTTTGACTATAGCATATTGATTAATTTGGTTAATCTATCAATTTGGTTGACTGTAATCCTTGAACACATGGAAAAATAAATTATACTGTTTCCAAATAAATACAGTATAAATCACAAAAGGAATGATGGAAGCAGTTAGAATAATATAGGTGCAATATTATCCATAGAAAGTACAATCTTAGCTAGGAAAAATTTCCTCCTCGATTATCTCTGTAAGCGATCAGGCCAATATGGGGATCAAATAAAGGTTACCATCTCTGTATTTTTTTAAAAGCAAACCTTCATACTCCCAACCTTTTTGACAAACAATTAAGAACACTGGAGTGAATTAATTACATAGTATAATGTTTAGAATAATTCTTTTTTTCAGCAACCTGGTCCAATAATTGTAACTGAATTTGCCTTGTAGTTACTTTCCAGTTATATAATTTCATGTGATGTGTTTTAGGATTTGGCAAGTGATGCTTTTATTCTGAAATACCCAGGTTTTTTTTCCAGTATTATAAATTAGTTCCAAAAAATGCAGTCTCATATTGGTGAACCTATCAGATCTACTCTCTTAATTTTAATTTAAAGTGGTTGTCTTCCTTCAGGAAGTATTCTCCATCAATGTATTTTCAGATTATAGAGTATGGATATTTCTTTGATTGGTCTTCTATTCATTTAAATCAATTAAGTACTTCTCTTGTTATAATATAAATTGTAAAGTCATTTTGCCATTTACCAAATTCAACAGTAAATTATAATATGGTGTTGAATTTGGTAAATGGCAAAATGACTTTACAATTTTGCATTTTAAATGCAGAGCTGAGAATGGGAAAAAAACTACTTATACATAGCTTCCTAGGAAGAGGAAAATAAAGCCTTCCGTATAAATTCTTTGCAGAAGCAAGCACATTCCTAAATGAGATTTATGCTAGTGCATTACACACTGCAACTTTTGCTAGTGCGTGAAATGGGGAAGTAAAGTTAGTAAATGCAAGCTAATACATTTTGTCATTTAACGGCAAAAGTCTCAGCAGTGAAAGCTGGTAATTAAAGCAAGTGGCTGAAAAATGAGAGACAAGCATGTGCACTTGTATAATTCAGCATATTGTGTCTAAAATCAATTACATTGGTCTACCTGATTTCCCTCCATGCCCTACAAACATTTCTTTGTTCCAGCAGCAATTCAGAAATGACAGCCCACCCAGAATAAAAACACCCAGGAACCGAACTTAACATGCAGAGTTTTACCTACCATTTCATCTGTCTGCAGCTGGACATTTATGAATAATCAGCTAGCTAAACTATTATTTGAGCATTCAGTTATTAGTGGAAGGACTATGGGAACAAAAATGTCATCTTTTTTTAAAAATATACTTTTAGTTTCTTTTTCAAACCCACAATTTAAGATTTCGATTTTCTGTTGCTTGACTTGCAGCCAAAACTCTGACGTGGCATCGGTTTGGTTGCCAGATAATGCATTAAGGCTTACCAAGAGGTAAACATAATAATCTTCATTAAATCCTTTCAATGAACCCACCTCCTGTTTCTTCAGGTGGAGAAAGCCTTTGAGAAGAAACAGTCGTAGATCTGTTTGGTGCCTTTTTCTTCTTTGCAGGAACCCAGTGAGGGAGAGATGAGTGGCAGCTTTAAAAAAAATAAGGGGGGGAAGTTAGGTAAACATAAAAGTGGGCTGTCAGAGTTCCTTTCCTAATAGCAAAGTTTTTTCAGCAATAAATCACAATTCAGTCAATGCCATTAGTTTTGAGGCATTATATCCCTCATTAAAGTGCATAAACAATTATATTTACTGAAGGTAATGTACTGTGTAGTGTATTATAACGATGCTCATTAACATATGTAATCATCATTTGAATGGGCTTTACTACAATGTAAACTGATAATGGCATGATTACCCACTGGGTTATTAACTTTTCAGTCCTACGATAATAAAAGGTGAAGCAAGAAATGGAAAGCACATACACATTGGCCTCCGTGTGTGATTTATGGGCCTCTCCACTGAGCTATGAACACAGGTACCCATCATTTGGGGACTGGTTTTTTATTGCACATTGAACTTGACAGAATAATAAAGGTAATGGAGGAGCTTTGGGTGAATATTGGGAGAAAAAGAGTCCTATTTGTAAAGAAGGCACCACAGCAAACTGAGAGCCCCAGAAGGAAAACTTATCTGTCTGCCTGTCTCTGCCTTGCTGGCTAGCTGTAGTTAGATATCTGTATAATTGCTGTCAGCCCTGAATTAGGAACATCACCAATTCTTCCTCTTTCTTCCCAAGAAATCAGGCAACAAATGAAGAAAATAACAGAACTGGTCCAACACCTATCCCTTTGTCAGTAGAACATGTCCAACCTTATATATTAGCCTTCTGAAAATCAACTGTAATGTGATCTGGAGAGCTGACAAGGGCATAATGTGATTTGTTTATGACTCGAGTTTTGAGGGCAAAGAAATTTGATTCCTGTCACTTTAAGATTTTATTCAAAGAAATATGTGTCCATAGGTTTAACACAGAGGTGGTATTCAGCCAGTTCTGAGAGATTCTGGAGAACTGGTAGTGGAAACTTTGAGTAGCTCAGAGAACTGGAAAATAGGCTGGCCCCAACCCCACTGCCTCCCAGCCTCCCAGCTGATCTTCTTTTGTTGCGCTGAATAGAAGAACGGAGCTGGAAAGCAGGTTAGTGGGATGGGGAGGGAATGGGGATTTTGCAGTAACCTTCCCCTAGGAGTGGGGAGGGAGTGTGAATTGTGCAGTATCTTTTCCTACCATGCCCACAAATCCATGCCCACAAAGCCACATCAGGCCCACAAAGCCACGCCCATAGAACTGGTAGTTAAAAAAAACTTGAATCCCACCACTGGTTTAATGGAAACATCAGATTGTCTGCGGCTAATTCATTTTTCCTGCAAATAGCAGGTTTAGTAGACTATGTTATGTTTTGGCTGCGTATCTTCAAAAATCTTGTTGAAATATTTTTTTCCTGTACTTATTTTCAGATAAAAAATATCAGAAGATTGACCAATGATGCTTCTTCAGAGACAATGTAGTCATGTGGCCTCTGACCTTTATGTGTGTGGGTCCCAGAAGAGTTGGGATAGACGAATGGCAAGTTTGGCCTTCCTGGGAAGGACCCGAACACTGAACTCTCTTTAAGATAGAGAAGATGAGAGGACCTCAAGATAGTCTCTTATCTTTCAATATAATATGAGGTGTTTTTTAATTTCCTTGCTTCATTTGCTTGCATGCCATCGATTCCCACAGGCTTTGGTCAACTAACCATATAAACATTTAAAATATGTCAGGTACATATATATATATATCTAAATAAATCAAAGAAATAAACAACGACAGGTATAAATATCATATACCCTGAAATCCAAACTTCATAGTATAGAACATCTCCTATGCAAAATAGCATCATGAGATCTTCAAAGGTTTCCTGAAGGCCAGGAGACATGAGGTTGTTCCACTGAGAGAGAAAGTTCCAAAGGTAGGGACAGCTATAGAGAATGAAATTGGCCCCTTCGCTAGTTTGGGTGAGATCCAGGCTGGACAGAACAGATAACCAAAGTTTGGCCTTTTCTGGACAAGAATCAGACTAATGATCATGGACAACTTCTGGATGATATTTTGCTGTCTTTGATCACTGGGTTTGTGAACATCAGAAAGGCCCTCTTTGTTAGCTGCCATCATCATTGATAGAATTCAATTGGTTTAGGTTATGGCTAGTTTAGCAGAAAGAGGTACAATGCACAAAGATCAGTAGCCTCAAAGAAAGTTGTTGATACAGAAAAAGTGGCATTTGAATATCCACGCCCTCCTAGTCATAAAAACAGTAAAGTTCAAGCTATGAAGTATTAGCTTAACTCTTACTAGTTTGTTACTGAGACCCTTAAATCTTCCACAGTTTCAAAGAATGTAATATTATTTGATTTAAGAAAACATATTCAGAGACATTGAGTTTTTCTTCCAGTTGTATTCATAGGATCACTATGGAAGAATAACACTCCATTAGTACAAGAGAGAAAGAAGTTATGGCCCATTAACTTTAAAGAATGTAAGAGCTAAGAAAGTGAATGAAGCTCAAAATAATATTAAGTTACTAGCACAGAAGAGACTGATAGGCATAGAGTTTAATAAGTGGTAAAACTAATTAGCTGGTTACTCATGTCAAATTCAGAAAACACATCACAGTATTCAGCAGTATTCACAATACATGAAAGTAAACCTGCAGTGATGTAGATTGCCACTAAAATTTCCATAATCACAGAAAAGGCACTGAATTTGTGCCACTTGCTTGCTATTTACTGCTTTGACGCTGGCTCTTGTGCTGATGGGTGATTTTACTGATTTTATATCAGATTTAAACTGATGCATTACACATACTCAAGGCATTTTAGAGATTACTGAGTTCAATAGGACAGGGTGTCAGTTAAATTTTTTGTCCTAGATATCCAAGGAAGTTCCTATTATTGCATTCCATAGGGCTTATTCTGAACTACATAAATATCAGAACTTTTTAACATTTTCTTTGTTTCATTCTACATATTTGCTTTCTAAACTCCTCAAAATGTGTGCATACAGTGGTGGGATTCAGCCAGTTCACATCACTTTGGGAGAATCGGTTGTTAAACTTCTGAGCAGTTTGGTGAACTGGTTGTAGGAATAAATCATTAGGGCAGAGAATTGATTGTTAAATTATTTAAATCCCACCCCTGAGTGCATATGTCAGTTGCAGGTGTAAGTGAGAAGTTCCACCACACAAGTAGAAGTCTACCACACAAGTTAAAACCAAACACCGCCCTGGGTCCTTCGTGGAGAAGGGCGGGATATAAATTTAAATAAATAAATAAATAAAATAAAAACAAGTAGATGTTTGGTTTTAACTGGTACTTTACAACACAACCAAATTGTAAAGTGTGACCAAATTGGGCAGTTTAAAGTCATCACATAGTTATTCATTTAAAAGGAGTTACTTCATGCATGTCACTGTGATTTGATAATTCCTATTCTACAGCTCTTCTGAAAAAGCTGTTACCAAGATAGGCTGAATTACATGGTCCAGTAAGGACTGCTGAAGATAGATACTAAATATATTTAATATTTAAACCAGTTTGATCTGGTGTGAAGGCATGAGGCTAGAAACCAGAAGACTGGGAATTCTAGTTCCACTTTAAACATGAATGCTGACTGGGTGACTTTCACCCAGTCACTCTCTCTCGGTCTTATCCACCTAACAGGTTTGTTGTAGTTTTTGTGAGGATATAGGAGGAAGGAATTTTTTTTTTAATTAGAAAATTTATATTGCCACCTATTTGCACATGGTGACTCAAAGCGGCTTACTTTAGGTATGTTTGCCATCTTGAGTTATTTATAAAAATAACTTGCAGTTATTCAGGTTTTGAATAAGGTACAAGAATAGCACAGAATCATTGTCATAGTCTGGGAAAAGACACAGCTGCTTTAAACAGTTGCAGACTGGTAAAATATGTGTTATACTCCAGAATATCTTTTTCTCAATTATTAAGTACTACATAGATAATTATTTACTCCCCCGCACCTTTCAGCTTCAAGGCTTTTATGAGAAAGAAAAACATTTTTAAAAACCTATTAGCCCAATATTGCAATTTAAAAAATCTTCAGTCAGCCTCTGAAAAGCTGATCCATCCTGTGTGCTTCTAACCCTCTAGAGAATTTCAAAATGCTTTGACTACAATTATGGCTGTTCATTAAGTTATGGTCTAACAGAGATCTGGAATCAATTAAGAAATTCTTTCTATAGAAGAATATAGGATGCAATACTTTGATCAAAAATGCAGAGCATGTAAGCAATTGGATAAAACTTAAGTAACCATTTTTGCATTGAGGTAAATTATACTTTATTTATCTTGCTACATTATCTGCATGCAGATATCCAGGTTTTGCATAGGACAGAAGTTGTTTCTGCTTAAATGGGATATAACAATTCCCTCCAGCATTCCCTCCAATAGAATTAGAAGAGAAGAGGAGCACATGCAGATCTGGTACATTTCCTAAAATCCTTACTGCAGAGCTTCTTCATGATTTGTGCTAAAATTGCCACTGTCTTTAAGGAATATATTAATTCCAAGTCTACAGACTTCTCAGTTGTGAAGTTGATAAAACATAACAGTAGCTTTTCCCATCTGACATGCTTTGGAGCTAGACTAGCTGGGCTGAGAAAGTAAAAAGGAGGGTGGGGGGAATTACAAAATGCCAAACTTCTTTTCTAAAATTGCCACAAAAACAGTAGATTTTCAGTCTTAAGGAGCTTGAGGATGTATTTACCTTCATTTATAATCTTGATTTCATTTTAAGAATAAGAATGCTAATTAGGAACAGGAAATCTTTTGTAGGTGAGAAACCGCATTCTTCCTTCTCTACTTCTTCTGTTCTTTTTATCTTCGTCCTCTTTCTCTTCTTAGGAATATTGGGTACCGTTAAATCAACATATGGTCCAACTCTTTTAGAGAAATGGCATAACAAGGATTTTTCCCCTCTACAGAAGCTAGCAAATGTAGATGCTATTTTCCCTCACTACTAAACTTTTAAACTCATCAGCAATGGAGAATTCTTATTCAGTCATTTAAATTTAAAAAATACATAATTTTTAACATGTATAAACAAAAGACAACAATGGTCACAGAAAGTTAATAACATCTGCTTTGCACAAAAATTTTATTTTATTTATTTATTTGTTAGATTTATATAGCCTTTTCCCCTAGGAAGAAAAGTTAGTATACATATTACTTTTGAAAGCTTATTCTCACAACTACAAGATCATCACAAATATCCTGTACTGAAAAATAATGACTGACTCAACTTTGGGCTTTCATTTCTGAAGATGGACTTGATTTTAAGTCTACCCAGTTCTAATCCAACACTTTAAGCACATCGGCTCTCTTTTGATATAACTTTAATTGAGGTGAAACTGTACAAACTTTGCTTAAACTTGATTCCACCTGATATTATGTGGATATTATATGGAAACCTGTAACCAAAACAGACTGAAAAGCAGATTTTAAAGTGCTTAAATGATGACAAGTGGTTGAATACTTAATTGTAACTTTGTTTGAGCATCACATCCCTATTTAACCATTCAACAGCTGATGTCACAATAATTCACAATAAGGTGTTCTCACAAGATACCAAAAGAAGAAGTAATGTCTTCCTCAAGGCACTTCTTGTACTGTACTTCATAGACAGGAATTGCTAAATTTTCCTCCCACTTGAACAACAACCAGTCAGGCAGTGAAGCCAATACAAGATCTAACAACTCTGGGAGTCAGATGAAATAGCAAGAGATCTCCATGTACAAAAAAACTTATACAGTAGTACATTCAGGCTCCTGTCCAGGTAGTCCTTTCTAGGATTATGAAGTAAGACTTCTAGCAGCTGGTCAGAGTAAAGATGTTATTGCCAGTTGGCCAGCATTAGATACTAGGCTAGAAATTACCACCCTAAAGGAGCTGAGCTACACAGCTGCTCTATTTCCTTTGAGGATGCGTCCCTCATAAGAGCAACTAAAGCTCTGCTCTACATGTATCCAGTGGTGGTCTTAATATTTTATCAAAATACAACATTTAGTTATTCCTTTCTATGTTGGAGTTATGCGCCACATGAAAAAGCATATACGGTACATAGCACTCAATTTAGCCCTTCCTCAGCCTATCCACATAACACCAATCCTGTGTGATAGATTAGAACAGGGGTGTTCAAGCTTGGCTTGAATACTTCAGCACCCAGAATTCCCCAGTCAGTATAGCTGGCTGGAGAATTCTAGGAGTTGAACTCAACAAATTTTAAAGTAGCCAAGACTGGATATACCTGGGTTAGAATAAGAAATAGGCCAAAATTAACTATAAAATTTCATCTCCTAAGGGAGCAATTCAATCTTGGCCATCCCAGCCTTATCTTTAATCATAAAACCATGTTAATTCTCCAACAAAAGATTTTTTTTTAAGTCCCTGAATTTGGAAGTGGACGCTACCGTATTTTTCGGAGTATAAGATGCACCAGAGTATAAGACGCACCCAGGTTTTGAAGAGGCAATTTTTTAAAAAAAGTAGTTAGGTAGATAGAGGAATAGAGAGGGAGAGAAAGAGAGAGAAATACAGTAGGTAGGTAGGGAGAGAGAGAGAAAAGGTAGGTAGGTAGGTAGGTAGGGAGAGGGGGAGGGAGAGAGAGAGAAATACAGTAAGTAGGTAGGTAGGGAGAAAGTGTGTAGTTAGGTAGGTAGATAAAGGGATAGGGAGAGAGAGAGAGAGAGAAATACAGTAGATAGGTAGGGAGAGAAAGAGAGAGTAGGTAGGTAGGTAGATGTTTCCAGGTGTATTTACCCATGTGCTGGAGAAGGAAATCACTGGCCAACTTTGGAACAAATCTTTGTTTCTGCAGGCACAGTACTTGACCAACGTAATTCTCATCAATCACTCTAACTAAACAGCTTTGTTTGTGAAAACGGGCCATTTCTTGGTCAAAAATAGCATGTATAGCCTTATGGAGGCTTATAGAGTGCTGCTGGGGGCTGGGGGGGCAAAATGCCCTGCTTTTTGTTCATTTCTGCCCTCCCCAGCCCCCAGGAGCTCTCTGGAAGCCTCCATAAGGGTATGTGCGCCACCATTTTGGTGAACGGGCGGGGTTTCAGGAGGCAAAAAATGCTGTATTTGATGTATAAGACGCACCCAGATTTTCAGCCTCTTTTTAGAGGAAAAAAGGTGCATCTTATGCTCCGAAAAATATGGTAGGTGCCAAAGAAGAGATAGCACTTATTGTAAATTATAAGAAACAGTTCCACGGATTTAGTAAACTGGCTTGAGTTGGCTCCTACCTTAGAGCAACTACTTTTAATTTAATTATTGGAGGCCACATAGCTCTCTTTAATTCACTCAATGAAGGAGAAACAAAAATATTTCTGCTTGATTGTATTCCCCCATGTCATCATTCCTGTCCCCAATAGGATTTTTGAGCAATTAGTTCAGCTGCTTTTTCCAAAATAAAAATGAATTCTTAAGGTGCCAGAGCAATATCCAGGGAAAACATAAGGCATATGTTCGTAACTGACCCCCAAATATTTTAAGCTTCACAATATATGAGTGGAAAAATGCACAGGCACACACAGACAGGTTTTCAACGATGCATACCTCCAAGCAAAATTGTGTGAACGAGTTTCACAGCTCTGGAAAGTTGGTCATTTATAGCCTGCTGCTGTCTATAAACACTGTTACTAATTATGGTAAGCAGGGATGAGCCTGATAAAATTAATTATGAATATTAATAAACATGTTACTAAAAGAAATTTGGAAACATATTATGGAGATGCCTTCAAATTATAATATTCGAATGTTGCACCTAAATTGCCCAGACAGCTGTGAATACAGGTAACTTGCCCACTGGCATAGATTGAATGTTTTGCCAGCCCATGGATTTCTGCTAGCCATAGGAATGTTTTCATGTTGTTTGCTCTCTTTGCATATACAATAACCCTAACTGAATTTCCAAATAACATATAATGCACAGAATGGATTTTAAAAAATAACAAGGCAACATCTTGATATTGCCGTGCCTCTTGACAGTTGTTCATCTTGTTTTTCAAAGTTTCAAGGCAAACTTAAGAGCTCTGCTTGAAAGGTACAGTGGGCTTGGTATAATTACCACAGCTGCCACAGATGGCTCATTTTAACAAGAGACCCTAGGTAAACCTACTTGTTTAGCCTGCAGCATAAACAGAAAAATTTTCCTCTTAAACAAGTGGATTTGGGTTCTGCCGAGATGAAGCTCAAATCTGCTTGCTAAGTTGAGTCGTTAAAAGGATTCAAAGGCTGTTGAAGAAAAATGGGTCAGTTCAAAGTTCAAATTCTAAAACGTGCATTTGGGTCCCCAAGATTAGAAAGTGTTTAAGAAATCAGAGCTTATTTTGGTTGCAAACTAACCAATTTCGCTGATCTTATTGTGCAACCGTCACTCCTCCTATCCTAAAACTAAGAAAGAGGGAAGATCTTGCAGGTCGTTTTTGTGCTGGTGTCTAAAATACAAGGTTTGCAAAGCAGTCACATCAACCTTTACTGATATTTATTGAAAAGAAAGGAACAATAACAGCAGCAGAAGAGACTCTGATAAGGGAAAACTGATGTCAGAAAATGTATTATTTATATTACTAATATATTTCCTATGAAAAAAATATTCAATATTTCATTATTTTCCCTCTTATAGTCTATTAAAAGCACTGATTTCTCCTTGATATTCACTGAAAAAACCTCTATTTCAAGCTTTCCAATTTCTATATAATTGATATTAGCAGAAATGTAGCACAAGGTTGGATCTGGATGCAATTTATATAGTACAGCAGACCAAATTGAGTCACAGAAAAATTAAGTCACATGGTTTTCAAATGCTTATTTGACATTTGCTTTGCCTAATGATAAGGATAATTATCTAGGCTCTTTGATCCAGCAGAGTCTGATCAATATTTCTTGGGGATTCTTTAGCTAAGATTCTTGTTTTTAGCAGTGGGTTAGTCTGTGGCTGCTCGAATTGTATGATACCATGATCTGAATGATTTTGGCCTTAGGGGTGCATAAAGAGTTTCCTCAGACAAATATTTTATCTTATCCTTGCCATCCTTATTCCAAAGTTTCACAGGATTGTCTAGTCAGTTATACCTCATTTGTGTTTTCCCTGCCACCTTTTCTGTTTCTTACTTTATGTTAAGGGTAAAATGAAAGAATAGTCTATAGTTTTTCTTTACTGATACTGTTAACACTCCATCTGTGGTTATAAAATATCTGCTTAAAAGGAAATGATAAGGAAATAGTTTTAAGAGTACTATTTGATTACAACTAGTCCATGACTTTTTAATTGCTGTGTTGTGTAATTGCTGTGTTGTGTAATTTTCATGTTTTCATGTATAGCATTCTGTTTTAATAATTTCCATTGACCTTTTAGGTACACATTATAACAATTGAAAATCAAACTTATTATTTCATCCTGAACTATTCAGAAAGAAGACATATTACTAAAAAGGAAGCAAACAATAAAAACTAAAAAGAAAGGTAAAGGACGAAAGCTTAAAACAAAACAACTATACAAAAATATATTTAAGCAGAAAATTACAATCTAATTTTCTATCTAATTTTCTATAATAGTAAAAAGACCACTATAAATAATTTTATAAAACACAAGTTGAACTAGATGGGACAGAATCTTATTATGTAGTCTTGCTTCTCTGCCAATAAAGAATCAGTTCTAAGGCTAAATGTTGGTATCTTGAGCCAACTTTTTGAGTCTGCTTCTTGTTCTACCCCCAGGTGCCTTGGAGAATAGCTTGACTCCCTCTTCTTTGTGGCAACCTCTGAGATATTGGAAGGCTGCTATCCTGTCTCCCCTAGTCCCTCTGTATTTCTCCCTGTCTCTCTATTCCCCTATCTACCTACCTACTGTAATACAATAATACAATAGCAGAGTTGGAAGGGACCTTGGAAGTCATCTAGTCCAACCCCGCTGCTCAAGCAGGAGACCCTATGCCGTTTCAGACAAATGGTTTTCCAGTCTCTTCTCTCTTCAGTGTTGGGGCATCCATAACTTCTGGTGGCAAGATGTTCCACTGGTTAATAGTTCTCACTGCCAGGAAATTTGCCCTCAGTTCTAGGTTGCTTCTCTCCTTGATTAGTTTCCACCCATTGCTTCTTGTTCTGCCCTCAGGTGTCTTGGTGAATAGCTTGACTCCCTCTTCTTTGGGACAACCCCTGAGATATTGGAAGGCTGCTATCATGTCTTCCCTAGTCCTTCTTTTCATTAAACTGTATTTGCTGTCAGATGGGTGATTCTTTGTTACAGTTTGGTTCAGTTCATATTAAACAGTTTAAAGCAGCTGCCTGCCTCCGTTTTTTTACCTCAGAGAACAGTCCTGAGCAGAATTTCTCCCCCCCCCCTCTATGGGCCACCTGGGAGTTTGCTATCCTCTGTGCCTTTTTGGCCCCAAGAGGCCGCCGTATGAGGCCTCTTCCAACACTGACAGTTGAAAAGCAGTTTGATGGGCGTGGCTACAGGGATGTTAACACACATTTCAGTGGGTACTTTTTTTGTGTGTAATTTGTACACAACACATGCGTGCTAGGCACAAAATGATTAGCTATTCTATTATCGGAAGTCCTTGGCTACGTTGTCTGAAAGTTAGGTGTAAATCGGCCCAGTAGTTTTTGAGATTAGTGGATTCGTACAAACTATTTTACATTTTTATTTATATAGATTATAGAAGCTTATAAAATTGATGTTAAATATTTATAAAAACTTTCAATAATGAGCTTGTGTGTTCTGTTTATGTGAATTAGTGGAAGGTAGAAAGATTGTGAAATTAATTTATTTTGATTTTAGAACAACATTTATAAACCATAGCATTCCATTTCATGTAAACTGAAAAGTTCATTGAATATTTAATGAAGGTTAGATGAAATTGTCTTACTGTTAGAAGTACAGTTCAGAAGCCATGTAGTGGTCTGGACTTGTCCACTATTTTGACTTTGGTTTGAAACTCACAGGATTGTTAATATGATTTTAGGCCTATCATTGCTCATTATGTACACATATGTTCCACTTGGCTATAGTTCTAGTGTTTAGAAGCTATCATCAAAAACTGTTGGTCTTTTTCTGCATGAAGGTTGGAAAAAATAATAATTGAACAAAATCTGAGGATTACCATATTTTTCGGAGTATTAGACACACCTTTTTTCCTCTAAAAAGAGGCTGAAAATCTGGGTGCATCTTATACATTGAATACAGAATTTTTTGCCTCCTGAAACCCCGCCCCTTCACCAAAACAGCCATGTGCATACCCTTATGGAAGCTTCCAGAGAGCTCCTGGGGGCTGGGGAGGACAGAAATGAGCAAAAAACAGGGCATTTTTGCCCCTCCAGGCCCCAGCAGCACTCTATAAGCCTCCATAAGGTTATGCATGCTATTTTTTCTATCAAAAATGGCTCGTTTTCACGAAAAAGGGCCATTTTTCCTTGTTTTGCCCCCCCCAGGAGCACTCCGCAAGGCCCCCCAAGGCTAGTCATGCTTTTTATTTGAAAAAAACGGCCCCATTTTTGCGAAAAACGGGCCATTTGGGGGAGGTTTGCACAGTGCAAAAAGGGTTTTTTTCCCTTTCAGAAAACTGTTTAATTAGAGTGATTGATGAGAATTATGTTGGTCAAGTACTGTGCCTGCAGAAACACTCTAATGAAATAAATATATTTAAAATAATATTACAGTTATCTGACTTTTCATGATCATGTTCTCCTTGAATAGAATTGCTATGTCATTAGTAAGGAGAAGATACTGAAGAAACACCTATAGGATAAAGTAGGGATTGAACCTCCATGTATGCATGTGACCATTTGAACCACTAGTGGACAGACCTAATAAAATTGCACTCAGTGGGGGATACTGGCCACCACCAAAGCCAAGAGAAAGCCCTCCAAAAAAACTTAGTCTTTTGAAATTTTGAAAAAACAATTTCAAAGAAGGACTTAACTTGACCTCTATTGGGAGGATGTCCCAAAGCATGAAAAGCAGCTTTTACTTTCAGTCTTCGAAACCTGTTGGAGATGTATTTATTTTGCTTTGATTTATTTAGCCACACCAGGCATCTTACCTTTCAAAACAATGCAACAATATGATCGATAATAAAAGCAAACTACTCTAGACAAATAATAATCACATCACGGATTAAGTAACACTACAATTTCCATGCCTGGGAACACATCCACGTTTAAGACTTCTGAAAATCTAGCAAGGAGCATGCTTTCCAAATAGCATAGATGAATGCTAGTTGGACTAGGTGATCCTGAAGATATCCAGGTGCTAAGATGTAAATAATCTTATACATTAAATCGAATGACTTAAATTGTACCTGGAAGCCAATTACCAACCAGTGTTGGGTCTGAAACATGGGGCTCATGTGCTCTTAATGCCAGGACCCAGAAAGGGGACATAGGCCACCATATTCTGGACCAATTGTAGGGTTCCATGGTGCTGTCTGACCTTGCTTGTTTTCTTGCAGACATTTCATTACCCAAACTAGGTAACATCATCAGTGTTAGTCTAGCTCTGATAATGATACCTAGTTGGAAACATCTGCAAAAAAAACCAAGCAAGTTCAGAGAGCACCAAGATTCTCCTTTATTAGGACCACTTGTAGTTTCAGTGTACTTATTATGAACAATCCAATGTAAAGCATATTGCAATAGTCTAATTAGATGACAATGAGAACATGATCAATGTAGGAAAGTCTTCCTGCACTGGGTAAGGTTGCAACTGCTGTACCAGTTCTGGCCTCAGTGTCTACTTCCTGTTCCAGCCATGAGTCCATCTTACTTGGGTTCAACTTTAGGCTACTTTCTCCCATCCAGACTTTCACAGGCTCCAGCCCCCTGGAAAGAACACTGAGAAACTTTGAGAGGGAGACTTAATTTTTGGCAGCTGAGGATAGTCTCATCTGTATCCAACCCAATAACTGAGCCTCCTTGGAAGATAGGCACTATAGAAGTCTAATGATAAATACATGAATAAATAAATAAATAAATTGACTTAAGGAGCCTAAGTTATTTCTTCATTTCCCCCCACCTATATATGCATACTCATCATGCTGTTCTTTTTTGTAGCAAGAAATGTTATGACAAGTGCAGGTAAGAGCAAGGGGAAAAAAGCCAAAGGATTTGAGGTATAAAAGAAGAAAAAAGAGAAATAAATACAGCTAAATTTAGTTGATGCCAAACTATTCACTAAAGCTCTCTGCACGTTTGCATGTTTGAAAGCCATCCTTCCTCCCACTTTGTTCCTGCATTGCTTCATGCACTGCCTTTTGTTCTTTAAACCCTTCAGCAAATTGCTTTTCAAGATGTCAGCAGTTCCGTCTAAACACTTTTCCTTGCCTTCTACTTCATCTTAACCCATTCACTCATATATCTGTGATTCAGTCTTCTACATACTTCTTCCATTCATGTCATTCACTTTGGTATTTGAGTCATGTGCTGTGTAGGCGGCTATTTAAATCAGTTTAAAAAATATTCAACTACATTAATTCAATTCCCATTCATTTTTTACCTATCTCTACCTGTTTATCACACCCACTTCTGAAATACCTATACCCATTGTTTCAAACCTACTTCTAGATTTGTCCTGATATTACCCTACTATCACTTCCATGACGTTTGGAAGTTTCTATTTCAACAAATATTCCTTCTTCACGATAGTCCATATGCTATTATTACCTTCCTCGCAATTTGTGTTCACTTTAGTAAATTCTCCACTTATTTCTCTATCTTTAATAAATATTCTACTGAGAGTCACAAATAAATCTGCTTGTTTTTTCCCCATTTATGTATAACTATCATTTTCTCCATCGGTACTATGCCACACACGCTGTTTTCATAGACAAATTACACAATATTTTCAACTATGCCATAAACAAACTATATTTGTATTTTAATCTTCCTTCATCATTGTTCAACATTCATTAATTTATGCTCTTCACCTTTTGGTCCTTCTACATTCTCTTTCACCATTGCCCATATTCCAGGGTTGTTACCTAAAATACTATCATGGCTTTGGCCAAACAACTTTCTCACCTAACACTTGTTAGTAAGATAGAAAAGGTAAGATAGAAAAGATATAAATTAGATTATCATCCCCATCACTATCAGACCACACCTGCATTATATAGGTAGTCCTTGACTTGCAATTGTTCTTTTAGCGACTGTTCAAAGTTGCAACGGCTCTGAAAAAAGTGACTGTTTTTCACAGTTACAACCTTTGTAGCCTCCCCACAATCATATGATCAAAATTCAGATGCTTGCCAATTGGTTCATACTTATGACTATTGCAGCATCCCAGGGTCATGTGGTCATCATTTGCAACCTTCTGACAAGCAAAATCAAATCTGGGGAAGCCAGGTTCACTTAACAGCTGTGTCCCTCACTTTCCATATCAACCGCAGTGATTCACTTAACAAGAAATGTTGTAAGATGGGGCAATGTTACCTTAACAAGTGTTCACTTGAAAGCAGAAAGTTTGGGCTCTGTTGTGGTCATAAGTCAAGGACTACCTGTACCATGTGCAAACCCTGCACATTTCCTGAAAACAGTAAGTACCAGCCAGTTTTGACAGCTTTTGGCCAATAGGCTACAAGCACAACATCACGTTTTAGCCTCTTGCAAAGCAACTCTCTGTTATTCATTTCCTACTAATTAGGAGTGTCTGAAGCATACAGGATATATTTTTTAAAAGCCTTAAAAACAAATCTCTTAAATTAAGCTTTATTTATTTTGTTTTTTATTGTTTTTAATAACCCTGATTCTATTTTCATTTTTCACCCTGTTTATTGCCAAAAGACCTGGTAGCCAGCGGTATAATAAAAAAAAAAAATTCTCATAACTCTCTTTAAACATTCAACACAAGCCCATTGACCCAGAAAGGTTGCCCACCTCTGAAATAGTGGAGTCCTGATGAAGCTGATAAATGGCACAGAAAGAGAAATGCTGAAGGACAAAGCATATACTTAATTAAACCAACCGTGTGACTCAAGCAGGGGCACCAGCAGGTGCTCAGGGGCTCAAGGCAAGTTGGCCTCTGCTATCACCTCCCGGGTTGCCTCCTCTGAAGTGCAGCTCTGATAGGCAGCGGTGGGCAACCCGACTCTGGAAGGAGAAGTGCCGGGAAAGCCATGGCAGAAGCCCCTCTCATCTTGGAGCCCAAAGGCATTGCAAGTAAATTGAGATGGTACATCTGCTGCCGTCTCACCAGCGCTTTCTTTCAGGCTATAAAAATGTATCTTTGAAAAATAAATAAAAGGAGGCCAAAGTCTCAGGGAGGTCTCTGAGGCATGTGGGCCTCCACATATTCCCCCTGCTCAGAAAAGAAGCTTGTTGACATGCTGAGAGGAAAAGAAGGCACAGAAGTCACTGGAGAGGAAAGGTTCATGTACTGAATCCATGTGCCTACCAGCCCGGCTTTAACATCAGTGGTTGCTTTCCCACCCCCCTCCACCCTACTCCCCCCATAACAGCTGTGCCTCCTGCATGAATATCTGCAGAAGATAGCTTTGAGCACACAGCAATATGTGTGAAGAGCGATGACTCAGTCTGCAGCATTGAATGTCAGAGACTCTCTGGCATGTAGGCTGACATTCATATACACTCCCCCCCCCAACAGACACACACAGAGACACACACTTTTAAAAGAAGACTGTGCTTTTCTATAATCCCTATGGCTTCTAGAAGTATCTATGAATTATTAGACAATCAGGCTAAAGCTTGAAACTTTACTTATGGCCTATGAAAACAGGTAGCACACAAATTTGACATAAGTGCAGGGGTGGGTTTCTCCCAGTTTGGCCCTGATCAGGAGAACCGGTAGTGGCGATGGTGGGAAGCTCCGCCCACCCATTCAGACACTTCTGTGCAGAACCGTTGCACGAGCATGCGCGAGTGTACGTGCAAAGTGGTAGTAAAAAAATGGAAATCCCCCACTGTGTAAGTGGTATCCTTCCACTACTGCATCTTCCTCTGCCCCCCAGTCATCCATGGGCCACTGCCCTTCTCAAATGGACCTTTTTATTAACACATTCACCATTGTGTCCATCTACTCTTTAATATATTAAATTTATATTCCCTCAGGTTGAGATTCCAGTGCACAAATTTCTGTTCTGGACTTCCTTTGGTTATTTCAGTGCTGCATAGTCTTTTCTGATTTGACATCAAACATCTGCATGAAGTGGTGTAACTTCTCAACAGGGTATGCAATGGCACGACATACTTTTTCTATCACAATCCAATGGGACTCCCTCTCCAATTGTTTCTTACTCAGAAACGCCAGTAAATGTGGAAGCTAGTCTGCATCTTTGCATTAACACTGCCCCAATGCCACTTTCTAAGCCACAGAAATGAGCACACATGGTTTGCCAAATCTGGAGCTTGAACTATAGATTGCTTTTAGTTGACCAAATATAATCTTGCACTCCTGGGCTCACACCACCATACTGGGGTTTTGCTTTCAGTTGTACTGCAGTATAACAATAGTTGGGTGCAAAGGTCTTATAGTAATCAGCTAGCCCAAATAATTATTGCACTTATCTTTTTTCTAAGGACAGACTATTTTTGGTTAGCCTGTACGTTGGCTCTCAGAAGCTCCCTGGTCCATCCAATGCTCCACAAAGACTACCTGGTTTAGGCCAATTTGGCCCTTCTTCACCTTTGTAGTAATTTGGCACTCACCAATTCTTTGGAATAAGTTCCAGGTGATAGGAAAAAAAAGCTATATTATCTAACATATGATAGCAAGGCAATTTATACCCCGGAGCACCACATTTTGTCTTTGGATGATTGTAGAGGCTTTCTAAAGATCAAGTGGGTATATAAAATTCAAAGACCCCACACAATATGATGAACGTTGACTTCTCCTTACATCTTTCTACCAGTATAATTTGTTGGGACCCATGTGGAAATGGACCAGGCTCCATGTACCTCTTCTAGCCTCTCTAGCAGAACATTGATGTGAAGCATGAGAAACTGACCTATTTCCCATAGTCCACAAAAAACGTGTCTTTCCCTCAGTCCAATTCAGGGTTAAAAAGCAAGTCCACCATGTACTCTTAGAGAATCACTTTAGCACCCACAATCACTCCAGTTGCCTTAGATTACCCCAGTTGTCTAAAGTTCTACCATTTCTTTTTCAATGGTTTTATGTTTCTAAGGGGCTGCTGAGAAAAGCCTTCAATATATTGACTTACAATTTCTGTGTCTGTTAGGATGGGTAGCAAGATTATAAAAATCTGCATATTCTGCTGAGCATACTTCTAGCATAAATGTCCAGCACAGTCATGTTGTTTGGGTATTAAGATAGGAGACCATGATGTTTTGTTTATCATAATATAAACTGAGAATAAATCCCACCCCTTACTAACACTGATGCTGTTACCTAGTTTGGGTAATGAAATGTCTGCAACAAAACAATGAAGTTCAGAGAGCACCATCATTTTACTTATTTTAGTCCCCTATAAATTTGGAACTCCCATGCTGGGAACCAAATCCCTGGTGATATAACCATTGAGTCCTGGAATGGTACAGCTTAAAACTATTCACTAGATATAGTCTTTAGTTTGATTTTGGTTCCTGGAAACTCCATGACATATTTCACCTGCCCTATCTTCTCTTTGGTTTGACAAGTACCTTCCATGGTTGTTGGATCTTTTGGTGCTCACAGTTGAAGAAACGAGTATCCGATCTTCCAGATTAAAAATGTGTACCCTGGAATGTGAGTTATACCAGGCCTTACAGGTAAATCTCCATTTCTGACCCCAGTAGGGACCAGAAAAATCCATCGTTAAGCAAGACATCATATGACTGCAATTTATGACCTTCTCTGTTGGCTTCCCTACTGACTTTGCTTGTCAGAAGTCAGCTGGGAAGGTTGCAAATGGTGATCACATGACATAAATGTATGACTGTTGCTAAGCCCCTGGATCATGATCACATGACCATGGGGGCACTGCAACTGTTGTAAGTGCACAGACTGGTTGTAAGTCACTTTTTTCAGCTGTCGTAACTTTGAATAGTAACTAAACAAATAGTCATAAATCAAGAATGATTTGGGTACTTAACTTGGGTCTCTCAAATTTTTCTGGAAAAGGGACTAAGTCTCTCTCAGAGTTGCAAAATATAAATTAAGGCCCGATTTATGTTCTTAGCATCAATCCAGTTTAGGGCTACTGCTTTGGTGCAAATCTTATGAGTTCTTATGCACTGTTTCTTCCAAGATATCTTGGGTTGGATAGGCCCCAGGGTGATTAATATCACTCTCTGGAATAGAGTTCCTTGATAAGCAAGGACAATAAAGGCATCTTCACCTTGCTTTTATTATTTCCTTTCCTGTCATCACAGGATTTTACATAGTAAAACTCCCTGACATTCCCAATTCAGGAATAACCTCTTATTTACCATCTCTGGTTCTACCTTCCCCAATATGTTCATTTAGACAGTCATGTGTCAAGTTTAAGAAGTATCTGTAAAACTTGCTGTCCCCAGCTGGTGTCTCTGGTCTTGCACTCTCTCTGCATCCTTGTGGGACATATTCCATATTCCTTTTCTTCTGAAGAATGAGTTGTTGTGAACTTTGCTGAAAACTGGGTTCTGGTCCTCTGCTCTTTTTTGAACTCATCACTGCTCCTGGCCTCTCTGTAGGACTTCTTCTTTTCAGAGGATTTACTTCTCTGGTATCAAAGTGCTATAGAAATTCTGAGGGTTGCAATACATTGTGGGGAGGCTAAGAAAAAATTGAATCTAAATATCATCATGAGATAGAAGGCAAGTCTACTGGCAGTTTATCCTATAGAGGGCACTTCAACGCAAGTGGCAAGAAATCCTGGTGAAAACATTTAAAATCATTCAAAGCCTTAACATACCCACTATGATTGGAAATTCCCTTAAAGTTTCCGACGTTCTGCATTTACTCCAAGACAAGCTAATGAAACGAAAGTCCCTACTGAAGGTTGTGTAATTGTTGCTTCATTGATGCTACCCAGATGTGTGGGCCTTGAGAAGTGAATAGGTTCATTCTCTGCATTGCAGACACCTACAATAGCCTTCCGCCTTGCAAGTTTGCTTGGAGCCCACATCTGTTACTGGTTGTTCTTCTCTTTTTCTTGTAAGTTTGTCCTACTTTCCAACTTCCCTGCATTGCGGAAACTTGTCCCATTCTACCAGAACTGCTGGGAGTGTTGGTTGTGTGGAATGTGTCTTATGTTCTAGTTTTTATTGGCTGATCTTTCTATTCCTTCAAGAATACTACATTCCTAGAGTATCATAGAATTATAAAATTGGAAAGGGCCTTGGACAACTTCAAATCCAAATACATGTCTAATGTAGGAATCCTCAGACCATCATTGACAAATAACTGACCAATATGTCTTTAAGAATCTCCACTGATGGAGACAGGCTGTTCCATTATTTAATAGCTTTCACACCCAGGACATTCCTTCCTATTTGAGGTCTGGACCTCTCTGTTAAGCTTCCATTGATTCTTATCTACCATTGTATACTCTGGAGAATAGAACAACACCCTCTGCCTCTCACAACTCTTCATGTATTGGAAGATTGCTATCACCTCTCATCTCAGCAAATTCCTTTAATTGCTATTCAGCCTCCAAGCCCTTCACCATCTTTGTTACTCTTCTTTACATTCCTTTCCAGTCTCTCAGGGTCCTTTGCTGATTTTCTGCATGCTCTCTTCTGTTCATTTTCTGTATGTCCTCCTACCTTATTTTCTCCACTCTCTCATTTTTGATTCCAGGACTTTTGATTCTTCAGACACACCTGTCTGTAACTCTGTCTATTCAGACATTTAATTCGTGGCAACTAGTGGTGGGTTTCCGTTTTTTTTACTACCAATTCCCTCATGCACATGTGTTATGCTTCTGCGCATGCACAGAAGTGTCCGGGCAGGTGGGCAGAGCCTCCCGCCGCCACCACTACCAGTTCGCCTGATCCGGGCTGAACCGGGAGCAACCCACCTCTGGTAGCATCCCTTTTCATAATAGCAATAGCATTTAGACTTAAATACTATTTCACAGTACTTTATAGCTCTCTCTACAGTCAGTATATTACCCCAAACAATCTGGCTCCTCATTTTACTGAACTCAGAAAGATGGAAGGCTGAGTCAACTTTGAGCAAGTGAAAATCAAACTTCTGGCAAAATTATATATAAATAAAAGTTTGAAAATCTCTAATTTTGCTAGTTGTTCAAAATCAGGAGTAAAGGGGCTTTAGTCCTTTCAGTCCAGGGCTTAGAACTCTGGGGAATGAGAAAATAGCCATGTTGCTCAAATCACAGCATGTGCCTTTAAAAGGACACCGGTTTCACATATTTCCTTTTTTAATCAATTTTGGGAATTGCTTGTTAACTGCTTTTCAGCTATTAGGAACCTTTGGACTGACAGGTTTTACAGCACCAGGTGAGAATCCTTAGTAAAAAAAAAAAGTATTAAATACAAGTTTAAGGAATTTTTGAAAACTATTTCAGAATAAACAGCAAAAGGATGGTTAGAACATTGACTTTGGAATGTTACACAAAGACCAAGGGGACCAGATGGGTTTGAAATAAGATTTTGCAATTAATTATAAATAATCCTTCCCAAGGGAAAATACTTTTGTTTTAAATTCTCTTTTTAAAAAATGGTAGGACACGATTTGGAACGAGGGAAGCAGAACAGTAGTGGGTTGCAATTTATTTTACTACCGGTTAGTACTTATGTGCACACTTGTGAGATGCGTATGCAGGCGCAGAAATGTCTGGGCAGGTGAGCGGAGCCTCCCACCACTGCTACTACTGGTTTGCCCAATCCGGGGTGAACCAGCAGCAACCAACCTTTGAACCAGAATGAACTAAAGATTATTATTAAAGAAGAAGAATATTTACATTTGACATACTAGTACAGAATGAAACACAGTATTTTATTATTGGACATATTGAAGGGTATTTTTTTTAATATAAATTTTTTATTTATTCTTATAAAAAAATAAAATCATACAAACATAATTTTAAACCTATTGCCGTCACAGCGCGAGAAGGTATAACATTTAAATAACCAAACTTAACATTACCGTCATAATAATAGGCCTAATATTTAACACCAACATTTACACTATATACAGCCCATCTAGTCAACGTACCTACTTCATCAATTCTTATTCGTCCTTTAATTTCTGATTAATATCATTTACCAATATCTAATTTAAACATATATTATTGCTTCACTTATTATTATTCGGTCGTACCCGTACCCAATTATACCACCTCTTCCACGAGTTGTAGAATTCTGAGTCCTTCTTCCCTTTAATTAATTTTGTTAATCTATCCGATTCTGCGCATTCATTAATTTTATTTATTACTGCCCTATCCATTGGTATTTGATCACTCTTCCATTCCTGGGCAAATGCCAATCTTGCCGCAATAATTATGTGCAACACCAAAAACCATATCTCCATGTTGATATCTGGGGGTTTGAGTCCTAACAGGAAGGTTTCAGGTTTCAAATCTAATTGATGTTGGGTGATTTCTATTAACCACTGCCTGATTTTTTTCCAGTATTTAATCGCCATTGGGCAGGTCCACCACTGATGGAAATAGGTCCCCTCTCTGTGGCCACATTTCCAGCAATTAGGCATGGTCCCAGGGAACATTCTGGCAAGTCTTGCCGGGGGTAGATGCCACCGATATATCATTTTATATGTATTTTCCTTATATGAGGCTGCCATAGTCAATTTCATATTTTTGAACCAAATTTCTTCCCAATTTTGAAAGTCCAATGTGCGTCCTATATTCCGTCCCCAGGCAATCATGCAGTCTTTGACCACTTCTTCCCCTACATCTAATAACAATAAATGTCCGTAACACTTGGAGAGCATCCCTTTCTCTGTTCCAAAAAGAACCTTGTCCAGTTCTTGTTTGTAGGGATATATACCTTCAGTCTTCTGATCTTTTTTGTACCTTGAGAGTATCTGGGAATATGGCCACCAGTCGATATGGTACCCTTGCGAAGCTAATGATTCCCTGGTCTTCAAATCCCCCTGTGAATCTAAGATCTCTTCATATGTCAAGATCTTCTCCCCTCTATATCGTGTTGGATAAACAAGGGCTTCCTGAGTAGAGATCCAACATGGCACCTTCAAGTATAACTTCCTCCTCAACTTCTCCCAAGAATAGCTCAAGGTCCTACGCACCAAGTGGTCATTGAAGTGTTTGGGTCGCTCTAAACCGGGCCAAATATAATAGTGCCAACCATACTGTAGGCCCCAGCCTTCAATAGTCAGGAGCCGTGTTCTTCTCAGGGTCATCCATTCTTTAATCCAAATTAATAAAGCCGCCTGATAATAAAGCTGCCAATTGGGGAGACCAAATCCCCCTCTAATTCTAGGTTCCTGCATCATTTTCAGTTTAATTCTAGGTTTTTTACCTTGCCAAATAAATTTTGAGACGGCTCTATTCATTTCATTAAAGAATTTCTTTTCCAATCTTACAGGGGCCGATTGAAATAAAAATAGCCATTTGGGGAGAATACACATTTTAATAACTGCTATTCTCCCCATAAGGGAGAGTTGCAGGTTCTTCCATCTGCCGAAATCTTGGACCATCTGTTTATAAAGGTGAACATAGTTGTCTTCCTTTATGGAGCTACATCTCCCTGTCAGCCATATTCCTAAATATTTGATTTTATTTACGATCTTCAGACCCACTAGATCTTCAAGTTGTTGCTTCTGTCTTGTGGTCATGTTTTTGACCAACATTTTGGTCTTATCTTCATTAAGAAGTAGACCTGCAACGCTCCCAAATTCCCTAATTAGTTCTAACAAATGCGGTCCTGATTCCCTTGGTTCTTCTAAAATGAAGGCCAGATCATCAGCATATGCTTGCACCTTAACCTCCTCCCGTCTAATCCTCAGTCCCTTTATTTCATTTTTCCGTCTTACTTCTCTCAATAGAGGTTCCAAAGTCAAGACAAATAATAGCGGGGATAAGGGGCAGCCCTGTCTTGTACCTCTATGGATCTCGATCTTCCCTGTTTGATCTCCCTCAATCAATACCCTTGCTGTTTGTTTTTGATATATGGCCTGAATTGCCCCAATAAATTTTGTGCCAAAATCCATATATTCCATCTGGGATATCATGAAGTCCCAGGAGACCCGATCAAATGCCTTTTGGGCGTCAACAAAAACTACGGCCATCTGTTTATCCGGGCAGGCCTCAAAATATTCCAGGGTATTCATAATCATCCTCAAATTATCCCGTAGGTGTCGGTTGGGGTTATTGAAGGGTATTTTTGAACAACTGATCCAGAAGTTAATTTTAAGAATTTTCTGCCTTTGTAGTTAGACTGTGTTTGAAAGACGTTATGACAAAGTAACACATTTTACCAAACAAGATCTGAAAGTGGATTTAAAAATAACAGGTTACAAGAAATGATATGGAAAAATTGCTACACCGGACATAAGATGAAATCAGCTGATGTCTTAATAATTAAAAGGTATATATAAATAGCAAACCAAGAAAATGACCGGGACAATTTTTTTACATTGGATTTATACAAAAGAAACTTATTAAAGCTTTGAAGAATTTAGTGAAAAGGGACAAAAGAAAAAAGAAAAGTAGCCAAATTCTAGGACATTATTTGAAGACATTAAAGCTCAAATTATTAAAAGTAAAAGGAAAGAATATAATGGTGCTTTATCTGATCAAGATTAAAATGTATAGGTTGTTACCTCTAGTAAACTTAATGGGCTTTTGCTATTCAGGGTTGAACAATAATGCTTTAAGGCTTTATCTGTATATAAGCTGTGGGAAGAAGATGTCATTTGTTGCATTTTAAGAAAAAATGAAATTGCGAAATTGTTTATACTTCTTGTGACAAAGGAAAAGTCATTTCTTTACATGTATTTTCTTTTCTTTTATTATATTCTTACCTTCTTTCCTTTCTATTTTTCTTTCTATTTCTTTCATTTCTGCATTATTTTTTTATTAATTTTTTATTTTTATTTATCTTTTTAATTGTAACATTTAATAAAATTACTTTACAAAAAAAGAGTTTGATAGGAGTTTTGATTTGTTTTAACTTTGCCAAGGAAGATAGAAAAAAGAGATCTGAAATTATCATTTCTACTTATTCCAAAGTGATCCAATAGTCTTCAAGGCATTTAATACAATACAATACACTACAATACAATAGCAGAGTTGGAAGGGACCTTGTAGGTCTTCTAGTCCAACCCCTGCGTGGGCAGGAACCTTATACCATTTCAGACAAATGGCTGTCTAACATCTTTTTAAAGACTTCCAGGGTTGGGGCATTCACAACTTCTGGAGGCAAGCTGTTCCAGAGGTTAATTGTTCTTACTGTCAGGAAATTTAAACAGCATCTCCATAGATCATGAGAATTGAACTACTGTAGTCAGTCCAGACATACATCAGGTGCAGTTGGAATTCTCAGGTACTGATTTGACTTTACATAATTTCAGAATAAATCCTGTAAAAACAGCTTGACATTTATTGCTATGGTATGGCAAAGGATCAATTTTTTATCCTAAAAATAAGATCCATCCTTCCTTCCTCCCTCCCTCCCCTCCCCTCCCCTCCCCTTCCCTTCTTTTCCTCCCTCCCTTCCTTCTTTACATTCACTAAAAAAAATCAATGGAAATGCTACATTTATGAAAGCTTCTGGACAATATTTCGCTTTTAGCTGTTATAAAAATGAAAATAATTGTGAAGGCAGAGAGAGATCTGCAGCTGCTCCAGGCTATTCATGCCATAAGAGATCCCATCAGGCCCTCTTTATTGTCGCAGTTTTTGGCAAATTATTTTCTTATCGCACACAACCTATTCACTTCTGTTCCTGCATAACCACTTAGGCTCATAAAGCAGTGGGTCAGCAACAGTTTAGCATATAGCACACGGATCGGCTGGCCATGGGGAGCACTGGTGCCTGCCCCTCCGAAAACCAGCAACTGGAGTCAATAAAAATCTGGCCGGGCAGGCGAAGCCATTAGTAAGCCCAGCTCTGTCGCCCCTCGCCTGGCTTATTTTGTGCTTAGCGCAACCCTCCTGCAACTGCCATCAGGTCCCACCTTATGGAATGGAAACAAGGACGCTGCCCAATTCTTTTCGTTGAACAAATCCCTTTTCCCCCAAGGACAGGCAGGAGCAAATCGGAGGCTCCCTGCCTTGCATGCAGAATGGCCCGTCCGGATTTTGATGGACAGCAGTCTGCAGTGTCGGCCAGTCAAGTCAACGAGTTTATTGTGCCGAGCATACATATGCACTGGACAAATGCTCTGGCATCTTCGGCGTGGGCAGAGAGCATGCCACTCTTATTATATTGGCCCATTAGGGAAGCCATTTGAAGGAAAATATTTAGCAATTTGGAAAGAAGCAAGGTTCCAGAATGGCTTGTTTTCTGTGTGACAGCCTGCCATGTACAGATGAAAGGGAAGGCTTATAACAAATTTTCATTACCCACGAATAAAAAAAAAAAGAAGGAAAAAGCAACAGCAGGCAGAGCAAGTGCTTTGAGGCAGAGAGGTGTGGCCAGAAATTTACCCAGGAGGCCACAAAGGAGACTCAGCAAAACAAATCAATCAATCTCTCAATCACTCACACTTCCATAGCGCCCTTTATGGAAATGGCAATCAGTGCCTGTCAGCCTGTCAGGTTTTGGCCTTCAAGCCCAGCCTGCTAACTATTCATTATGTTCACCGATATGCAACCTACAGATCTGGGCTCCCCGTCAGCGTCCTTGCTCACCTTCCCTCCGCAGTTTTCTGTTCTCAATAGAAAAAGAGTCAGCACGCAGCATCGCTGTAACCGAGGTGGATGGCAACACGCAGCCCTGAAGTCATTGTAAACTACGTGGGCCTATTCAAAATGGCTTTGTTTCTATCCTTGGCTGCAGACGCAGATCCAGCATTTAGCATCTGAGTCAATCCTTCCAGGAACTGTACTGCAGTAATTGAAGCATATCAAAGTGCTGCTTGGATGTTGCTTGCATTGTTTTTGTTTTGCCCTGTCCGCAGCTGCTCACTTGCACAAAAGAATTAAAACAATGCACAGAGTTCAGAGAGCAAATGGCTCGGTTCACCCAATATATTTCATCAACTCAGTTAAAGATTTTGGGACTGCAAGTGCATACAATGCTCCGCTTGGGTTAGCTTTAAACTTGGTTGCTATTTGTGGGTCAACATATTGTGTGGACTGAGCCTGTTTAATTATGATTCGGTGCACTGTGTAAATCCTGAAATGGTTATTTCAGTAACTTCACTGTTTGTGCCTTCAAATAGAATATACTAGCACAAAAGAAAGTTAGATCACCAGTTTTGATACTACACTTAGGTTAAGACCACCAGAAAGAAATCTGTAATTATATCATGAGAATTATCAGAATTACACATGCCTGATTGTGGTTCTTATATCAGGGAAAGCAAAGGCCTGCCAGCTCACTAGACAAAACGAATGTTCACCAACTAACATGTTCGCATATGCTTAGTTTGTATACTCTTGTACCAGTGGTGGGTTTCAAATTTTTTTAGAACCTACTCTGTAGGTGTGGCCTATTTTGTGGGCGTGGCTTGGCAGTCATGTGACAGAGTGGGAGTGGCCACCTTTTAAAATGTGGTGAAACTCATTTAACAACGCTCTTGCTTAGCAACCAAAATTTTGAACTCAATTGTTATGATAAATTCTTTCTTTCTTTCTTTCTTTCTTTCTTTCTTTCTTTCTTTCTTTCTTTCTTTCTTTCTTTCTTTCTTTCCTTCCTTCCTTCCTTCCTTCCCTCCCTCCCTCCCTCCCTCCTTCCCTCCCTCCCTTCCTTTCCTTTCCTTTCCTTCCCGTTGGGTCACTTGCAGCGGCGGGCCAGATTTACTTCCAGGTACGCCGGTGGAACCCCTTCTCACCGGTTCTCTAAATTTCACCAACCGGCTCTCGCGAGTAGGTCCAAGCCTGCAGAAACCCACCACTGTCTTGTACAAACTAATGACTAGCTGAATGAACTACAATTTCTCAAGTTGATATAGAATGCTAAACAGCAACATAGACAGGTATATATGCTGTGTATATACTGTACATATACCGCAAATCAATGACCAGGTTCAGGTGGCATGGGAAGCCAATTCCAAAAAACTACCCAGAAGCTTTGATACAATTACAATTCACAGGAACACCCCCCCCCCCAAAAAAAGCATCTTCAGGGTTTTATAGTCCTAATATATCTGGGGATTGCCACACTAAGAAAAGCTGCATTTAAGTATTTTCAAACGTTCTGAGTAAAGGTGTTCATGAATGTGGTTTGTTTATATGGGACAGTGTCCTGGTTTGGGGAAGACTGAGGTTCTAGCCATATAGGCAAGACACCTACATTAATATAACTACCTTGACTGACACTCTGTTTTCTATTCCATTCATAATTTAACCTAGAATGCTTTAAATGGCCTGAGACATTTCAGAGGATGCCTTTATTCCCATTTCGACCACCCTGAAGTTTTAAGATCTGCCAATTCTGCCTTAGTCCATGTCCTTCCTTATGAAAAGACCAAATAACCAGGTCCATTTGTTTGTTTATTTTTATATTTTTTGACCACCCTAGAACTTGGAAGCAGATTCCTGTACATTGTTCAGTTTCCTTTCTCGATGAGTTTCAGGTACAAAGTTTTTCTTTTCTTTTCTTTTGCTTTTCAAAATTTGCCACTGCTTTGTGAGTTTATTCTATTTTCCTGGCTGGTTATTTGGGCTACATTTGATACGATGATACTCTGCACACCTTTTTTTGGATCGTAGCTGAAGTAGTAGAGCTCCCAGATTAAATTCATTAATTTGGAACCTGCAATGAAATCAAAATATGTCTGCAAGGGTTGCTAACTAGGCCAGAAGTGCATTTTGCCAATGCTGGAACAGCTGTGATGGTTTCACCCGACTGATTTCTCTAACATAGAGATAGACACCCTGCTTTACTCCATGTACTTTGGATTACAATTCTCGGAATCCAGCACATTGCTCACATTGGCTGGAGTTAATGGGATTTGTAGTACAACATATGAGGGGGTGCAATATGCTTTATGTGCACTGCACAAATCATAGTACCTTTCATGCATCGCTTGAGTGGACGAATAATTCACAGCCGTCACTGGGATTACAAAACCAATTCCTGAAAAGGAATTGGGAACCCCTAGGATTGTACAGAAAACATCCTGATTGGCAGAAGCTATTGATCCCTCAATCCATATGGGAGGAATTGCAATCAGAGATGAAATGAAGACAATCAGAAATATACAAACCGAGTCTTAGATGAAAGACAGGATTCAGAATTCATGGGTTGCTTTTAAGGACACTGTCTTATTAGTTCTCTGATGTTCAGGGAATTTTAAAATGCTTCACTGACAGGTCTATCATTCCCAATTATTTGAGTAAAGGTCAAATCTTTCTCCTCTCCCTTGGATTTGGACTCTACTTTTCTGGTAGAATGTAGTCCGAAGTTGCAAGAGGCAGGAGCTCTTTCCCAGAAAGCAAAAAGACAGAGGAGCTTGGAATGTCTGGTGGGCAGGAAGAGAACAAGATTGGTTTCTCCTTAGCAATTCACAGAGTGTTTCTATATTTATTGCATATAATTGCTTTAGTCTGGTAAGATGTTTGTTTGTAAGCGAATAACAATTAAGGAACTACTCAGGAGTAACTCCACAACTCATTTCTTGGTTCTTTGGCCATGACATTTTTTCATCCATTGTTCAATCAAGACAATCTTCATTAGAGAATAGGATACTCATTTTATGATCATTCAAGTGCTAAACAATTCCACAATTTTCTGTCCAGCTCTATTAAAATAAAAAGGAAGATAGGTACCGATCAGTACCAGTTTGCTGCGCATGTGCTTTGTGTGCTTTGCTGGGGCTTTGCTTGACTAAATATTGTTCTGTGCATGCGCAGAAGCATGCTGGCAATGGCATAAGAGATCGAGGAACCGGTTTGGGGGTGTGGCCAACCTGGGTTGCTGCTGGGTCAGAACCAGAAGCAACTCACCTCTGGTAGATTAGATTCTTCTACTCAAAGCCTGGAAATGCAATGTTGACCCAATCTTGAAAGGTACCCTGTTTTCCCGAAAATAAAACCTCCCCGAATTATAAGCCCAATTGGGCTTTTCAGTGCATGCGCTAAAATAAACCCTCTCCTGAAAATAAGACTTCCCTCAAAATATTGCAACACAGCAGCAGCCATGAGATGACCACGCTTGTTGCCTCCTGAACCTCAAAAATAATAAGTCCTCCCCAAAAATAAGGCCAGGTTCTTATTTCGGGGGGGGGGGGTGTTTCCAAAGAAAATAAGACTGTAGCTGTGCAACTGCAGTCTTTCATGTGGGAATGCTTTAATGAAAAGTTCCCTTATTAAATCACTGAAGCCAAAGCTTTCTCTATAAAATGGAATATACTGTAAACCACACAAAATTGGTTCAGCGCAAAGGCTAATGCACACAAAATTCTAAATAACCAGTAAAATCAGCCTAGCAAAATTAGTAATTGCCTCATTTGAATAAATTCATGATTCATCACATTTTCAGCATTCATTGCAGAATTCAATTAGATCTCCTGATAGATTGATTATAGAGACACAAGCTCTTCTTACTCTTCTTTCTTCAATGCTATCCTCAATTTTACAGAATAGAAAAATAACTAAAAGCCAGTCTCTTCAGTAGAAATTGACTATTGCTTTGCCCAATCAAGAAAAATGCTCTTTCTCTGACAACCTAGCCTCACTGCCTAAAAAGTCAGAAAATATCTGATGAATAAATCCAACTTCTTGATGACCCTTGGGGAAAGGATAAAGGCATCATTTAGTATTTGCTCTATTTCTTAAATCAGATTATGCAATATTTGTCTTTTGGGCAGAAATTTCTCAAGGTGCAATGAATTTATCAGAGCACAATTGTCCCACATTAAAACTAAAGATTTGTCACAATGTAATTGAAAAACTAGAGAATGTTCTTATACTTAGAAGATAATTTTGGTCCATTCACTACCTCTCAAGCCCAACCTACCATATCTCAGAAAACTAGATTAGTAACTACCATGTATACTTATTTGAAGCCTTAGAGAAAGGCTGGAATATAATCTATTTAATTTAATAAAGCAGATCCATGTGAAGTCTTCTCACATTTCTACTTAATGTGGTTAATTCTTGGTTCAATAAATCTTGTTCCTTGGTATCCCTCCCCCGTTTAAATGTTGCCCTTCCAGCATCAAGAAGTCAAACAGCTGTAGGAAGTGGTCTCTTTCAAACAGGGAGGTCTTCCAAGTCACTGTGATTGACTTAGCTACCAAAAAGACTTTGTATACACTATCTTCCAGCAAAAGATGGGAAATGCAGAAGTGCTGGCATTTAACAAAAAATACCAACCACAGCAGGAAGTCCTCTCTGCCCAATTACAAGGTGATCTCAGTTCACTTTATGGTTTGATTCTTTTTCTTCTATCACATATGTTTTCAAACACAGTTCTGATACCCTGTGGGGATGGCTTTTGTAAAGAGCCAAGGTTTCTGATTGAAGGAGCTTCAAAAATAGCTCTCTTTCCTTTCCGTATATGGAGAAGGAAAGGGGGGGAGCAGTCTTGTAATAACAGATTTATTTGCTTTGAAAATGAGAAGGTTGGACAGAAAGTTAACAGTAAAATTAGCTGCTTGCTGGTGATCCTGTGATTTTTATCATTGGATGCAGCAGTGGGGATAGAGGCAAGATTGTTTAATAAGCAGAAATTACTGTTAAAATGTTTATTATTACTTAAAAACTATCCAAACAGAAAGAATTAGTAATTATTCAAGCGCTGTTAAAAGGGGAGCGGGAAGCAAAGCTTGATCAGACAGAGGAGACACATTCTTTTAAACTTAGACATAATTTAGCCACTCCGTTCAAGAGTCAGAAAAATCTCATTCCATTTGATAACAATGATACAAATTACCATACCACTAAATGGGTTTTTTCTTGCACTAATTAGTAACAAGTGAAAATCACCAATAATTATATATTTGCCTAAGTGTGAACACATTCATCAGAATAAAAATAGAGAGGTGCTAAGAAAGAACCCTCTTTTAAACTTTAAACTTGTGTAATTATTTGCCTCTTTTCCGATCACTTTCTGTTTAGTTGTAGCGTCCTGATTTTTTCAGAGAGGAACAGTGCCACTTTTTTTTAAGGCACTGCTAAAGGCCTCTTGTCAATCCTGCATATGGCTGGACTGCAGATCTATCTGGTGATGTTACGGATGTGATTATAAGGCAAAGAGGATGGGTGAAAGATGATCAGAGAAAGAAAAAATCTCTAACTTGCTGACTTAAGTGAGCCAATTGTGTGTGCGCATGTGTGTATACATATATGGTTCAGTGTCGTGTTTTTCCTAATTATTGAAGTAGAACTTATGACTCAGCACCGAAATGAGAGGAACATCTTAGGAAATAGAACCTTCAAATGCCACCTAGCTAGCATATAGAAACATGATGCCTCTAGATTCTAACAGAATAATAAAGCATGAACTATCCTCAACCTGATGCCTTCCAGCTGTGTTCAGACTGCAAGTCCCATAATTCCTAGTCAGTGTGGTCTTTGGGAGTTATACCTGCTACACATTGGTAGGGTACCAAGCTGGGGAAGGCTGATCCACAATCTCAGCCCAAACTTTTGGCAAACAGTATGTATAAAATGAAATGACAGATCAAAAATAAAAAGAAGAGAGGCAGCCTGGCTGAAATGTTCTTTATGAACCATATAGGACGAGGGCTTTTTCCTCCTCAGGGAACGAGAAACAAGCTCAGCTGCCTAGTGTTCTTTGTCTAAAGTGAAAATGAACGCAATTCTGGTGAACAAATATGTGCCCCTCTAGGAAAAGCCCACCCAGAGATCTTTTTCCAAAAGAGTTAATGCCTGTCGCACAGGTGTGGAAAAACAGTGACACCTAGTGGGCAATGCAGAGATGGAAAGGGTATTCTCACATCAGCCATTGCTAATTATGTGCTTGATGAGAGAACGGAATTCCAAGCATACTGCAAACTGTTTGGGGATCTTCTGTTACTCAGAAGTAGAAGGAAAGATCCTATCCATTACTGCACATGTATGGTCACATGATGCAGGTGAAATGCAGAAGTAAACATTGGGAAATTGGATGAGTGTACAACACTAGAATGATTGAAATTTTACTAAATCCAGCAAACAACAATGTATCTACTTGTGCTGTGTATACATACAGAGCTATACATATATATATATATATATCTTCCTCTTGCACTCTATTGTTTTAGAAGTTGAAATGGAAATGAATGTAGAACTAAGAAACAGAGGCATAGAGAGATTGTATGCCGCTCAGACTTAGATTTATGAGATGGGCAACTATATAAATTTGGTAAATAAATAAATATGTGACTTACAAGAGGGAGCATGTTGCACCTGGGAAATGTTCCAAGCATATCACTTGTCTTTGTATTCCTAACTAGTGGTAAAACTCATGAGATCTGCATTTGAGGAGGAGAAAATTGGAGACAAAAAAAAAAGCACAACGTACCTCATTATAACAGAAATAAACAAAAGCGATAGGATCGTCCCAAGGCACCTAATCATGGGCATTCTGTACAAAAATGAATGCTAAATAATGGGAAAACAATTGTTTTGCCATCACTGTGTATACTGTGACTTTTCCAATGAGATTCAGTGAGCTAATAAGTTGGGTATTGTAGAAAATGTTCCAAGTGGGCATAGTCCTTTAAGATAAAATAATATTCAAGCACCACGGTATGCCATTTATCTCTTTATCTGAATAATTAAACATAGAAGCTATATAAGATTCCTATGGTGTTTTGAGATAATGTAGATAATGGCTATATCACCTGGTGCAGATCATAGCACATCTTGGGCAAAGTTAATGTCAGACTACAAGATTAATTCAACTTCAAGTCTGCTTCACGATAATGACTCTGTTGAAGATGCTCCAAAACTTTAGGGCTAAAGACCGACATAATCTACAAGAACATTCACAGCACACACTCTGGAATCATCACAAAAGCATATAGTACTCCATTTGGTTTTCTTCATTTATTATTTCTTTCTGATATTTATAATGGTTCCCATATAGAAAAGCTCTATCTATCTATCTATCTATCTATCTATCTATCTATCTATCTATCTATCTATCTATCTATCTATCTATCTATCTATCTCTTTCTCACTCTATCATCTATCTAAAGACAGGGAAATTCAAGCTGTTATATGGTACTTTTGTCTTCAATCTAATTTTCAACAGCAATTATTTAATGGAAGTCTCATAATGATCTACTAATAACTATAATTGCCAAGGTTCTTGGGAAGAAACAATTGTACTTAATGTAGGAAGAAGGCATTTATTTAAAAAAAAAAGGATAAGGTATTTTGATATATATTGTGATTACAGGTAAAATAATTATAACTATATCATCTGGATGTATATCATGAACCGCATATCAATTTATGAGCAATTGAAAAATAATACAATGAAAGGTAACAAAAAATAAAGCTGAATTATAAAACAACGGCTAGTAATAGTAAAGTGCTATTAGCATAACACTATTCCAAATAATATTACAAAAATGGATTCTGTCCATACCTAGTGTATGCACAAACCTTTTCAGATCATTTGGTATGGCACCAAGGACATCAGCCACTACTGGTATTACTATAACTTTCTTTTTCCATGTTTGCTTGAATACAATTTAAGATCTTAATATTTCCATATTTTCCTACATTTGTTCTCATTGACCCTTTTATCTTAAGATCAAATTGCAGTGTTGTTCTCTTATCTCTTATCCTTTCTAATAGGTCTATACAACATACACACATATATTATGAGGAAAATAGAGAAAAAGGAAGGGGTGTAATAAAAAGTATTTTCTTTGTCTAATTCTCCTCCTTTAAATGACACAAGTGAGGCAATAAATTGTAACTGGCCCAAAGCCATTGTAGAAGCTACACTGATGGAAAGTGGACTTGATAACATTATATTGTCCCTAAGCCAGGGGTCTCCAACCTTTGCAACTTTAAGTCTGAAGGACTTCAGCTCCCAGAATTCTCCAGCCAGCAAAGGTTGGAGACCCCTGCCCTAAGCAACATCTCAAATCAAATCAAATTCGGATTTATTAACCGCACCCTCTCCCCACAGGGACCCGGGGCGGTGCACAGGAGAAACTAAAAACAATATACAATAAATACAAAATACATACTTTAAAACATAATTAAACAGTGTTACCCGTGCTAAAAATGATTAAGAACCCATTAAAATGCATTTGGAATCAATAGACAGAGAGAATTATTCAAGGCCGGCCAGTCGAAAGAAATAGGTCTTCAATTTCGTACGGAAGGAGCGGAGGTCAGTGGTCGTTCTGATATCAGGGGGAAGGTCGTTCCAGAGGGCCGGGCCCACCACAGAGAGAGCCCTTCCCCTGGGCGTCGCCCGCTGACAAAGTCTAGTGGACGGCACCCGGAGAAGTCCCTCTCTGTGGGAGCGAATCGGTCGTGAGGATGTATGTTGTAAATCACTATACAACATAGTCTCTTTAAAAAAAAAACCTTCTGCTAAGTAATAGGAAAATGTCCAAAGAGTAACCATAGCAGTTGTAGAATAAGCAGAATCTTCAAATTTGTGGGATGAGGTTTGTGACATATTCTTGACTCTAACCATGGGGTTGTGTAGATCAGGCGTACATTTTGGCAATATGTTGGCAGCAGTTCTGGAAAGTCCCCAAGACTAGGGAACATAAATGATAACATATGAGATTTGGTTATTTTTGTTTTCTGAACAGCTCAAGGTAATGTGAAATAAAGTGCAGTAGAAAAGAAATTGATAATAAATGTGGCAAAAGTAGTGGAAGAACTGAAAGCAACTGGATGTTGTTTTCCTGGGACAGAAACGTGAGAGGGCATAGCAGTTGGGGAATTCCAATAAGGAAACATGATAATCTGCAGCCTAGACTTGCAAACTGTTACCAAAGGCCATCCAGCCTGGACACAAAACTTGTTTAGAATCAAGTCATCAGAAATATAGGACAGGGGCAGCTTAATTTCTAAGTGTGTGTTGTCCTCTCAGTAACTATGGTTTACATGTATGGTGCATCAGTTCAAATCTGTCCCCTTTGGAGGAACGTCTTGTTGGAATAGATGTTTATCTTCCAATCTGTCCAATTTTGCTCAAATACAAATATATACAAATCCTATTATTTGTATATATTTGTTAAAGTTATATCCCTGGAACTCCAGACTGCATACATACCTGGAAGCATTCCCTCCTCCAATTTCCCCCCACAACAATTATGAGATAGTTTGGGCTGAAAAAGGTCCAATGGATCAAATATTATTCAGTAAGCTTTCATGACTAAGGGTACACATGAGCCCAGGCTACTCATATACCTTAACAACTTTACTATACTGGTAGAACTGGACTAAATGATGTCATTTTTGACCCACAGCATGAAGTGGTCTGTGGCCAATGCAACAACACCAGATACCAGATAGTATGTATTTTTCCATCTCAGATAGCAATTTGAATTCTTTAACATGGTAAACATCCTATAACTAGCTCTAGTCCTTCCTTATTTTCACTGCAAGGGTTTTTTCACTGCAATTTAAGGATTAATTTAATTTAATTTAATTTAATTTTCTTCTTCCTTGTATCTGTTTGGTCCTTTGTTCTTATGCTTCAGTCCGCCATTTCAAAGAGTTCTATTGACAGGAGAAATCTTTCATTTTGGTTAAGTCCGCCGCTTATTTCAAAATACAAAGCTTTAGTAGAAAAGAAAACGTTTCTTTGCGAAGTGTTTCAAAAGCAAGATAACATACCTTCTCGGCATTTAAGACTTTCACTTTAAAGTTCCTTTCAGCTCGGAGACTCTCTCGATGCCTTAGCCCCCTTCGGGGGGTCCCTTTCGTCGCCCTTCAAAAGTTTTTCTTCGTGTCAATCAGAGATCTTGTGAGATCTCTGTATCCAGCAAAGTTTACTTCCTGATCACTGCCCCTCCAGGGCAGCTTAGCTTTCTACCAAACCACAGGGGAGACGAAAATTCAACAGGAGTCCCTACAGCTTAGAGACCTCCGGTTGTGCCAGCGTGAGTAGCTCCGCCTTCGGTCCTATTGTGTTAGCTGAAGCCTTGATATCTTTACTCAGGTTTTCATTATGAGCAACCATACAGATAAAAGCTTTTCATAGAAATAGTTGAATTACTCTAGTCTGACTATAATAACCAAAGTCCCTCCCCCAAATGCAAATGATCAAATTTGCAATTTTATAAGCTTATAAACTAGAATAAAAGGAATGTGTCTTTATTATTTCTTTTTGCAAAGTTTGTGGAACCCACAAGTTGATAGATTGGCTTCTCATTTAAAATGTTTGCCTAGTTCTGGTAAGATTTCTACAATGCATTAGCTAATGTAATATAACTGGTTCCAAGAGGGTTTGGGGGTCGTAAGATTAAGCCATATAATTTATAAAACATTTAAAGACACTTTGGTAATGAGTCTCATAAAATCATATAAGTAATTTTCAAGTATGAATCATGGATAAAAGCACATCAAAATATATTTCTGCTGGAAATAAGAGGAAAACAACAAGGACCTCTTTCTTTCTCTTTAGAATCACATAATCGCTATGGAATAAACAGGATAAAGGTAAAGCTTCCCCTCGCACATATGTGCTAGTCGTTCTGATTCTAGGAGTGGTGCTCATCTCCATTTCAAAGCCGAAGAGCCAACACTGTCCAAAGATGTCTCCATGGTCATGTGGCCATCATGACTAAATGCCAAAGGTGCATGGAACGCTGTTACTTTACCACCAAAGGTGGTTCCTTTCTGATTGACAAGCTCAATGTCTTAGCCACTGAGTGACCACGTCAAAAAAGGTTACAAATGTTGTTTTATATATTTATAATGGTCATTTCTCCTAAAGAAGAGACATAATGGGAACTGATAGCTGTTGTTTTCTAGGATGGGGAGACAGACATTTTCTTTGTGCCTGAATACTAGAATCTGATATTAGACATCAACCACTAAAATTTGCAATCAGCATACAATAACTAAAGTACAGTATAGCTTTAATTCCCAGAATTCTCTAGTCAGCATAGTTATTCCTGGGAATTTGGAGAACTCCATGGATGGAAAGCATCCATCCTGAAGAAATTTTCAAGATTGATTGTGAACTGCAACTATTGTGGCTGAAATATCTAAACTAGTTTTGGGCCTTTGTTGTTTCTTCTCCATCTTTCCTTTCTTTTCTTTGCAGTACCTTGCTAGATGGAGTATTCTGGAAATTTTGAAAGTTGGCATGCTCTTTTGTGCCCTTTATGCTTAGCCCTAACAAATGTTATTAGCCACCTAAAGAACGGTTGCAGGAACTGGAGATGTCTAATTTAATAAAAAGAAGGACTAGGGGAGACATGTTCCAAGCAGTGTTCCAATATCTCAGGGGTTGCCACAAAGAAGAGGGAGTCAAACTGTTCTCCAAGGCAGAACAAGAAGCAATGGGTGGAAACTAATCAAGGAGAGAAGTAACTTAGAACTGAGAAGAAATTTCCTGATAGTGGATCAGCTTGTCTCCAGAAGTTGTGAATGCCCCAACACTGCAAGTCTTTAAGAAGATGTTGGATAGCCATTTGTCTGAAATGGTATAGGGCAGGGATCTGCAAAGTCGGCTCTTTTAAGACTGGTGGACTTCAACTCCCAGAGTTCCCCAGCCAGCATAGCTTTGCAGACCCCTGGTATAGTGCTTCCTGCCTAGGCAGGGGGTTGGACTAGAAGACCTCTAAGATCCCTTCCAACTCTGCTATTGTATTGTATTGTACCTATAGATTTGGGATTCATTTTTTTCAATGGGCCCTCAAGAATCTGATAGCATTTTAACTTATCTTACTGTCCCTTTTCTTTTTTACTTAATAAACATGAATAACTGTAAATTTGAATAACGTATGGCTAGGCCAGGGGTCTGCAAAGTCGGCTCTTTTAAGACTGGTGGACTTCAACTCCCAGAATTGGAGTTGAAGTCCACCTGGGAGTTGAAGTCCACCAGTCTTAAAAGAGCCAACTTTGCAGACCCCTGGGCTAGGCTATTGTGATCTGAAAGTGTACCGGTTCCACAATCATCACTGCAGCCTTACAAGCTAATTTAATGATACCTAAGCACTTAAAAACGCTAAGTGACTGAAATGTTTTAAGGAGAGATTTATTGTTCTTTTGATAATTTTATCCCACCCCAGGTTACATATACTTATGCAACAGAGTAAACAACTCAGCCCAGGCTATTCATCATGTCCAAAGTAAGATGCAAAATCAGTTTTCCCAGCAGCTCTCACTCCTGTTTGTCAGCAACTGGCATGACTAGCTGCCCTCATTAGCTTTTCCTCCATGAAATCACTGTGGCTGAAATGAAGGGGGATCACACAATTCAGACAGCCCTTCCCCAGCTGGTACTCCAGATGTGCTGGAACTCCAGCATTTTGAGCCGATGTGCTCCATTCCAGTACCGAAAGCATCAACTTAAAAATAAGACTAGCAAAAGCAATTCCCCCCCCCCCAATAGTATGATAGATCACCCTTTTTATCGACAACAAGCTTAACAAAAGAAATGTAGAGTTCATCTCCAGCATGTTATGTGGACAAATTAAAACATTTTTTATTGGATGACAGCACGTCAGACTGCTTTCCCAGCAGGTTGGGAAATCTGAATAGCTTATTAATCATATGTCTACTTCCATCTGGAAAGGTGTTTCTCCCTGAGAGAAGGAAAGGAATGGGTGTCTTCTCTTGCCATTCACACAAAGGCAGTGCCTGGCAATGAGCCAGTTCATGCTGGTTTTGGCAAATAGTGGGTACCTACAAACATACATATAATTAGAGCAGTCAGGCAACTAGAGAACCACACTCACCTCTACTTTGGATTGATGTTCAATCTATTCTGCAGGACTGAATGCAAGGAAAAGTACTTCTGCTATTTTCCAGAAGAAATTGATAATGCATCAAACAAGACAGGATCCTGATATTGTTCGGTTATCCCATTTTGCTCAGATAAATTTTCAAAGAGATTTAGTTTTTTAAAAAAATTTAAAGACATAAAGGGAAAGGTTCTCCTCACAGATATGTGCTAGTCATTCCCAACTCTATTGGGCAATGCTCATCTCCATTATAAAGCCGAAGAGCCAGCACTGTCCAAAGATGTCTCCGTGGTCATGTGGCTGGCATGACCAAATGCCGAAGGTGCATTGAAGGCTGTTACCTTCCCCCCAAAGGTGGTCTCTATTTTCTACTTGCATTTTATGTGCTTTCAAACTGCTAGGTTGGCAGAAGCTGGGACAAGTATGTGGCACTAGGGATTCGAACTGCCAACCTTTCTGATCGACAAGCTCGGGGTATTAGCCACTGACCCAACACGTCCCATTGTTAAAGACATAAACTACTACGGTAAATAATATTTTTTTCATAACTTCTCAAGTAAAGGAGAGGGGGAAAGGTAAAGAAACTAGGAGGCCACAAATATTTGGACTTGTGGCATCCTTGGATTGTTAAGTCTTCAACAGGACCAATCACAAAAATAGCCACCAAAAGGAAGCAGAACTTAAGTGGACACACCATAAAACCAAGCACTGGGTTCAGAGATCAACCATTTGTATTTTCTAAGGGCACCTTCACACAGCTACTGTCTCCAACCCCCAATTTCTAAAACAAACGTTTTGAAGATGATCTGTGGCCTTCACTGTCATCAGCCTCACATTGTTGAGAATAAGGAGTGAAAATCAATGCCCATCAAAGCAGCAACAGAAAAAGCAAAGAAAGACCACAAGTAAACATATAGTATCTGGCATGCCGTCAGTATTTTTTGGTGTAGGCCATATTCTACAAAGCATAGAAAAAAAGGAAGAAGAATAAGAAAATAGATTAAACACATGAGATAGGAAGAAAAAAAATATATAGTTGCATCTTATTTACCCCAAAACTTTTCTATTCTGACAAACCCACCCCACCCCCACTGCCATCCCTATATCACTTTGTACGCTCCATCTTAGTCTTTTAGACTTCTCACCTCTCTTTTTACCTGGACCTCATTAACTTCATTCAATCTTTAGGTACATTTAACCTATGACATTTGATTTTCAGGATCAAAAAAAAAAAAGAGAAGCAAAAAGTACATTGTAATTACATATTCCTGTACTGCTGATGGTCCAAGTTGGCTTGTAATATTTCAGGGAAAGGACTGCTGCTTTTAGACATCAATTACCTTTTGAGAGCAGCCCATATCCTCGGAGAACCATCGGCTTATTGTCTATAGAAGAGTTGCACTGGCAGTGAGATTTATTGCAGGCATATGAAAGATGGCTACCATCACCATTACCAGTGTAGCCCTGGCAAAGAACAGTGGTGGAGACTGTGGTAAGAGAGTTGAGGATTGCACTTGTGAGAGACCTGTCAAAGACTCCTAGGTGGGAAGAGTAGGAAAGGTTGAAGAGGTCCCCTCCCCCCATCCTGCAGTAAGAGAAGTGAGAAATAGAGACATTTGATTCAGCTGTTATATTACCTTTTAGTTCTCAGTTGCCAATGAAGCACTTAGCCAGCCTTTGACAATGGGACTTCAATTACTTTTGAGACCAGATTAGCTACTTTTGTGAGGTTAGCAGCTCCTTTCTCACAATTGTAAAAAACCTCCTGTCTCTCTTTTGGAAGTTCTTGAACAAAATCCAGAACTTAAAAAAAAAAAGGCAAGACAGCTGGTGGAGACATCATTCCAAATGATTTTTAAAAACCTAATGCAGAATGATGGGTCCTTATTTCAACTTTTTTATTTACCCACATCGGCCAATTTATTCACATACCCATAGAATGAAGTTGCTCAATAACTTTTCCAATGTTTGAAAGGGTCTTATCCAGTCAATTATTACCCAATTAACTTGCTCAGCATGATAAGTAAAATATTTGTTAGGCCTCTATACACAAAACTGATGGATTGGCTGATCATGAAAAGATTTAAGCTGTAGCACAAGCCAGCTTTTAGCCAGGCTTCTCAATCTCTGATTACGGCATCACTCTGCACCTCTTAGACCCCCCCAGAGGGACTCTCTATGTTCCCTTCATTGACTTGACGATGGCTTTTGATTCAATCCCCCAGGAGTGGCTGTGGCAAAAACTAGTTGACTCCTCTGCTGATTGCCAGCTTTTGAAGTTAATTCTAATGTTACTGGAGGGACGTTTCCATTCAGGTTTAATGTGATGTTAATAGTACTTTATCAGAGCCGATCCCCACCAAAACTAGTTGCAAGCAAGGGTGCATTGTGCTCCTCCTTTATTCAAGATTTATATGCTATAATCAATTGATCAGGCCCATTCCAGATGTGAATTTCACATTCTTCACTAAATCAGAAACCAATGTGTACACTGCTCTATGCTTAAATTGCAGATTTTGTCTTTCTTACCCAAAGTGTACTCCACTGTAGCCTTTGTCCAAACTGAAGGACTGGAAATAAATTATTCAAAAATAAAGTTCTTACATTTCACCAATGATGTTGCCCTCATATGCAGGAAATCTATTTGAGTTTTTCCTCCAAAAGCACCATGCTGTCAAGATATAGATACTTGTAACTTAACCTCTTCAATATATCTTCTGATTCAGCAATTAACCCAAAATATTTTACTATATTAATTACACGTTGAGCTCACAGGAGGCTAATTTAGGATGTTTTCAATTCTAGCTACTCTTCAACATCTTCATGAATGATTTGGATGAGGGGATATATGGGAAACTCATCAAATTTGCAGGTGACACCAAGCTGGCAGGAATAGCCAACATTCCAGAAGATATGCTTAAGATACAGGAGGATCTTGACTGACTTGAACATTGGGTGCTATCTAACAAAATGAAATTCAATGATGAAAAAAGTAAGGTTCTACATTCAGCCCAGAAAAACCAACTGCACAGGTATAGGCTAAATAAAGAATTGCTGGAATTGGGTATGTCCAGTTTAATGAAAAGAAGAACTAGAGGTGACATGATAGCAGTGTTCCAATATCTCAGAGTTTGCAACAAAGAAAAGGTAGCCAAACTATTCTCCAAAGCACCTAAGGGCAGGACAAAAAGCAATGGGTGGAAACTAAACAAGGAGAGAAGCAACCTAGAACTGAGGAGAGATTTTTCTGACAGTTAGAACAATTAATCAGTGGAACAATTTGCCTCCAGAAGTTGTGAATGCTCCAACGCTGGAAGTTAAAGAGAAGAGAAGCCTTGATGGCATAGTGGTAAGAATGCAGTACTGCAGGCTAATTCTTCTGACTGCCAGGGGTTCAATCTTCACCGACTCAAGGATAACTTAGCCTTCCATCCTTCTTAATTTAATTTAATTTTAATTTTATTCAAATTTATACCCCGCACCTTCTCCAAAAAGGACCCAGGGCGGCACACATGAAATTTAAAACAATACAAATATAACAAAAATACAAATTTTAAAAAGCTATTAAATCCATGTCCTGTGCTAAAATAGTATAAAATCCCCCGAATTAAAATCTATCTAAAAAACAGTCAGAGCGGGAGGTTATGCTAGGCCGGCTTGTTGAAAAAGCTGCGTTTTAAGACGCTGGCGGAAGAGGCGGAGGTCTGAGATGGTGCGTAGTTCGGGGGGCAAGTCGTTCCAGAGGGTAGGGCCCACCACAGAGAAGGCCCTTCCCCTGAGTGTCGCCAACCGGCATTGCCCGGCCGACGGCACCCTGAGAAGGCCCTCTCTGTGGGAGCAGATCAGTCAGAGGGATGTATGGGGCAGAAGACGGTCTCGCATATAACTAGGCCCCAAGCCATGGAGTGCTTTGAAGATGGTCGCCAAAACCTTGAAGCGCACCCGAAAGGCCACAGATAGCCAATACAGTTCGCACAGGAGAGGTGTTATGTGGGAATGCCTGGAGGTTCCCATAATCACCCGCGCGGCCGCATTCTGAACTAGCTGTAACTAGTTCTGAGGTTGGTAAAATGAGGTTCCAGATTATTGGGGGCATTATGCTGGCTCTGTAAACCATTAAGAGAAGGCTGTAAAACACTGTGAAGCAGTATATAAGCCTAAGTGCTATTGCTATTTCATCAGCTAGCACAATTATTATATATGTATAAAATAGACCATTCCATTAACTATACTTTGCTTGCGTTTTTCTTTCGTTCCATTATATATTTTTATTTTCAAGTAAAAGTGCCCAATAAAAATATAAAACCTCTTTTTAGTTACCTATATTAATGTAGATATTTCTGAATCACTTATTTATTGTTCTCAACACATCTGGAAATTTTATTACTTTGGATTATCATCTGCCTTCCCCCCCCCCACACACACACACACCAAAAAAGATTAGGACATAGCATTTATATATGTTTTACCTAATCCAGTTTAAACATAGAAAATCCTCCTATATGAGATTCTTATAACAAATTTGGGATATGACTAGCCAATCACTAAGAATCTGTCTCTTATTGAAAGGACTCTTAAAACCTGTAACATTTCAGAAAAGTACTAGAAAAGATATCATTATAAGAACTGCATATATAAAAAACATTTTCCCCAAAGAATCCATCTCTAGCTACCTCATGCCAGAATCTAAGATCAAAAATAGATAAGTAAAAGAAATAGTAGTTAAGAAAAGAAAAGAAAATCTCTTTTTGGCTTGTTGCTAATCATATCCCATTAAACAATTTATATTGGTGCATTAACCCAGGCAATACCTCTGAAGAAGTCATTATCTTTTTGTCCTTCTATTCGAAAGATCCAATGTTTGTAGGTAGTAATAAAATATTATGGGTTTTAGTTCTGAGAGGCAACCACAACAGGGATGGTCTTGCCTAATGAAAGAAAGAACTCTAGAAAATATGTAGTTTCTATCTCCAGCTTATATTTAGGCTGTAGTAAAAAAATCACATGCCTTGTCTAGCTCCATGTCACAGGGAATACTCGTGTTACAGAGAATAATCATAGATTGTTTTTACATAGCACATCCTATACTTGTTTTAGGTGCCATATGCATTTTTTTAAAAGGATAAATCTGAATACTTGGATTCCCCATTTTAGCCTTTCAGGCTAAGACGCTGAGCGGTTCGGATCCCTAGCTCTATGTAATGGAGTGAGCTCCTGTTACATGTCCCAGCTTCTGCCAACCTAGCAGTTTGAAAGCATGTAAAAATGCAAAGAGAAAAATAGGGACGATCTTTGGTGGGAAGGTAACAGCATTCCGTGCACCTTCAGTGTTTAGTTATGCCAGCCACATGACCATGGAGACATCTTCGGACAGCGCTGGCTCTTTGGCTTTGAAACAGAGATGAGCACTGCTCTCTAGAGTCGGGAATGACTAGCACATATGGATGAGGGGAACCTTTACCTTTACCTTTATTCCCTTTCAACAATCAATCAAAATCTGTAGTGTATTATGTATCATAACTTTTAGGTTAATCAACCCTTTTCTCTTGAGAGACAATAACTAGCTCTTTAAGCTCTACCTGATTCCATCATGTTCTTAGCAGGAGAGTTGAGCTATGCTTCAACAGACTTTCTAAATCCTCAATGGTATTTTTTTAACACCTGGAAGAGAACAACTGGAAGATTAAAGACATCAGCCTCACAATCAAATGCAGATTAGTGCAATAATGTTTCCAATTGCTACTTATGGCAGTGAAACGTGGACTGTGAAAAAGCCAGATAGGAGAAAGGTGGATGTCTTTGAACAGTGGTGCTGGAGGTGACTATTATGCTTCCCATGGGCTGCAAAATTATCAAATAAATCCTAGACCTATCTTATCAAAAAATCACTTGAAGCCAAGATTGCCAAACAGAGACTGTCATACATCCAACCAACAATAATAGGGTATAACTACTGGTGCTATAAGTTTTTGCAGCTATACTTCCATTGTCCTCTGATTTTGGTAAATGTTGCACATTTATTATATTACATTAAAACAACTGTGCTTCAACTTCTGTCTGTCTAATCCAGGATTCTAAGACTTCTAAGGGGAACATTTTTATTTATTATTATTTATCCAGACAGGTAGATATTACCTTTCCAGCAGTTGCGCAGGTAGGCATGATACCTTCATTGTGTAGACAAGCTTATACTAATGAAGGTGTGATTACTGCACCTTATTCTGAACCATGGCCTGTTGATAGTATTATCTGCTGAGTGTCCCTATTCCACCATCAATCATGCAAGAGATTATTCTCAAACATCTCATATTAAACACTTTCAGCCTATGTAGATTAATTAGATTATATCTGTCCACAGTTCTATGTAGAATAAAATTGGCATGGTAGCTCAAAAATCTCTTTTCAGGGTGATGTTTTTCTTCTTTCAGAGGCATCACTGTTGTAAAAGTCGCTTGAGCAAAACCATGTTGTACAACATCAATATATACAGCAACCATTGATGTAGCAATCAAAGAGGTACATTCAATATTTAGATTAATCCACCTGCTCCGTAAACTCATCTCTTAGGGTTAATTCAGGTGCCATCAGTTGACATGGCCTTGGTCTTTTTTGCATTTATTCATAGTCTCTTTTGTTTTTGACATCTAATATATCCTGTGGTTTTTTTATTCTTCTATAAAAACAAAATCATTTGGATATGTTGCATCTGGAAAGTTCAGCTCATTTACACACTGAACTCCTGCAAGTCCACCCAGACCTTTGCTATTGACAGCTGAAGTGTTACAATGCTGGAAACAGCATTTTGAATTAATTTTCTATAATCCGTATTATAGAATCCACTAAGCCGTATCTGTAATCCACTAGTTGCATTAGATTAGGTACTAAACGATCCAGATTCATCCTCTAATATTGTATGTGAAGATGAAGCAGACAAAACAGAGCTGTAGCCATAGTTCAACAACATAAAACTAGTAAATATATTCAGGTGTGGAGGTTGCTCCTTAATTTTCAATTAGCAGGTCAGTCCAAAATTAGAGGAACACTTATAAAGAACCAGAGAAATCAGGAGAACTAGGCAGTTTAAATATGCATAAAGAATTATTGTAAATTTAAGCTCTCTACAAGAATCTGAACTACTAACAGTCAAGAGAAATTAGCGGGAGTTAAGAATGGGAGGAATTCAAGATAGGCTGGACTTTGATCTCTTGGGACTCATGACTAATGATGCATTTGACCCCTCCCTCAGGCTCAGCATAGTCATTTGCTACATCACTTCCATATGAGAGATTATATATCAAGCAGCCATTATTAGAAACTTGAAGTCCCCACCCTGTTCAATATTGAACTATTTATTCTCATCCTGTACTTTCATCAGGCATTCTTATCAGATTTAGCAACCAGCTTTTCATTCCATATTTGTACAAAATATTGTTTTCTAATCCTATTCACGTTACCATATATTTTCTCCAAATCAATAAACAGCAGCAAAGCCTCTTTCTTGGATTCAAACAAAAAGAAACTAATAACCCAAACAATAGGCATTTTATATGCATCTCATCCCATACTAAATTCTTGTCAATTTTACCCCCAAAATAACCATCTGAGGATATGTAAAATTGTCAAACTAGCATTCTCTTCCTAATTCTTCTTAGGGTACCTAAAATTCAGAAGGCCAGGAGGAAAATGCGAGGAAAGAGTTCCCTGAAAGGGAGAAATAGCTTGTCCTCAAGCCTTCAATCAAGGTAAAAAGGGCACCATGTGGAGATCCAGACCTAAAAACATAACGAAGTAAGAAATTAATTTTTTTGCTGGATGCAGAGAATGATACGTGTTTTAGAGGAACAAAAGCAGAAAACAGCACTTTCCCCATAGAAAAACAAAAAGACTCTGTGTATATTTGTTTGCCTGTAGTTAAAGCCTAGTGATACCAGCCAGTTATGTTCAAATGATGCAGCAAGCTAACTATCACTGGAAGTTCAACGCTAGTGCATATTGTTTTAGTAATAACCATTGATGCAGCCTGCCAAAAAATGCAACTAATAAATCATGGAGTCTCTATTTGTGATTTGTTTTGTGCAACACGTAAGATCTTAGGGGAAGCTAGAGGGAAGGATGATGCAGTGGTGGGTTCTGGATCCTGTTCCAACCGGCATGTGCACACACACACACAGCACGCACATTCATTTTGGCGCGTCCACAATGTTCAAGCTGATCAGCGTGCATTCCAGCTGCTCAGCTCTGCTCCGTGCGCATGCACAGAAGCGCTGAAGACTTAGAAGACCGGTAAGGAACTTAGGCAGGCGGGTGGGCCCTCCAGAGCACTGTACCGGAACGGTATCTGGTGCTCTGGGCAGGCTCCGGTACGCCTGTAACAAGGCATACCGCCTGCAACCCTCCACTGGAATGATGGCCCCAAAGATAGGTGGAGGCTTAATATACAGTACCAGTATCCCCCTCCCCCCCAAAATAGGGCTGGGTGTGGGCAGGGAGAGTAGTTGGTAAAGAAGAACTAACTTAAGGTTTATTGCTTTTGGTTCTTACTTTAAAATGATGCGCTGCTGAAACAGTTACACAGTGGGAGAGAAAAATAATGAACTTGTAGGCTGCATGTTGTTCTGGGGCCATTGGTTGTCCATCCTAATGCTAATCAAGCCAGGGATGGAACCACCTGGCTTTGTTAGCGGTCCCTGTGGCGAGAGGAACCAAAGGGAGTGCTTGAAGCAACATGGGGCAGCACACCTTCAGACTGATCAATATTCAAGGTATCCAACATGCTAACATTGCAGTTAATTTTAGAATGTGAAAGGAAGCAAGTTCTTCTTATAGTTATTATTTATCTGGAAATGAGAACAACAGGATCAAGTTTTGTTTATTTCCTAAATAGGGAAGTGAAAGTGTGTGTTTGTGTGTGGAAACACAATTTTGTAATTAGAACATATGACCACATTTGTAATTAAAGCAAGCAAGCACCATAAACTCCTAATATTCTGATAAAAAGTATTCGTGCTTAGAAAGTTTGTATCTGAATTTAAAATTATGGAAAGGAGTAATATATGCAAAAGGAAGGAGGGGTTAAAAAAGTGCAAATCCTTTAACACCACATAGTGAATTAATCAAATGGGTTATGGACTGAGGACTACATAATTAAACATGTAAGGTATGAAGGTAAAGTACCAGAATACATGAAGAGGATAATTCCTTTAGTCAGCAAATGGGCAATAACAAGAAAGGAATTTTTGTCTTGGGATATTGAGCAGTTGTATAAACATATGATGCAAAGGCTTTTTCAAATAGACATAACATTGCCATATGCTCCATCAAAAAACTGCGGAGGAACTTGGGAAAAATAGAATGATTTAAGACCAGCTATATTCCTTTCTGCCATCACTTGGTTTGCTGAGCACAGACAGCACAAGGTAAGGAGTGTCGTTAAATGAGGACACATTGAAAGACCAGAGTGTGCCCCAGAGAGCCCTGGGCTGAGATAATGAAAGCTAGTAAACATCACCAAGGAGCGGCTGTCTTCCTTAGAGCACAGAAGAAAAAAGCATTCTGCACTTGCATTAAGTCCTCTGATCCCTCATTGCATATGCAATAGCTACTTCAGCGGCGCACCAGAAGCCCATTAAAATGGTTAGACCTACATCCCATTTGCAAACTTTGGTTGTCCGTGTGCAGATGACTAAGAAGGCAAAGTTTGGATTGAAAGGGCAGAAGAAAATGCGGTAGAAGAGAGCCTCTGCTCTTGTATAAATATCACACCTTGATTTATACCATTCTGCCTTGGCCAAAATTCTCTACGCTATTGGCTCAGCATGCCTGAGCACAGAAACTTGGGAGAAGAACACTAAGCTGCCTTAGGGACTGAGGCTGGATAAGCATATTTTGCTAATCTTGTTTTTGCAAGCATTAGAGCACAATCTGCTCCATTGTTTCCTTAAGCACAACCCAAGCAATCACAATCAAGTCCAGGTTAAAGTTGAGATGAGCATAAACTGGAGGCTGCAACTCCTGAGTAACAGCTTTGGTTTTCTTCCTTATCTCCTGGGAGAACAGCAAAGAGTAGAAAGGAAGAGAAAATGTAACATTATATGCTAAAACTAATCTTAAATTCATAAGGACAGGGATACTATAAGGATACAGGGATAATGTAAGGATTTAGCTTTCTCTGCATTTTTTCCCCAATCAATAAATAAAATTTCATTTAGCCATTGAGAAGATTAGAAGGGGAAGGGGAAGAGAAAGAAGGGGCAGGGACAGGGGAAGAAGAAGAAGAAGAAGAAGAAGAAGAAGAAGAAGAAGAAGAAGAAGAAGAAGAAGAAGAAGAAGAAGAAGAAGAAGAAGAAGAAGAAGAAGAAGAAGAAGATGATGATTTCCTATCATCACTGCCACTACTACAAACAAAATGATATATTTTTTTTAAAAAATAACTCGATTACAAGCTACTTAATTTGGAGCTCAGTTTTTTTTTTTATATTGAAAAAGTTTTATTGGTTTTTTTTCAATAGGATAGGGTAAGGGATACAAAGAAATTTTGAGAGCATTCACGTCAAAGTCGTCGGCCCTACCGGGACATCAAAATAGATCATTAACAAAAAACATTTTCCGTACACTACAAAGTGAAAGCAAGTACTGTACATATTTCTAAGTTCTCAGTTCTATGCTGTCAGTCATCTACAAAAATCCAGATACACATGTTATACAATATTATTCAAAAAAATCAAGGCAAAGTTATTTTTTAGATCTAAGTCTCTTGGCAATTGTATCTTCTATCTCTCCTTCTAGGCCCCAGCGGGCGGGGCCGTGGCCCCCCCTGCCCCCCCTAGATCTTCCCCCAGGACAGAGGAATGTTTTTTTAAGAAAGGCTTCCGCCTCAGCAACTGTTTTAATCCTCACTCTTCCTCCTTCCCAGAACACCAGCATCCCTTCGGGCGTCACCCACCTGAACCAGATCCCGTGGTCAAACAATTTTTTAGACAAGAAGGAAAATTTCCTTCTTGCTTCTCTAATCTTTCTTGGGATCTGCTTCAGGATGGCAACCTCCTTTTGTTGGTAAATTAACGGACCTCCTCTTTGCACTTTCAAGATTTCCTCTCTGGTTGACCTTCTAACAAATTTAACATGTATCTCTCTGGGTACTTCATTTATCCTGGCATATGCAGAGTTTATTCTGTAGGCTAGGTCAATGTCCCCCCTGATCTCATCCTTAGGTTTATGTAAATAGTCTGCTATAATTGTGCTCATGAGTTCAGGGAGACATTCACCAGATTCCTCAGAAACATTCTGAAATCTCAAAAAATATGTCATCCTTTCCATATCAATCCTAGACACATGCCCATTTATTTCCACAACCTCATTAGTAACATTTTTAATCTCTCCCTTAGCCCCCGCCAGCCCCCCTTCCAGTTCTTCATTCTTCTGTGTGTTCTCAGGCACCTGTTTCCGTGTGTCCAATAATTCCTTTTTAAAGTTGATATTTTCTGCCCTCTGGGCCTTGATTTCTTGTACCAAAGTTTGTATAACAGATTCGAGAGAGGCCATCCTTAGTTCTAAGCTTGCCAGTGCTGATTCTTGTGCCATGATTAGCTGTTAAAATCCATGCCACTAAAATGGCGTTTTTTGGGTGGGGCTGTTGAGGCAAATCAGGAGCCAAAAGTTCAGTTCAGGGTTGTAAAGTTCAGGATCCAAGAGAGAAACAATTTTCCAAATCAATAAGTATAATAAGAAGGCACTCCAGAAAAGAAATCACAAATCCCAAAAAAAAATTCTTCTTTAGTAACCAGAGGGAGTCCAAGAGCTCAGTTTTAATTACATTAGTTTATCTAAAAAAGCATAGGTTTTACATGTAAAAATTCAGTTTTTAATCTTTGGCATCAGCAACTAGCAATGGAACTCAACTACTGCTGGTCTTATAGGCAATACTGAACAAGGGAATGCGCTTGTGTTGTTCAGGACAACACAAACCATTTTGAGAGGCACTTTTCAATATACACTGACTGTATATTGATGGAGGAAGTGTGTTCTTTGTGTATCCATACTGTATTGGAGTTTACAGATTAACAGCATTGGAAGGGACCTTGCAGGTCATCTAGTCCAACCCCCTGCCCAAGCAGGAGACATCTGCCTCTATCTAGGATTGAACACACAACCTCATGATTGGGAGGCAAGAGCTCCACCTCTAGGCCACGGCAGCAGGTCCTTGTGAAGCCCTTAAAATGGGTACCTCAATATTCCACAGCAAAGGTGTCCACATGAGGAATGAAATAAGTTAAGATGGTAACTGCAATTTAAACCATTCCCCTTTTTAGATGTGTCTTCTCATATGATAGAAATCCATATTTTCTTATATTTTAGGCTTTTCACTCATAATTAAATCTTCACTTTCAATTCTCTGCATGAATTCATCTACACGATGAAATCAACTTCATACTGTAACCTTTCCCTCTCTCTTAATTTCACTGATTCAGAATGTATTTCTTTTTCCTTCTCTTATTTCATTTGTTAATTATACTCTTTGCCATTTACTCTTCTTTTATCTCTAATTGATCTTCTATATGCCAGTATGTGGGTTTGGGCCACATTTGAATCAAATGCCACAAGGGCAACCAAAGGTCAGTTTTGCCCCAAGCATACCCACCACTGTTCTACGCAAGCTAGACTCAAATGACTACCTTGCAAACCAACATTTTGAATGCAACCGATTAGTAAATACATATATATAAGATATGAGTTAAATAAATAAATGACCAAATGCAGCATTTTCTATAAACTTCAGGGAAGAGCACAAATCAATAGCATTGATGAAAAATTGTGCACTGAGGGGCATTTTTTCTTTAAAGAAAAAAGTTACTAAAAGTTACTAAAACATTAATTGGTACCTGTATTCTATTTTTAAAAATATTGTTCATTGTTTCATAAAAAGTAAAATACAAAGCAGAAAAACAAACAAACAAAATGAAATGAAACAAAGCATACATTCAACCTTAATGCTAAATGTATTCTAAAACACTTCCAAAGCTATATTCATTTTTTTTAGATGTTGCCAATATAAATAAAAAAGAATGAAGAATTTTTCTGTATATCTGCCTATGCTTTTTTTGATAAAATAGGTTGATTAAAAGCAAACTTTCAGAATTATTAATATCCTACTGGAGTATAATGACTACCTGAACTGAATGTATGCAGGAGAGACTTACAGTTTAAACTCCAAATTATATTTCAATTTAGCACAGTATCTTTATTTTATTTTTGTGGGAATTAATGGCAAAAGAACAGGGATCATTACATTTATATAATCCTTAGTTATACATTTCTTTGGATCATCACTATAAGTGGCTATTACTAAACCCTGTGTCTTATGATCACGATTGTCTTAAACTTTCCCGCCATAGCAGAGTGTTAGTAAGGTATTAATACCAATCAATACATAGGAATGATGAAAAATTGATGGGATCTGATCCAAAAAAACCCCAATGCAAACACACACGACCTCTTGACTAAGAGTTGATCGACTCCAGTGAATCTATAAATATCTATATAACAATGAAGCATTAGGCTTCTGAATGATGAGTACCACATATTTCACTTTCAGCCAGAAAAAAAGCCAATGGATGCCAACTGGTAATTTTTGTTATTTCAAGTCGATTGTATGAATAAATGTTTTCTTGGATAGAGGTTATTCCTTTGCCCTCCATTTTGCAGTTGCCAAATTTCAACAGGACTAACACATTGATCACACATTAAGCAACAAAAGTTACAATCTAAATGTTGCCTATGCAGATTTCCTTGAACCAGTCCAGCAGATATAAAGAGTAAGGAAGATTATCTTGACAGAAATATGTAGGAACTGTTTCCTAGGCAAAGGGGCTGAACCATTTTTTTACTCTAGACTGATTTAAGTATTTGGGAGAGGCTCAGACATTTGTCTAATTCACTGGATTATAAGAACTAGGAATTGGTACAGCACAGTGATACTTGCAAGTTTCTGTTATTGTAGCCAATCTTAATAAAAGAAGTATCAGCCTTCCTTTAGAGTAGATTTCTTGGTTTCTGTAGAATAGATAGAAAAATCACTCAAACAACCTTTCTGTCTAATTCAATCAAATTGGGCAGGGGCTAATGCCAAATTCAGAGAATAGTCCTATAATTGTCAAACTTTTAACATGCTTTTTTTAACAACTTGTGCATGTAACCTTGCTTTGCTTCAAAACTGAATTTTCTGTCACAAGCTACACACGTTGTAATACAGACCTCTACCCATTTTGCATCATCACCTTATCGTGAATGACATTTCTTTCCCAGAAAAATTTGACTGTTGGTTCCTTATTGTTCCTCATTGTTACAGCAATTTTTCTGCTCTAAATCTTTTCTCAATCTTCCCCAATTTTGTGCTCTTCAATGTATTTAATCACAAACCCTATTGTTCTCATTGAACCAGCATGGAAATTAAGGTGTGTCAACTTTTTCAACTTTCAATTTCCAAACATTAGGGGTGCTCAAAAATTATAATATGCCTTGGAGATTGTAAATATATTTTGGCTACTTTAACATAATTTAGATGTAATTGGTCAGTAACTACATAAACATCATAACTTTTTAACATTTTGTTTGTTTCATAGCTATCTGGCTCCGGATTGTAGCAGTTTGTTCAAGAAATCCAGCTGGAAAGTGCTATGCAGATATGGAATCTAGTTGCAGATCTATGACATATCTTTGATAATTCATGCAGGAATCAAACCTAATAATGCACTGATAAATTCTGACAAAGAGAGAAGAGAGTAAATACTATAGAATATAATCCAAAAGCTAATGATGAATGCAACAAAGTGTGAAGAGAAGTTGTTTGAGATGATTATGATAGCAATACGAGAAAAATGGTAGTTAATAGAATATCAGGCTGAGAGTCGCTAGTAACGGAACAGACTAAATACCCATTAAAAATACTGGGGAAAGGATTATTAGATTATCTAATACAATAATACATGAATAGCAAAGATAGATGTTAAGAAACAACCAAGTCATCTTCTGGAGACAAGCAGTTTCTTCCTCAAACTGAGTAATCCTTACTGAAACCCTCACCAATACACATTGGTCAGCTTCAAACAATGAAACAAAAGAAAATAGGGGGTGACTTTGCTTTGATAAATTTCTTGTGATTAGCATATTGTAAAACACCCACAAACACAATCAAATTAATTTTTTCTTGTGTCTGTACACATACACAAACATACTAAATTCCAGAATGCATACATGAAGATAAATTACTCCATGGTAAATTGTTGCAAATATTATTTGCAATTAGATGTTTGTATTTAGAGATGGAATTTCATGCTGCAAGATCTGGTGATGAAATCATTTAGACTCCTCTGAGAAACGTCTTTCATCCTCTTTATGAGAGCCGCGTTCATGGCAGCTTTTATATCAGCAAGAAGAGTATCTCAGATAATTTCTCCTTCCATGGAGAATCAATACTGCGTAATCCATCAGTGCGATCGTCCTTTCTTATTTGTTCAGATTTCATTCTATGGACAGACTATCAGAATAATGAATATAATGCTTTTTGCCTGAACAATTGAAGCAACTCCGTGGGAAAGACATCATGATCCAGTTAACTGAAGAATATTTTAGCAGCATAGGAAAAATAGCGAATTCCGTAGACTTAACTGATGTCTTTCCAATTGTAGAAGCAGAGCAGTAAATCTACTGCAGAGGATCAAAGCCAAACAGCGATTTCATTAAAAGCGAGAAACAATTCCTGAAGACATTTCTTTCCCCAAAGTATATGTATCATACTCAAACAAATCTAGAGTGGCCTCACCAACACAAATGAGAAACAAGAACAACAACACTTGCTACTTCGGAAGAAAATAGAAAACTATAGATTTTATTTGCTGTAGAAATATCATCCATATCTGTTCACTCAATAACCGTTTCACTTCTGCAAAAAAAGGTTTCAACTCCTTTCCCAAATGCCTTTAAGGATATTTAAAGATTCTATAATACTTCTTTAAATGCTGTAAGCAAAATCTTTGTGCATAGAATGGCATTATGGTTTCATCATAAACTTATTTGTACACATTATCTAACCCACATAAGTTGTGTATACATTCTTCACATTTGTAGTAGAAAAGGAAAACAAAACACAATTTAAATTCCTCCAACACTTTATGTAACGCATACAAGGTCAAAATTCAATTAAAATCAGTTGATGAATTCTTCTGCTAAATCAGTATACATAATATTTACTAAATGCAACTGAAGACAAGATGGATTTATCTGGGTCTCATTTTTATGGGTAGTGGAAGAAAATGATATAAAACTATAAAGAAACGGGGCATATTTTGAGTAGACATACTAGTAGAGTTGAGATCTTCTGATTTGTTCCTAGGTATTTATTTATTTAAGCATTCTGCCATTCTTTCTGTAACTTTGTATAATACTCCTAAAATATAGATGTTCATGACTACTACTTGTAGATGACACAATTTTTGGATAATCCTGGAATTAATTTCACGGGCGTACAACAGTTCCTTTCTGGTTAGAAACCCTTCAAAGTAGGAAAGGTGTGGCTGGTTCAAAATCACTCAATTAATCTAATCAAAGTTGTGATGTTATTTAAGTTACTCCCCTTAAATGTTCTAACCAAACAGGTCTACTTTTGTGTCCAATAAAATGAATAACAAACAGAGGGGGGGAAAGTCTGGGCACTTCTTGTCATGGTCAGCTGGATAAAGAGAGTTTAGTATGAATGGCAACCTGCAAAGATGCTCCTGAGAAAGAACCAAAGCAGTTGATCTTTCAGCAATAACTCTTCATGACACACAGAGATGAGTCCAGGTCTGCCTTCTCTTAAATTACACAGTAACCATTTTATCCCATTAGCTTTACTAATATGATATATGCATGTAGATCAAATAGTACTGTTGGTAGAGTCAGGTTTTTTGCCCCATTTTATGCTGGTTTATTTACACTCACGAGAGAATTTGTGTCACACACACACATACCTAGTACCTCCTTCACATCTAACAGTTCACATTCCTAATGTTTAAGAAAAATCTATAGGTCCATGGCAACACAGTTGTTTTTATTTTAACACAGGAAGAGGCCTGCTAGATCAAACAAAGCCCATCTAGGACAGCATTATGTTCCCACAATGGCCAATCAATTGCACGGAAAGCCCACAAGGAGGACATGAATCAATACCATTCTCCCATATGTTTTCTAGCTACCAGTATTTTGACTGATTCTATGCCTGATACCAGAGGCAGAATAGCCATCATGACTTGTAACCAATAAACTGCCTTATCTTTATGAAATAAATATTGGGCCTGTGTCCAACGATTATAACATCTAGAAAACTGTTTGCAGTGCAATGGGGGAGTCATTACTTTTCCCTTTCTTCAGGTCAAGTAAATGCTGAGAAAGATTGATAACTTGTAGAGAGATAAAGGAAAGAATGCTGAAAAGATGAGATTGGTAGACCTAATAAGGGAGACCATCCCACACAATATAGTTGCCTGGTAGAGCTCAGAGAGTGATGAATCAGAGTTGGAGTCCCAGCAGGGAGACATCTCATCATCAAACATCCCAGGATCCACAAAAGGAAACTACTAAGAAACAGAAGAATAAAGAAAACTCAACTATATTGGAATGCATGGAAGAGAAAGACTGCAAAATGTTGAAAGTAAGAATTGGAGGTGTGACTAAGCACAGCATGCTAGCAATTTGATAGCATGAGCCATGATGAAACAAAGTAAGGAAGCAAGGAAAAGCATCAGGAAACCGTAGAAATAGAAGGATATGGTCAGCTGGTGCAGAAGATGAAAGTGCAAAGCAATCTATAATGTTGCTTCCTTAGCCATAGAGAAGAGTAACATCGTAGACTTCAAGTGCTAGTAAAATTAAATACCAATTATAAATCCTGCACTCTATTTGCTGAAGTTCAAAAAAGAGAATTCACAAGTCAGAACTGAAGTGGCAGAAGCAATAAAATCCAGTGGGCCACAACCACATACAATAGACAGAAGGAAGTCTTGTTCTCAATATACTAAACCAGGGATGTCCAAACTTGGGAACTTTAAGACTTGTGGACTTCAACTCCCAGAATTCTGGGAGTTGAAGTCCACAAGTCTTAAAGTTCCCAAGTTTGGACATCCCTGTACTAAACTATATTACTGTATGGTATCTTGGAATAAAAAAGAAAAGGTTGTTTTAGAGCATCCAGGGAGAATTCCTTAAAGCAGCTATAAGGTGTCCCAAATTTCCAGTTGACTACCAGAAAAATATGTATTTACTTTCATTAAAGGAATTGTGGCAGTGACTGCACACATGCTTACATGCTTATATGCATTGCAAGTGCCCTATTCCTTCCAAAGCATTGTGTTACAGTGATATAGCAATACTCAACTGCTTTGAAACTTGTGGAATCTGATATTCAACGTATTTTGACATGAACATTTTGTCCCAGTACTTGTCGTTTGTTTGGTATTTGATGCACAAGCTTGTCAATGATGGCTGCCTCATAACTCACTACCCTTTTCAGGGTCACACATTTGTCATAGAGTTTGTTTGGTACTCGTTTTTAGTATTCATTGTGTCTCCTGGAACCAATTAATGACGAGTACTGACATACCTCTGTACTTGAAATATGCTGCTGAAAGAAACTTACGAATTATTTTAAGGTTATATAAGCTACAAGAAATACAGATAAAGGTGAAATCTGCAGAAATGCATTTCAAATGTATATTTGGTATCTACCTACATTAAACCAATCTGATGAGACACATTTGGTAGTTCTACAGATGCATATACATTGCTTGTCTTCTTTTTATACTTCTTTCTTCGTTTAAAAAAAAAGACTCAAAATATTCCCATTTATATAGAAATGGATGAAAGACTGCATTTGGCAAGCCTCTTTCATTTTGTAATTTGTTTCATTGTGCAAATGCAGCAAAGGGGTTTTCTATTATGCTTTCAGTTTGAGTCTGCATAGAGTAACTTCCAGCTGTTGACTGTGCGATTAGTCCTTTAAAGTGCAAAAATGGCTGTTTACAAATACCCATAATTACTGTAATTTTCAGGCAAGAAATCTGCATTCACCTCAAACCAGCCTACATGCCAGTTTTTGCCTGGACAAAATTGTTTTTTTTCTCTAAGGCTAGAAATCTCAGTCATTTTTATTCTTAAAAATTAACAAAATATATTTTGACTCAAAAGTAGATTTTAGCATGAATAGACCTTTGAGACATCCAACTGTTTCAATAAAATTTCCTATTTTGGGGGGAGCAATTTTTTTTTCCTTGATAGCATTTGTTTTTATATGCACTGCACTGGAATGATGTTTTCTGAATTCTGCCAGAAAAGACTTATCATATGTGGATGCCATTGCTGTAACATAAAGATAAGGATGGAAGCTTATTGCACGCATAAGCTCATGAGTCTGTAAATTGGAACTATCCTTCAAAGTACAATGAATTTTACCAATCCAAGAATTTTAAAAAAAAAGAAAAATAATGAAATACGTACACAAATAAGCTACACATGCTGTTTTCCACAAAAATATTTTATTTCATTGACTTAAAAATATGTGCAGGCTTACCTCATGGAAGAAAAAATATATAAAGCCATTGACCCATTTCTTACTATGCCAGGGATGTCCAAACTTGGGAACTTTAAGACTTGTGGACTTCAACTGCCAGAATTCCCCAGCCAGCATAGCTGGCTGGGGAATTCTGGCAGTTGAAGTCCACAAGTCTTAAAGTTCCCAAGTTTGGACATCCCTGTACTATGCTTTCAGTAGAGCAGGATTATGGGCTGGAGGAACAGTGGGAGGGTCCACCTCCAAAAGTTTCTATGCTTGGAATTCTCTGCCTTAGAATTACTCAAGTACAAAATGCATTGTCTTCATCCATTGGATGGTCTTGGACAAGGAACAAAAGTGATGTACAGTACATATGGACAGTTCCACACAGGCCTCATCTTTGGAGTAACAGGCAATAAATCTGGTGCATAGATATAAGAAGATAAAATATTTGAAAGCGTTGTCTGTATGGAATCAGGATGATTATACTGTATAGTCTTGTCTTTTCATTTATAATATCATCCATACCCTGTCTGCTATATGTGAGGTAGCAGATTAAACAAGTGGTGGCAGAGAGGGAGTAGGTGCAGATTAAATATTACTAGAGCAAAAGCAGACCAACTTCCTTGCTGAGCATGCTCTAATTCAGGGGTGTCAAACTCAAAGCCCAGGGACCAGATTTGGCCCACAGGGTACTTAGATCTGGCTTGCTGGGCTGTCCTGGAAACAATGAAGGACCAGCCTACAGTGCTTCTGCCAGTGAAAACGGGCTCCCAAGCTCCATTTCCAGCTGCATGACCTCCTGCAACCCTCTGCCAGTGAAAATGGAGGGTTGTTCCTCCTAAGCTCCGTTTTCAGTGGCAGAGGGTCCAAGGAGGCCATGGCAGCTGAAAACAGAATTCGTAAGCCCGTTTTCGGTGGCAAAGCAGTCGGGCCACCACAGGCACACCCGACAGGAATGATATTGAGCTAGCCACACCAGCCTTCCCCAAGGTCAAACATAACCCTGATGCAACCCTCAATGAAATCAAATTTGACACCCCTGATCTAATTCAAAGATAAAAGTATTTATGATATTCATTAAAAAGCTATTACTTGCACACAGATTTTTTTTGGTAGAAAGCTTAAGATTTCTTCTCACTAGGTTATTCCTGGGTTCAGCGTTTTTTAAACCTCTTTGTCTGTGCTTTCTGTACCTGACTGTAACTGGTGGATGATAGGATTCTACTCAAATAAAAGGGTCATAAGGTTATATAGTCTGTCCTGCAGTCTTTTTGTCTGTCGCCGTCCCCCCCCCACTTTATAAATGAGAAGGAGATAGGATACCTTGCATATCCCACTAGGAAAAAAAAGTGGGTGAGATGGTGGAATTGCTTCATCCTGTTCGCTTCCTGCCATTTGTTCACTAGTCTTACTCAATCTTCAGCTGCTGTGCAGCTTGTGAATATTTTAAATTTTCACATAGAAAAGCAGGTGAAAAAACTTTGAGGAGACAAATGATAAATTCAACAATCCTTTACCTCTCTGGGCTTTTACTCTAAGGACTCCCTCCAAAGAGGCTTTTTGGTCCCAAAAATGTTTAGGAAAAAGTCAATTGCCTATCTGTAATAGGTATGTCAACCTTTTTGACAGGACTATCTAAACCAGAGATATGCCCATGAACACAATCAAAACATCTCTTCTCTTTTAAACAGTGAGTAATTCTAAGGAGATGATAAATATCCAGTACATCATAGATGAAGACACATACTGTCCCAAACAATATGGCCTTTGAGAACCTGTTAGTCAATAAAATAAAACACTCCATTCTCTTTAATTAACATATGAAATAAACACAATCTGCAACACCTAGCGTGCAGCAGCAATTAAGAGGCAAGGCTTAGTTAAACCTTCTAATATCTCATTTAAATATGCAATTAAGGGATAATTGCTTACAATCAATAAAAAATGAATTATTTTACAGGGGGCTAAATTATTATTATTTTTAGTGGGGCTTTCTGCTACTTTAGAGAGAATTTTATACCTCTTGCTAGATCAACATTCTGCCACTTTAGAGTCTTTTGATTTATTCTGGTAGAATAGCAACAGCTTTAAAAACGTAGCCTTCAGAAGCCAGTGGTCACTTTTATTGTTCCAATTTTAGTCCTGGGAATTGTAGTTTTGGATCTTAAACAAATGATGGTAAGCACCTAAGTAAACTGTAGCTCCCAAGGTGGTTTAAGGGCAGTTAAAAACAGGTTTGTATTTCCTGTACATTTTATGTTATCTATTGGCTGCAGCTTTCTCTGTCTTTGCTGATTTTGTCCAAACAAAATAAAATATTCATATACAAGCCATATCTTCCTACAAACGTGATCGGGCCAGAAACCTTGAAAAAGAAAAGGCATTTTTGATCAGCGTTCAGCCTTCCCAAAAACAACACAACTTTCACATAGTTCAGATCCTCTGTGAAAATCCTTCTAATAGTATTAATTCTGATTAGCATGCACAAAATAACAATGTATTGCAGGAACTCTAAAATTATAAAATTGAATGAAACAGAAACAAAGCAAACTTACTGGCACTTTTTTTCACCTCCTAACATTAATCAAATGTCTTTTTTGACAGATCATAAAAATATTAATTTCAGAATGGATACAAGAAATAAACTTATTTTTTTGGGGGGGGGGGAACTCCTTAGCAAATCAGTTCCTTTGCTGCCATTTCCCAGCTAGATGTTCCTAAGATGCACTGAATTACATTTCCCAACATTTATCACTTACTCCATACAGACTTGCATTATTCTTTGGAGATGTAATTCCTTTTGGTATAATTAATGCACAGAGCTGTATGGCAACTACCATGAGTGCTAAGGAAATCTAACACATTTAAAGGTTGCTCTGTGTTACCAAAACAGCCTGAAATAAGCCTAACAGTTGCAATCAATTATACAAGCAAAGAACAAGTGTGATTATAGGCACTTTGTAATATCCATTTTTTTACACATACAGGGTCAGATAGCTGACATCAATATAGACAATATTAGGGAGAAAGTTAGTTGAACCTGTGGTAAAGACCGAAGCCAAGGGATAGACTTCTGATCATTCTGTCTAAATGGAATCAAGAATACCATTCCCATCCATATGTAAACATTCTTGTTTTCATGTGTTTATTTAGCAATTTAACAGATTTTTAAAACCAGCCATCTCTCTCACAGAGGGACCCTGTGCAATGTACAAATAAAATATTAAAAACATATACAGAATTTAAAAAGAGGCAAGTGATGTTAAAAATTAATTAAAGGCAGAAGGTGAGCTTTTAGGGCACTAACCAGGCCCATGGCTGATTGCCTCTCTGTGCACTCTGAACAAGGCTGACCAGCCATGTTTTCAGGGCTGTTTCATTGCTAAAAAAGCCAATACAGTTCTAGGCTGCATAAACAGAGGAACAGAATCAAGATCACATGAAGTGTTAATACCACTTTATAATGTCTTGGTAAGGCCACACTTGGAATACTGCATTCAGTTTTGGTCACCACGATGTAGAAAAGATGTGGAGACTCTGGAAAGAGTGCAGAGAAGAGCAACAAAGATGATTAGGGGACTGGAGACTAAAACATATGAAGAACGGTTGCAGGAACTGGGTATGTCTAGTTTGACGAAGAGAAGGACCAGGGGAGACATGATAGCAGTCTTCCGATATCTCAGAGGCTGCCACAAAGAAGAGGGAGTCAAACTATTCTCCAAAGCACCCGAGGGCAGAACAAGAACCAATGGGTGGAAACTAATCAAGGAGAGAAGCAACTTAGAACTGAGGAGAAATTTCCTGACAGTTAGAATCAGTGGAACAGCTTGCCTCCAGAAGTTGTGAATGCCCCAACACTGTAAGTCTTTAAAAAGATGTTGGATAGCCATTTGTCTGAAATGGTATAGGCAGGGGTCTGCAAAGTTGGCTCTTTTAAGACTGGCGGAGTTGAAGTCCGCCAGTCTTAAAAGAGCCAACTTTGCAGACCCCTGGTATAGGGCATCCTGCCTAGGCAGGGGGTTGGACTAGATGACCTCCAAGGTCCCTTCCAACTCTGCTTTGTATTCTACTATTGTTATGGCAACAATGACTACAAATGAGGATATCATGTCAATTGTAAAAGTTCTCCTGGCAAGAGATATTTTTCTTTATAACAAGTTGGGTACAACATTGTGGCATTAATTCTCCACATCATTTTCCTATATGAATACAAAATGCATTTCAGAAAATAACAAAGTCTTTACCATAGATGTTGATTCTTTATTATTTATAGAAGGAATTTTCAAACTGTTTCTATTAGAATTTGATGGGGTTCCATGAGAGATTTAAGAACAATAAGAACAACAACAAAAAGGTTTATTTGCACCTACACCCAATTCTCTTTCTTTGTTTTTGGAACAAAGAAAGTTCTTCAAGTTTTGTTTTGTTTTGTTTTTAAAAAGCTGCAATTGAAGACCCCTGATTAATACAACATAAACCAGTGTTTCCTCAACTCGGCAACCTTAAGATGTGTGGCTTTCGATGCATCAAACTCCCAGGCAACTCCCAGCTACTTGGGGACTTCTGGGAATTGAAGTTTATGTATCTTAAAATTGCCAAGTTTGAAAAATACCGCATGGAAACTAGGAGGATTGCATCAGCCAGCAGGACAAAGAGGGTTGGGTCTCAGCACAGCCTACAAAATTGCCCTTGCACCTCCCCCTGGGAGTCTCACCACCAATCAGAAAGCATTTCTTATACAGGAACGTGAAGCTCTGGGTTGGGGCCCTACAAAGGGCATAAAGCCAGGGCACTCTCAGCATCTCGGCCCTTTTTTCTTCTTCTTCAACATCTTTCAGGCATGTGATCCCCTTTTCCACAGGACCTCAAACCATGTGGTCCCGTCTACCAGTAAAACCATCTTTCCAAGCAGCCTCCATATTTCCTGTGTCTTTTCCCCCACTTGGAACTGAATCCAACAAAAAGATAGCACTTTCTTTTAGGAATTTCATCCCCACACCTCTCTTTTCAATTTTCCAGAATTCACTACGAATAACCTTAAGAAAGAAGCACAAATGGTTTTGCTTTTTTTTAAAAAAAATAGCTACTGCTTTTCATCTCTTTCACCTCTTTTTATGGTGCCATTTTATGTGCCTCTTGACTGGTATAACTTTTTATTTTAATGTGGAAACTTAAATTCAGAAGCTCTTGAAAAGCTAAAAAGGAAAATAAAAACTTTCTAAATAATTTAATAATAAGGCCTTCAAGACTGGAAATACTTCAGTTGATGCCTTGATACACTGGATTCCTGTTTAGTTCAATTCTTATAAGGGCCAATTGTAAAACACAACATAATTTTAATGAAACATTTTGGCCTTGACCAAGAAAGGATAATGCAGAGAGTCAATATCTTGGATGGAAGGCAGGGTATGATGCCCAGTGCAACAAGAAAAGGCAACCATAATTATGTATAAATAATTGCAAATACAGGAATAAATACCACATTGTTGTCAGTGATGAATCTTATCACATTTTCTGACTTTTTATACTTAAATTATAATTTAGCACGAGTTTTAAATTATTTAATATGTTTTAATGATATATATTGTTTTGTATTGTGATTTTAGTAATGCCTGTGCGCCGCCCTGGGTCCTGACAAGAAGGGCGGGGTATAAATTCGAAATAAATAAAAAAAATAAACATTTCTCTCCTCTAGCAGATTATATGCAAGTTAGATTGGATTTACTAGTAAGACCTAGTAATGGTTTTCATTAGATCAGATTCATATTCTGTTCTTCGGTCAGACCGAAGCCTGAAGATGGCAAGTGAGATCTTGCCAAAACGTTGCAAAGACAATCTAATTCTTACACATGAAAACACCCGAATAGAACAAGATCAGCATACCTACACCCATGAAAATCTGTGAAAACATATATATAGGTTTTTGAGCTGATAAATAAATAAATAAGGGAGACTAGGATAGATCTATTTCGAGCTTTTTAGCTCTCATCAGCTAGACATACCCTTACTGGGATTTGAACCGGGGCTGTATTATTTATTTATCAGCTCAAAAACCTAACACGCATGTAAAAAAAAGACTCTCCTAGTCTCTATCTCTGCCACTATCCTAGTCTCTGCCTTTCGGCTCATCACTATCCTAGACTATCCTAGTCTCCCTTATTTATTTATTTATCAGCTCAAAACCTAACATATATGTGTGTGTGTGTGTGTGTGTGATAATGTTGGTAAATATGAAAGGGTTAAAATGTACTGTAGTGATAATATCTTCAGCATATTATTTTTATTTATTTAATACAATTTATACAATTTATACTCCCATTATGATTATTAGTTCTAAATCACTGTGAAGATCTTGCATGTAGTTTGTTGTTATTGTATAGAAAAGAGTTATACTTTAGGTTTGCCATTTTTAAATATCAAGAGAACCAGTTTGGTCTAGCAGTTAAGGCACCAGTTAAGGCACTAGAAAGCAGAGGCTGTGGGTTCAAGTTCTGCCTTAATCGTGAAAACTATTTTGGTGACTTGAGACCAGTCACTCTCTCTCAATCCAATCCACCCCCCAGGGTTGTTGTTCTGGGGAAAATAGGAGGAGGAAGGATAAGTTTGGATAAGTTTGCTTCCTTGAGTTATTTTTTTAAAATAAAAATGGGATGGGATTAAAATAATAAAATAAAATGATAAAAAAATAAAAAATAAAATCTTGACCATCATACAAGGTTCTTTCAATATGAGATGAACTATATTTATTCTTCTAAATTCCAACTTTCACAGTTTAGCATTAAATGCGAACAATTTTGAAAACTCAAATGAAAATTGTAAGTATTTGATTATAAACAATCAGACAATAATTTATTACATTGATCAATGTGGTACCAATTTTTGAACCATCCAGAAAAATAACTTAAGATTTTGATAAAGATGTTGTTTCAGTACTTAATTCTGCAGATAATGAAATTAACATCTCTGAAATCTAATAGGAATGAGGTCATACATTTACTTTAATTATTAGAGATGCAATTAGGTTCCATTGTTGGATTTCCTACACCCTTAAAGCCATGAATACAGAGATATTTTAAATCTTCTGGATTCAGTATTTATTCAAATGTTGAATATCAGGTTAAAAAAATTCGTTCATATACCACTCCTTTATATTTCCCTTCTACTCCTGCTGGAACTGCCAATTAATTTCCTAGTTTGCAAATACCCTTTTTTCAACAAGAACAAAAATATTTGTTTTACAAGAGGTATCCTGTATTCCTGCTCATTTTAAATTCATCCTCTGCTTTAATTTAAGAGATAACTCATTCCTGTTTGCTGAGTCTTAATGCACTGTGATTTTTTTTCCCTACAAGCAATATACGTGTGTAATTAATAAACAATTTAGTATGTTGAGAAACCTAGGAACTTGGCAAATGTTCTGGGGATATGAAATCTCAGGAAAAGCAGCACATTATAAGAAATAGTAAGTAATTACTTATGTAAGCTTTTCTTTTTAATTCTAAGAACATTAGCTACTAATTACCTACTAATTACCAGTACTTCAGCAGGTGTATGCACTTAACTGTAGGCTAAAACCCCTGTGAAAAACAACCCCCTCGCACTACCTCTCTAGATTAAAAGAGAATCCCCTTGGACCTCATAACATGGCAGAGGTGCAGCAGAGCTGTTTACATGGCAGTGCTTAAACTGCTTGATTGCTTAAGGAGAAAACAGGCTCCGGTTTCTCTGCCTCTCTTTTTTCGTTAATGTCAAAGCAATTTGCTGAAATGAATAAGTGGACTAGTAACCAAATGAAATCTGGAGGGCAGGATGGTGATGGTGGGGGATGCAAATCTAAACTATGATTAAGATGTCTCCAACCCAAGCACATTTATCTCATTTCACAGGGAGCTGGCAAATTATTTCTGGTTATGGATGCAGGGGGAAAGAATGAGGGAGTCAAAAGTTTCAGGCCGCACTCTAGCAAAAGTTAGGGATGATTAAAGACTGATTGAAATCAATAGAACTGCTAGTTGTGTTAAAAGATATACTAATGCCAAGTCTTGTTGATCCTTGTTGTTTTCTTTAGCTGATTTGGCTTGTCTCTAATATTCTGTGCCTTAAAATAAAAAACGAGGTGGACATTTTTGTGGTCAGTTTGTGTCAGAATCTGCACGCATGTTTTTCTACTTCTGAGAGGAGCCAATATCCAGTATTCCTAACTGGATCTTGGTATTATATTTTTATATAATGTTTCCATTCAAACATCAAAGAAAAGCTGAGTGTAAGCTGCATATTTCCTTCATGGTTAATATTTGGCTGAAATTACACGCAAAGTAACTTTGATTTATAGTGTTTATAAAGAACAGACTAATAAAGACCAGGCAACCTTCTTTGGAAGGGAATCAAATTTTCAACCTTTAGAGCCAGGCCCTTTCTATCAGTCTGCTCAAAACTGGAAAGAAGGAAACCTACAATTAATAGCAAAAGTTGGGACACTAGAGAAATACCTCCCACATGGAGATATCCAATGACATCTGACATGTCCAGATGTCTGAGTGAGATGGCATTTATTTATGGCAGAGACCGTGGTCTGATGCTGATTCACAGCCAGCAAAATCTCTCAGGAGAAAGGAGAAAGTATGAGATTGCCTATGCAGAATTCAGACAGCCACACTTCACATAAATCAGGGATATCAAACTCACATCATCATGGCAGCATCACGTGACATATCGTGACTTACCCCCCTTCACTAAAATAGGTGGGGCATGGTCAGCATGTCACCATAGGCCGCGAGTTTGACAGCCCTGACATAAATAGACTGCAGGAACGGATATTTTTGCAGTCAGATTATAACCTGAATGGCTGTGTGTTGAGAGATTTCAACTAAGCTCATAGTCATAACAACCTTTATGGACAAAACATCCAACTAAGCCCCATTTCTTAATCATGTTTTCTATTACTTTTTATTGCTTTTGAAATATGCAGATCCTTTAAAACAGCAAGTTTTTACTGCTTTCACTGAGTTGGGTGAGTTTCCTTCTCCTTCGCAAAAGAAGCTTTAAATTCTTTAAATAAGGATTTAGAAAAATACATTTTGGAATAAACATCAAAAGAGTGTTTAGAGTGTTGATTCTGGGAAGTTAAAAACTAAGGGTCCTGATGGATTTGAAATAAGAATTTGAAATTAATTATAAGAATTAATTTCCTTCCTGTGGGAAACTAGATAAAATGAGACTTTGAATTTCAGATATTATATGGAACTAGAAAATACTAAAGACTGCAATTAAAGCAAAGGAATACTCAGATTTGACATTCTAGTACACAATGGGGCAAAACCTTTTAATAATGGATATTTTAGGGAGATCTATGAACTATGACTCAGAAATTAATTAAAATATCATCATAGAGAATGGTGTGCAAATGTTATTACAGAAGAGGAACAAGCTGTACTGAATAAGACTGATTTGAATGTGTATCTAAATATGACAAATTACAAGAATAATATGAAAAAGATGATATACTGGATACACAAAGGAAAACAATTGATGGTGTGATATTTGAAAAGGTCATATAAGTATCCAATCAGAAGTGAGATTTCAATAACTTTCTTTTATTAGAATTACAAAGGAGATCTGTTAAAGTTTTAAAGGATTTGCTGAGAGGAGACAAAAAGAAGTTGAAAGAAAACAAGTTTGAGAACATTATTTGAAGGGATTAAAAGCCAAGATTGTAAAAAGTAAAGGAATACAGAGTTGGCTTATTTGATTAAAGTTAAAATAGATATTGTTTTGGTAGCCTTTAATGGGCTTTTGCTAACTAGGAATGAATGAAAAGGCATTAAGACTTTGTTTATAGTTAAGTGAAGAATTATATGAGAAAAGAGCATGTTGTATTTTAAGAGATGATACATTACCAAATTGTTTTTTCTTGCAATGAAGGAGAAAGTTACTTCTTTATATTTTTCTATAGCTTCTATTTTTTCTTCATTTTTATATTTTTGTAGCTTGTGCCATTTTTTATTTTTTTTCTATTTGTAATCTTTAATAGACTTATTCTTAAAAAAAAATCAAGCAGGATAATAAACTGTAGTGCTTCATTAAAAAAGAAAAATAGAGAAATATCACCCATCTGGCTGTTACTGTCATTTTTCAATCTATTTGGGAATTTTGTGTAGGCATGGAATTGTTTGGCAGGCACTAATGTATTTGGAGGTTTGGATGCCAGTGTGAGCAGGACTAGCCCACATCATTTGCTTGATGTGTTTTCTGGGGTTCATACTTTGTGAATCTGTACAAGTTATTTTGTACACAAACATAAATGAACAGATTATATTAACTCACACACTCTTCTTATTTCTACTGAATCAGAAACTTTCAAAGTACTCTCCTCCTCTCCCCAAATCCAGCTTTTGAAATTTTGTTTGTGTAGAGTTGATGGCAGTGAAGAAGTACACAAGAATAAATCTATGTTTTATTTTTGAAATAAAATAGTGTATAACATAGGACCATGATGGCGAACCTATGGCACGGGTGCCCTAGGTGGCACACGGAGCCATTTGTTAGGGCACGCGAGGAGTTGCCCTGTCAGCTCCAGCACGCATATCCAGCTGACTTCAGCCTTATTTTGAGACCATTTTTCACCCTCCAGAAGCTTCCCTGAAGGCTCTGGAGGGCGAAAAATGACCCTACGAGCAAAGCAGAGGGGGAAAGCGCGCGCATGTGTGGCACGCCCGCGCATAACCCCCCCTGCGCTCCCCCTGCTTTTGGCACGCGAGCCAAAAAAGGTTCACCATCAGTGACATAGGACACAGCCACATATATTGTCCTTAGAAGTTTGACTTTTTAATCTAATAAGCAGTGGGTGTATAAGATAGATGAACTATAATGTCCATATTTGTGGTATGTGAGGCTGAGCAACCTCAAGCTCTGTCAGGATCAAACTCTAGACTGTGGGCAGAATTAGCCTGCAATACTATATTCTAATCACTGCACCACCAGGACCCTTATATATCTTTTCATGTATCTTTCATATATATGTTTCTAAGAACACTAGAGATCCTACAGTATGTTATTGGTGATGTTTATGGTCATTTTGAATGGAATTATGACTTGGAATTTAAAACAACAGTTTTCTTTTGGAAATATATATTTATCATGTTATTTCCCTTCAGCAATAAAATGCAGAGTAGAAACAAGCCGGAGAAATAAAAATAGCAAGCTAAAGGTGTTACACCAAACTATCCACACTTGTTGACCCCTGTGACTTAATCAAGACTTTTACAAAGCATAGTTACTAAGAAAGTACATATAGTAAGGTAAGTCATCTACTAGATTTGTACCCATGTCATTCACAGCATTACCTCCTCAAAGTAAAAACAGTACCAGTCCATTTTTGCATATCCATATTCATCAGAAAAACATATAAGGTCATGTTTGCATGCAATATCACACACAAGTGAAATCACTTTCACCCAAGATATGGTCATATTATTCTATGCAAACCTAGATCTTTAATCTAGTAACTGCCTTGTGATCCAGGGTACTAAAACCAACCTATTTAAGAAAGACGCCCAGTCCTAAAATGACTTTTGAGGAATATGACTCTTTATTGACTAGAGAGAATTTCTTACAAAGAAAGGATGATGGAATAGCGAAATATAAGGGCCACCCCTTCTTGCTACAAACCATCAGCAATATTTCCTTAGCCTGAACTGTCCACTTCCACTTCACCAGCTATTGTTTTTTAGATGGATGTAAGAATTGTTCATATGGATATTGGGAATTTTAATTAGACCAATTTCTGATTAGATATCAATGACTTTAAATTCATGTATCTTAGGTGTAATGTTCAGAAATATAAGTTTCAGGAATTTATTCAAATTAGAAAATAAAGTCACGTGTAAAAATGTGATCCTACAAAAAAGTATTTCTATGTATTCTTTCTTTTCATAATAAAATCTAACTCTCAAGAGAGTGAAAAAATCAGTATTGATGAATAAAAGAATGCTAGTACAATGAAAAATAAAGAACAATATTTTGTTTTAGTCACTTTCAATTGCATTATAACTGATGTATTACTTCACTATGTTGAAAGTGACTACAAATTTAAGAAAAAACTTGAAAAGGTTCCATGTATTAAAATCAAGAAAAATGTTACTGCATGCTTTTTCTTCATTGCTCTGCTTTCTGCCTGATCATAAATGTGTAATCTTTCTCAATGCACTGAAAACGAAATAGATCAATTTAAAGGGGGAGAAATTCCACCCACCCACAAATATTTATCATCCTTTGATGCATCTTCTAAAGTACTGGAGGCTGACTTTCCTGGGGCTCGAAGTAACAGTAGAAAGCAGTTGCTAAATGGTTGGACTTGGAAGAAATATAATCTTGATTTCCTCTTACAGAAATACATTCTGTCCAAGTGCAATAAAACTACCTCTCATCCAAAAGGTACTCTGTGGTCTCAGCTTTGTGAATGTAATCTATGTCATGCATTTATGCATTTAAAATTCCATAAAGTTTTCTTCCTTACCACATCAGTGCAATTATAAGTGGTGGAAGGTCAGACCATATGGCCACTGCTCAAGCAATTTTCAGGTCGTTACAACTGGATCACTGTTATCAGAAGACTTAAAAGCCTCCTCATCAAAAAATGAGGGATTTCCTGTAATTTCACTTTGATATACCCAATGGAATTCAGAGTACAAATAGTACGAATATCTGCAAATAATATAAAAGAAAATTTCTGGCAGAAGAAATCATGGGTATAAAAACCAAAAAAAGGTAAGACACAACAACAATTTGCATTATTGACTTTAAATGTATTCATTCACTCAGTCATTTCATTCAATTTACATGGACGTGCATCTCAAATTCATGACTCTGTGTGCTTAATACTTTTAAAACTTCATAAAACATATGATTATCTCAATCTCTATCTGTATTTCATCAGCAATCAGTAAAAACAAAACCAACAACAAATAATTATAACCACTGAATGGACTCAGGAAACCCTAGGCCAAATCCAGGCATAGTTGCCCTCACCGCCCTGCACTTGAGGTCCCTGCTGTACTGCAATTTTGCAACTTCGGAACTGCCGCTAACCATCCTCCTCCTCCTCCTGGGCTGGGGAATCATCAAGTGCTGGGTAAGGGTGCAGTCCATGCATGCTCTTGCAAAGCTCCCCCCCCCCACGGAAAGCACCTTTGCAAAGCCTCTCCCCAAACAGCAACTTCCACACAGCCTTCATCGTGGTAGTCACTGCTGGGGTTGCATCACCTGGTGATAAACAGGGCTGCTGCCCTACGATGCTCACCACATGACTCTCAGCACTGCACTTTTCTCCTAGGGCCTGGATCCTGGACCAGAAGCAGAAGGAAAAAGATGACGAAGGGTAGCAAGGGGCAGCAGGTGTATGTCATAGAGTGCAGGGCATCCAAAAGGGAAGAAGTGGGGGGAAGATAAGAGGGTTGGAAGTGCCCTTGAGATTTTAAGTATGGAGGGCCCACGTTTTGATCATCTGACCACGGGGGCACTGTAAGGGCCATAATAACATCAGGCGCTGCAAGTTCATTTTTTTCTACCACTGTCACAAGTTTGAATAGTCATCGAAAGTATGTCAAAGACTACCTGTATTGCACAGTAAAGTCAAATAACCCAGTCTTCCTTCTTGTTGTATCTCTATTTTAATCCCAGTTCCATATGAAGGATATGTTATGACTATATAAGCCTTCTTTTCACATTCTTCACTTGTTTAACAGCTGATTTGCCATCATTTGCAAGTCAAGTCTACAAATCAAGATTCCTGATTTACTTGACCTCTGACTTCGGCTTGTTAACAAAGTAACAAGTCAGAATGTTTGCTTCATGTAAAGCATAATCAAATTGTATAAGGGTAATTGTAACTGCTGTGAGCAGCTAAGCATAAGGGATATGTGCAAGTTTTAGTTTTTCCACTTAAAAATATCTCAAAGAAACTAGTCCACTGCTCATTCAAAATAACTGAGAATTCTGAAGAACATATGAGGTCTTGATATGTAAATGTAGTCATTATGTAAGGAGAATCAAGAAATCAAAACCTCTTGCACATGTAGCATGCAAACCAGTCAATTCCCATGTTTCTTGCTTCCTATATGTAATGCCATCTATTTCTCATTGCAGTCACCATCATCTGCTTACTAAAAGTCAATAGCAGAGCTTCTTGCTGTTATGATATAGGAAACAACCCAAACCTGTAGTGTTCAGTTGTATGACTTTTAGTAAGCAGATGATGGTGACTGCAATGGAAAATAGATGGCATTACATATAGGAAGCAAGAAAACATGGGAAGTGGCTAGTTTGTATGTCGCATGTGCAAGAGGTTTTTATTTCTTGATTCTCCTTACATAATGACTACATTTACAAGACCTCATACGTTCTTCAGAATTCTGTTATAAAGTAACAAGTCAGAATCTATTATTGTTTATATTGTTTATAGAAAAAACCGGCCATGGATGTTTTAGTTACTGTATAATGCCTTTCTAGAATAGGTCTATTTAGAGGCTTGCTTATTTATTTATTTATTTGTTTGTTTGTTTGTTTGTTTGTTTATTTATTTATTTATTTATTTATTTATTTAATCAAGCATGTATTAGATAACAGATATAAGCATAAACATGATTATGATTACATGAAATAGATACAAATAATAGGGAACATTAGGACAGGGATGATAGGCATGTTGGTGTGCTTATGCACGCCTCTTACAGACCTCTTAGGAATGGGGTGAGGTCAACAGTAGACAGTAAGGTTAAAGTTTGGGGGGCTTGGGGAAGAAACCACACAGTCAAGTAAGGCATTCCAGGCATTGACCATTCTGTTGCTGAAGTCGTATTTTCTGCAATCAAGTTTGGAATGGTTTACCTTAAGTTTGCATCTATTGTGTGCTCGTGTATTATTGAGGTTGAAGCTGAAGTATTGTTGAAAGGTAGGACATCGTAGCAGATAACTTTGTGTACTATGCTTAGGTCAGACTGTAGGCGGCATAGTTCCAGGTTGTCCAAGCCCAAAATTTCGAGCCTGATGGCATAAGGGATTCTATTGTGAGCAGAGGAGTGGAGGACTCTTCTCGTGAAATACCTCTGGACCCATTCAATTTATTAATGTCCAATATACAGTATGGATTCCAGGCAGATGAGCTCTATTCAAGAATTGGTCTGGCAAAGTTTTGTATGCTCAAGTTTGCAGTACAATGTTATGGGAGAAGAAGTTTCGCAAGATTATGTTAACACCTCTTAGTGCCTTTTTGGTAATGCTGTTACAGTGAGCTCTGGGGCTTAGATCATTTGAGATGAGTACTCCTAGGTCCTTGACAGTGTGAGGGTTGTCTACGAGGTTGTATCCGCTCAACTTCTATTTGATGTTCTGATTTTTGTTGACAATATGTAGGACAGAGCATTTGCTAGTTGAGATTTAGAGTTGCCAATTGTGCAACCATTCTGACACATAATCGAGGTCACTTTGTAAGGTAGCAACATTGTTGTTCTATATAAAATAATCAGAAGAAATGAGAAAGCACAGGAAAAAATGGAACTCACCAGTTAAACCTTCTCATCATTATAGCTCTCTTCCTTAGTACAAATACATCTTCTTGCAACTTTCATTAGCAATTGTTCAATGGTAAGACACAAATTTTGGATAATAAGGAAGTCTTGCTTTTCCAAGCACAACTAGGAAACAACCTCTTTTGAAATTCTGGACAACTCTTGCCAGTAAGCATATATCAACCTTTCCAAACCCAGTGTTCCCATGATGTTCTTACTGGGAGATAATAAGAGTTGAATCTAAACATTTGAAGGATCATGGTAGACAGTGAATATAAGAATAATTTGACATGGCTGAAGGTGTTCCTATGGTTCTTATTGGGTTCACTTTCTTACAAGACTATGTGACTTTTTTTTTCTTTCTGACATACTTTGATTAAAATGTAGAGTTGCAGGTATGATACCAAATTATTGGTTAGTTTTCTGTTTGCCACGCCTTAGAATATCCTGTTATATTATTAGCAAATGAAATTAATGGATTCCTTTCTGTGTTTATCCTCTACCATTCAATTTTCACAAGATATTAAAGTTATCAAGAGAAAATATTAAAATGCTGAACAAATACTAGACTATTTTTAAACTATCAGTAGTCTTCATTATGTCATTACTAAAACTATTTTGTTCTGGATCAGCAAAACAGGTCTACTCCAAAGTTACTTATATGGTCCAGCAATGCACCCATCCTCTCTTTTCCAAAGACTATTTATTTTCTGGCTTTACTTACTACATTTTTTTTAAAAAAAAATGCTTTCCAATTAGCCTTAAAAAAATAAAATAAAAGTGCCAGAGCACCTGCAACATTCATGTATATGCATGAAGTGGAAAGATGTCCCCCAGGGATGCTACTGTTGTGACTTGGGAGAAATGGAAAAGTAACCATGACAACACACCTCAGTAACACTACATTTTTGCTTTTAAGTAATCTAAGTATGGTTTATCTTGATAAACAAACACCATTACAGCTTTACCTCTGCATGTGGGAGCATCACTGTTGTAGATTCTAGGTTCACCAGAGTCTCCTACTTGATAGCTTACCAGCCTTGACTTTCCATTTGTCTCATTGTTATGAGAGAGGCTGTATACAAAAGGAAGACATATAGTGTTCATTTACTTAATTAACATGTAATTGTTACTTACTATAATGATTTAATTATCAGAGAATATTTAAAGCACCTAAAATAAATCTACATCTAAAAAATTAAAACCTTAACGCAATGATAGCATTGATTGACAATTAATATTCGATATGGGTAGACATAGAAATGTATTAATCTATTTTAAATGCAAAATATTTGGATTATGCCCTAGTCAGATTAAAGATGAAAGGGGAAATAGTTCTATGTCAATGACAGAGTAAATCAGTGTGAACAAATGGCCAAGCATGCATAACATTGGCAGGTGTTCATGTCATAGAAAGAAATTTGCAGGCTTTCTATGCTGATTGTATAGGCACTCATATACCATCAGTCAGAAATACCATTGCAAACGTTTCTAGGTTAAATCCTTCTCATCTTCTTATCAAGATCAAGACAGATATTATAAGGAATGCCTTTGCCTGCCTTTGAGAGCTGCTGTCACTCAGAGTTAAAGCAGTATGCTAGTTACAATGTTAAAATTTCAAGAATATACAGTAATTCTATACATCTCTATTCAGAAAGAAGCAGCATTGACTAACATTTTATTATATCTAGTTTTCTAGATATCTTGAGGTTGTATCTTTTGAAACAGCCTTGGGCTTTCAAATAATAGGTCCTTGAATGATTCTGATCTTTGTATTGGTTTCATCATTGCCCCTAATGAAATCACTTAACCAATTAATTAATTGTCGCAGATCAGGATTTTGTTTTGTCCAAGCGCACACACTCAAAGATTACTGCTACTTTTTAAAAAATAAAGTATATTGGAATCAAATAATCCAAGAGATTGAATCCTTGTATAGCTCACTCTCCATTTATTATTCATTTGGCTATTGCTATTTCAGTAAAATAATAATAAAGGAACACATGCTCTGTGAATTCATTCCTGCAGGGTTCCTATTGGAAAGTATTTCATATGAAGAAAACAACACAGAGCCTTCAGCACATGTACATTTTGTTGTACCAGAAGGGCATTCTTAAAATGATTATAATCATTGAACAGTTCTGAGACTATAAATGTATTTCTTTCTATTGTCTTTCTCTATCATTTCCATAATGTTCAGAAGTAATGATCCCCCTCATGCAAAGAGAATATGGAGCCCTTTTAACACCAGCCCAGATTTTAGAACTTAATGAAGAAGAATAAAAATAAGAGACAAAGGAAGGGGAAGGAAGAAATCAGATTGCAAAATGAGTAGAAAATTGCTGCCCTCAAAGACAGTCCTAAAAAACAAAACAGAAAGTGCTCCTAAAGCCAACCAGATATGGCTGCTCTGTGAAGCCTGAAGTTGTTTGGAGCCATAACCATCCTGCTACTCTTTAAAATGAAAGCTCCAGGATAAGCACAATGTCATGGTCTACAGGCCAAACGCTTGCAGAGAGAACGGCTGCCACCTCCGCTTCAGGCTCTAGAGCCAAATGCAGTTGGACGCATTTTCACCATTCCTTTCCTGGCCATAGACAGAAGAGGCCCCCTCCAATGCACTATTGCCAAGGGCAGCGTTCACCCTTCACTGCCCAACTGCTCATGGAAATGCTGCTGGCACTACCAACCAAATGTTGCAGACAGTTCTACTGCTACTAGCTTTCCAGCTCACTAACTAGCTGTACAATGGCATTCATCCTGCATTCTCAGGACGCCTGGAAGTGGTTGGACAGAGGCATTAGCTGTAATGGCTCCATGATTATTAACACCACCCTTAGTAGAACACAGATGCTTTAGTGACAAATGTCATCATTGCAACAACTATTTTCTGATAGACCAAGATGTGGCTGAAACCAAAATGCTAGGAGAGGACAATATTTTATCCCTTTTCAGAAGGTCTAATTGTTTCTTATGAAAGAGGAGAAAATGTCAGCACATCAGTAAAAGAATGACACTTCTGATTAATTTCCCCAACTGTTCAAATTTTCATAATTTTAACTTTTAAAAAAAAAGCAAAATAGCACTTTCTGTTCTGACATTTCTTTAAATGTCAGAGCAATTGCTATAGCTCCTGATAGCAGTATTCTTCCCTCATAAAAATGGAGGACAATCCCCATGTAAGCCACCTTGAGCTCTGGAGAAAAAGTGGGATATAAATCTAACACCTTAAACAACAAGACTATGCTCTTTTAAACAAGCTGCCAGGAATAGATTGTATTGTGCCCATTTGCTATGCACTTTTCTTTTATTCAGGACTTGTTGATTTGGGATTAGTATAAAAATCCATAAAGTGGTTACTATTGGTTAATTATCCTAAAGTAGAATAATGTTGTCATCTAATGTAGCATTAGAATAAATACTCCACCATACTGGTGGAAGATTGCTTAACATGATTAGTAATTTCAGGAGGAGAGCAGGGAACAAATAAAGAATGCCAAACCCATGGTGTTTCCACTCAGTCAGCTAAATCAGGGGTCTCCAACCTTTGCAACTTTAAGTCTGAAGGACTTCAGCTCCCAGACTTCTCCAGCCAGCTTTGCTGGCTGGAAAAGTCTGGGAGCTGAAGTCCTTCAGACTTAAAGTTGCAAAGGTTGGAGACCCCTGAGCTAAATATTCACATTAATAATATTCCGGTGTCCTAACCTATTGTGTTCCAAATGCATCCCAATGATAATTCCCAGAACTGTTACACATACCAGTAGGTTGTGCCTACAATTCTAGGAATCATAACCCCAGTTACACAGCGTTAGACTGGAGAAGTCTGATCACAACCATTATTTTTTCAGTTACTAAAATGCTGGAATGGGTGAGATTAAAATATTAACTTGCTGTTAATTATAATTCAAACAATGAACACAAGCAAACTATAGCCTGGAAACGGTGAAGTATTTCTAAATGACTATTATATTCTAAAGGATTAAGATGAAATATATTTAAATTAAGGCTTTTAACAAACATACTTTAAAAAATGAAATTAAATCCCCCAGATATAAACCACTTTTCAGAAACCAACAATACAATGTAAAATAGGTGCCATGCAGATGCAGTATAAAAGCTACCAAGCAAGTCCTATAACCTCCAATTATTTGAATAAATACTGGGCAACAAGACCCCTGAAGATGTTTGAGCTGCCAACAACTTTCTGTTCATCACAGCAAGAAGAATACCTATGGCCTGGTTCTCAGCAAGGAGCCTACCTGCAGGTAGCTCTAAACTGGCAGCTCTTCAGCAGCTACTCAGCAAGGGACACTTTGCTGGCCACTATTTACTAGACTCCCAAATTCAGAGGAGCTAAGAAAGACTGGCCCTATGGTGCAGTAACCTCAGCCATCCTCCCCAGGGCTGTCTTAGGCATCAGGGACGGTCATGTTTTCTTAGAGCTAACAGCTGGATTTAGGTTTTTCAAAGAAGTCACTTGTACTCACTTGTACATTGAAAGGATACTTTTTACTTAATCTCTTGAATGATTTATTTCAATGATATTAAATGGTGCTTGACATTATGAAGGCATATACAAGACACATCTAAACAGAAAAAGATTAAAACTTCACTACCACAAAATCACCCTGTTATTTTTGTAAAGGTAGTGATGGATAAATAACCCCACATAACCATCTTTTGGAAGGCTGTCCACATACAGGCTAAGGGATGTAACTTCATAGTCAGTTTCAGATTTTGGGGGTAGTGTGGATGTTTTTTTGCATTGTTTTTATTTATTTATTTATCAAATGTATATGTCTACTCATCTCATTCAAAGTGACATTAGGTGGCGTGTAACATAGAACTAAAGCTCTAGGACTAATGAAAGCTAGAAACATGAAATCCTGGGAAAGCAATGAGGCTATGATTAAAAAAGAAGAAGAAGAAGGCAGGTGGGGGAATCCAGTCTCTTCCTGGCCAAGCCAAAAGGCATATAGAAAGACCACTTATCAAATAGATAGTAAATCAATGTTCTGGTTTGAAAAGAAAAAAGTATTATAAAACGTTGGTTTTCCACAACATCAATATTCCCATGTTCAAACAAGCCAATCAATAGGCAAGTCATTGGGGATAGTGCCAAGCAACTGGATGGGCAGAAGACATGACCACAGCAGGCTAAAAGACCAGGAAGTGGAACTAAACATGCCATTGCCAGACTCATGAACAAGGCATTATAGATAATTCACACAATGTAGGAGGAGGAGTAATAGAACCTGCGGGCAGAGGCAAAAGAGGAATCAGCCTAGAATAACTACATAGCTACGAATTAAGTCCAACCCCTCTTGATAGAAAATCAAGAGGGACAGTGTGTGTGTGTGTGTGTGTGTGTGTGTGTGTGTGTGTTAAAAGAAACAATTATTATGCTTCACTGTTTTTTTAATTGACTCTCATCTCTTACTATTTTCCTCTCAAGGAGATCAAGGAGAACTATCAGCTTGGATGTTTGAAAAACTTTAAATATGTGTTTGGGTTGTTAGAGCGAGTTTGTATTCAAGATTCTGTTCTCGCCTTCCACCTCCATTTCTTTGTGCATCGCGGAAAGGAGGTAAAATGTTTTCTCCCTTCCTTTTTCTCCACAGCATCATTTTGTATCTGCTGTAACAGATGATGATTTTGTACCATGCTTCGTGTATTCCTTAAACTTGTTCATCACTGACTTTCTGCCTACATAATGCAATGCCTACAAATATCCTGGGAAATGACACAAAAGAGCAAAACAATTCAGGCGTTCTGTCAAAGGTTTATTTTTATTCTATTTTTTTTTAAGAAAAGGAAATCTTGTGACCAAGCCACTACATGAAAACAACAAGAACTTGCTGACACATCACCTGAAACAGGAGGTTCCAATTCAGTGAAACTCAACTTATTATACGGTTGGACAGTTCCTGGAACAAGAAAAAGCTGCGGATGATTTTGCAGACCAGGGAAAGGTAGAAGAGTAAATAATCTGCTCACCTTTTCACTACAAATCCTGACAGCAACTTTGACTATGACCCCACTTCCCTTGGGAAATCAGCGTTGACAAGCATGTCTAAGGTAGGACCAAAGAATGAAAACTCTCAATTTCTCTTCATTTTATATGCAGGAGAATTATTATTCAAGTTAGTTAGCTTCTGCCTTGAATAACTAGAGAACATTTAAGGGCTATCTAAGTTTTTTTTTAAGAGAAATAAATGTGTTTTTAATTTAAAATGTTTTTTTTAATTTGTGTTGCTTAAATTATTAAAATAATTTATTTTAAAGACTTTCCAAAATGTCACTGTGACAAAGTACCTGTGGTTGGTTCACTCAGCCTTGATTTGGTCTTCTACCCTTAGCCAATGAGCCTAAGATGCATGTTGAGAAACCACAGTGTTCGTCACAGATTATTAGGTAATGTGAAAAATTTTAAACAAGTACTGTGATTAATACTTCACCACTTATCCTAAAACCAGGCATACTGCCTTCCTACAATAGTCACTGCTAAAATCTCTTTGCCAAGTCTATAAATTATCCTGTACTGATAATTGCAATGATGTTTGTACTGCAGAGTTTTAAATTCACTGCAATAGACTCACTAAAAACTTCATTTGGAATTTTAAAAAATTTATGGATTGAAAATCCTCAAGAGTATACAGTCTGTATAGTCAACAAGGTCTTTACTCCATTGACAGGCACACTTTCATTCAAAATGCAGTTCTTGTTTCCATTGCCAAGGCCACCATCACAGCAACTCCCTTTATCATATCCTGTTCATAGATGATAAGCTCTTGGCCATGATCTGACATAGTTCTTTGCACATTGTGCTAAATAAATATAAAATCATTGTAGAAGTAGTAATAGTTAGCAGGGGACCAATAGCTCATGTGACAGCTGCTAAAAGTAGTAAATGTTTACAGGGTTGCATGGATTGTAAGAAAGTAGGCTTTCAAAATGGTGTACTTGGCCAAGCTAGAGGGACATAAGTTCATAGCGTTAGAAGATCAACACCATCCATGATGAGCTGGTTTCCCAAAGGACCTTTATGACAAGCAACAATCTGTCTACTTTCAACAGCTAAATCTGTTACCTAATGGTTTCCTGTTGTTTGTGACTTAAGGTCCTCTGCCAAAAAAATCATACAGTTCTTCAATCTAACATGGACAAACAATCAAGCAATGCTTTGTAAGCTATGCAGTTCTTGGTTGCATATATTTTATACTTAAAGTAAAAAAGGCATGAAGTTGTTATTTACCAGGGCTGCTTTGGATTTGATTCAGAAGACATTATCTGTAGCATATGAGAACACAAATGAAGCCTTTGTGATTCATTAAAGCAGCTATATCCTTTTTTAGGATTTAGCCACTGTTATGGGGAAGCTTCTGCTGCAGCCACACAATCTTAGGAAAAAGGCATGACTAAATTATTGAATAGCAGACAGGGACTTCGTTCATGTCCCTCCCTCCCCCAAAGAAACTCTTTGGGAATGAATTTGAAACATTATATTATAATTTGAGAGCATCCTGTTTTTCCTCAAAGAGATTCAGGCAACACATTTAGCACTTCTATATTTTTGCATAACAGTCTTATGAGGTTCAGGCTCAGATGTAGTATCTGGCCCAAAGTTACACAATGAGATTTCCTGGATGAGTGTGGCTTCCACACTCATATCTAGTTCTCCCTATTTTTTATCTGATATCTTAACCACTATGCTGCATGCATCAATTACAGCTTATTTCTTCTTTTGGAGCTTTTTGCAACCTAAATGTATAAAATTAACTTAGATGTTCAACTGTATTTGTTCAAGCAGAGAAGAAACAATATGAAACTTGTTATTAAACATACATACACAAACTGCTAAGTCCTTGGAACTCACTCACTAACAGCACTTTTATATCATTAGAGCATTATAACTGGTGACTATATTAGGTAGAAGCAGCCGATACTGGACATATGTGCCCAGCAGGAGCAGTTTCCTTTTCTGGCATAAGAAATAGGACAGGATAAGTGTTGGGCAAATTATTGAAGAGTGTATGTGGTTGAATTAATGCTACATTTTGGCTGAGATTCTCAGTCACAGAGAAAGTCAAAACAAAATTCTGAATAGCCTGGAGGTGGCTTCCAGAATGATATCAGAGGGAGATCTAGCAAACTCTCACTAGGATGGGCCCATCTGGAATACAATTAAGGCTTAAAATGGCTTTCTATCCCTTGCTACTCCTTTTTTCCCCAAATAATTCTTAAATCATGTTTACAAACCAGGACCTTCTGCTTCCAAATTATTTATGCCTAAATCACCAAGGCAAATAGCATTGCCAACAGTAATGAACATTCCAAAAAGCACCAACAAGGAATAAGTATAGATTGGCATAATAATAGACTTGCATAAAAGCTCATTAGAGATAAGACAACCATCATATTTTTAACCAAAACACCATGAAAAATGTACACCTGGGCCTTCCAGGGAAGGAATGCCGGACTGAAGGCAGCTCTATGGAAAGCAGAACTGAGGTCCCTGGCAAAATGAAGAGCCAATGAGCGGACTGATTCTTCAATAATTTCTCCCCATATTAAAACTTGAGATCGCCCACAAGTATTCTGCACAGCTGTTCCAATCTCCAGCAGGATTAGGACTCTGGGAATTTGTAAGAAAAGGGATGACAAAATATGGTGGCAGAATAAAAAAGGAAATCAACCTAGAATCCCTAAGTAGGCCCAAGTGAATTAGATGCTGTTGATTATTATCTATCTCTAACCAATTGAGAAGATTCCTCCGTATAGGTGTTTAGCAAAAAATCAGTTGAATTGAACCTTCACATGTGAATCTGATCTTTCATGCTGGATAGAAACAAAAAAATAACCATCTTACTCAAACTGCAATTAGAATATTTTTTCCTTTTTTTCTACACTTTCTATTTTTTCTTTTTTCTTTTCCCCCCAGTTTGTATTAGTATTTATTATTGTAATTATAATCTTTAATAAAAAATACTTTAATAATTTTTTTAAAAAATAAACCACCTGTCGATAAGCCGGTCCTTATTTTTCATGGTCATTTGGTCCAAATTTAAGGGTCAATTTATCTGCATATAGGACAGGAAATGCAGGTACAAGTATAACCTTGTGAATAAGCTGATGTGGATAAGCTCTTCTGTGGATAAAACCAATCCTGATTTTGTAGATGTATTTTGGCACCTAAAATTCTCAGCTTATCCACAAGTATGCACAGTAATCTGTATAAACTGTAACATTTATTCCCTCTGTGTTATTGCTGATGTTTGGATGTATATTTAATTAGAATCAAATAATATTGTGGAATGAAAGTTTTCTATCCTTAGACCTAATTTAAGTGTTCAGAGCATTGTTCAAGCAGTAATTTATTACTTTTCTTTATGGAAAATCTTCTAGGATTGGAAGTCAGAGAACACCAAGCAAAACATTAAGAACATTTTTGTTGACGAAAAATGGAAAGAAATACTATACAGGTTGCTGGGGCAATATGCTGACTCCGTAAACTCTTAGAAGAGGCTGTAAAGCACTGTGAAGTGGTATATAAATCTGCTATTTCTATTGCCCAAATCCTAGAAAAGTTAGGGTAGAATTATAATTTGATGTTTCCTTTGCAGTGTCAAAGTTAGATCAGAAGATATTTTTAAAAGAGGAAAAAATGTGCAAGAGGGCATTCTTTCATCTTCTCTATAAACAATTATCTCTTGAAAAGATCCCTAAGGTAGCTTATTTTTTCGTTAATATTTCTTTTAGCATGTCAATATCAGCCATAATAGAAATCAAGAATGTCTATGCTGTTACACTGTATATCACAGGCTACTCTGATCTGCATATATAATTATCAAATCCAGGCCTATATAACCACAAATCAGGGATTTCAATGCAAAACTCCAAAAACAAATTAGAGTAGAGATATCAACATTTAACACCAGTGTCAGTAAATTCTTTCTTACATCATTATAAATGAGACACTCTTATTGTTCTAATATAAATGAGTTAAGAGATCTACTAATAAATCAGAATATTTTTGTATCCTGTTCTAAATTCTACTAATCCATTACTTTTTGATGTGAAGCTATCACTGTGTGTAGAAGATGCCAACCAAATCCACTGAAACTGTCTTCAGCTTGTAGTAGAGAGGCCATAATTATTCTCATTCAGAAGTAGGAGGCTGATCCTGTGTCAGATTATAATTTATGATAGTTTATTCCTGCTATCCTGTTTACTCAGTTTCATTCATACTCTGCAAATAGAGTATGAAATAGCAAATAGTGTTCCTAGTATTGGGAAATACAAATTCTAGAATATATTTTGTAAGCATACTAAAACAGTCTGGAGAAATATAATGCTTTCTTAAATATTGTAAGAATATGAAAAGTGGCACAGCTGAGAGCATTCCCTGAAATCATGTGAAAGCATCTTAGGGAAAATTTGCTGCTGAGAAATCCCTGCTATTTGCAGCCTGCTGTGAATCTGCCTGTTATGGAGATTGTCTAAGTAAAATTTCTGACAGACAGTTGTCAGCTAAGACGCCTCTTATTTCGTATCTCCAAAGTGCAATTTTATTGTTCAAGAACAATCGATTCTCCCTCACATATAAAGGTGTTTCTTAATGTCAGTGGTGAAATTCTCCTGGTATAACAACCAGTTTGGTGATTGCGCAATTTGCGCATGCATGGGCAGTTGAAGGAAATCTGCACTTCTGGGGATCTTCGGAGGAGTAACACAGCTGATTCACGTCCACTTTGTCCCACGAATCAGCTGAGAAGATAAAGGTAGGAAAATAGTGGGCCCAACTGATCATTAGGGCAAACTGGTTTGCTCCAAGCTGATCGTCGGAGCTACCGGTTTGCCTGAACCGGTCCAAACCGGTAGAATCCCACTTGACTGTGATTTATGGGCTTGCTAAAGAGTTAAGAAACTCAGGTTTGCATATCATGGTTTATGACTTACCTTATGTGAACTCAGACAATTGTAGCTTGTAGTTTGCAGACCGGATGCATCATGTGCAGGCCATACCCACCCCAGCTCCGTGAAGGGTAAATCATCACAATATGCCATGTGACAACAATGTGACACAGCAAGTTTGACACCCGTGACCCAGGCTCGCAACTATTCAAAAGAAGGTTTGGGGACATGCAGATTGGGGCCAGTTGAACTCTCAGTAGGGAGATAAATTTCTTTAATCCTACTAACCTGTCAATCTTAGCATCCAACCATTACAGAGAAAAATCAAGTCACTGCTGGTTTAGTATTCCTTAGTGTTGTATATATAACTTGATTTAGTTGCATGAATTGGGTGCTTAGGTAGCTGCATAGGTAGAAATTTGGGGTGGAAATATTAGATAGCAAAATTTGAGCCTTACCTCAATTTAATACAATAGTCCACTTTATTTTTTTCTTACACAAATGCCTTATGCACAGTAGGAAAACAAATAAAACAGACACATACACACACATACACACACAAAATGGCTTCGCATTTTTCTTTTCAACTAAACAACCAGTGCTAGTAAAAGGTTTGTCTTCCTACCTATGAAATTTAATGTCACATGATTAGAAGGAAATTTAGAATTTGTCATAACATTCAACTGAAAAAGATCACAAAGCAACGCAGCAGAAATAAAATATAAACTAACGAATTTCACATATACTTCAATATTGGGAAATTTCATCCTTGCGGTTGAAAAGAAAGAATTAAAGTAGGTAAAAAAAAGTTAAAAGTACTTCTATAGAATTTTTGCTGGGTATTTTTAGGTATAATATAAAAAGAATTACATACATCTTTTGGATTGATAATATTTTTCCTACAAATTTTCTCCATGCTACCAATTTGTGTTATTTGGTTAGGTTAGGATGTTCCAACCTAAATAGTTATTTTCTTAATTGCAATTCATTTTATTTTTCAGATGCTATTTGTTAATTGTGTTATTTTAGAAGAAAAATACTATTGAAAAACTGCCAATATTTTATTCTGTGATCACATAACAAAAGTTCCAAGTAAATATGTATTTGATTCCTTAATAAAGTAAGTAAATAAAATAGGATTTGTCCTGCATTTTCTATTGTAGTATTTTTCATGAATATATGAAATTTGATCTAGTTATCTGAAACTAAACCCCATGGACTTACTTCTGAGTAGAGAAGTACAAAGTTAAGTTGTAAGTGTATTGTCAGTTCAATCAAAGAACATCCGAGGTAAAGTATATGAAAACAAATGTAGATAATTTCATATGTAGAGAAATTCACTTCTACTGTATTTATTCACTTTAGGTTGTAACCCAATATGGAATCCCTGACCACAGAATGCATCCTTAAAAGCTCTGCATAATGTTATTAAATTTATAGTTGATGGAATGCTAATTTGCAGGGGGGGTTTCATATTGTAGTGCTCTAGACTATAAGACAAATATTTATCCTTGTGACATTCTTGCATTGAAAGTCTTTCTTATGATGCATCTGTGTTAAGGGAAAAACATGAGTTTTTAACATTATTTCCAGGCCTTTCTCTCTCTTATGTGCCATTTATATTGAAGGTATGAAAAAGCAAAATACACAAATGCAAATGGAAACTTGGGACGATAAAGATGTAAGAGGATGCTTAGATCGAATGTTGGTTGAGCACTCTATAGATAAGAAACAGAACCCATGTCTATTGATGTCACTATCTATAACTGAAGACTTCTTTGTGTCAAACCCATCTTCTAGGAAACATTCATGAAGTATTCCTGGTTAACAGAATGGAAGAGGGTTCTCATTGTCATTGCCACCTTCCATATTGTCCTTTTCCCAATAACCCAATGTATCAGTAAATTGCAAATATCTGCAGAAACTTAAAAACATTAAAGGATAAAAGGAATTTAAAAGCTAAAAGCTGCATTGTTTTTGGCTACATTTGCAGGATAAAAAAGAAGGCATGGACTTGATAGGGTAACAGCTGGCAAAAGTAGATTTATTGCTAAAAGACTTGCCTTTAATAACGGAAAAATATATTTATGGCTGCTATTACTTAGAAGATTGAAGACCTGATAGTATTTATGACATGAATACGTTGCTTACAGATATAGATTATATTTGGATGGTTACAATGAAATATGGTCACGCAGTACTGGAATAGTTTTATAAAATGTCATATTCATATATGCACTTACGAGAAATGCTCTTATGTTCTGCTGTGAAAAGACACAATACCTATTGCTAAGAATCCAAAGAGTTGTCATATAGGAAATGGGGTACATTTGTTCTGAATTGGCCCAGAAAGCAAAACAAGAAATTTAGATTATTATTGTAAATGGTATTGTATTTTAATTACAAATCAGTTTTGGTTGAAAACTAGGAAAAAAACCTAATGGTAAGAGCTGCTCAACAGTATAACAAATTTTCTTGGACACAGGTGGATTTTACTTCACTCGGTACGGTACAGGTTGGATGGTCATGTGTTTAGGATCCTCTAGTAACAAATTCCTATAGTGTGCAAGGGCTTCTAAGGAGACCTGGAACACAAAAAATAAACATAGAACAACTATTGCTAAATGGAGGAAGAACTGTACCATAGTTTGTATGTTTACATAGAACTGGGAAAATAAATTTTACCAAAGAAGGAATTTTGAGAAAGGTGACAAAAACAAGATAATTTATTGGGACATATTTGCAAATCGCTGCTTAAATATGATATGGAAGCAGAACAAATTAAAAAATGCAAGATAAAATGAATGGAAAATTTCAAACAAACAATACGAATGGATCAATGGATAGACTTATGGAGAAAAAAAAATCAATAAAATTTATATCCAGCTACAATCTGAAGAAAAATGATATAATCTTCCTAAAATGCTTCTGAGGTATTTCAATGTTTTACTATATATTATGATAAATTATTGTTAAGAATAAAATCACACATACCTTATAAATATTGAAAGTAGAACTTCGTTTTTCAAGGAGGAAACAAGAGATAAATACGTACTGTCCTTCAACTCAAGTTTAATTACCGGTCGAAATATCTGTGTAGTCTGAGATACCTCCAGAATTCTACAGTTGCACCAAAATGAGAAAAAAAAGAGCACTGTAATATTAACATCACCCTTTGAATGCAAACTATAGCATAATAGCCACACTAAAAGTACTGCATCGCATTGCTCTCTCCTTTGGCCACAAGGACTATATCTGTCTGGGATTAGTTTTGTTTATTTTGACTTCACCTATTCTATAGCCTGGTATCTCCAGGGAATCCTCACCCAAGTAGTAACTAGGTCTGATCCTGGTCAGCTCCCAAGTCTAGACAAGATCACTCCAATTCTGCCACCTGCTGAGTTTAAAATAATACATTTTGTTGGAAATATAATTAAGTGGCTTAATTAAAAAGAAAACAGAATTGGTTTTAATTTTTAAAAAGAACTGACAAACAGCATAAAGCAAATACACTTAGTTAGTTACACTGTAAACCCAATCCATTGGCCTGTTGGGCATAACTTTTTGCCCAAGAAAAAGAGTTGAACAGAAATTGTGGCTAAGAGGCAAGCCTCAGCTTTAGAAAGATCATTGTCCAGACCAGCCAGGACAAAATGTTTGTCCCAGATGCTAAATTGTTTGTAGTAATTAAGCCACACCTATTGCTATTTTCCTGAACAATAAAGAAGGACTTAATGATGTTCTGAAGCTTTATGAGTACCTTCAAGATATAGTGAACTATTTCTGGAGAAAGTAACCAGTGACTCTATCATCATAATCTTCATCATCATATTTCTTTTCTTTTCCTTCTCCCTCTTCCTAGTTTTCCATTACTTTTTTTGAATTTCTCTTTGTATTTTATATTTTGATAAACCAATCAAAATCATAATAATAATCATCTTCATCATCATCATCATCTTTTTTTCCAGGACAAAAGTCAGGAGTTTTACCTGCCTTATTGCTGACTGTGGAAACAGAACCTTATATTATTTCAGATTCAGATTCATATATAGTGCTTTTTATGCATAATTTCAATCATCTTCTGATCTAGTAAGAATAGAACCATTACCTAAGATATCTCACATGCAATCATTTTATTAACTTCTTGTAAAATCTGATTGTACTCTTCATTGCTCATGATTTCAAATAAATCGTGATCTCCCCTTCCCTCAATCCACAGCCATACATTATTACAACATTTAACAATGGCAAGCAGAATAGCTGAAAAGGAAAATATCATGCTAGTGACTTAGTATTCTATGAAATGTAATTTCTGGAAATATTAAGTCGTAGTATGGCCAGCAGTAGTGGAGAAAAATAACAGCAAATGAAGTGGAGTTACCAGAGAGAGGAGGGCTATTTACTAAGCCTGAATTTTCTAAAGCATCCAAGGGAATTTGAAGAAGTTCCTTAGGGCTATGCCAATGACGCCAGTGGGGATCCTTCCTTTAGCCACCACTGACTGCCAATCAGACTGAAATGCCTTTGAAAAATAAATCTCTGGCTTGCTCTACGAGACTCCTAAACCAAGAAAGAAAGTGCATCCAGCTCCTTGTGGAGTTCTATGTCTCTTCCCAGCTATGCTTTCTCTCGCTTTTTCTCCTTCCATGTTGTATTTCCTGAAACAGCAATGGAATCTCAGAGGCAGCAAAGCTAGTTACAAGTGACTAATTACAAAAGGATCACATAAATTCTCAGGGAACCTGATCATCTGTAATGTTTGCCACTGCAGGGAGTAGACCATCAGCCATGGTAAAACACATGTGTGTAGGTAAATATGTCGGTCTGTGTTTGTGCAGTTTATGCATTTAGATTCATAAACTGCCCAAACACATATGCATGGGCTGGCATAAAAACTGTCCAAAGACTGGATTTTAAGAATGAATATTTAAAGCATTATAACATCAAGATAATTTGTCCTTGATGGAAGAACTCTCATTTTAGAGAGTCAACAGGCATGGTAGAAAGCATTTTGCAAAGTTAGTCTGATACATGTATGTTCTGTAACTAATTACGGCAGCCATTTTGTGAATATATTTACCTGTGCTTTTAACTTTCAAATGTACACCCAGCAGAAAAGATTGTCAACCCCAGGGAGATGCATGTGAACTCCAAAGCACATAGGCTCAGATCAGCCCTCCCTAAGCTTGTGTTCTCTTGATGTAGTTCCATGCAATAATCCCTTGTGCCTACCCCTGACATCTGGAAGAAGCAGAGGCAGAACTGGTACACACGATAAAGACAGAAAGAAACCATATGCTCTCTCTCCAATCAGAGCGACTGGTAGGTCTGGGAATTATCATATGATATACTTTTGCAAGCTAGGTCTGCTATTCTCTTTTCCAAACTCTGCCGCACCTGAATGAAAATACAAAGTATTTTGATCAGAAATCATAAATTTGACAGGAAGATGGTTTAGAAGAGACAATAGAAAAAAATCTTTTCACAGAGCACTAACCTTAGAGTAAGAGATTGATGCATTTTCTTTACTCATATCTGTATCAAAGAAAGTCATTCTTTTTCTATCTTATTCTTTTCCTTTCTTCTTTTCTGCACTTCTATGTGGCCTCTTTCTTGAGCTATTTTTTATGTTTTCCCTGTTTGTTTGTTTGTTTGTTTGTTTGTTTGTTTGTTTATCTTTTAATCTTATACTTTTTTAAATCAATACCATTATATATATAAAAAAGAAAATATCTAATTGTTTTGGTCTGCAATGCTGTGTAGCACCATCCCAAGTGGATGTTTTGAAGCAGTTTATATACAAGACGTGAGGGATGTGCAGATATCCTCTTAGCCTCATTTTGATCCACACAATATACAGGTCTTCTATGGAAGGTAGTCTGGTTGTGATTGTTCTTTCTGCAGTCTTAACTATCCATTGGAGTTTGTACTTGTTCAGTCTGGTTGCTGTAGCAAACCAGATAGTTATAGAAGTACAAATGACAGACTCAATAATTTCTCTTAAAACTGTATCAGCAGCTCCTGAACCAGTCTGAACTTCCTAAGCTGATGCAGGAAGAACATTCTTTGTTGTGCCTCTTTAACGATAGTTCTAATTTTAAGTGTCCATTTCAAGTCCTGGAAATTATAGAACCCAAAAATTTGAATGACTCTACTGCTGATACTGTGTTGTCAAACCTGGTAAGAGATGGTAAAATAGAAGAGCTCCTCCTAAATGTATATAGAATTGGACTTTGTAACAGATTTGGTCTATTTAAAACAAATGCATTGAATATACTATACAATCTTCAATCAGAGCAAAGAAAATCGGATATTCTCATCAATATGAACAGTAATTTTACATGGATTTTTTTTGGGGGGGGGGCTTTAAAAATCTTTTCAAGAATTTAGTATATGATCTCAGAAAGGAATGACATGTTTAGAAATTATATGCATATGTCTGATTTAAACTGATTGCAGCTTCAGTGATACCAAAACCCTCAAAGGAAGGGGACAGCATTCTAAAAGACTAAAAAAATAAATACATGAAGCAAAAGTTGAAGAAGATACAATGATTACAGCTATACAATGTATTTCATCTTATGCAAGCTTCCATGTTAATATTTAATTGGCTTTTCCCACTAGGTTGAGAAAGGACTGTTCATAATTAAGCAATTAAGTGTGGAGGCTACAGAAAGGAAGAGGAATTGGAGAAAAATATTTTCTCTCATTCCATCAACAAAATTTTCCATTGGATCAAAAAGTATTGCTTTGATTGACTCCATATATGGAAGATGGTAACAGAGCTCTGAAATGTATATTGTCTATCACATATACAAAACTGAACATAGCTACCTGGTCAGTAAAATGCTTGATAATTTTGTTTTTCCAATTCTGGAACAAGTGAGATTTATCAAGTTCCTTTTGTCTGCTATGAAGAACTGGTAGTCTGAATTTGTTTTGGCAGGTCATGGTGATGCAGATTAGTTGCCATGAAGGATCTCATAAGTTATTGTATGAGTAAAATTACAAAAATATCACAAACCCCCAAACCTAAATACATAATTTGTGAGTGATCTTATGTAGACACAGCTGGTGGCAGAGAGTGATATACCTATCATTAATGTTCTTTGGCAAATGCTAAAGTGTGCATTTTTTGTCTCAATTGGCATTCACACAATATAACCAAAAAGCCTTCAATCTCTCTCTAAACAAGAGATTTTACTAATTACCACATTCATTTGAATTTTTATTGCTTTCAAATAATGAAAGCCATTATTAGGGTCAATCTAAATCCACAGTGTTTGTAATTTTAGGATTTTCTGCTACAATTTGGTGTTGGACTTCAAAATCTGTGCTTTCTTATTTCAAGGATAAACTTTGTTCTAAACTAAGTAGGCCAGAAATATTGTGCCTTTGCGCTGATAATTAATTCTCAACAAAGTGCACCATTTAATCAAACATTTTATAGTCTACAAAATGTGCAACAATAGTAAATGAGTAAAAATAATCATAAAGCAATACTGCTTAGTTCATGCTGTGATATAACTATTATAGGGATTATAAAATGCTTCATTTCTAAAACTCCTTAACATAGTACATAAGTTGATCTCATACATAGTGAATTCTCAGGCGGAAAAATACAAGGAGAATCAAGATCATGGCATCTTCACTTATATACATTTGATTGCATAGCAACAAACTTTATTCACTTCTGTTTGTGAAGGAGCCTTGTATTTTTAGGGTTATAAATATTTGTATCATGCAGTAGCCACTAAAATGGAAAGATCACAAATATGGCCAAGACAATAGCTCTGTTTCACCATCATTTCCCACCAAAGATTAACATGAATAATAAAAGGGAGAACTTATTTACTAATAATAATAATAATAATAATTTAATTTATAACCCGCTCTCTCTCCCAGAAGGGACTCGAGGCGGGGCACAGGGAATTTAAAATACATATAAAATACAAACAGTATACAATAATAAAATGAAATTAAACTAACTAACCCTGTGCTAAAATCCCATATTAAAACTAACCCCAATCTAAAAAGAGACTACCCTAGGCCGGCCAAGCGAAACAGATGTGTCTTTAATTTTAGGCGGAAGGAGCGGAGGTCTGTGGTTGTCCTGATATCGGGGGGAAGGTCGTTCCAGAGGGCTGGGCCCGCCACAGAGAAGGCCCTTCCCCTGGGCGTCACCCGCTGACAAAGTCTAGTGGACGGCACCCGGAGAAGTCCCTCTCTGTGGGAGCGAATCGGCCGTGAGGATGTATGGGACAGGATCCGATCCCGCAGATAGCTAGGTCCCGAGCCATGGAGCGCTTTGAAGATGATGACTACTATCTTTGCTTGGCTTGATCTTCTTGAAACAAGAATAAGCAAATATGAGAACCCGGCTAAAACAGTAGGATTGTATCTCACTCTTGATTTTTTTTTTTAAATAGTCAAGGAATACCTTTTGATTTGAATGAGTCTGTATCAGAGTCTGGTGGATTGTTTCCTTGATTACTGATGGGATTTATTAATGGAATAAGTCACTTTCTATCCCTTATTCTGAGAATTAGGTGAGTAACAAATGGAGGAAGAGAAATGTTATTCAGGAAAAGCTCTTCTTTAGGGAAAGTTAAAAGGACAGCCAAAGAAACTACTTTATTCAGTTTCACTAATCTCTTAACTGATTCTGAAAAGACGTCAAAGTGATTGTTCTAAAAGCATTTTGAAACGGGTGAAAACATTAGTATTAATCTATCAAGAACTAATCTTTTCAAACTAGGTATATCTCAGATGCCTTGCTCAATAGTAATGATTATTTCAGCAAATTTTTGAAAAGCATCATATGATAGTATGAAATTAGGTGTAGGTGAGTAGCACGTTTATTATATGAATCCACAACTTAACTTAAACAGATCCGTTTTTAGGTTAAAACAGTGTTCCTCAACCTTGATGGCTTTAAGTCCTGTGGACTTCAACTCCCAGAATTCTCCAGGCAGTGCTTACTTTCTTTTCAAGATAGTTCCTTTTTGCTAATTCCACAACTCTTTATAGAGTCATTTGTTAATTTCCAAACTTTTTATACATCATTCAGAATCTTTAAGATATATTCATCTTTGTAACATCGTATTAACAAACTTATACTTACCAACCAAAACAGAGCAGTATTGGACAAGTCCAAATCATATGGTTAAGTTTCTCTTCAGCCACTTTTACCATTCCAGCATAATGACATTATTAGCCACTTCTTTTGCAACAGAATTGCAAGTGAATGTTGTCAAACTAGTATTCTAAGCAGAAGTAGATAGATAGCTGTCATTCAAAGTCCCCACAATATTATGTGAGAAATTTAAATGAGGGGTAGATTTAGCATCTGTCACTGCTTCTGCTAATATCCTTACCTCCCGACAGGTAAGATTGCCAGGATATAGCAGCAAAGGATGGGACCCAGCAGAGGATGCTATGACCAAACATTTCTCAAACTGAGGGAAAAGAGATGACTTAATTATTTCCCTGCAAGCTATTTTATCACTTTTATCACTTTTGAAATAGCAAGCTCACATACATACACACCAGCTATTTTTCTCTGCAAGAAGACAATATGGACAGTTAATTACAATGCTAGAGATGAGTTCAATATGTTCATTCATACAAAACATTTAATCATGCCTAAAAGAGAAAAATAATTTCATACTAACACAGTCCTAATTCAAAGACAGAAAAAATGTACCTTTTCTTTAATTCATGGGAAGAATAACAGTCACGGCTAACACAAAGAATTAATCATTTCAAAATATTCCAGTGCCTTAACATAGTATCATTCTAACAGAGAGACAAAATAGAGTACTGCCGCAATTTAGACAAGACGTTAAAGAATTATAGTTTGTCAGATAGAGTTATACATTTGTAGCTGTTAATAAACTACAATTCTTAATGTTCTTTAAAGCAGGGGTCTCCAACCTTTGCAACTTTAAGTCTGAAGGACTTCAGCTCCCAGACTTCTCCAGCTTTGCTGGCTGGAGAATTCTGGGAGCTGAAGTCCTTCAGACTTAAAGTTGCAAAGGTTGGAGACTCCTGCTTTAAAGAGAATCATGAAGTTTAAAATGGAATAAACAGGATTATTCAGAGATGGAGGTAAACAGATCACATTGATACATTCCAACTATTCCAGCAAATGCTACTTAAAACCTTGTATTTCAATTTTGACAGTTTTTAAAAATGCATATGCATATAAGATTAACTTCTTCTATCCTAAGTTAAGGACAAGAAATAGTAACTAATTAGAAGTGTCATGATAATTAATGATAAAAGTTCCAGAAGATTTCATTTTAACTTGAAAACCCTCACAGCCAGTTTAACCAATGCTTTAAGATGTGACTTAGAAATATATAACATATTTCATTGGATGCTAACCTGGAAAAGCCTATCAATGTGGTCACTAAGAATTGGCCCTGAGCTTATAGTCCAGGATTAATCAATTAATGATCAAATTGCCATTGCTATAAATCTTGTTCTTACTCAATATATTTCGAATGATGGCTCTCCAAGTTCTGAAATTAAGTTTCAAATATCTTCTAAAACATGGGACATGGCCAAGCATCCATGAGATTTTACACATGACAAAATCATACTTAAATCCTCACAACCAATACCCCAGATCAGCTGTGTCATGAAAGGCCCAATACTGAGTAGAGATTCAATCAGTTGAGTTAACACTCCAGAAGACACTGAATGAATGTTCCTTGACACCAACTGGTATCACATTCTGTTACTTTGCAGAGTGGGCAGAATAGTGAGCAAGAATCAGTTAATGAGTGGCAATTATATATTAGAAAATACTTTGGCTTGCTTTCAGAAGTGTCAAACTGTTGGCCTGCAAGCCGAACGCACAGGCCACAGCCACCCCAGCTCTGCAAAAGTGGAAAAATGTCGCAAAATATGAAGGCAATGCGATGTGGCAAGTTTGACACCCATCCTTTAAATCAACCTGCAAGTTCCTATGTAGTGGACAATGCTGTTTCATGAATTAGTTGCTGGCTCTGAGATCTTCATGTTATGACATGAGAAAGGGGAGCCCATGTTATTTCCCTTTTAAAATAGGAACATATTTTATCTTAGTTCACTATGAGCTATAACTTTTCTTTCCATTGATAACAGTGGAGTGTCATCTGAGCACAGGTGAAAGCTTCTGCAAGGCAGAAAAAAAATTGTCCTTATCCTGATGCATGAAGTAAGGAAAAAGAGTAGTAGAAAAAAAAATGGAACAAGATTTTTTTTAATGGGGCCATTAAAATCAACTTTAAATTACACTCACAAATACCATAGTCATGATATAGATAATAAATGTAATATAAAAGGCACATCCCTACCTAAGTGCTAATAATCAAGAAGGCTGCATCTTGTCAAACAACATTTGGTTCAGTAATTGAAAAAGATCCATTAAACATTTACTGAAAGTTAGAATGGAAACTTATACAGTAGATAAAACAAATAGGCTTGGCCTCCCAGATCCAACTTAAGAATTAGAGAAAGCTGGATGTTCTTGAAATTGGCTGCATCATATTGCATAACTCTTTTAAAAGCGATATATTGTATTTATTGGGCCTACGGCAGCTTTTTGCAACTTGACCCCAGTTGAGGAACCTGCAAGTTGTACTTCCATCACAAGTTGGGACAGACTGACCTATTTGAATCAGAGAGTAGGAACACATAACTCTTCTTTTGTAACTCATGGTGCTGCCAAATGTGTTCCTTCATTTGCATTTCTTGCTACAACTATATAAAGTAGGAAGCCTAAAAGAGCCATAAGAGAATTGTAAAAGAATGACTGACCCCGAAAAAAGAGCAAAAATGGGGGGGGGGGGGAAACTCCCCCAACATTTCTGACACCATTTACTCAACTGCTCTGCTCTGCCCACTCCAGCCCTTAAATTTCCCAAATTTCATTAAGGGCAGCCCTTAGCTGCCAGCTTTTTCCCATCCAGTATTGGTGATAGAAGTCCATCTTGTATAACAAAACTGCAAAGCACAAGACACATCCCCATGGAGAAAAGCTGTGCATTTTTTCTTCAGCAATATTTTACAAGACACCAAATTTTATTTGAAATATTTATTTGTTCTTCCAGAATATTGTTTATCATAAGGTACCATAATTCTGCCTTTCAGCTTACACAACTTGGGAAATGAAGATCATGGCGATTGTTCCCAAAGATTCCAACCAATGCCTAGAACAACATTTCTCAATTTTGGCAGCATTAAGATGTGTGTGGACTTCAACTTCCAGATGCTGGCTGGGGAATTCTGGGAATTGAAGTCCACATATCTTAAAGCTGCCAAGATTGAGGAGTACTGGCCTAGAGTCACGGACACAGTGGACAAAATGTGTATTCCAAACATTAGCTTAAAAGAATTATTCACATTTGTTATTTATTTATTTATTTATTTATTTATTTATTTATTTATTTATTTATTTATTTATTTATTTATTTATTTATTTATTTATTTATTTATTTATTTATTTATTTATTTATTTATTTGATTTCCATAGCCATGCATCTCAGCAAATGATTCAGGGAGGCTCACAATTCAAAACATATAATTAACATTTAAAAACTTTTAAAAACTTTTTAAACACTAAAACAGTAAAAAGCATTAAAACTGAAAAAAATACTTTACTTACATAAATTTTGGCCTTCGGACTGGATTTGGTACTTAGCGCTTCATATCCTGGAACATTTTGAGATGGTTTACAATACAAATAACATACATAATAAAATAATATTTAAAACATGGTCAATAAAACATATTCATTCAAAGCTTAGGGCATGGGAAATTTTCCAGTCTTCCTAGTGGAAAATTCTACTGGTGAAGAACTGCATTCTCAATTTGTACATCCTAAATTTCCAGAGCATGTGTGCTACCATTAAATAAACTCTGCTTGAGTGCAACAGCAGGTGGCCTTCAGCAACTCTTAGCACACATAGCATGACACATATGCCTATACCCCAATTGGCTCAGTGATTAACTAGGCCTATAGCAACAAATATGATTTGTTGCTCTCCAGAGGTTCCCAAACTTGGCAACTTTAAGACTTGTGGACTTCAACTCCCAGAATTCTCCAGCCAGCAGAGCTGGCTGGAGAATTCTGGGAGTTGAAGTCCACAAGTCTTAAAGTTGCCAAGTTTGGGAACCTCTGCCCTAGGCCTAGTTAATCATCACTCCCATTGTTATCTCATAATGAAAACCTTGAATATGGTCAGTAGCTAAATGGCAACCATTGCCATTGTTACAATAAAAGTAATTATACAGCTAGATGCCCTACTCACTAAACCTATTATGCACTAGCATAAGGTTAGCACTATATGGTATGCATTACCGAGATCTACATGTCAGGAATAATAGTAAGTAGATTACAAGTAAGTAGACTGTGTACTTTGCATAGATTTGGATAAATTTAGATGGCATAGAAACAGAGATCTCAATTTAAAGATCTGTTTCCTTCAATATTTAGTGAAAGAAGTTTTAAATACAAGTTTTAAGGATTTTTAAAAACCTTTTTTGGGAATAAACACTAAAAAGGTGATTAGAATTTTGATTTTGGAAAATTGGAATGGACTAAGGCCTGAGATGTATTTGAAATAAGGTTGTGAAATTAATTATAAGAATCCTTTCTTAAGAAAATATTGTTGTTTTGGATTCTTAAAAAAACCAGGATAGAATGGGACTTTGAATTTTGGACACTAGTGGAAACCAGAGGAAACAAAATTACAATTAAAGGAGATGAATGAATTACTAATATAAAATGGAGCAAAATACTTAACCTTAGATATATTAAAGGATATTTGTGAACAATGGACCCAGAATTAATTTAAGCATGTTCACCATTATACATTGATTGTATTTAAAAGTTGCTATCAAAGAGGAACATGTTTTACTGGATAAAACTGAGACTGCTTTGAAAGTGGATTTAAAAATCTACAGGCTACAACAATGATATGGAAAAAGATGCTACACTGGATATATAATTTAAACTGGTGGATGTCTTAATAAGTAAAAGAGATATACAAAAAATAAACCCAAAGAGTGACCTGGATAATTTCTCTACACTGATTTACAAAAACAAAAAAAGCCTTATTAAAGTTTGAAGGATCTTGAAGAGCAGAGAGAGAGAGAGAGAAAAAATAATAATAAAAAGAAATATAGTTTTGGGACATTATTTGAAGAGATTAAAGATCAAGAATTTATTATAAACAAAAGAGAGGAAAATTAGTTTATTTGATCCAGGTTAAAATAGATATATTATTATCTCAGGTGATCCTTAATGGACTTTTCTGACGAGGACTTAGCAAGGAGACTTTCAGAACTCATTTATGGATAAGAGATGAGATATGAGAAGAAGGAGAATAATAAATTTTGATGAAGAGAAGGACCAGGGGAGACATGATAGCAGTGTTCCGATATCTCAGAGGGTGCCACAAAGAAGAGGGAGTCAAACTATTCTCCAAGGCACCTGGGGGCAGGACAAGAAGCAATGGGTGGAAACTAATCAAGGAGAGAAGCAACTTAGAACTAAGGAGAAATTTCCTGACAGTTAGAACAATTAACCTCTGGAACAGCTTGCCTCCAGAAGTTGTGAATGCCCCAACCCTGGAAGTCTTTAAAAAGATGTTAGATAGCCATTTGTCTGAAATGGTATAAGGTTCCTGCCCACACAGGGGGTTGGACTAGAAGACCTACAAGGTCCCTTCCAACTCTGCTATTGTATTGTATTGTATTATTAAATTGCCTCCAGAAGTTGTGAATGCCCCAACACTGGAAGTTTTTAAGAAAATGTTGGATAACCATTTGTCTGAAGTGGTGTAGGCTTTCCTGTCGAAGCAGGGACTAGAAGACCTCCAAAGGTCCCTTCCAACTCTGCTATTGTATATTGTACAGAGGAGGAGGAGGAGGAAGAGGAGGCGGAGGGGGGGTTATTGAAATTGGTCATTCTTGTGATGGAGAAGTCACTTTTAAATATGTTTCTTTTATTTCTCTTCGATATTTTTTTTATCTTTGTCTATTTTTCTTCTGTACTTTCTATTTTTTTCTTTCATTTTTACTAAAAAAATGTATTAGTTATGCCTCTAATTGTAATATTCAATAAATCTTTATTAAAAATATAAAATGAAAACTTTTTAAATGTATTATGCTAAAAAGTATACTTTATTTTAAAACTACCCATTATAGTACTTATCCTTTCCATATTTTTTAAAAGTCTTTTATCATTTAAAACATAAGTTGTCCCTGGATGTGAAGGTAAAAAACCATTTCCGAGGCTCCGAGGTTCCAGACCTCAGAACTGTATCAGAATAAGCTGAATTGATAATTGACAAAAGAAAACCATAAAGTGGAAATTAATGCACTTTAATAGGTAAGTAGCCTTCGCTGGCTATTGAATGGCTATTATTCAATGGCTATTGAATAGAGCTGGTTGTGATGTCTAATTAGCAGCTTATAAATTATATATATGTATTTTTTTAATTCCAATATATGTATAACACGGTTGCTCTTTAAAATTTAGTGCAGAGCATTTGATGTGGCTGAACAAAAAGCCATAGTACACCCTGAAAAAGCAATCAACGTACTCTTTGAATACACCAAGCAGGATAATTTAGATGGTTTTTAATCATGATTATGAAAATATAATTAGGTGGTTTCATGTTGGTTGTTGAATGCACAGGGAAAAGTGATTCTCTGTAAAGGAAAAAAAATACAAGTAACATTACCCAAGAGCTACAAAGCATGTTCACATATCCACACACTGCTAGCTTCTGTTACTTGTAGATCAGCAGGTAATACGTTAAACAGATTGCCATTTCCTTTAGATTCCAGAAGGACTCTTATTTAATGAATGTTGATCCTGTAGCAATGCCTCTAGAAAACAAAAAACAACTCCATTCCATGTTCTGAAACTCTTTTATTTCTGAACAATCTAATTTCATTTTAGGCTCTCTCATCAGGTCAAAAAGGCTACCATTTATGGACAGCCGTATAACGTCATGTGCATACATTGCATTATGCAGTCCCTTTCGCCTTCTCATTTAAATCCATGCTGCAAAACACTATGTTTTTTCCCCCCACTGTGCCAAGAGTAGAACTTAGGTTTGTATAAAGTTGTCCCATGTGGTTATAAAGCTTGTCAATGTTACAAGACATCTAGCTCTCCTGGGGATTCTTTAATTCCTGCCTCTGTTTGCTGTACAGTCAAACACAACAAGGCATGCAGTCCTCCAACTTCTCCGGTGTGCACTACGCTGAAGCAGGTTTTTTTCATAACTTCTTCAATAATGGTCCATCTTTTCTCAAGGACCTTTTCTTAGTTCATCTGTCTCATGGAAAGCTGCATCTGGTTAAAGATATATACATATATTTACAAAGCATATTTGGATATGCCTATTTGCCATATCCTTTAACTTATCATAACAACCTATTGTTACTATTGTCCTACAGCATGTCTTTGCTTCAGAATTTAGATGTGATTGGTTTCTTAATTCCTGCAAATTTGTTCTTGAATCCATTTACCTTTTTACTTATTTTTCTTTAAAAACAACAACAATAGAATAAATAAATTCACAGCACTTAAAAATGTCTTAAAATCTATGCAATTTTATGAATATCCCTTAATTATACACAACCCGTTGCAGGTCTTTATATAATGATAATGAACCTTTGGATTTCTTACATGTGCTATTAGCAGATTATCTCACAAAGATCAGACCTTTGGAAAATAATGGTTTTGATGTGTTTCTGAGTTATTTTGCTTTGTCAAATGAGCATTCTACATATTCTCTGCTGAAGGGATGTGTAGATATGTAGAGGGATATGTAGAATGGAGCAACTCATTGCTTTCCTCATGTAATTGGGCCTGAATTCGTATGAAGTTCTGTCAGCGTATGTTTCTTGAGTTCAATTTAAGATTTTGATTCTAGGTACCGGGAAAAGGAACCCGAAGGCTCAAGATCATTCTGCCTTCACACACTTTCATGCTGTCTATAGTTGCCAGAAATAGGTGACACAATTGCCCACTGTTTTGAAGTAGAAGTGCTGAAAAACAATATAGCAAATCCTATACACCACGTCAAAAGGAAACAAATACTTCCTCTTATAGACAGGAAAAAGCATCTTTACCTATTCATCTGTAAGTTTGCCCATTTGGGTTGCATAGGGATTGCCTTAAATCCTTTCCTAGAGAACTGCAGGAACCACTTACCTGCCAAAATCTGTATACTGCTAAAACTTTTCTATGTGTCAGTTTGTAACTTCTGTTAGTGGGAAAGGTGCATCATAAGGCAACAATTTGTACATATTGGAAATCTCCAATTTGCTAACTTAATGAATGCATATAAAATCTGGGACCCATTACTGCCGTGGAATTGAAATTTCAAGGATATTCAGACAAGTCAATTTTGCAAACCTGTAGCTGCTGCTATGGTCATCCATGATCACATGATTTTGACAGTACATGCCAACTTCCCATAGGCAAAGTCAATGGGGAAGCTGGCAGAAAGTCAGAAGTTACTCCCATTCCTGGTATATTATACTGCAATGACTTTTGAACCAAAGTACCTCAAATCCTCCAACTAAATGACTAAAAAAATCTGGGACTCATTACTTCTTGTGGAATTGAAAGTTCCACTGTAGTCAGTTTTAATTCCCCAATTTCTAGTATCACTATGGTCACATCATATAAATACTCTTCTGAGACGATGATGATAGGAATGTCCAGCATTGGGGTAAAAATAAATGCTCATTCTAATTATACTGCATAGAAAGAACCGGGCAAGACATGGCACCCAACATCATTAGGAAGTGGCAAGGAGGAAGAGAGAACAAAAATTGGAATGGAAAATTTAATTTTACATTGCACTGTACTACCTTTCTTTCAAAGGATGGCCCAGTGGCTCTAGTTTGCTTATTTTATTTATTTATTTTATTTTAATTCGATTTATATCCCGCCCTTCTCCACGAAGGACCCAAATAAAAATAAAAGTCACAGTCAGATTTGGTTAAGACTTGGATGGGGAAAAAAATCTCAAGCCTTCGTGCTGATTTGGAAAGTTGAATAAGATATCTTGGAAGAAGGCTGTCAAGCCCGTAATAGCAGCATATGAGTAGGGAGGAATTGCACAATTTGTTTTTAATTAGGTTTCATTTCAAGTAATAACTGTCTAGAATCTTAGAAATGGAACAAGCAAAAGTCCCACCTTCATTTATGAGTGAACTCATTAAGTCAGGCCCTTTTTTCCCAGATTGCAAAACTCAAAGTCTAATTGCCTTTTTTTTTCAGATAAGCCTGACACTGAAACATCCATCTGCTGTCTATTAATGATGTTTGAAAGTGTTTCCTTTGATTTCAATGATTTCTTTAACTAAAGCGATCGTGAACCTCTTCAGCACAATTGTCAAGAAAACTAAATAGACACATCCATGAAGTTACCAAGAGTTGAATTCAAGTTCAGAGACTCTTTAACGTTTTTGGGGAAGATTTTTTGCATCTTGGAAGCAATTTGAGGAGCTGCAAGCCAGCCCAATTTGCTATCCTACTTCAAGAGGTTCAGGAATGGATGCTCGTTACTTACAAAATAATTTTACTTTAGTGCAGTGAGTAATTCAGTTTTATCGATGTGCATATGAACCTGCATTATGTGCAAACAATTTGAGCTATCCTGTTTTTATTCCATCTTCCTTACAAGGAACATCCAGCTGTTATAATTTGTCTCATCCTTCACTCTCTTGTAGAACCGGCCTTTGTTCCTTTTTTTCAGTGCCAGGGACTTGCTGAGCTCCACCTGATGTGATTTGTCCAGGCATTAATAATGCATCTTCAAGATGCATGAGTTCTTTTTGAAACAAATCTGCTGGCAGAGGATGGCATTGTATTGTGCTGCTTTTTTCTCGGGGGAAGAAAGTAGGAGAACCAAAAAGGAAAAAAAAGGAAAGGTCATAAAGCTTGGGAGTGATGGGCATCCATTATTATAAGAAGGTCACTGCATCTTCATCTGGGGTCAGGATCCGAATAATTGATATTACAACAACTGTTTCTTTAAAAAAACTCCCTGTTCATACCAAGTATCCAGCCAACGAATCCCTGTGGTTTGAAGATAACACACCACAAAAAATGAAAATCGTTTTGGATAATCCGGGAAAGTATCTTCCTCCATTATTTTGCCTCAAGAACAGGTGAACAGGTGCTGCCTTTATCTACTCACCGAATGATTAAACCAGAGACAGGTGACACAAAAACAGACAAATCCAGTTTAAGTTGTGAAGATTCCCAAAGACTTGCAGTATCTCCCTATGAAACAATGTCATATACCTTAACAGCAGATACAGTAGAACACCAGAGGCTCAACAGAAAAAAACAGTCTGGAGAATCAGAAATGATGGAATTCCAGGGAAAGTGGTCTGTCAGATTTTGTCAATAGTTCCTACCATACCGTCCATGCTAGAGCAAGTCTATCCATTTCAACTTTAGCAGTTAAAAAACAAAGCCAAAAAAATTCGGTACATTTAATCAATAACCTCCACTTTCAGGATAGCTTTTCTTTAGTGCTGCTTCATTCCTGTCTCTGTTACCATAGCAACTACTCATAGAGAGCAGTGCGATGCCCAGTGTATACACATTATCCATATCACCTGACATCGCCTTTAATCACTGTTATGGAGAATACTAAAGTTTGGCTACCTTGTCTTTCTTGTTACTATCACCCAGAATAGACTTGATTTATTAAGACTGGAAGCCAAAGAGACATTACTTAAAAGTGCTAAATTCATGCACAGTTGGGTCTATATGTGATAACTACTGGACTTCCGTACAGCTTAAGTCCATTTGGATGCTTAGCTTAATAAATTTAGGCTCTGCTTAATGAACAGTTAGTGGTCCATTCCCATAAATAAACCTCAGGCCTGAGCATCATAATTAGACCTATTGAGAAATTTGGTTATCATTTATAAAATGGCATGAAGACAAAAAGAACCATTTAAATTACCAGAATGCACTTCACTTATTTATTCATCATTGTCATCTCAAAAAATGTGAATGCGGGTAGCACACAATAAAAATATTTTTTTTAAAAATCATATTACAATTTCTAAAATGCAAGGAGAGAGTGACAGATATTAGCAACAGTGGATCAACTCAGCAACTCACCATTCACTTGGAGCCCCCAAGCTTGATGACAGAGCCAAGTCTTGAGGGACTTGCAACAAGTTAATAGGAACGGACTCCATCTCAACCCAGAGGGATGATGTTCCATTAGACTGATACTATGGCAGAAAAGGCCCATCTCCAGGATCTTACCAGATGTAGCTCTTTAGTAGATGAGACCTGCAACATATCCCTTCTTCCAGATCTGATGGAACAAGCAGATATATAATCAAGCAGAGATGATCCCTCAGATAACTGGGATAAAACCAGAATCTGAATTGCACATGAAAGCAACCAATGCAGCTTGTGGAGCAGAGGTATAATGTGTACTAAGCGCACCCAAAATTTCCTGCACTGCTATATGCTGTACCAATTGAAGCTTCTTTATATTTTTCAAGGGCAACCCCATGTAAACTGTCATCGAATAATAAGGAGTGTTGGAGTAGTTGCTTCTCTTTAATTATTCTATGCCCTGTTTTAAGAGGGATGAAATTAAAATCTAAACCCAGTTCTGAAATGTATTTTTCTACACAATAAATGTCATTCTAACTTACTTATGTTACCATGTGAAATTAAAGCCATTTGTCATCATTGATTATTACAGCCAATTAGCCAGTAGCTATCAAGGTGGCAGGTAAAAAGATTACCTTGGTTTGGGAACACTCATCTGTCATGTTGGTTCTTGTTTAACTTGGGGGGGAAATGCACTTGCCTTGATTCCATGCATTTTAACAGAATACAATGAGCCTTGGAAACTTTGGGGTGAAAGGTTTTTTGATAGCAGCAGATATAGAAAAAGTAGGGTTTGTTTCTTCCTTAACTATTAAAAATACATATAAGAAGTAGTTTTGTATTGTTAAAGATAATTTCCCTTTAGTTTTTACTACTAGGTGGACGAATCAGGCCTTTAATGCTTTATTCACAAAATGTAGATACTCATAAGATACTTTAAACATATTTCTTGTTTTAGATCCTTGGAGAAAGAGTGCAACCTTTGGTCCCAGGGTTTCATTCTAGCTCTCAATAAAATAATTGTTTAAGGTACCAGACTGGTTTGGAATGAAAAAGAAAGAAAAATCCCACATAACATCTAAGCCAGAAAAAATGGAAAATCCACATGGGACATGGTCCATTTTATGTCTTCACACTGTCACTCCATATCATCTTCCCACCATGAGCCTTTTTCCTTTGTATAGAAATTGTCCAAATCCTATTTCTGTACCCCCACGTATTGGCTTATTTAATAAGAAAGGGTGAGCGGCTCAAATAATATCTTATCTATGCCATGCTTGTGGTTTGCTTTCCCCTTTGCATGGACGATAGATGTATTTTTTTCTGTAGAACTATAGGCTATCCATTAGAGAAAGGGGTCATTTTAGACCGAATGCCTATGTCTCAACACCAGCTCCTGATCCGCTGCAGCTTTCAGCACTACGAAGCTTGCAGTCCTTCACAAAGGACAGGCTGTCAGGCTAAGCCATAATGAAAGCAGAATATAATGATGAGCAGAACTTGTTAAAACTTATTTCAGCGTGTCCCAGAAGGAACAAATATATACGGAGGCAAAGTGATATAGGTCATAATTATCATGGAAATGATAGGGAAAGGAAAAGAAAGAAACAAGTCATCCTCTCATTCTGAGCAAACTGGTGGGCAGATAAACTCTATTAACCCAGGCTGGAAAGGCTTACCTGCCCTCTCCATCACTTACTTCGGAGGAGCTGGCCCCTTGCCACCTCAAAAGCAGCCCTAAGGCATTGAAGAGGAGCCAACTCAATGAGCAATCGTCTGGCCTAACCTGGAAAACACAAATGCGCGCACACAAAATGACTTGGGCAAAAAGCAGAGCAAGTGAGCAAAATTGAGTATGATATATATTTAATCAGAGAATCTGCCTCTATTGTTTTCTTTAGTAAGAAAACTATCTTTCTGATCTATTAACCATAAATATGAGCTCTACAATACCAAAAATTTTTCATTGTCTGTAATTGTACTAGGTATTCTGTATGTTAGGTAGATTTATTTAGTTATCCAATTTATATCCATATGATAAAGCCCAGAGTAGTGAAGGTTTAACTCTTTATGTTACTAATGTAGTTTATGGGAGGGGGAATCCTCTACCCCCTTCTATTCCTTCTCTTAATCTGATCTTGTTGTTTTTAATCTTAATCTGTTTTTAAATCACAAGATGGAACCAGGAGAACTTGGGTCTAAAGGAGAATGTAATTATAGTGTTTCTCGACCCTTGCAACTTAAGATGTGTAGACTTCAACTCCCAATATTCCCCAGCCAGCATGCCGAATATTCTAGCCCTGCAGAACTGTTATAAGTAAATCCATGGCTCCATGGCTTTACTTATAAGTAAATCCATGGCTTTACTTATAAGTAAATCCATGGCTCGGGACCTAGCTACCTGCGGGATCGGATCCTGCCCCATACATCCTCACGGCCGATTCGCTCCCACAGAGAGGGACTTCTCCGGGTGCCGTCCACTAGACTTTGTCAGCGGGCGGCGCCCAGGGGAAGGGCCTTCTCTGTGGCGGGCCCAGCCCTCTGGAATGACCTTCCCCCCGATATCAGGACAACCACGGACCTCCGCTCCTTCCGCTTAAAATTAAAGACGCACTTTTTTCGTCTGGCCGGCCTTGGGTAGTCTCTTTTTAGGTCAGGGTTTTTTAGGGGTAATTTTTAGTTTAGTTATGGGTTTTAGCGCAGGATCTATTTAATCTATTTTTAACTCTGTATTTTGTATTTGTTTGTGGTTTATTTGTATTTTTAATTGCCTGTGCCCCGCCTCGAGTCCCCTTGGGGAGAGAGAGCGGGATATAAATTAAAATTATTATTATTATTATTATTATTAAATCATATTTCTGAAATCATAAAAATGTTTCCTGTCTTTTGCTGTGGCAAAGCTGTTTAATATTGAGAAATCAACTTAGCATACATAAATTACAAATTACAAATATCTATCTATCATCTATCTATCATCTATCATATGTTACTTCCTCATTCTCATCTGGATCTCATTCCTAGTACAATCCTTCTTCTAGTAGGATTGTCCAATAAATCATAAAAAAACATGAGTTTAATATTATATAAAGACTGAAACTCTGGCTTCTTCCTCTCCAAATAAGTCAGAATGGTAAGCCAATAACATTGTGGCTCATTTTAAAAATACTGTTTTACTATGACATCCCAGCACGATCATTCTGGTCTTAAGACAGAAAAATGTTAATTTAATGCTTTAAGAAACTAATATAGTTTAAAGACAAACAATGGTGGTTCCTTCACTGGATGTCTCTTTTTAAAAAAGCATCAAAGATAACTTTGATATCTCTTTTATTGTAAACTACTTCTTTCATAATATATTATTCCCATCAGTGAAAAGGACATGGTTTAACATGATATTACATTTTATGTCAGCATTGTAAACAGCTCTATTGCTTTATTATGTGTAGCAACCTATGTGAGAGCACTTCATATAGAGCAAAGGTGAATATGCAAGTCCTGTTTAATTGTGACTGTAAACAATAATCATAATTAATTACTAATTACTCTGAATTGTCTACTGAGGGGCCGCATATCACACTAAAAATTAATGTCTTCAACATCAGCTTGCATGATTAAGCATAATTAGCTATTTAAAGTGTAGCCTCAGATTTAATTTACTAAAATCTATGCAAATTATTTCTATTCTTTAATTATTCTACCAATGGCCCAAGAAACAGCAAATAGCCAATAAGTATCTGCTTTAACTTTTCATTAATAGTAATGGATTACATTTTCAAATCTTCAATTCTTTCCACCTTAATTGCATACCAGGATGCCAAATTTCAAAATAAACAACAATAGTAATTATCACCATTACATTACTATTTTTGAACAAGATATCCATTAATGATGCCTTATTTAGAATCTGATGGGAAGGTTAATACATAACCAGACTTCCTTTTTAGAATTTATTGGACAAAGGTATTCTCTTAAACCTAATTGATTATCATACTTTAGAAACTGCAACCTGCATAACTGACCTCTATATTTACACTTCAACCCTATCATAGCTGGACAACCAAATAACCTATACAAGCTGGCCATGAAAAATAAGGTTTACTGGGTCTCCAAAATGGGTCCCTCACAACCTCCAAATTGCCAGGTAAAGATTCTGCTTGTCCCAAATACGAAATGGAACATATAACTTGGCAGCAACAGCATATTGAGATGTTTCATCTCAGCCAATGAGTTATCTTTCTTAATCATTTCATGTAGGTGTCAAAAGGCATATAGGAAAATGCTGAGCCATATTTCATTCAACAGAGCCAGGAGGTTGATTATTCTTTCTCCATGCTGGACAGCCACTGCTATGCTACTTAACAAAAGTGAACTATAGTTATTCTGATAAGACATGTAACTGCCACATTTTTATAAAGTTTTTTCAAGATTAATTTCTTCATGATCTGCTCTAGAACCTCAGGTATCAATGTCAAATTATCTAGATCATCTATTTTCCCATTTTTGAAGACATTTCCTCTCTTCTAATTCTCTGGCTAATCCTATTAATTCTTTAGGATTTCTTAAAGATCATAATGAAAGTTCAACCAGATCCTAGAGTGCCATTTACAGGGTTTGGCCCTGGAGATTTAAAATGATTTAAAGTAGATCGGTATTCACTAATTAAGTTTCTATGAATCTGAAACTTCCTTCCTCAACATTTTGATATTAGCGATTTCCTGGAACACAAGCTACCCAGTTAATGAACACTGGCCACAATAAGAGTTACGTTGCTCTACCTTTTCTTTGTTACTAATTAGCATTTCACCATCTTTACTTAGAAGATGGAATGGTTATTTTCTTTTTCTTAGAAATATCTAAAGTCCTGAGAATGATGTTTGTGGCTCATTATGAGCTTTAATTCGTTTGGCACATTTCTAAATTCTAGGGTATCAGAGAATATTCTTCATTGCTGAGTAACTTGTCTATTTCCCTTTAAACCTCCTTTATTGTTTTCAGATTTCGCCCGGCTTTTTATGTAACTATATTGGCTTCTTTTGCTATCCTCCATTTTTCCCTCATAGGAATTACTTGTAATTGTGTTTTTAATATCTCCCTTGAGCTCCCTTTCCCTTTATTGTTTGATTGATTGACTGATTTGATTTAGAAGGCTGCCAATTCCAAAACCATCCTGGAGTCATTAATTTCTCCTGTCATTGCTCTATGCTTATTAACATTCACTTTCTGAAATTTAAATGTTCCTTAAAATCTAGAAATCTAGCATTAGGTGGTCAGTTTCTTCTAATATTTCTGATTTTTCTACCTTTTCAGCTAGGTTTTCTCTAATGGTTAGTGTCAAGCCAAAATAGTGGATCCTCTTGTGCTACATCTCATCCGTGCTTCATCACAAAGATGAATAAATAAGTCAGGGAGACTAGTATAGATCTATACTAGTGGCACAAATATAGTATATTTGTGTGTGTGTGTGTTACGTTTTTGAGCTGATCAATAAATAAGTCAGCTGATCAATAAATAAGTATATATATATATATAATTGTTCCACAACACCCTGTTAGGGCCCCAATTAAGGGAGGAGACATACTGTTTCCTTTTCTGCCCGGCTGGCTGAATGGTTAAAGGCTCTTGCCTGATATTCAATACAGCCCCGGTTCGAATCCCAGTAAGGGTATGGCTAGCTGATGAAAGCTAAAAAGCTCGAAATAGATCTATACTAGTCTCACTGATTTATTTATTGATCAGCTCATAAAACGAACACACACACACACACACACACACACATTCGTAGATTTTCACGGCTGCAGGTATGCTGGTCTTGTTGTATTCGGGTGTTTTCCCGTGTAAGAATGAGATTGTCTTTGCAATGTTTCATCTTCAGGCTTCGGTCTGTTCTTTGGTCAGACCGAAGCCTGAAGATGGCAAGTGAGATCATGCCAAAACGTTACAAAAACAATCTCATTCTTACACGGGAAAACACCCGAATAGAACAAGACCAGCATATATATATATGGATATATATATATATGGATCCATATATATATATATATATATATGGATCCATTTCAGGCTTATTAGCCTTCTTCAGCTGGCCATACTCCTTCTACTGGGATTTGAACTGGTGCTTTCCAGCATATGAGACAGGCTTCTCTGTGCCTTGAGCTATCCAGTATCCCTGATATATCAGCCAATATATATATATATATGTTTTCGTAGATTTTCACGGGTGTAGGTATGCTGGCATAGCTGGCTTCGGGGATTTTCCCGTGTATAAGGCATAGAAAAGTTGTTGCAACGTTTCGACAAGATCTCACTTGTCATCATCAGGCAGGCTTGTGTCTGTGAGTTTTCTATGCCTTATACACGGGAAAATCCCCGAAGCCAGCTATGCCAGCATATATATATATATATATATATGCTATACAGCAAAGCTATTTGCAACAGGTATTTGCAACAGCTATACACAACACAATTCCAGTACTTAACCTAGTATCAGGTTTCCTTCTATATCTCTCTCCCAGACACTATTCCTTTTAGCATTCTTGCTTACTGCCCCTTTTATTCCCTCTCCATAAACTATTTCTAGGCTTACCAAGAAAGAGTGGGAAAAAAGAATGAGCTAGATTTAGAATAATGTGCTTAGGACAGCTTGACTCCCACACATCTGCTCAGCTCAACAACTTCTGTTGTTGGGGTAGGAATCTATCTCGGATCTTCTGTCCGGTTGTTCCTCAGAGACCAGGGCTTTACCAACAACATCCAGTCTCCTCCTTTTCATCTTGGGTCATGCATGGAGATACCATTTCTTTGAGACTTCCCTTCCCTTCCACCAGGCGAGCCACTCATGGATCTTTCTTCTCCCTCTCTGTCAACTACTCTACACACTCAAATAACTTCACTCTTCAACCTTTCTCTCCAGATACTCTATTTTGCTCAGGAATTTTTCTCTACTTCTCTCTTTCTCCCTCCCTCCCCCCCCTCTCTCTTTAGTTTTGGGTCAGACCTTTAGCTACTGAGGGACTATTGTCTTGGCATCTTCCCACAACAGCCCTGACTAACAGGTCAGCTTATCAGACCTCATGACAGCACAGTTGCCTTTCAAGACCAGAGCTGAGCTCTTATCCTTTATTGTCTCTCTATTTGCTGACTCACACCAACACAAATGCAGCCATGTCAGGCCACTAAAATCTATATATCCCAAGATCCCCCCCCCCTGAAAAAATTCAATCTTTTGAGTGAAATACAAACACCCAGTAGCAATTAAGAATATTTTAGAGTACTTGGTCCTAAAACTCAACCAGAAAATAGGAATAGCCCATATATACAAAATTATAAAGGAAGCTATAGCATACTTATTTAATGCCACAAACTACATATTTGTCAAAACCGCCTGCTATTTGTAGAACATGAACTTAATGAAGGTGGGTGAGAACAAGAACCCTATTTCCACCTAGTAGGGATTGACTTGATTGGCTAGATTCTTTGCTACATGACTCTACCAGGTGAACGAGTAGTTACAAGCTTTATGTAAACACACACATACATACACACACACACACACACACAAACAGTGATTTGTGCCTGTTTCTTTATATTTCATTTATCAGAGAGCACTGAGATCCCTCAGGAGATCTTAAATGATGAAAAGGAATGGGAGGAAAGTGGCAGAAAAATCTAAAGTAGCATTGCTTAATTGTTCAAGAACCCCCATGTTTTAAAAGCCATCTTATTTGGAGAATACAGTTTGGTTGCATTGCCTATTTTTGCCTGTGATCTCTGAGCTATGGGATTACAATTACAGGATATTTGGAAGCATGGAAAACATGTGCAAATGGCAGGTTAATATATGTACTGTGTGTGTATTTGCGTGTGTGTCTGTGTGTCTGTGTCTGTGTGTGGGCACGTGTGTAAACAGATGTGCCTCTATATATAATCATTTCTGATATTTTTTTCCATAGATATATTCCTCATAAATTCATAAAATGTTCTGATGCCTGATATAGTTTTACATCTTGAGAATTTATTATTCATGAAATAGTGCGTTTGAAGTGCGATTTTGCTGTATTGATGTTTCATCTTTAAACTGCAAGCCCAAAAGAGGCTTAAAGGTCCACTGACAATCACTCAGGAATATGTCAAATGCTGGTGCATAAGGGTCTCCCCCTCACAGGAAACCTTTTGTAAATATTAGTTACTAGAATCTGAAGACTAATAGAGCTAGTTAATAATTATCACCATGTGCCCCAACTGCACAGTTTGCTCCCTGATTACAATATTAAATTGCTATTGAGCTGTGGTATTTGCTTCAGGCAATGCTACAGAGAAGCCTCCAAAGATTCCAGTTGGCCACAGCGCACAGAAGTGGGAACTGTACAACTGCGCAAAATGCACAGGCAGAGAGGGGGGTTGCCAGAAAACAAACAGAACTCAGACAATAGCAAGAAAGTTTTTTTATTGGAGTGGAAGAGTCCTTTCACTTGGGAACTGTCATATTTCAAAAAGAAAGAAACCAGCACACACTCACAAACACATGTGACAGTCGCTTGGATGGCAGACCATTACCAGGGGCACCGTGACTCAAGCTGCAGAAGGAAAATTCAGCACAGCAGGCCTTGAGTGCTTGATTTTCTTTGCTTTTGATAGGGAGGAGGCAGGGAGTCAACCTGCTCACGCTAATCATTCCCAAGGAAATTATTCCCCAAACTTCTTCTGTTCCTATTCAATGGCTTTGACAAAAGCTGAGCATTGTGGGGGAGAAATTTATTCTCACCATTGACAGAATGATTTTATCTTTGAAATTAATCTACCCAGTTTAGTTAAGATGAAAGCCCTATGCTTATAATATCAGGCCTTATTTGGAGGGGCAACAACACTCTTAAATTATGAAGACTATGTAGTCTTCCATATGGTTCGAATCCCTAGCACCGCGTAACGGAGTGAGCTCCCCTTACTTGTCCCAGCTTCTGTGAAGTAGAAAAATAGGGACCATTTGGTGGAGAAGGTAATAGCGTTGTGTGTGCCTTCGGCATTTAGTCATAGTGACCACATGACCAAGGAGATGTCTTCAGCCAATGCTGGTGCTTCGGCTTTAAAATGGAGATGAGCACCGCCCACTAGAGTCAGGAATGACTAGGATATATGTGCGAGGGGAACCTTTACCTTTACTATGTAGTCTTCCATACATGTTCTATTGTCTGTCTTCTTCCTATGAGTAGCTAAATTAAAATGCAAGTTGCCTGATCCTCCAAATGTCAAGGCCAAAGCCCAATGTCCTCCCAGGTCCCTCTTTGCTACATGCCATCACATGCTCTCTCTTTTTAGATAGTTGCAAGCTTCCTTTATTACACTGCATTTACCAGGCAAATTTATTGCGCCATAAAGTATCAAATCCTTGCCAGGATAAAGTAACGTGGTTAGTAGTTAATCAGCTAGTTAAATAGTTACTTCGTTTGTGCCACTCCATATTATATCATAGAGATATTTTAATCCATATCAAGAGGCACTTTTAAAAAATGACTTCCCAAACAAGGACGTTTAGTATTAAGTAGCAAAGGTCCCTACTCTCCCTTCCCATTTTTCTTTCTGCCACAGCTAATGGAAATGAAAAGATCAAGGCCCAGAGTAGTGAACAAGAAGTAAAGAACTGACTAGTGCTATATATGTTACCTTGTCAGTAGCTATTAATTATTTATTCAGAGCTATTGGAATAGCTGCAGACTCGGGTCGGTTTCCTGATTATACTGGATATGGTTGTTTTGGAGATGTTTATTATTTCCCATCCCACTTGCGTGCATTGTTTATAATGCTTTCTCCTGTGAAAGTGAAGAAGCCCATTTTATAAAAGTGGAATGCTGCTTGGTTTAATTTCCTGGTGATTATTAAAGGCAATTCCACATTTAAGTCCCTGATGCTTTTCTCTAACAAAAGCCAGGTCAATTTCGAATCCTAAGCACTGATCATATTGTACTATTATTTATAGGCTGGAGAACCACATCAAGCAAGACATAATTAGGGCTCATTCTACTGAGATACCAGGAAAAGCCTTAGAGTATAATGGTATGTTGAGTTGTACAGTATTACTTTAACTTAGCTTAAACTAAATTTCAATTCTGTGCAGGTTGTCGCTTGTCTGCAATATCAGTTGGCTAAATTCACGATGATTCTTTCTGTAGGAGATCAGAACAGTTGTACAAATATATATTTCAGCCCAAGAGTTTCCCAGGATGACGTTTTCAACAATGGCTGGAATTGTAATGGTTGTGATTTTCTTAAAGAATTTTTGGGTGAAAGTCTTGAGAAGACAGCAACAAGGTGACAAGCTGTGAGTAGATACATCTTTTCTCACGGACAAAATATCCCATCAGCCTTTATTAGTTCAGGATGTGCATTGATGCCAAACTTCTTGGAAGTGCAAATCCACTCATCAGGAAGTGAAAAACCATACCAACTGGGGCAAAAGGTCACAGGTTTATTCTTATGCTGGCTTCTCACCAAACTAAACTCTGCAGAGATGCTGAGGCTTCAATTCACAGAGGGTGAAAATTGGTTCTACTGGGAAAGCCTTCAGACTCATTTCTGCCATTAAAATGAGGCTGTGTGTATCTTAAGTATAGGAGAGGTCAAGGGACTCTGTGTCGTCTGCTAGAACAAGCCACAAAATTGCATATTCTGCTCCAGACATGCTGTTGCAGTGTGAGTAAGTCAAGTCTGTACATGAATCTCATTACAATCCTTCTGCTTAACATATTAATTGCTTTTTCTATTTACTGTAACTTAATGCCACAGATGAAATTAACAGGACAAAAAGGGTAAAACTAAGCTAAGAGGAGTTTAAAGATGATAATTCTATAGAATCACAGAGGCAACCTGAACTATTAACGCACCATAACAATATTGAAATTAGAACAATAAAGAATTGCTATACAATGTTGTGAAAAAAATATTTGTCTCTTTTGGAGATTTATTTAGTTGGTTTATAAACAAAGTGATGATTACATATGAAAAAAAATAACTGCATCCTTGGATTTAATATCAAGTTGATATTATTGCAATAACATGAAAATATTGAATAATGGTGAAAAAAGTAAGGTTCTACATTTAGGCAAGAAAAACAAAATGCACAGGTACAGTATAGGTGGTACCTTGCTCAATAGTAGTAGCTGTGAGAGGGATCTTGGAATCCTAGTGGACAACCATTTAAATATGAGCCAGCAGTGTACAGCAGCTGCCAAAAAAGCCAACACAGTTCTAGGCTGCATTAATAGAGGGATAGAATCAAGGTCACATGAAGTGTCAATACTACCTTATAATGCCTTGGTAAGGCCACACTTGGAATACTGCATCCAGTTTTGGTCGCCACAATGTAAAAAATGATGTGGAGACTCTAGAAAGAATGCAGAGAAGAGCAACAAAGATGATTAGGGGACTGCAGGCCAAAACATATGAAGAACAGTTGCAGGAACTGGGTATGTCTACGTTAATGAAAAGAAGGACTACGGGAGCTATGATACAGTGTTCCAATATCTCAGGGGTTGCCACAAAAAAGAGGGAGTTAAACTATTCTCCAAAGCACCTGAGGGTAGAACACAAAGCAATGGGTGGAAACTAATCAAGGAGAAAAGCAACTTAGAACTGAAGAAAAAATTCCTGACAGTTAGAACAATTAATCAGTGGAACAACTGGCCTCCAGAAGTTATGAATGCTCCAACACTGGAAGTTTTTAAGAAGATATTGGATCACCATTTGTCTGAAGTGATGTAGGGTTTCCTGCCTAAGCAGAGGATTGGACTAGAAGACCTTCAAAGTTCCTTCCAACTCTGTTATTATATTAATATAATTTTAATTTTATTAAATGTTAATTTTAGTCATTCCTCCGTAGCAAACTTTTTTGCTACTTTAACTGAGGGCTTTCTAGAAAAGTAGCTATTTTATGGCTTATTAAAAAATAAGAATCAGATTTTGGCATTGTTTGCTCAGGAATAGGAACTACATGGAGTTGGATAATATTCACTGGCCAAAAATGCAAAAGTTCAGAGAATCCCCGAAGGGAAAAATAGTTTTTCATAGGTTTCTTGTACACAGCTGTCTACATTTACATCTATATTGATCTATACAGAGATTAGAAATTAGAGTTGGGCATAAATGACCTTTGGAAATTCTCCATTAAAATTGTGGCCCCAGAAATAGAAGGGATTATTTCTTTGAACTTCTCCAGGGAAGGAAATCTTTTATAACAATTTCTGAGCGATAAGAATCTCCTTGACAGTGATAATAGCAATGCAATTAAAAAGCGGTCAGGGTGACGTTCTTTCATGATATTTTTCTTTTGGATTTCATAGAATCAGAATGAGATGTCAGGAAGACCATAGATGATTGCAGAGTTGCTTCTACGATAGAAGTCAAGAGATTCATACACACTGTGTGGTTTTGGCACTCTCAAATGAATATATGTATTTTATTTTATTTTATTATTTCGATTTATATACCGCCCTATTTTCCCTAAAGGGATTCAGGGTGGTGCACAGAAAGATAAAAACCCAACAATACATACAAAATATAAAAGACAATTAAATTATTAAATCTGTGTTAAAATTTGGATAATATAAAAATTAAAACCAATAAATATCAAAATTTAAAATTATACCCTTAGTCTATGTCAGGCCAGCTAGATGAAAGAAATGTGCTTTTAACATCCGACGGAAGAGGCGTAGGTCCGTGATGGTACGGATATCAGGGGGCAGGTCGTTCCAGAGTGCCGGACCCACCACAGAGAAGGCTCTTCCCCTGGGAGTCGCCAGCCGGCATTGACCGGCTGACGGCACCCTGAGGAGGCCCACTCTGTGGGAGCAGACAGGTCGAAGGGAGGCATGTGGTAGGAGGCGATCTCTCAAGTAACCAGGACCCATGCCATGGAGTGCTTTAAAGATGGTGACTAACACCTTGAAGCGAGAATGTGAGATTTTGAGTAAAAATGCCAAAAAGATGTGTGATTTAATGATCTTCTGAAATTTCAGTAATATTCCCAAACATTAGGGAACACTTGCAATATTTTTGCAGACCATTAATAATTTCAGAACAATAGGTTGCAAGCCACTGCAACAAATTATTAATGTTTCATTTAAATTCTTCTCTCCGCTCTTCATACCATTTTGCTTATCTCTTACTGATCAATTTTTGTCTTACGATTTAAAAACTCAAGTACAATATATTTCATAAATGCAAAGTCTTCTTGTGATTTTTTTAGAGTATTTCAACACATGGGAGTGATCCAAGATGAATTACTTCAAAATAAGACAAATCGCCTTCACAGGTCTCCTTTTAATGATTGGGCATCCATCGTATACTTTGCCTGTTTTGAAAAAATCACAAACCATCAAGAGGGTTTGCATTAGTTGACCTTTGTATTCCATCAGTAATGAATAGTGTTGTCACTGTATTTCTTTGGTTGTTGCTTTGGGGGAAAATACTATACATAAATAAATGTTATTTAGTAACTACCTGTATATATTGGAGTAATAAAATCTATTATTATATATTTGCATGATCTTTGGGAAAGAATCTTCTTCACTGTGTATATATTCAGGGCACAATATGTCAACATCAAATATTTGTAAAGGGATCTTTCTTACATTGCCAATAAAGTAATAGTACATGATAAAAACAAGCAAGACAGAATTGTACAAAGGGCCATCAAGGGGTGAGGTTTCAGTTAACTGGTCAACCAATTTCTGCAATTATTCAAGCACACAATATGGAATGAACTATGAGATTGACCATCTTGGTAGTGAGGAACACTCTGTGAACTTTCGTTGAAGAAGAAGCATTTCTTTCCATGAAAAGTGTATCATCAATTTCAACTCCTAGGTTTCTCATGAATAGAAAATGTGGAGATTTTCAAGACTGTAATTGGGAGCCTTGAAACTCAAAGTGAAGACAGGAAGGAAGATATTTAGATGTTCAGGACAGAACACAATAATCTTCTTGATTATTGTCCTTTGTTCTTTTGCCAAAAAGTTCTTTACTTTAGGATCAGATTCCACAGGGTTGAGTTGTGCAGCACCAGCTCTGACGTCTTAGCAGTTTTGTTGTGATGCAGTTTACCAATGAGATTCTGCAGTATCTGCAAGTCTTAGAAAGATTTGATAGTTTGCATTATGATGTTAATGAAGATGAAGAAGAAAAAAGAAAAGGAGGAGGAGGAGGAGAGAGAGATGATGATGATAGATAGATAGATAGATAGATAGATAGATAGATAGATAGATAGATAGACAGACAGACAGACAGACAGACAGACAGACAGACAGACAGACCTATCAACAAAAACAAGTAATGAAGTTTTTTTTTCAAAAAGAAGAACAAAAGATGTAATAGTGGTACAAACATCAGTATTGCTGAAAGTTGCTTCTTATTTTATCTGAGCTTGTCATATGTTATGAAATGTACAGAGGAGGAGGAGGAGGAGGAGGAGGAGGAGGAGGAAAGGAAGGAAGGAAGGAAGGAAGGAAGGAAGGAAGGAAGGAAGGAAGGAAGGAAGGAAGGAGGAAAAATAATTCCCTGTATGATATTCCACTGTTCTACTTGGTATGTTGCCATGATAATTTATGTATTTAACAAAAGGATAATCCAAGCCCCTTTTGCTCATTCTATGGATAGTTAGGAATCACTCATCTCTAACCTAAGGCCAAAATGCTTTAAGATAATTAGCTATAATGCAGCAATAATCCCTGAGTAAACATAGGGTAGCACATATTTATGTTGAAGGTGAAATACTTGTGGTAATGAATGTCCTCTCTCTCTGACTCAATTTATATTTCCATGTCGCATCATGCATCTGTCAGGGACTCATTATCAGAACTGTCTTCAGCTTCTTGAGCTTCAGTCTTTCATGTATGACTTCAGAACATGAGATATGTTGCTACAGATAATTAGTGAATACCACAAAACAATTTATAACCAACAGAACTGCTATAAATTCAACCTGGGGGTTCCTTTTCGTCCTTCTCTGTGAAGAAAATGGTTTGAACGTGTTTGGGGTTTGTTTTTTTTCATTCTGTGAGTTTGAACAGAAAAAGGCTAACTATATATGTAAGGCAATTTTCACCAATCTAAATCCTTACTGATACATTGAATAATGCACCCTATCAATGTAGTGGTGATGACAACTATAGTCCATCAAAGTTTGATGAAATAACTGGTCTAAGAAGAAACATATTAAACTGTGCTGGTACCAAATGATCAACAGGAGCATAAAAAAGCTATCATTGAAATTTTCAAATGCAATTGATAAAAAGGCTCACCTCAAATCAAGAACTTAAAAGCATTAAAATATTCAGCAGAAAAGTTTCTTTTAAACATTCTTTTAATTGTAGCCTTGATTTTGAAACTGAAAACTAAACAACATGTTAAAAATAAGAAAAAAGTTAAGGAAACAATTGGTCCACTGCTGGGAGAAAATGGCAAGAAGATGATAAGCAACAGGGAGAAAGCAGAACTATTTAACTCTTTTTTGCATCTGTCTTTACACAAAGGGATAAAACAGTCCAATCAATCAAAAACAGCACCACAAATATCAGATTAGGAACACAAGTTGAAATAGGGAAGAAAATGGTAAGTGAGCACCTGTCTGCCCTGGACGAGTTCAAATCACCAGGACCGGATGGATTACACCCCAGGGTTCTGAAGGAACTGGCAGACGAGATCTCAGAACCACTGAACTATATCTTTCAGAGATCCTGGAGCACCGGGGAACTGCCAGAAGACTGGAAAAGAGCTGATGTGGTTCCCATCTTCAAAAAAGGGAAAAAAACAGATCCAGGAAACTATAGACCCATCAGCCTGACCTCAATACCAGGAAAGATTCTGGAAAAGATAATTAAACAACAAATAAGTGAACACCTAGAAGCAAACAAAGTAATAGCCAAAAGCCAACATGGGTTTGTCAAAAACAGATCATGCCAGACGAATCTAATTGCATTCTTTGACAAAGTAACAAAATCAGTGGACCAGAGGAATGCTGTTGATATAATTTACCTGGACTTCAGTAAGGCATTTGATAAAGTAGACCATAACCTACTATTAGATAAAGTAGAAAATTGTGGGTTAGACAGCAGCACCACCAAATGGATTCGTAACTGGCTGACCAACCGCACTCAACGTGTAGTCCTCAATGGAACTGCATCTACATGGAAGGAAGTATGCAGTGGAGTCCCCCAAGGCTCTGTTTTAGGCCCAGTACTCTTTAACATCTTCATCAACGATTTGGATGAGGGGATAAATGGGGAACTCATCAAATTCGCAGACGACACCAAGCTGGCAGGAATAGCCAACACTCCAGAAGATAGGCTTAAGATACAGAAGGATCTAGACAAACTTGAACATTGGGCACTGTCTAATAAAATGAAATTCAATTGTGAAAAAAGTAAGGTCCTACATATAGGCAAGAAAAACCAAATGCACAAGTACAGTATAGGTGGTACCTTGCTCAATAGTAGCAACTGTGAGAGGGATCTCGGAATCCTAGTGGACAACCATTTAAATATGAGCCAGCAGTGTGCAGCAGCTGCCAAAAAAGCCAACACACTTCTAGGCTGCATCAACAGAGGGATAGAATCTAGATCGCGTGAAGTGTTAATGCCACTGTATAGTGCCTTGGTAAGGCCACACTTGGAATACTGCATACAGTTTTGGTCGCCACGATGTAGAAAAGACGTGGAGACTCTGGAAAGAGTGCAAAGAAGAGCAACCAAGATGATTAGAGGACTGGAGACTAAGACATATGAAGAACGGCTGCAGGAGCTGGGTATGTCTAGTTTGATGAAGAGAAGGACCAGGGGAGACATGATAGCAGTGTTCCGATATCTCAGAGGGTGCCACAAAGAAGAGGGAGTCAAACTTTTCTCCAAGGCACCTGGGGGCAGGACAAGGAGCAATGGGTGGAAACTAACCAAGGAGAGAAGCAACTTAGAACTAAGGAGAAATTTCCTAACAGTAAGAACAATTAACCTCTGGAACAGCTTGCCTCCAGCAGTTGTGAATGCCCCAACCCTGGAAGTCTTTAAAAAGATGTTAGACAGCCATTTGTCTGAAATGGTATAAGGTTCCTGCCCATGCAGGGGGTTGGACTAGAAGACCTACAAGGTCCCTTCCAACTCTGCTATTGTATTGTATTAATTGCATCATTTGTGTTTGTTGTAGGCAAATGTTGTATACATTGTGAGAATTATGGTACAACTTAACCATTTCTTCTGCAATATGAAGCCAATGAAAGTATTTGGCATTAGGATAGATGATGAGTTCTTATTTTCTAAAATTTATTTTCCCCAATTTCTTTATTTTCAGAATTTTTCTAGGATTTCTTTTGTAGCTTATTAACACATATCCTCACAATACAAATGGGAATATCACACGCACACACATACAAATGGGAATATCAATGTCCAGGAAAATCTTCCACAAAGTTGATAGTACCCTGGCAAAACAATATCAACAACCTTGGTTGCTAAGTGAGGTTCCATTCCTCCAGCAGATAAAATAGAAATAATCATTATGGCATAGAGCCTTGTAGTCAGATGGGAGAGTATGGTTTTGCAGTGGGCCAGCTGGAACACTACAGATTGCAATATTCCCTCAGGTGCTTCTTCCACACAACATAGAATGATCATACAGGAGAGAGCATATTCCTTCTTTCCAATGTAAAACGCTACTTCTGCCCTTGATTGACTTCAGTCTGCCTCGGTGGCTGGCTGACACTTTGATGGAGGTTCCACCATGAGAATATGTTCTTAACAAATGTTGGAGCAAGAAGGGAATGGGGATGAACTCATACATTTTATTTTGAATTTAATTGAATCATAGAAAGCTTGGAAAGCTCTATAAAGCAAAAGTAAGTTCAAATTATCTACAACTGTTTGTAATATGATGGATTCTCCAGAAAAATTATCATTGAAAAAAAAATCAACTAATGAACATGATTGTGCTATTTAGGATTAAAAGTTACCTGAAAATCAACTCAAAATCTTCACTGGGAGGAGGAAATGATTGATTCTGAGCTGTTTGGAAACAAGCTATTAACCTATTATGAAATGTGAGTGGCTGTAACAGAATTTACATTTGTTAGGTGGGTAATTGTCCTGTAAGGTTGATTTGAAAGTATAGCCAGAAGTGTAGATTTATCTCACAGAGAACAATCAGCCAATAACACCTTAATCAAATAAAGGAAATATTGAGGGGTACCAAGAACTCTTTTGCTATGCTTCTGGCCCAAACAGCTCCCTTGCAGTAAATCAAGGGTGCTCCCTTGCAGATTGAAAGATACCATCAGTAAAAATGATTTCTTTTCTTTTGTCATCTGGGTGGGAGTCTGCAGCACAATGCTTTAAAAAATTTTTCTTCTTTCTTAACCAAGCAAAACAATAGGACATATTCTAGGCAGTGGACACCTGTTGCCCATTGAAGGCTACAATTTTTAAAAGTTGCCAATACCTGACTTGACACACAAAACATACATATTTAATTGATATTTTCTTCTTCGTGAGGAAAATGGAGAAAAGATTGAATGAAATTATGGAAAAAATGCTTAGTTAGGGGGCATAATTAAAATGTTCCACAAGAGAAAAATGTTTCTTCTGCCATGGAAATGAGTTGTACAAATTTAATGCATATCCCACAAAGGCACATACATATGTACGTACGTACATACACACACACACACATACACACACACACACACACACACATACATACATACATACATAAAAGGCAAATACCACTCACTCATGAAATCTCCAGCACCGTAAAGCCTAAAAACTTGAAATTGGACATGTATGTTCCCTTGGCTTCTAGGTGCTCACTAAGAAAGGATTTCTCAAATGACCATCAGATCATTTGTATTTCTTATAGAGTGATTAAAACGCTCTGATGCTAAGGAGTTCTACTCCCCCTCCCCACTTGAAAAGAACTCAGCTCCAACTGCCAGTTGCCTCACATTCAAACAGCGGATATTCCCTTATGTGTTTCAATCACCGATCACCACTGAGCCAATTGCTCCTGTATAGCCTGATCAGTGGTTTCATCCTGAAGCATGGGTATCCAGCTAGTAAATAATATGTAGAAAACCATACATAGGCATCACATAGAAGTATTACACAGGTTTTGAAGTGAAAATTATGAAAGAGAAGTAATGGTGTGGATACCACAGCAAGATGTTGGAACACAAAACAATATTTCTAATTAACTGTTCTAGAACAAAATGTGAGTCTAGTAAAGAATTTTAGAACGTACATTTTAGAATCCCTGTCTAGTTCAAGTTGGTTTTCCTTTGATTTTGGTTTTGCTATATTACTACATTTCTTAGCATGCTCTGTCCTATTGAAATTGTTCACGCAACAGGGTGCTTAGCTGCACATTCTGGAGATCCATTCTCCATCCTAATACATCTTACTGTTAGGAATTACTGTTGTATTCGTATTCATTTAATGTATTCGTAATATGCTTATACTTATATCTGTTATCCAAGTCATGCTTGATTCAATAAATAAATAAATAAATGTATGAATAAATAACCTATACTTTCTTTGCTTGTTGCTGGTTGTTTTACATGTGATTGCTGGTAAAAGATTAACCCCTCCAATTCTATTTTTGGTTGATATTAATAAAGCACTTTTTAGAGGGAGAAGAAGAGGGGGAGGCAGAGAGAGAGAGAGAGAGAGAGAGAGAGAGAGAGAGAGAGAGAGAGAGAGAGAGAGAGAGAATTTGTGCCTTTTGAAGCCTAAAGGAAATGATATTAAACTGATGTTAAGAGCGCAATCAGTGTTGTTTTTTTAATTTACCATAATTGGGAAAGAACATTTTAGCTTATGTATGTCATGTAAATTCATCTTCAAAGTAAATAGTCTTTGTTGATTATATATAGGGTAGTGTATGGGATTATGGAACTGTTCTTTGTAGAATCAATGCAAAGATGTTGACATTTGTGTAGGAATGTTTACAACTTTGGATTGCCTATGACTTATGCTGATAAACCACTGTTGACCTCATCAATTTTTCTAATTCTAACATTGATGTAAAGATAAAATGTGGAAGTAATTTTTTCAATCATTTATTTGCATTTCTTAAAGTGATTTTTCCCAACCAGGTACTTTTCAGAAGTTTTTGTTTTATAACTCTTTAAATTCTCACCCAGGCTGAGGCTTTCAGGAATCAACTTGACCAATGCTGAAGGACACAGAGAGTTATAATTCTTTAACAGCAGGAAGGCCAATGATTTCTTCTTCCTAAATTAACTGAAAAAGAGATTCTGAGCTTGGGAAGTTTTCATGGGGGAGGGGAAATTATTTTTACCATCCAGAGTTAGGAGGACAATTATTAGAAGCTTCTTTCTTCTTGGAGAAAATAAATTTCTTGTAGTTCAGCTTTCAACAAAGGGCTACTTTCCCCGAGGTCCCTCACGTTTCATGGAAGAGCGCTCCAAAGTACCAACGCAACCCACCCCCTTATGTGTAAGCTATGTTTCATGTGAAATTCAATATTTAGGCACAAAAAGCTGGAGCAGGAAAATAGAAAGCACTGGCTTGTGTGTTTTGTATCGTGGCCTATAGATATTTTGCCACTGTGCTGTTATTAGAGACCTCATGTTGTGCAAGGCTACAAGACAGTGGGCCCTGACTTTAAAATCTCATCTCAGCCATGAATGCAACAGGTAGCCTTAGGCTTAGCCTTGTCTTTCATCTTCACCAGACCCCCTGTATCTGAAGAGGGTATGTCTAATAATAATAATAACACTGCCCTATGCTGTGATACCACATATGAAACGCTTTGAATGGAATCCTGTATCAGTTTTAAACTTTAAAATAAATAAAAAACATTATCCTCAGTAAATGAGTATGGCAAACTACAAATCACCCGAGCAAACAAAAGAAATGGATGAGACAGGCCAGATATTCATGTTTCTTAAATATCCCACGTCGATTTTGGATGCTCAAAAATGTTACAACAAGGAGACCAAAAATTCAATGTCTTCCATTTTGGACGCAGCCTACATGGCTTTCTATGTGCCCTTCTTCACTCATGTATTTCACTTTATTGGACTTATATGCCACCCTTCTCCCAAAGGACTCAGGGCGGTGTACAACCTTCCTGAAAAAGCCAGCTTTTTAGGGCGCGTCGGAAGGACCAGAGGTCAGGAATTATACAAAGCTCCAGGGGCAGCTCATTCCAAAAGGAAGGCGCTCCCACAGAGAAGGCTCTCCCCCTGGGGGTCACCAGCTGACACTGGCTGGCCGATGACACCCTGAGGAGGCCAACTCTGTGGGATTGTACTGGATGGTGGGAGGCTACTGGTGGCAGTAGGTGGTCTCACAAGTACCCTAGGCCTAAGCCATGGAGCGCTTTAAAGATTGTAATTAACACCTTGAATCGCACCTGGAAGATAACCAGCAACCAGTGCAGGCCGCCTAAAAGAGGTGTAACATGGGAGCACCTAGGTACTCCCATGACAACCCACGCGGCCGCCTTCTGGACCAACTGGAGCCTCTGGGTGTTCTTCAAGGGCAGCCCCATGTAGAGAGCATAGAGAGCATTACATTTAGGCTGCATTCAAACAATGCTGAAAAATTCCCTGGAGGAAAAAGATAGGTCTATTCAAAATAGACACGCCTGGGAATATATAACCTTTGGAAATATTGGTATCATAAATAATGAGTTTCTTCTGCAGATATGTCAAATAAATGAACAGAAGATTCATGCATGCAGACTAAACCATCATATTATCCATATCTCCCTTTTACATTATTTTGTGAATTACATGTAAAATTTACTTGTAACAATTTTAAAAGGTCATAAAAAAAGACTTAGCAGACCTCATGCCTAGCCTAGTATTATGCTACCAAAAAAGGAAAGAAAACTATAGCTTTATGGACTCCCACCGAATTTTTGCCGATATACTCATTTAAATATTCACACTGGAAGAGTATAACAATTTTCCTTAACAATTCAATCTTACGTCTAGAAAATGTGTAAAAAGTATACAAAAGTAAAATAACACTCATTTACACAGCATCCCTCATTTAAAATATCTACTATGGAACAGAAAGCAGTCACATCTCAAAAATCTGTTGCTTACACATTTACTTCTACAGTAATGCATTTGACGTTTCATGGCTGTAAATCTCTCTCCACTAATAATATCAGAATAACCAATACTACATAATGAAAATCATGGATTTCTTTATTTCTGTAACAATACATTGCTTGCTGCTCTTGAGACAAGCAAAACTAGTGAGTTTTCAGACATTTTAAATCAATTTTACAATTACTGATTTCTACTGTTTACACTCTTTTACATATTGGGAAAAATATGGAAACAATCTAGTTGCATGCATCCAATGTAATCTCTCCAACAATTCTTTTTTGGAACCAGGAAGAGAATACTATAAAAATTCAGAAGGAGAGGCTAGGATTTGCCAGGAGTCTCAAAAAAATTCAATACCATTTGGAAATTGTACAAATGTCAATCTTGTTACTAGGATATCTCAATTTTACTCAAAGGTAGAATAAGTTCTCCTGTGATGCATGCCCAATAATAAATATTGGCTAATTTCTTGGAGCATATATAATATCTTTCAAGACATCATTGTTAGAAATATTCCAAGGATATTCTTTTCACCATGGTACTACCATACTACCATTAATCATGGAGGAGTGAATGTACCAGATAAAGTCTTCCAATTCTATTGCTCTGGTTTTAATAGCTAGCAAACAATCCTGCAAACAGTAACTTCTGAAATCTAATATTGTCACAAAGCACCTCTTTCAAACTGTTGGGGCAGTCCGACAGACAACCTGGTCAAGCCTGAATGCCTTTAGGGAACTGCAATTTTCAAATGAAATGAAAGAAAAGTTTTCAATAATGTAGATCCTAAGACATTTGGAGAAAGCAAATTGGAAAATATGTGCTAGTTCAAGGGCATTTTAGACAGTTTGTCTAGATGTGGTATAATATCCATAAGCAGGTATGGTTTGTAGATGTAAATAACTTTCACAAAATTAAAATCATTGGCATTCATTTTTTAAAGAAAGGCTGTGTTTTAAAAGTATTTTAGAAATTTACACTGTAATGCTTCCACTCATTACATATTTAATGTACAATGTGAAGATTATGCAGTTTGCAGAATTTTAGTTGATCCTGATTCTTCTGCTAAAAGTATTTTTTAAAGTATATTTTTAACCATCCAACTTTACTAGTTTATTTAGAAGCAAGTAATAAACTGTGTTTGGTCCTGCTTTCTCCATATTAAGATCATTTAAGGTTACAGTGTTTTTCTTCTCCTCTCTGTTTTTTATCTTGGAAACACTACAACCTGTCTGTCTGACTTTCTACTAATGTCTTTGGGTTTTTCTAATATGTGGCTAGCTGCCAAAAAAGCAAGCAGTAATTTAACTGTATTTCTCTTCTCTTCAAGAAACTCCCATAGCAGAAGAATTCACAGCTTGTATAGTTTTGATCAATCCATCCATCAATGCATTGGCTATGTTTCTAATATAAGCATTTAGCTACTGGAAAAACTCCAGACTTCACAGTACAATGCAACTGAAGCCATGCTACAGATAGGATCCAAGAATTCCCAGTTTCTCCATTTTTAATCTGCAAGAGACATTGCAAAATACTTTTAAAGAAACATTTGTCATCACAGAGATTTTAGGTGAAGCAAAACTTTTCCTTATGATTTTTTTCCTAAACATAGTACATTATATTTGCTATTTGGTAATAGATGGCAGGGGTGCTCTTCTGCTTCATATTAGCTAGCTTGGCTTCATATCAGTGATTATTTCTTAATCCTTTTCAGAGTATAATGTTAAGTAGCGTGATAGGTATATGTGTATGTCTAAGTTCTATCTCAGAGCTTTTCCATTTTGTTTTTCAGATTATGGTACCTGTTAGATTTTTTTAAAAAGTTCTGGAATGTGTAATGAAGAAGTAGAATAGAAATTTGGCTCCTTTTGACTGAAGTTTTCTTTTCTTTTTTCACTTTTTCCTCTTACTCTCTCACAGAATCCCATCAAAGAACTGTACATTTTTCAAAAACGCAATTTAAAAAAAAACTGTTCTAGCTGAAAATTAGCTTCTAGACAATGAATTTTCATTTAAAAATAAATAAAAGTAAATTATTCCTCTTATCTATTCCCACTAACTGAAAGTATTAGGAATTGAAAGTTCCTCTGCAAAAAAAAAAAAAAAGCCTTGGAAAATCCCCAAAGAAATGTAAACTTCATCTCAGTTTTTGCTTTGCTGAATTTCTCATCTCTACTTCAGTTCCATCTAGTTTTACTTAATTATTCTAGCAATGGAGTAAGTCACTTTGACCAGGAAAGACTGTAAATAGAAGTATTATTACTCTTTCCATAAAAGTTGTTCATTGTAGTATCCATAGAGTCTGGTTTAAAAAAAAGTAAAAACAAAATGTGTAATGCACACTTAAAAAACAAAAACAAAATAGAGCTTCAATTTCACTGTTGTGACTGCCATACTGACTATTTTGATCAGACCCTGTGAACATTCCTGTTAATAATGGAATCTAGACATTCTTGTACATTCCTACAAATGACACCCATATTGTCATTAAGGATATTTCATTCATTTGTTCCTCTCAAGAATAATCAGCGCAGATAAGATCAGAAGGTGTTTTGTAAAGTTAAACTATACCTTTTGCTACTAACATTTTACAAATTATACAATAAATAATTTTCTGAATGCAGATGATGTAATGTACATAAAATTTTGAAAGTGAAGATTACATACAATATTTTCCAATAATAGTTTTCCTAAAATGCTCGTTTTTGTAAAGCTTTCTAAAAGAAAGTATGGAAAAGCACTAGAAAAGATCAACTAGAAGTGAATTTGGGTATATAAGTTACCATATACAGTGGTACTTTGGAACTTGACTGCTTTAAAACTCATCAAATTTGGTACTCAATGCACTTTGACATGAAAATGTTCGAGTACTCATCTTTTGTTTGGTATACGATATGCTGCAATAGGAATGGCTGCGAGAACAGACAGGAAGTCAGCCATGCCAGAAAGGTCATTGCAAAAGGAAATAGGGGACAATTGCAGACAGTGGACAGGAAGCTGGCCATGCTGGAACAATCACTGACATAGGAAAAGGGACAAACAAAGAGTCATGTGATAGATGCATGGTCACTTTTAGTACTCATTGACCCGTCAAAACCAATTAATAAGTACCAAGGTACAGCTTAACCTTTACAATACCACTTAGGTTACTACTGTATGAATACAATTTGAAGAAATAAAAATAGCAGTGTAGATATAGATAGGAAGGTAGAGATAATGGATGATAAATATATGTACGCTCTCTACATGTGGCTCCCCTTGAGGTGCACCCGGAGGCTCCAGCTAGTCCAGAATGCGGCCGTGCAGGGGATTTTGGGAGTCTCACGATACTCCCATGTAACACCTCTCCTGCACAAGCTGCACTGGCTGTCTGTGGCCTTCCGGGTGCGCTTCAAGGTGTTAGTAACCATCTTCAAAGCGCTCCATGGCATGGGACCTGGTTACTTGCGGGACCGCCTCCTACCACATACCTCCCTTCGACCTGTCCGCTCCCACAGAGTGGGCCTCCTCAGGGTGCCGTCTGCCGGACAATGCCGGCGGGCAGCCCCCAAGGGGAGAGCCTTCTCTGTGGCAGGCCCTGCCCTCTGGAACGACCTGCCCCCCGACCTTCATACCATCACGGACCTACGCCTCTTCCGCTGGGCACTAAAAACACATCTATTTTATGCGGCCGGCCTGGCATAGTTTTTAATGGTATAGATTTAATTGATTTTAATAAGTTTTTAACTAAAATGTTAGCACAGACCTTCAAATTTAATCTATTTTAAATTGTTTTTTGTATGTACTGTTTTATAATTTCTGTGCACTGCCCTGAGTCCCATCGGGGAGATAGGGCAGTATATAAATATGATAAATAAATAAATATAGATATATAGACAGTCAAGCAGGATCTTTTAAGTCCTAATGGTTTGCAATTTGAAGTTAAACACTGTCTCCTAAGATCTAATCTATGACAAAGACAATCATGTAAACTATGAAGTTGGTTAGGGTATGTCAGATGGCAAACTTACACAGGCTTCCCTGTGAACAGAAATTCAAAAGTTTGGAATATGATATTAGATGTGCTACACTAGACTTGATATTTCTTGACACAACTCATATGCTTATAATATTCTGACTCCAAATAATCTTCAAAGGCAGTGCCATATGGAGTATGTAATCTAGGTGGCTTAGGAGGATTTAGAAATACAAATTTGTTCTTGTGTGATTAAGATGTTAACCTTTATTAGAATTTGCACCATAAAAATAGACAGACTTTCATGCATGTTTCCCATATATAAGATAGAAGGAGGAAATGTCGAACAATCCTACAACATCCTTCTGGACAGTTTTCTCCAATCCGGAGTTCGTCCATTCATCTGGGTAAAGGCTGCTATTTAAAAGGGCATCTAACTTAAAGACGTGTTTCCCCCTATTTATATAAATAAAAATGTAACTATGAGTTTGTTCAAAACTGCTAATCTCAGAAACTACTGTACCAATCGCCACCAAATTTTCACACAACGTTCCTTATAAGTGCAGCATCAATGATACGTACAGATAGTGTGGATGACACACTGGTGCCAGTTACATGCCACACAAATGTAAAACTCCAGCTCTTCTGCATGTTTCCCTCCCTCCCTCACTCGCGGCCCTCCCTTTCGCGGCCCCTCCCGCCTGGCCGCTTTTCAGCTCACATCACTTGCACAAGTGGTGGAGCGGTCTGCATCATATCCGCGAAGGTCACCTCCTCAGTGGCCTCTCTCTCCTCCGCCACCACCTCTGCCACCAACTCCCCCCCGCCAAGGCCACTGCCGAGTCAGTGGCCTCTCTCTTCTCTCTCTCTAGGTAGATAGGTAGGTAGAGGGATAAAGAGAGAGAGGGAGGAATACGGTAGGGAGGGAGGGAGGCAGAGGAATAGAGAGGGAGAGGGAGTAATACAGTAGGTAGGTAGGTAGGTAGGTAGGTAGAGGGATAGAGAGGGAGGGAGAAATACAGTAGGTAGGTATGTAGGTAGGTTGAAAGATAGAGAGGGAGAAATATAGTAGGTAGGTAGAGGGATAGAGAGAGAGGGAGAAATACAGTAGGTAGGTAGATAGGTAAGTAGGTAGAGGGATAGAGGGAGAAATACAGTAGGTAGGTAGGTTTAACCAGACTGGGCCACAGCAACGCGTGGCCGGGATAGCTAGCGTGCAAATAAAATATTCAGAACTGAGGAAACTTTTTCAGTCTTTACAATAAATATACTTTGTCATTTGAAATCCATTGCATGCCATCATCTGAATTATTTTTTTCAACCACAACATCTTATCTTATTTTGCTTTTGGGAATTCTATTGACATATACAGAAAGAACCAGTTTATTCTAGGGGTTAAGGCACCAAGCTTGCAACCTGAAAACCTGGCTTCTGATCTGACCTTAGAAATGAAAGCCAACTGGGTGACTTTGGGCCAGTTACTCTCTCAGCCTAACCCACATCACAGAGTTGTTGTTGTTGTGTTGTTGTTGTGTAGGAAGAAGAAGGAGTATTTGATAGGTTTGCTGCCTTCAGTTATTTATAAAAATAATAAAGGCAAGAAATAAACAAACAGACAAACATGATCCATTCTAAGTACATTCCAAGAACGTTTGGAATTTCAAGAAGGAATGCAACATATATAAAAAAAAATTTGAAAATGTGAAGTGTTTGAGCCTTTTGAAAATCAAATCAGTATGTCTGTTGGAATCAAACCCAAAATCCACATATGTTATTTACCCAAAGCTGCTCTAGTTCCAAAAATCGCATTTTTCCTTAGCTGCAAAGCCAATGTTTTGTATTAATGATAATAATGAACAAAAATACAGCATTTCTTGGAGAGAGCCTGTGTTTGGTACCGTACAGAATGACCATGATATGCATTCAAATTCTCATGAAAACAGATATTCTTCCTAAAATTTCTAGATGTCTAGAGTCATGAGAGAAAACAGCACATTTTGTTGGAGTGACAGTGGGAAAATTCATATATTCAGTCCAAAGCTTATCCTCACTTTTTTTACAGCTGGACTTCATAGGTTATTGTAGGGATGTAATCTTCCTAGTGATCCATAAAATACACTAGCAGCTTTATAGGCAATCATGTAATTATCACTGGATTTCAGAGATAGCCTCAAGACTGGAGTATTCCCAAATGATCAGAGAACAGCAGATGACTAACCACCAACAAATCACACCTTGACATCAAACCTTGAAACTAGCATGTTGCTGTTAGGGTTAAGAAGACTGATGCTTATTACTGCAACACCCTGTCTTCTTACTGTTCAAAGAATTTTATGGTTAAGGATAGGCTGCTTGGTCATATACATGGTTACAGATGCTCAATGTGAATATGTATTATGTAAACTATTTGATACTTTCCTAAATGTTTACTTCCAAGGAAAATGTGCTTATTCATGCATTAGAAATTTTCCAATTTGTGACGGTAGTGTTACCCAGTTGTCTAAAGCCATTGCACCCAGAGTTTAAAACCATCAAGCCACATTTCCTTTACACAGGGGTCTCCAACCTTTGCAACTTTAAGTCTGAAGGACTTCAGCTCCCAGACTTCTCCAGCCAGCTTTGCTGGCTGGAGAATTCTGGGAGCTGAAGTCCTTCAGACTTAAAGTTGCAAAGGTTGGAGATCCCTGCTTTACAAGAATTCAGACAAAATGTGGCATGTCTGCTGTGTTTTTCTTAAGTTTCTCTATTTTTCTTGTCATTTCCCATTGCTGGAGTAGAAATGAAATCACTACTCTGGCAAAATTCATCTTCCTACTGTGGTGTTTAGAATTCAGAAATGCCAAAGAAAAACACAAATGATAATAAAAGTGTATGTCATATCAATTTCTTTCTTTGTCACTTAAAAAGTGTCCCTTTCTCTGTATTTATGGCTTATAAAGATTTCCTCTGTAGTACTCCCGTCTCTAAAATTGCTAAAAACAAGCCAAAATAGTAATTCTTATTAACTGCAGTGACACCTGCACTGATACAGTCAAATCTGGCCAACAGCAGGTCCCCCTGCTGTTTTACTCAGCTGGCAGTCTGCTCCATCTGTGGCAGATGCTTCAGGTGAGTAATTCTTCCAGTCAGACAGGCTCTTTATGGACTTTTTAAAATTCTATTGAAGAAACAGCACCCTTCTGTCTAACAAGGGCCATTACACTGGATAAAGAAATGAAACTACCATGCAAGCTAGCCAAATGACAAAAAGAAAAGAAAGATGTTTAAAAAGTTTCCTTCTTTTCCTCAAGATCAACTATTTGCCTCTAAAATTTAAAGGGCAGGAGATTGGACAAAAGCAGTGGAACAGAAGAGAACCACTGTGTGATACTCCTTTACAGTGAAGGTTTGTAAGTTCTGCCTTTCCTCTTAGATACTAAAGTCATACCTCTGGTAATACCTCCACTTTATAAGAACATGTAGTAAGTTTGTTAGAAATCCAAAACTATCTATTCTTGAGAAAGATCTGTGCCATTCAGAAAAAAATGCATATGCGAGTTGCCTACTATTTATATACGTATCTCTATAAGCTCAAAGTTGTCCATAATTTTTTTTTTAAATGGCAATGGTATTGATTTAATTCTTTTCACAGAGATTCTATTTTTCCACCTTTCCAATCTCCCCCCCCCAAAATCAATTTTTATAAGACAAATCTATCAATTTTTCCATTTTTTTTTGTAACTGTGGTATTACATATAGAACAACTCTATTTTTTTCTAGTTGATTCTGCCAAATATACATTCTTGTCCCAAAGTTTCATAAATAATTTTAAAAAAATTTTCTTATGTGTTTCTCTTATATAGGCAAATTATATTATATATATATTTAAAAATAGTGAAATTCCTTCTTTCTTTTCTGAGGGGCAATTGTGCTATTTATATGCCATATTAGATATCTGTCTAGAAATCCTAAATGCCAATCAAATTGCATTTATTTATATTTCACATTTCTGAATCACCCATCTCCCTCAAATCAAAATATAAAGGTACTAGAAGAAATTCAGTATGATACATTACAGGGATCCTCAACTTACAACTATAATTAAGCCCCAAATTTCCATTGCTAGGCAAGTCATTTGGTAAGTGAATTTTTCCCAATTTCTAATTTTTCTTTCTACAGTTGTTAAATGAATCACTGCAGTGTTAAGTTACTAATGTAGTTTCAAGTGAATCTGGCTTCCCCATTGACTTTGCTTGTCAAAAGGTCACAAAAGGTGATCACACAAAACCCAGGATACTGTAACCATCATAAATATGAGTAATTGCCAAACATTAAATTTTGATCATGTGACCATGGGGATGCTGCAATGGTTGTGTGAAAAATAAGTCATAAGTCTTTTTTTTTTGAGTGCCTGTGTAACTTTGAACAGTCACTAACCGAATTACTCTAAGTCAAGGACTACCTATAATATGCCACAAACATGCTTTTTTGGGATGCAAATAAAATCTTCAGGTGCCCACTTGTATCAGAAGGTTGCTGTGTCATTTTACAGTAATTAGGATGTAATTAGAATTCTTTGTTATTTGTTAGATATGGCTAGGAAACCATTTTTAATAACTGAGGGCTTGCCTTTTTTAGCACTAGTTTGTTTTGTATAGTGGCATCTAAAGGGTGATCATATCACCACACAGATGAAGCTTATTTTATTTTATATCTTGCTTGAAGGAGTTTTTGACATGAAGCTTTTTAGATGCATTATATTACCTTATATAGATTAGATGCACTATAGTACATTAGATGCACTATATCCGCCTCTTCCGCCAGTGTTTAAAAACACATCTTTTTCATCAAGCCGGCCTAACATAACCTCCGCTGTGACTAGCATAGATAGTTTTAATTGGGGATTTTAAATTGGTTTTAGCGCAGGACTTGGTATTTAATGGGTTTTTAATTTTTTTTGTATTTTTGTATTATTTGTATGTTATTTTAAATTCCTGTGCGCCGCCCTGGGTCCTTTTGGAGAAGGGCGGGATATAAATCAAATAAAATCTAAAATCTAAAATCTTATTTTTTTAGATTCCCATTGGAAAATGACAAGAAATCAATTTATATTTAACAATTATGCACTGAATTTCAGCAACATGAACCAAGAAATGTTGGAACTACTGAAAAGGAGTTCAGAGCCACATACAAACCAGAGTAGTTTTTTCTCAACTTTGGCAGCTTTAAGATGATGGGTGGACTTCAACTCCCAGAATTTCCCAGCCAGGAAGGTTGCAGAATCAGTGGTGGTATTCAGCCGGTTCAGACCGGTTCAGGTGAACCAGTAGCAGAAATTTGGAGTCATTCAGAGAATTGGCAAATACCACCTCTGGCTGACCCCGCCCTCCCTCCCCCATCGTTTCCTGTCCTATATTCCCTTGGTTTTTTTTAGCTCGGATGATTCGCACAGCAGATTGCCATGCCTCAGCTGAACTAAAAAACAAGTCCGCTCACTAGCGCTGACACCGAGGGTGGTGTTTGAGTGCTGTGTGTGCGTGCAAAGCGCTCTCTCATAGAACCTTTTGGAAGACATTTGGAATCCCACCACTGTACTGTACAGAATGCACTTCCCTCATGCATGCAGAGCAAGATTCTGTCTGTACAATAATTCAGAGTGCAGCAATTGATTGCATTGATGGATTTCTGATTTGTAGCCAAGATATACTAAAAACATCCGAATGAATCCACACAAAGATTAAGATGCTATTTCACTCGAGTTAGAGTCTAGAATTTGGCTGTAAATTAGAGCAAAGAGCATGTCATCTTTTCCGCTGCCAAACCAACCACATTAATGCTTCATCTCAAATAATTAGAAGTAATTTAGTAAAGAACATGAAAGTTGCTATTAAAGAAAAGAGGCAGGAGAGGTAGATCATTCACCACATTGTAAAATCACTCTATGAGAGAGTGATAAAAGGATAATATGCTTCCACACCCACATATTAGATTTGACTTCTTACCTGCATATTATAAGGCAAGAACCATGTACAAAACAAAATCAAAACAAAAGCCAATAATAATGCTGTCTTATATTGGACAAGCCTTACTGGAAACATGAGAATATTGTTAACTTTTTTAAGCATTTCTAGAATTATTATATTAAATTTGAAAGGTAATGACTGTTAAAAACAAAAACAAAGTCCCTGCTTGGAATGCAGATAATCAGTTCATTATCAGCAAAAACTCAAAAGGGAAGTCAGATCTTAATTGTAAATATGTTGTTGCTAATTATATGCAACAAACAAAAGTAAGTGTATGTTATCTACTCTTGCTTTCTGAAACAAAAACCAAATACTACCCAGATGGCTTGTATATGGTTAGCATTCTATGGATTGATGGATACTATGTATGTAACCAAGGAAACTGTTAGAAAAGACTTTCAACTACTGGTTTCACACCTTGAGCTAAGTTTTTGTCTATTTGCTGAATAATGAACTTGCTATGCTTCTATAACATACTAAACCAAAATCAAAACCAAATCTTATGCCCTAAGTGAGTCATAGTCATTAAAAAACACTAGTCACTGATTTACTACCATGCACTACTACAATATAATATAATATACTATGATAATATACTATATTACAATCATAATATAATAATTGTAAAAACAATGGTTTCTCTTCAATTGTATAAATCTGTGAGGCACAAAAAATCAGGTCCACATTTGAAGGTCTAATTAAACTGATTTATTGCTACTCATCTATGCACAGAAATATTCTTAACAAATAATAAGAGCCTGCTAGGAGTTACATAAGGGTCAATGCAATTCAAGAGGGGTTGGACTTGGTCTGCTGTGGCTATGTAGAGATTCTAGGCTGATCACACTTTTAACTCTGCCCCCAGGTTTTGCCACTTCTTCCCTTACAAATCTTTTGCTTTTTACTGAAGTTTGTTTCAGTAATGGATTAAAGACAAGATAAGGTAACAATATGGGACATGGCAGAAAAATAGATGTTCCATATCATATTTATGCTGTGATTAAGTGGGGACATAACTTACAAATCTGGAGGACATCAGATTGAAGCAAAGGCTTTAAGGCTACTTCAGTATTGTCTATCATCATTTTTTGCAGCAATGCATTTCTTGATTATGTATTAAATGTTGATGATTCCTATTATGCAGCTATAAAGGCTGATTCAAGCAGTCGTATGCAGAAATATCTCCTCTATGTGGAATTTTGGGTCCAGTTGGACATTTATTTCAATAACTCTCATTGCATGAGATCCAGTATTAAAGCATCTCCAACAAATGTCTCTCCAGTTGCTTGTGCCTCCAGTGAGCATGTATCCATCAATTTGTGCAAAAATTGATGAGAAATTTCTTGGAAAGGGCAATTAAAATTTCAAGCCCCTGAATGGGATCAACCAGCAAAAAGAGGGGATTCTTATACTCAAACTATTTGTGGCTTATATTTTTAGTCTTATACAGCAAATCTTCAAATAATAATAATAATAATAATAATAATAATAATAATAATAATAATAATAATAATAATAATAATAATAATAATAATAATAATAAAACATAATAAATGTTTTTCTACAGATATTCTATTGAAAATTTACATATTTTTTGCTTTCTTTAACTTTCTGCAAAAACTAATATAACAAAAGGCACCTGCCTGCCTATTTAACATTAGCATTTCAAATAACTCTGTTAGTTGTTTAGAGAGCTGCTGTACAATGATTACAAAAAGTATTTCAAGAACCTGTATGTAGTACATCTATAATCTAAATATGTCTCTTAAGATCACTTTATAAACCCTGACATTTCCCCCTTCTCTTATCTGCCACTTAAAAGGAAAGAAACAAATATTACCTGCTTTGAGTATAAAATATGAAAGGAAATCTCATATTAAACTAATGGAGCTGTTTGACTAGCAGAAAGTTTCTGGATCTCCAACTCTTGTCTAATCTTTTTTGTTCCCTGTCCTTCTCTTTCCAAAAAGCAATTTGTTCCTTTGACCAGTGTCTGCCTGCCCTTGACTTATGCTGTCAGTTTCTGTCTGATTTCACTCACAGCCAGCCCTCACTAGTCTTCGAAAATTTGGCAGAGATTTCATGGGGCAGCCTCAAAAATAGCAGAAGTCTTGGAACAAGGAGCAAAGGGGCAGTATGGGTGGCTGAAGCAGAAAAGAAAAACTGTGTGCTCCCTGAATCTTACATTTATTTTTAGCTGAATTGCTAACCACAGACAATTCTCAGGTGCCTTTGAGGGAATGTAGATGTCTCGTTTTAATATTAGCATTGTGACATATGCTTTGATATGAAACATTTTGTCATTAAGAAATGGAGAGCTGCTCGCTTTAGCAGTAAATTAGAGTTATCTTATTCCCTTTTATATTTATATATGTACACATAAAGAAATAATTATTATAAATAGTACAGGAGTATTTGAGCAATTTAAAATGCTTCAGCCGAACTATCTTAGGTGCTTTGATTATGATTTATTATGACTTAATTACTTGACAAGTATAATAAATATACCCCCCCCCCTTTAAAATACACATTGCTTAGCTTTAGTAGACAATTGATTCTGTACTTCTATTGTTTTTCCATAATTGCATTAAAAACACTTCTTTGAGATTCAGTTACACAATGCATTTTACTGATTCTTTGAGAGTTCCAATGATGCAACTCCATCAGCCACCCAGCATTACCCTAGGGTAAATTGGGCAGCCTATAAATTTAATAATAAATAATTAAAAAGCTCCAAAACAACTTAATCCATAATCTAGGGGTGTCCTGGATTTAGAACAGATGTTGGTTTAGCAAGGGGAAGCTGTGCCCAGAAGAGGTTTTGTTCTTTTTCAACTTCAGTATCAATTATGGCCATTATAGAACAGTAAAGTGGTCAGACCATTATAATCTGGACTACAGTAATTTATGAGTTTATCACCTGGAAATGACCCTTGACGAATACTTGTACAAAATGCAGCTGCCTGTGTAGTGTTGGGCATGTCCCAACAATGGCACATTAAACCTGTACTGAGAGTGCTGCATTTGTTACCATTGGTTTCTATGTACAGGTCATGAGACTGGTGATAATCTTTACTATCTTTACTTCAACTCGAATCTTCCCCTCCAAGGATGCATGTAGAAAGTATATATTTAAAGTCTACATTCCCATGAGATGCAACAAAGGGAGACTTAAAAGTGAGCATTATCTATCTTGTGGAAGTATTTCCTTCATAAATATAATCGGCCTCCTTTCTGTTAATATTCAGAAAGTGTACCAAGATCTGGCCACCAAGGAACTACCTGGGGACTGAAAAAGTGTTTTTCACTTAACTTATAAGGCTTTAAAGAGTTTTGCTGATATTTCATCAGCTCTGGCAGTTGTGTTGTTAGCAATATTATCTAGGGCCTGCTTCTCTTCATTTGTTTAGTGCAGTGATCAAACCTTCATATGTAGTCTATAGGTGATAGAAGACATAATAGGCAATGATCATGCCCTTAATTTCTGTAATTTTCTTAAATAAATGCTTTGACCTTGTCATTTGAGCATTATCCTCATTTTTTTAACTCATCTATAATTAAACAATGTCTAGCTGTATTGGTTAATCTTTAGTAGCTTGCCTCTTTTTCTTGAGCAATCTGCTCTGTATGAGTCTTGAAGATTTGCCACTGGTTTAATTCCTATTCTTATTGTTATTATATACATCCTCCTAATAAAAGAGCATATTTGCATGTATAATTTCTAGGTGCAGTTATATATTCACTGTGATATATCCTATCTATAGTTGGGAATATCAGCTTCAATTATCTTGGGATCTTCTTAGGATCTAGTTCACTTATTTGTTTAAAACATGTCTCTCCTACTTATCCTCTATAGTATAGATGGTGCCTTGATTGTGTCAAATAATGTAATGTAATATTATGTAATGTTATGGACATATATGTATAGATGATTGTGTGTCTGTTAGTATGATTTACTGGGTTAGAGATTTTCTTTCACTGTGAGTTATTGACATGTATTTGTGTTGGGAGGGGTGCTCTAAGGGAGGCTCAGCCAAACCCATTGTACACATGTTGTGCATTGACAATAAAGGTTTGAATCTTGAAACTGTTCTCAGATAGACTACACTGGAAGGCACTGTTTGATGGAGGAGGCATTTAAAGCCTTTGCCAATATTGTAGATCAAGAGAGGTCATCTTTTGCATATCTGTAAATCAGGAGTGGACAGGGAAACTATCATATTTTTAAAATTGGCTTTCAAAGGCCAATTTTATTGGAGGGCACATTTAGGACACCAAATTAAGTCCTTCTTTTCAGAAAATGATCATGCTACCAAAACCTGCACTAGATTTTGGTCTATGGAACTCTGGTCTATGGAACTCCCTGCCAGAAGTGGTGACAGCTGTCAGCCTCGACACCTTTAAGAAAGGATTAGACGAGTTCATGGAGAACAAGGGTATCAATGGCTATCATTATGGATACCTAAGGACACCCTCCGGGTTGAAGAGATAGGCAGGGTATTTCTCAATGCCATTTGCAGGGAATCATAAGTAGGTGAAGACATCTGCTTGGGAATACCCTGAAGCAAATGGTGAGCCACTGTGTAGACAGAATGCTGGACTGGATGGGCTGTGGCCTGTTCCAGCAAGGCTCTTCTTATGTTCTTATGTTATTTTAGAAAAAAGTCTGAGAGGCACAACAAAGGACATATGGTTTGCATGTTGCATGCGGTTGGTAGACTGGATAACTTATATACTGCTAAACAAAAAAAATCTGCCGTCCCTCCTGTAGGACTTACCAACTTTTCAATTCTATTATTTTTTACAATGGCTAGAGATTAGAAAAAAGGAAAAGAATCCTATCTTTCATTTAGTCTATGTGAAGTAGCCCACACTTGAAAAATAACAGTTATTTTGGCTTCACCTTTGCTATCTATTATTATTAAACTACTCTGGAGGCCAGCTGTATTATTTATATCAGAAATAAGCAATTCTATGCCCTCCAGATGTTTTTAATTACAACTCTCACAATTCCTGATTATTGAACATGCTATCTTAGACAGAATTTTAGTCCAAAACATTTGGGGGAGGTACCAGGTTGCTTACCCCTGAATTACCCTTTAATTTTCAAGACTATCTATTCACCAAAGGAAACTGCAGATGAGTTTCTTGTAGGCTAACATTGTATGTCGGGAGACACTTCTCTTTACAAACTTCTTATGAAAACAAAACAGTAAAAGAGAAGCCAAGATGGGTGATAGTCCCAAGTGACTTTTTGCTTCCAGCATTAGTCCATTAGGGAGTATTTGCTAAACTATTACAACAGCAACAAAAAGAAAGAAAAAATCCTTCAGCTGCATTTCTAAAAAAAACCACTTGGCTCTGGAGAGCTGTTGGAGTAGTCCTATGAGATGACTATTGAGTAAGTAATTTGAAGATTTTGGCCCATGTTACACCAAGAGAGAGGGAGAACACATCAAGACCATTAAGCCATTTTCAAAATATAGTTTTCATTAAACCTTATACAACAATTTCATCCATTCAAAGCAGCCAGAGTTTTGTCTGAGGCATTTGGGCTCAGTTCCAAAATGTGTTTCACTGCAATATTTCAGCCCATAAAAAAGTTGAAGACTTAGCTGGCTAAGAGGGTTATTTTTTTTAACTTCACTGGAAATCAGCAGGGACTAAAATCAGATTCAGAGATGATTTTATGATAAATGATATTCCAGGTGCAAAATACTCTCTGTCATGACATTTTTTGCAACCTTAATTTTATTAAATTTGTAATGTATTCCAATTTGTATCGTATACCTATTGAAAAATAATATCAATGAATTCCAATTTTTATTATATTTACTACTCGGGAATTCAAAATGAATATGAAGCACTCTTTCTCCCAATTCCACACAAATAACTCTGTGACAGGGTTGACAGTACCTAAAAAACCACCTGGTAAATTTCCTTGGCTGGGAATGGATTAGAATCTGAGTCTTCTTGGTCAACAGTGAATCTATCATAAACTGAAGCACAGATCACAGCCAATAAAACCTCCAGAGTATCAGTTCAATATTACTCCTTTGAGAGTGCTAAGTATCATTTTTTTCTATATGCATATTACAAACAGAACTAACCAAATCACTGAAACAGAGGTTTTGGAAGAACTTTTTTGTTTGCAAAACTATAATTATTTAGGGGGTGGGGGATTCTTAACAAGATGCTAATAGGGAAAACCCTCCCAAACAATGCAAGAAATGATCTTTTTTTTTAGTGGCATTGGATTGTGATGGTTGTTGAAGATGGAATGGAATCAAAATTAAAAGTTCAATGTCTGCTGTCTTAAACACAGACCACTATGCACTGCAAAATTTGTTATACTTGTTACACTTGCTTCAAATTCTTCCTCTAAGATTTTTTTCTAGCAGTTTTAAAAACCAAATCTCTACTAGCCTAAAATTGTTTAAAATTTCCTAAATTATTTTCCTGAGCCTTGGGATTCTCTTCTAATAACCCCTGTCTTTCCTTTGCTACTTCAGATATTTCTGCGGTGGCACAATGGTTAGCGTGCAGTACTGCAGGCTCAAGAAGCCTTCCCTGGACCCAGCTTTATTGGAAAACTATCGTCCAGTCTCCAACCTTTACTTTCTAGCGAAGTTTGTTGAGAGTGTGGTGGCACAACAGTTTCCCCGTCACCTGGAGGAAGTTGATTATCTGGACCCGCGCCAGTCCGGCTTCCAGCCCGGGCACAGCACAGAGACGGCATTGGTCGCGTTGGTGGATGATCTCTGGAGGGCCAGAGATGGGGGTTGTTCCTCCATCCTGGTCCTGTTAGATCTCTCGGCGGCTTTTGATACCATCGACCATGGTATCCTATTGCATCGGCTGGAGGGGTTGGGAGTGAGGAGCACCGTTTTACGGTGGTTCTCCTCCTACCTCTCCGGCCGTTTGCAATTTGTGTTGGCAGGAGGGCAGAGGTCGACCTCTAGACGACCCCCCCTTTCTTAGAACCAGTGCCGTTACTATGCTATTGTCGTACTCCAGAACAGAGCTCCTTGGCTTGCAAGAGTTTCCCCTCTCGCAGGTCTGGCCCCCTCATCTAACACGGGCCCACCTCGAGGATGGATTGATAGATCCTGAGAGGTGGGCGAGGCGCAAACTAAGGGGGTTTTTATGCAAATTTTTAATTCGGTTTTTAAGGGGTCCTGGGGTGGGGGGAGGGTTTATGCAGTCAGAGGGGGGTCAAGTTATAGGGCCGGCTGGCAGAAGTGGGATAAAGGAGGAGTCCATTAGGGAGGGGGGATCAGGGGTCGTCTCTGTTGAGGGCCGTCCCATTCGGTTGGTCTTAGGGAGGGGCAGGGGCGGTGGGAGACAGGATGTCCATCATGGGTTGGGGGCTCGTGGTCGCTGGTTACGAGTGATCGCTTGCCCCAACCCCCTGTGCTCCACTCGTAGGCTAGGCGGTCAGGGATTACAGAGCCGGGGCCCTAGGTTGATGTTCTGCAACGCCAGGTCCGTGGTGAACAAAGCTCCCCTCATAAATGACCTTGTGTCAGAGGGGGACCCGGACCTGGTGGGAATTACGGAGACCTGGTTGGGCCCCGAGGGGGGTCTACCCCTCGTGGAAATGTGCCCACCAGGTTACCGTGCATTTCATCAACCTAGGGCCCTAGGCAGGGGTGGGGGGTGGCGGTTATCGTTAAGGAAAGTCTGGAGCCGAAGGAGACCACTGTGCCGCAGACGACCGGCTGTGAGTCCCTCTTCGTGAAGTGGGGCCTAGGGAGGCAGTTGGGCCTGCTGGTTGTATACCTGGCTCCCCGCTATGTAACAGCAGCCCTGCCCGAGCTACTCGAGGTGATCGCCGCGATGGCGGTGGAGACCCCCAGACTTATGGTCATGGGGGACTTTAACCTGCCATCGGCGGGTGAGACATCCGAGGCAGCTCGGGAGTTCATGGCTTCCATGACGGCCATGGACCTGACCCAAGTAGTTCAGGGCCCCACGCACGAGGGAGGACACACGCTGGATCTGATTTTTGTCTCTGGACACTGGATTAGTGATCTTGGAACAGGGGATTTAGTCATCTTACCCTTGTCATGGACAGATCACTCTCTCCTTCGGATAAACTTTCCAACCGTCACACCCCACCGCGGGGAGGCGGAACCGGAGACATCGAGTTGGTTCCGCCCCAGGCGCCTGATGGACCCGGAAAGGTTCCAGAGGGAGCTTGGGCCAGTACCTGTGTCCCTGTCCCACGGCTCGACTGAGGATCTAGTGGCCGCATGGTATAGTGCGGCCACGGGGGCCTTGGACCGAGTCGCGCCCTTGCGGCCTCTCATGCGGCGTCGAATCACCCAGGCTCCTTGGTTTACCGAGGAGCTTCGGGAGATGAAACGCCATAAGAGAGTAGGTGGAGATCTTCTAGATCCGAATCTGACCGAACACTAGTGAGAGACCATATTAGGACTTATTTAGTGGCGCTAAGAGTGGCCAAACGTGAGTATTGTGCCACCCTTATCGCGTCCGCGGAAAACCGCCCTGCCGCCCTGTTTAGGGTGACCCGCTCCCTCTTGCATTTGAGGCCGCGGGAAGCCCCTCTGCAGGGTCGAGCAGAGGAATTTGGAGTTTTTCTGCAGGACAAAATCACTCAGATTCGGAACGAGCTGCCCTCCACTAGTGATCCGGTCGAGGTGCCCGGTGCTGGTCTTGAGATAACATCTTGGGAGGAGTTTGACTTTGTTACTACCGAGGATATGGACAGGTTGCGGAGGAACCTTAGAGCCACCACATGTTTATTGGACCCGTGCCCCTCCTGGCTTGTACTAGCATCCTGGGAGGTGACACGAGGCTGGCTCCAGGGTATTGTGAATTCATCTCTGAGTGAGGGGTCCTTGCCCACCGTCTTGAAAGAGGCGGTGGTGAGGCCCCTCCTCAAGAAGCCATCCCTGGACCCAGCTTTATTAGAGAACTATCGTCCCGTCTCCAACCTTCACTTTTTAGTGAAGGTTGTTGAGAGTGTGGTGGCTCAACAGTTTCCCCGACATCTGGAGGAAGTTGATTATCTAGACCCGCGCCAGTCCGGCTTCCGGCCCGGTCACAGTACCGAGACGGCATTGGTCGCGTTGGTGGATGATCTCTGGAGGGCACGGGATAGAGGTTGTTCCTCTATCCTTGTCCTATTAGATCTCTCAGCGGCTTTTGATACCATCGACCATGGTATCTTATTGCACCGATTGGGGGGGTTGGGGCTGAGAGGCACCGTTTTACGGTGGTTCTCATCCTACCTCTCTGGCCGGTCGCAATGGGTGTTGGCAGGAGGGCAGAAGTCGTCCCCGAGGCCCCTCACATGTGGGGTTCCTCAGGGGTCGGTCCTCTCGCCACTCCTGTTCAACACCTACATGAAGCCGCTGGGTGAGATCATCCATGGTTTTGGGGTGGAATACCATCTGTACGCTGATGACACTCAGTTGTACATATCCACCCCAAACCACCCCAACGATGCCGTCGAGGTGCTGCCCCGGTGTCTGGAGGCCGTACGGATCTGGATGGGTAGTAACAAACTCAAGCTCAACCCGGCCAAGACCGAGTGGCTGTGGTTTCCGGCACCCCGGTTCAGCCAGATAAGTCCAACACTGGCCATTGGGGGCGAACAACTGGCCCCCGTGGAGAGGGCGTGCAACTTGGGCGTCCTCCTGGATTCCCGGCTGTCCATGGAGGACCATGTGGCGGCCGTGGCCAGGGGGGCATTCTATCAGGTACGCCTGATACGCCAGTTGCGCCCCTTACTGGACCGGGGAGCCCTTCGCACAGTCACTCAAGCGCTTGTGACATCCCGGCTGGATTACTGTAACGCTCTCTACATGGGGCTTCCCTTGAGGTGCACTCGAAGGCTACAGTTAGTACAGAATGCGGCCGCGCGGGTGATTATGGGTGCCACAAGGCAAACCCACGTAACACCTCTCCTGCGCGAGCTGCACTGGCTGCCTGTGGCCTTTCGAGTGCGCTTCAAGGTGCTGATGACCATCTTTAAATCGCTCCATGGCTCGGGGCCTAGCTATATACGAGACCGCCTCCTGCCCCATACATCCCTTTGTCCGATCCGCTCCCACAGAGAGGGTCTTCTTCGGGTGCCGTCGATGGGGCAATGCCGGTTGGCGACACCCAGGGGAAGGGCCTTCTCTGTGGTGGGCCCGGCCCTCTGGAACGACCTACCCCCCGACCTCCGTACTATCTCGGACCTCCGCCTCTTCCGCCAACGTCTTAAGACGTATTTATTCCAACAAGCCGGCCTAGGATAGCCCCCATTTCTGACTTTTTAAGAAAATAATTTATAATTGGCAAGGGTTTTAATATTGGGTTTTAGCACGGGTTTATTAATTTAATACATTTTAATAGATATTTATTGTATTTTGTGTTTTTAAATAATGCCTGTGCGCCGCCCTGGGTCCTAACAAGGAGAAGGGCGGGGTATAAATTTAATAAAATAAATAAATAAATAAATAGACCCCTCACTTGTGGGGTGCCTCAGGGGCCGGTCCTCTCGCCGCTCCTGTTCAACACATACATGAAGCCGCTGGGTGAGATCATCCGTGGTTTTGGGGTAGAGTACCACATCTATGCTGATGACACGCAGCTGTACTTTTCTACCCCAAACCACCCCAACGATGCCATTGAAGTGATGTCCCGATGCCTGGAAGCCGTACGGATCTGGATGGGAGACAACAGACTCAAACTCAACCCATCCAAGACTGAGTGGCTGTGGTTTCCGGCGTCCCGGTACAACCAGTTGATTCCATCACTGGCAATAGGGGGCGAACATCTGGTCCCCGTGGACCGGGCACGCAACCTAGGCGTCCTCCTGGATACCCGGCTGTCTATGCAAGACCATGTGACGGCCGTGGCCAGGGGGGCTTTCCACCAGGTACGCCTGGTGCGACAGTTGCGTCCCGGGACGCCCTTCACACAGTCACTCACGCGCTTGTGACATCCCGGCTGGACTACTGCAATGCTCTCTACATGGGGCTCCCCTTGGGGTGCACCCGAAGGCTACAGCTGGTCCAGAATGCGGCCGCGCGGGCGATCTTGGGAACGTCTAGGTATTCCCATGTAACACCGCTCCTGCGCGAGCTGCACTGGTTACCTGTGGTCTTTCGGGTGCGCTTCAAGGTGTTGATTACCATCTTTAGAGCGCTCCATGGCACGGGACCTAGCTACCTGCGAGACCGCATCCTACCTCATACATCCCTGCAGCCGATCCGCTCCCACAGAGAGGGACTTCTCCAGGTGCCGTCCACTAGGCAATTCGATTTTAATTATTTATATTGTGATATTGTTGTGTTTTTTAACTTCCTGTGCACCGCCCCGGGTCCCTTTGGGGAGAGGGTGCGGTTATATAAATGCAAATAAATCAAATCAAATCAAATCAATCAATCACCGGTTGCCAGCAGTTTGGCAGATCTAATCTCACCAGGCTCAAGGTTGACTCAGCGTTCCCTCCTTCCGAAGTCAGTAAAATGAGGACCCAGATTGTTGGGGGTGGGGGCAATATGCTGACACTGTAAACTGCTGAGAACACTGTGAAGTGGTATATAAGTCTAAGTGCTATTGCTATTTCCACACATGGTTTTGCACACTACTTCCTTTCACGTTAACAGAGGCCTTTCTTTTTCTCCCACTGTCATCATTAAACAGTTCTCCTCCACCCCACCCCATTATTCTCCTATAGGTCTATGGAAATTTTATAGCAAGGAAGTACTGATAATTCAGCTTCATAAAAACCAAGCAATGTTCCTAGTTGCAATTTAAAAGACATTTTTTAAAAATCAAGAGAAGAGAAGTGAAAATTTATGGTATTAAAGGAAAAGGAGTATCTAGGGTTGAAGATTAGTCATTGACTTAATAGGTCACATTGGAGCAATTGTCAAATTGTTTCTAAGAAACAGCAACTTCCAATTAGTAGTGATTATAGCAGCTTGGCAGTCCAGGACAAAATGGGTGCCCCAGATGATACCTGACTGCTGGAGGCGAGAGGCCACGACAGGCACTGCAGTCAGTCAGAGCAGTGGTTCTTACCAGAATGGAACAACACACTGACGAACTTCTGACCTAAAGGGGTTAAGGTAGCTCAGGTTGGAAACCAACAGTTTTGAATCAATGTTGGAAAACACAGACATGGAGAGCCTTTGTGATAGGCTGGGAAGAGAAGGGAGCCAATGCCCAAGAAGCAATGGATGGTTTATATTGGTGATGGTCCAAGCTGAAATTTTGCCCAGTGGTAGGATGCAACCAGTTTAAGAACTGGTTTGGTGAGCACACACGCGCCTTGCATGTGTGCACATCTAATGTGTGCTTTGTGTATACAGCGTTCCAAAACCGCCCATTTTAAGCTTAAAAACTTACCTTCTATGTCAGTGCCAGTGAGTAAAACAGCTGACGCATGGCCATCCACTGTGCTGCACGAGTCAGCTGAGCTAAGAAACAGGGAAATATAGTACAGGAAAGAGCAGGGGCGGGTGGGCAGGGCCAACTTCTCATCAGAAGTACCGGTTTGTCCGAACTGGTCTGATCCAACTGAATCCCACCCCTGGATTTGCCCCATATTCCTAAAAATCCTTTCTTAATATAATGTTGACACTCCATGCTTAACATTATTCTGCACCTACAGAGCAATATAGTTAAAGATAAAGACAGACACCAGTACATGAATATTATACTCTTTACATTGACACATTGTCTTAACTTTGTTCCAGATATACATGCACATGTTTGCCTGCACACCTGTGACTCCTACTCTTTTGACAGTCATGGACAAAAGATTATTAAAGAACTGTGTCTACTGATGCCTGGGAAACAGTTTCTATAGCAACTGAAACAACTTTAAATAGGTACTTTTTCTCTTCTTCCAGGGGAGAAAAACATTATAAATGGGAATTAGAATAACTTTATTTGTAGTTATTTAGGAATTATTACAGAAGGTTACTCTGGCTGGAACCAAGGCTCTGTCTTCTAACAGCATCCTCTTGTTATATAACCTGCAACAAGCAACCTTTTCAAGATCTTTAGCAAATGAAACATTTTTTATATTTAATCTTCTTCTATGAGACAGCTTTTCTGCTCCTGCAAGCTTCTTTTGCTCTTCCAGTCACAACTGTCTACTAATGCTGCCTTCCAGTGCAGTCCTCACATTACATCTTATACTCTACTGAAAGACCTGTACTCTCATGACTGGCTTTTTCAGAAAAGCCCAGGAGGCTGGATTACAGAGAGAAAAAGCAAGCTAAATCCCATTCCTGTTTTTTGGATTTAAGCCATAAAGTTTGGGTTGAATTATGTACTGGCAAATCCTAGAGTATTATTAAAAAGAATATTCTTAAATAAAGCTGGGTGAATCAAGGGTTGCACACAAAGGATTTCCAACAGTGCCATGAACTCAAAGCAGACATTCGAACCCAGTTTTCCCAATCTTTCCCTTCAAATGTGTTTGGACTACAATTTTCAAAATTCAGCCTGTACATCTGGGAAAAGTGTGTGTGTGTGTGTGTGTGTGTGCACACACGTGCCCACATATAGATAGATAGATAGATAGATAGATAGATAGATAGATAGATAGATAGATAGATAGATAGATAGATAGATAGATAGATAGATAGACGAAAAGAAAGGAAGGAAGGAAGGAAGGAAGGAAGGAAGATTAGATGGATAGATAAATGGATGGACAGATAGAAAGATAGATAGATAATAGATAGACAGAAGACAGAAAGATAGATAGCTAGATAAGAGATGGATGGATGGACGGACAGACAGTTAGATGATAGATATTTCATTTAATTAATTAGGTAAAGAATATGTATGATGTACACTGAAGATGGCATTTAATTTTGTTATATGAGGTGCAATGACAATAAAGTGAACTAAAAAAATCTAACTAATGCTTTTTTATAACATGTAAAAAAGTAAAAACCACCCTTTGAGGTTTCCAGTCCAAAATTGTTGTTCAGTTCTTATTTGAATAATAAAAATTAAAATATTAATTGTATACTGACTCAATGGAAGTCATTGTCCTTTCTTTACTAGTGCTCTGTTTATCAGCTAGATCTGATTATATAGAAACCTTTTCTGGAACTGTTGCATTAATAAACAAGAATAGACGTGAATATTTGTATTTGTATTTATTTGTATTTATTAAATTAGACATTGTATTATGTAATACTATTGAATAGACATTGTATTATGTAGTACTTTGCTTCTGACAGTACTCCCCCCACCAGAAAAGTATACCTACAAGTAAGCATGTTGTCAATGTCATATAATATCATACAACACCCCCACACAAAGTTGCATAACTCCAGCAATATACTTACTTGTTCAATATCTGACACATTAAGTAAAAAACAAAATAAAAGAAAAAATGATATCTTATTATGCAGCATCCTCTGTTCTTTCTAAATCTTGCAGATGTTTGGGTCCCAGTGTTACATCTTAGCGGATGGAGTTAGCAACTGCTATAATTAAGCAATACAGTACCATTAAGTCACTTGAGAGGGAATTAAGATCTAAACTACAGCTCTGTGCCAAGGAAAGAAAGACATTGAACTGAGATCTTTATTCGGCATATGAAAGGTAGGAAAACTTTTATTTTAAGTTCATAATTTTCATAACATAGCATTTTAGTCTGAAATAAACACGAGCAGAAGCCACATTGCCTTGTTTAATCTGTTTGCTATGAATCTAAACACAGACAACAGTGAAAATGGGCAACAGAGATACGTATTTTGCAACAACTTTCACTCTGCAATAACCCATAAGTAACAATGATCTGTCTTCCCAGGGTGACAAAAATATGAGGAAAAGGAGAAAAGGAATAAAATTATACAGTGTGCCTCAACATTTTTTTAAAGAGTACACTGGTTATAGAGATGGCTGAAATGTGGTCAGGTCCTGCCAAAAAACAAACTTAGGCAGAAGTTAAATCTTTTGTCTACCTTTTACATGCTAAATATCCCTCTGAGGAACATTATGCTGAGACAACTTTCTGTAGTCATACATACATTTTGAGCCCTAGACATTTACATACATCTAAATATATAGATTGGGGTAGATTAGGGGTCTGCAAAGTCGGCTCTTTTAAGACTGGTGGACTTCAACTCCCAGAATTCCCCAGCCGGCTGGGAAACTCTGGGAGTTGAAGTCCACCAGTCTTAAAAGAGCTGACTTTGCAGACCCCTGGGGTAGATCATCATGGAGAAAATATATCTCTGTGGTCACTAAGAGTTGACAAGAACTTGATACCATGTAATCAATCATATAGGTTACTTTGCTATATATTTTATATGCCATCCATTTCCATAAAACTCAATAGAGTTTATAGAAGTAGAAAATACAAAACATAAAAATTGGGACACCCAACACACAGCAGTCTAACATGCAAGCTACACACCATTCGGCATGTTTGGCAGAACAGCCAGCTTATAAGCAATTTTTGAAAGTCAAAAATGTGGCATAAAACGGTAAAAAAAAAACATATCCAAAATTCCCTCTGACTCTACTCCACCCAATTTTGTAACGCCAACAATTTTGCCATTTCCAACATTAAAGCAGCCCTTAAAATATAGTTTACAAATTTCAGTGGTTAAATTCACATAATGCACAAACATTATTATATAGTGTGATATATAAACCTGGTCTTCTGTGATTATGTGAGAGAAATAAATTACGGCATTTCAGTTAAATTATTTTCCAATGGAATTTTCCAGATGCTGCTACAACACAATTCTCAGCATGTTTTACCACTCTTGGCCCTGGTAGTTGGGAGCTCTAAGAATCATCCTAATTGTCATCTGAGGACTCATCTGATATGCACAGAGAAGGAAAGATTTGACACTTCCCACTATGGAGGAACAGTTGAGGTAGTGGACAGATCTTGCTGAGACAGATAAATTAACTACTTTGATTAGAGAAAATACACTACATTTATTGGTGACTGGAAACCTCTAATGGACTTTTTGCATTAAAATGAAAAAAGGGGATATATAGCTTTGATATTTTGAAAGGATACATGATAGTAAATATTATGAATATTATGATGTAACATTAGAAAGAGAGATTAAAATATAATGGTAATTATGACTGTGGTAAAGGTCATCAGAAGCCAGTTCTTTTTTCTTTCTTTTCTTTTTTCCCCAACTTTTTTCATTCTTGCACTTTTGGCTATCTTTTTTCTTTAATTTTTATTTTCTTTTTTAAAACTTTCAATACAGACTATTTTTTAAAAAAAAGGATTTAAGTATCATCTCCAATTCACACACCTGACTATGATAATTTGAATTAATGACTAGGTCTCAGCATAATGTTCATCAAAGGGATGCTTGAAGGTAAAAGGGTGAAGAATGATTATATATGCTACTTTGATTTTTTGTTGTTGTTGCTGTTGAAAATGTAGTCTTTAAGTGCAATAATTAAAATAAGTAAGCAATGGAAATGTTTCTAAAATCCAATCTTATAATGAGTTTTCAATGCCATTGTGCAAAAGGGACAAGAATATTCTACTGTCTTCTTAAGATATGCTAAATATGAGTTGACACTCACTGCATTAAATGATTTTTGGTGCCCAAAGTGATAGCTAATTGCTACACATTTTGCCAGCATGAGCAGAAACCAAGGGAATCATCATTATACTATATTGCTGCTCTGAGGGAACTAATCGTTACATGTGAATTTGGAAATATGGCAGATGAGATGATTAGAGATCAGTGTATTGAGAAAACACAATGACTCACATAAGACAGCTCATGTCTCTAGAATCACCCGAAAAAGTCAAAGCCAAACTGAGTCAGCTAGAAATAAAAAGCTCTGAACGAAGCTACAAAATGTGGTAATTCTGGAACTGCTGCAGAAACTTCAGTATGAGACAAATAATTTCAAATGAAAATCACACACCCAGCAAACCTAAAGTACATGTTTCACCATGATTTTCAACAAGAAAATAAGACACTATATTTGTTCAAAACAGTTCAGATCTATCACTGAGCAGTAGAAGGCTGGGTGCAGAGCTAAACTATAAGCATCATTGTTGACAACATAAAAGTACATGGAATTACAGAGAAGGATGTATTCACATAAGTATAGAAAAAAAATAGTCCTACATATACTGGATGGTGAAAATTATATGTACTGTTCATGTCATTTAGACATAGATTCAAGTAAGAGATCATTAAATTAATGTCAGCAACCAGTTTAACTATTTTTCTACAGCATAGTTTTACTAACTATAGTAATTTCACTGTCCAGTATCTATTATATAAACAAGTTATTGGGAAAAAAATCCTGTATATTTGTCTGCATAGGAATAAGGATTTTGGAAGTAAACTTCTGTATTGACTGTTGATTTTCAAGTGGATAGTCAATTGTTTATCTGCTGCAGACAAACAGAATCTTGTAGCATCTTAAGGCTAGAAGTTTTACTATGGTATGCATTCATCATATATTTGAAATGTTTCAATTTATCCATCAAAATATTTCAGTCAGAAATTTGTTTCATTGACTGGTACCTTGATCTTTTGTACTTAAGAAGCATTGTTATACAAGCCAAGCTCAGGATTTTTTTAGATAAAATATATCTAAGCATAGGGGATTTGCCCACAGCATTTAAAAACAAGACAATGTAACCCTTTAGAATGAAATCACATCACATCACTCAGCATTAGGAAGGAAAGAGGCATATAACAGAAGACCTTAAGAATGTGGTTTTTTTTTTAAAAAAAAACATTATTGAAATGACTAATAAATTTATTTGCCTGAAAATTTTTTGTCTACACTAATGATCTTTAAAAAATATTGAGGGCTTTGCATTCATAATAGAGAAATGACTTCCGCTCCACTGTGGCTAACAGCAATTCAGTTTAATTTATAGAAATCTTTGCTTTATTTTACAAATAAAGGAAACATTTTCTTCTGCTGATTCTGAACATGAGTGTTACCAGGATATGAGAGGACATGAATATAAGATATTCCATAGCATTTAACGCACAAGATTGTCTGCCTTATTTTAACCAGGTTCCACATCAACTTTCATTTGCATCACAGGCCTTTCAAAGAATGATGTTTCTAATCCTTAAAATCAGGCTGAAGCTTAGTATTATTTGGATAACATCATCAAGATTTTAAAAGCTTATGAGTCTACTCTCTGGCAGAGAAGACAAGGACAGACTCGGTGTCCATCCAACTTTTCCTCTGCTCCGCTTCTTTTAGCCAGCTTCTCTGAAAAACAGATTTCATTTAATTCAAAAGAAGTTAAAGGTTTCAAAATATTGCATGCTTGTAAGAACAGAAAAGATAATCCTCATCATGCATTCTACATTTTGTGTGAGTATATGACATTTGCAGCATTGAAAAATGTGCTCTGATCATGGTTAGACTCCAAACAAGAATTGTCTTAAACATATATAAAATATATGTGTTGTTTGGCTGTCATGTTTACCTCAATGTATGTCTTCATTCCATTAGATTTCAAGATATTCTTCAATATTAGTAATAAAAAAAGCAGAATTTAGTGAACCAGTATTAAATGATTAAATAGCTAAATGGTGCAGTAAAAATACTGATGTTCTGAGTCCACCTTTAGCCATGAAAATTCTCGGATGAATTTGTCTGCCCACTATATAAGTTGTTGTGGGCATAAGATGAAGGGAGATTGCCCTGAGCTTCTCCAGAAGAGGCAAAATATAAATCATTATAATAATTACAAGCAGAACATACAAAATATTTAACAAGTCCAAGTAGATTTTAAGGTACAAAGCAAAGTTTTTACAAGATTTTTACAGGAACAAAGTAAATCCTAAATCTACACTTACATCTTTGATCTCCATCCTATCATACCAAAGGCACTTATTTCATTTTCATTTTCATTTTATTACATTTATATCCCGCCCTTCTCCACAGAGGACCCAGGGCGGCGCACAGGAAATTTAAAAAACATACACAATAGAAGATAGACAAATAATTTAAAATATATATTAAATAATCCCCAATCCTGTGCTAAAAACCAATTATTAAAAACCCAATTTAAAACTTTTCTAAAAGTCCCCATGGGAGGTTAGGCTAGGCCGGCTTGATGGAAAAAATATGTCTTTAAACATTTGCGGAAGAGGCGGAGGTCGGTGATGGTCCGGAGTTCCACTTAAAGCTACCAAGGACATTTAAAGTAGATATGGAGGTTATCTAGGTATCTAGTCAGAAATACAACACCAGTTTTTGCAAGGTCAGATCTTCCCTGCTAGTTTTGTCAATATCTTTCTTATATGTGAGTCTCTATGTGTCATGGGAGGCAGTTGGGCTTGCTGATTGTGTACCTGGCTTCCCGCTACATATCAACAGCCCTATCCGAGCTTCTCAATGTGATAGCCGAGATGGCGGTTGACACCCCTAGGCTGATAGTCATGGGGGATTTCAACCTGCCGTTGATAGGGCTTCCCTTGAGGTGCACTCGAAAGCTACAGTTAGTCCAGAATGCAGCCGCGCGGGTGATTACGGGAGCCTCTAGATGCTCCCATATAACACCAATCCTGCGCGAGCTGCACTGGCTTCCTGTGGTCTTTCGGGTGCGCTTCAAGGTTTTGACGACCATCTTTAAAGCGCTCCATGGCTCGGGCCTAGTTATATGTGAGACCGTCTCCTGCCCCATACATCCCTTCGGCCGATCCACTCCCACAGAGTTGGCCTTCTCAGGGTGCCGTCAGCCGGGCAATGCCGTCTGGCGGCACCCAGGGGAAGAGCCTTCTCTGTGGCGGGCCCTGCCCTTTGGAACGACCTACCCCCTGAATTGCGTACCATCACGGACCTCCGCCTCTTCCGCCAGTGTCTAAAGACACATCTTTTTCAGCAAGCCGGCCTAGCCTAACCCTCCCGTCGAGACTATTTAGATAGTTTTAAATTGGGGATTTCAATTTGATTTTAGCATAGGATTATAATTTAATTTAATATATTTTTAAATTCTGCATTTATTGTATTGTTTTGTATGTTTTTAAATTCCTGTGCACCGCCCTGGGTCCTTTGTGGAGAAGGGCGGGATATAAATGTGATTTAAAAAAAAAAAAAAAAGATAGGCGAAGCATTTGAGACGGCACGGGAGTTCATGGCCTCCATTTATTTATTTATTAGATTTCTATCCTGCCCTATCTCCCCAAAATGGGACTCAGGGTGGCGCACAGGAATTAAAAATCTAAAAATACAACAATACAAAATTCTACAAAAGTTAAAACGAAAATTAAATAATTTAGCCTGTGCTAAAAGAACAATTTAATTTAAAACCCAACTCTAAAAATAGCATAGCTATAGCAGCTATGCCAGGCCGGCCATATGGAAGAAATATGTTTTCAGTGTCCGGTGGAAGAGGCGAAGGTCGGTGATAGTACGAAGGTCTGGAAGGAGGTCATTCCAGAGGGCGGGGCCTGCCACAGAGAAGGCTCTTCCCCTGGGCGTCGCCAGCCGGCATTGTCCGGAAGACGGCACCTGACCCAGTTAGTTCATGACCCCACCCACACTGGAGGACACATGCTGGACTTAGTTTTTGTCTCTGGCCAGTGGGTGAGTGATCTTGGTTTAGGGGACATAGTCGTTGAACCCGTCATGGTCAGATCACTCTCTCCTTCGGCTGGGCTTTCCTACCGCTGCATCCCACCACGGGGAGGCAGAACCGGAAGTGGCGAGATGGTTCCACCCCAGGCACATGATGGACCTTGAGAGGTTCCAGATGGAGCTTGGGCCAATACCTGAGACCCTGACCCGCGACTCAACTGAGGACCTAGTGGCCACTTGGAATAGTGTGGCCACGGGGGCCCTGGACCGGGTCATGCCTTTGCGGCCTCTGACCCGGTGCTGAACCACCTTGGCTCCCTGGTTTTCCGAGGAGCTGAGGGTGATGAAGTGCTGGAAGAGACGCCTAGAGAGCGGTTGGAGGGCCACCCGCTCCGAATCTGACCGAACACTGGTAAGGTCGCATTTGAAGACCTACCTAGTGGCGATAGAAGCGACGAAGCGTAATTACTTCTCCGTTCTTATCGCGTCTGCAGATAACCGGCCTGCCGCACTGTTTAGGGTGACCCGCTCCCTTCTTCATCAGAGGGCGCGGGAGTGTCTAGATGCTCCCATGTGACACCTCTCCTGCACGAGCTGCACTGGCTGCCTGTGGCTTTCCGGGTGCGCTTCAAGGTATTAGTAACCACCTTTAAAGCGCTCCATGGCAAGGGACCTAGTTATTTGCAAGACCGCCTCCTGCTGCCAAATGCCTTCCACCGATCAGTGCACTCCCACAGAGAGGGCCTCCTCAGGGTGCCGTCAGCCAGGCAATGTCAGCCGGCGGCCCCTAGGGGGAGAGCCTTCTCTGTGGCAGCTCCTGCCCTCTGGAATGACCTACCCCCTGACCTACGGACAATCACAGACCTGCGCCTTTTCCATCGGGTCTTGAAGACTTATTTATTTCGTGTGGCGGCCTGGCATAGTTTTTAACTGGCATAGTTTTAAATGGTATAGTTTTGAATGGTTTTTTAGCAGGGATTTTAACAAGATTTTAAGACAGGCTATTTATCATTTAATGTATTTTTAAAGGTTTCTATGTTTTTTCTTGTGATTTTATTGTTGCCTGTACATCGCCCTGAGTCCCGGAAGGGAGAAGGACGGTATAGAAATTTAAACAATAATTATAACAATAACAACAACAACAATAATAATAATAATATATAAACTTAGTTGGTACATCACTGTTCTATGACTTGTTTAATCATGGCTCATCAAATAATTCAAATTCATTGTTTACATAACACACTAAGCCCGTGATGGCAAACCTATGGCACACGGAGCCATTTGTCAGGGCATGTGCGACATTGCCTGGCCTTCTTTTGAGGCCGTTTTTCGCCCTCCAGAGGCTTTCCTGAAGCCTCTGGTGTGTGAAAAACTGGCCCTATGGGCAATCTGGACATTTGGGAATGGACTTCTAGCTTGCTCGTACAACCGGTTTTCGCCCTCTGGAGCCTTTAGGGAAGCCTCCTGAAGGCCCTTGAAGGCTCCAGATGGCAAAAAATGGACCTATAGGAAACCTGGAAGTTCAGGAATGTGACTTCCAATTTGACTGTAGGTCCATTTTTCACCCTCCGGAGCCTTCAGGGAAGTGGGGAGGGTGAAAATAGCCTCTGGAAATCCTCTGGAGCCTGGGGAGGCCAAAAAAACAATGGCAAAAGTGTGTGTGTGTGTGGGGGGGTTGCTGGTCATGCGCATACACATGGGTTGTGTCGTGCGCATAGCATCATGAGTGTGGCACGCTGGCACAACCCTCCCGTGCTCCCCCCACTTTTGTCACAGCAGCCAAAAAAGCTTCATCATCACTGCATTATCACTGTTAAGTCATAAACATTAGTTTACAAATCATCCCAAAAGCCTTAAGCCTAACCAAACAATTTATATTAGGGTTTAATACGTTATGTGAAAAAAGCCATTGTAGTTCATAAAATATAATTCATGGCTAAATAAGAATCTAGCCACTTATGGCTTGTTAGCAACCGTACCTAAAGAAACATTGGTTTAGCATTTGTCCCTGCCACCATTATGCACAGCAATTGTTATTGCATGGCATGTATTCTTTTGAAATGGAAATAATTAAGTTTGGCCTTTTGGATTTTAGGGTTATACATATCATTTGAAAGAGGTCTTTCTCCATTTATTAAAAATGCAAAGCAGTCACTGCAGATACATGTAGAAGTCAGGTGGAAATACATACCAAAGTAGCTATGAGCCCCTGTAAAAAGACGCAGCAGGTTCAGTGATTCAGATAGAAGTGTCTTGTTTATGTTCCCATACATTCCAGAACTTTCAAAGGATTTGCACAACCTACTTCCTTCTTACAAGCAAAACATAAATTTTAGGGCTCTGCAGAGCTTCTGATGAATTTTTTTAGTTTGATGAAGCTTTGATTGAATTGTTGGAAGCAGACACATTCTTTCTCTCTGTGTGAACATTCCTGAGAATGTGAACAATGAGTAATAAAGCCAATTTTATTACTATAATGGGATATTTATTTAAAAGATTGCCTACTTCTACAGTACAGAAGTCTAGAATCTAGCTAACTACATCCTACCAGGAATACAGTCAAACAGCATGGGCTTTATCTGGGCACCTTGGAACAAAGGCAGAAGGAAATGACCTGAAATATGCAATATTTCAGACAAAAAGGCAGATAGAAAGGACACAGATAAAATCCTTAACTCTCTCTGCACCTCACTGCACCCTTGTGGCCTGTATTTCATGAAATGCTGAATACTCAATGCCACTAAATTCACACCTTCAACAATTACCTCACTGAGGTAGATTTATATATCAAAATAGAGGCATGCCTTAAAACAATTCAACAGCTCCAAGCATTTCACTTCCTTCCAAAGTACTTTGGTTTTGGAATACTTAGATAGAAATAATGCAGCTTTGGTTCTTTGTATGAAAAATTCTGTGAGAGTAGGTTGAGTGGCTTGATGTGTTTTCTGATATTGACTTCAGTCAAGTACTAGTTTATTTCACCTGAATAAACTCTGCTTATCCAAGCTTTTGGGGAATGACAAGGCTAGCATTGTTTGAGGATCAATTCGTTTTTAGTTCTCAAATTAATTAATCTGCTGACTCATTTCTATGATGCTCCTGTTAACACAACTGGATTTCAATGCAATTCTCAACACTTTAAATATGGGTTCAAAAGCTGTTCTCTTTAAAATTCTGTAGGTTTGAGGCACATTTAAGCCTTTGGAAATGAGTGGAAGCCAGATATTGGCTCAAATTTTTACTACTTTAAAAATATAGATGAATAGTAAAAGTTCTCTATAGATTTCCTATTTCCGTGACACTGTATCTCACTGTGCCATTCTGCTTCTGGTCTTTCAATCAATGCAAATTATGGCCAACAAGTCATATCACTGATCTAGAAATCTCTTTAATCAGGGAGCAAAGTAGAGGTGTGAACAATTTGTCAATTCAGGAATAGATTCTGGAGCTCCCACCAGATCTTTTTTCAGATCATGGTGTTCTAGGCATAGCTTGGTTAAGGGAACTAAAGTATCTCAATCAGAAATAGTTTGCCATCGAAGACTAATTTCATAAACTCCAGAACATGGTATGTTCCAGAGAGAAGGGCGGTATACTGCTTTTTTTGCAAGTTATTCCATTGTCAAATCAATCCATTTCAATACATTGCTACCACTAAACCATGCCATCCCTCAAGGAATCATTCTTTCTACTCATGCTGAGAAGAGTCCAAGCTTATCCAATGTGCTTCTCATAGTTTAGCATCCAAGTTTCCCAGAACAGCCATACTTGCCAACCAGTTTTATGACTTCAAGATACTCATGATGAGACAGGAAAGTCTACTATTTCATGAAGAGCAATCAAGGTTTTATCAAGGTCCCTTCTCAATTTTTCTTTCCAGATTGAATCTTGAAACTCAGAGGCCTGAATTGAATCAGGCTGCCATCAAATTTTGAATCATAAATTGATTTCTTTGACTCTGGAACCTCCAATTAAAATTGAATCAGGGTTGATTTTATATGGAGTTAATTAGATTTACGTTCAAGTAACTTGACTGCTGCTTGTAAGCCAGTAAAGTATCTGTTCTTGACAGGCTAGTCATCAGCAGGTATTAGGATTGTGCACATCTCCTGATAAGGAAGGAACACATGACCTAAGCAACACTGAGATTTTATTTTATTTTATTATTTTTTATTTCTATTTGCTGTCCTTCTGGATCAGGTGATTCTGAATGGCATATATCAAGATAAAACATTCAACATTTATAAATATAAAAATAGATTCAAATTGCAAAAATTAAAACAATCTAAAAAGGGAGGAATTGGAGGGGAGACATAAGGTGCCTTCTCTGTTAGTACCAACCACCTCCAGCCAGCGCTTCTCTTTCAGATTCCCATACAGTCAGCATAACCAGGTTTTAAGGTTTTTTCTAAAAGCTAAAAGACAAGGCTGAACCTTTTTCCTACCAGGTTGGATCACTGTTTGTAAGCTTTCAGAGTTATGGCACATAAGAAAAAATGGCTATATAAAACTTTGAAATAAATAAATAAATCTTTATCTGGCATTGGTTTTTCTGTCTTCACACACAGTTGTCACATCTGTAGAGCTGGTTACAATGTTCTGTCCATCAGATCAGTAGCAAAGTGTTTCCAACATTGACATTGCTTATATAAAAAAATAAAGACAGAAAGGATGGAACTCAACTCAAATATTATCTTCCTACAAAAATGAAAGAGGGAGGGGGGATTAGACAGAGCCCAAGGTTTTAACTGCTTCATTCTGCTCTTCCAAGCTTGAAGATAGTGCCTTAATAGTTATTTCTATGACACTCGGCACAGTAGTAACTGAGCACCTACTGATTTTCAAAGCTTTTCTGGGTTTGCTTTCATTTCTAATCTGAGCTTTGGCACTATCTGCTCCCTCTCCTGTGCCTGATCAGCCTAAAAATAAAATATACAGGTTGGATTGGGGAAAAATATTTCAATTATTTAGATTTTATATATACACGCTTGTGTCACAAGTATTTTATTTATTTTTATTGATTTATTTATTGATCAGCTCAAAAAACCTAACATATGTGTGTGTGTGTGTGTGTGTGTGTGTGCATATATATATATATATATATATCCTCCCTTAATGGGGCCCTAACAGGAAGTTGTGAAAACAATTATATATATATATATATATATATATAGAGAGAGAGAGAGAGAGAGAGAGAGAGAGAGAGAGAGAGAGAGAGAGAGAGAGAGAGAGAGAGAGAGAGAGAGAGAGAGAGAGAAGCTTTTTCTACCTATCAATATTGTTAAATTCTCATTCTCCATAAAATATGTCAAGAAAAATTCTTAAACCATTTAAAAAATATTTTTCTTAAATGTTGTATTTGACTCCTCACATTAAGGCATCAAAACACCATATCCTTACTTGAACAGCCTTTAAAATGACTGTCTAGGAAAAGAAAAAAACATGATTTAGTTTGTTACATTGCAGGCAAAATTGCCAATTTCTTTTAGTCTTTTGAGAATCTTTAATGTCATTACAGGATGTAGATCTCACCCCCCACCCCCAGCCCCAAACACTTCTCTGATCCTTTGGTCACATTTGTAGTACTGACTGAGGGATCAATTAGGTTATAAAGGATCTCTAAACTATTTCTAAATGAGAATGGCAAAGAAAGAGTAATTCTTTAAATGGAAGTTGTATAGAGCATTGACTGTAAACAAGATTATGAAACTGACAGAATAAGTAATAATATTATAGTAAACAAGTATTTCTATTATCTAATTATCAGTTAAGTAACTTACCAATATGGTTATGAGTTCATTGCCTTTTGCAGGAAAATATATCCTAATAATGAATTCTTGAAAATTCTTCTCATTGATTTTATACATTCTTTTGAAGTTGTTGTATGCTTTGTCTCACTTTCCATAGAATCCATTTCTATTATTTATTTAACACATACCAGAAATTATGATTAAATATTACAAAGATGCTATGATTACACTTCTCACCTACCTCAAAAATGTAATATAGTGGTTACAGAGCAAACCTAGGGAGATCAGCCATGAAATCCCTGGGATGATTTTGGACTAATTACTCTTAGCCCTGGCCTATCTGTTGCGCTGTTGTGAAAATAAAAATAACCTCTTAAAGAAATAAGATACAATCAAGCTAGCCCAAGTCAATAAATATCCATTAAAAATTGGTTTTAAATGCTAGGGTGATAGTTGGAATGGAGGCAGGGAGGGGGGTAGTACTGTCTGCAAAACAGAATTTCTGCTTTAAGTTTTTAGATTGTGCATTGTTTTTAGATCAGTTTTCCAATGGTAGATTCATTTAGAAACAAACCAAAACTATATGAAATTATTATATATTCTTGAAATATAATTTGATGGATATTCATTTAATTCCAAAACAAAGGTTAATTGTATCAAAATATGAGGGATTGAAATCTCCACCGATGGAAAAGCACGTACATCACAGTAGTTAGTAGTACAGATTACTCCACCCATCACTATTTATTAAAGAGAATCTGAATCTGAATACTTGAAGCTAACAAATGCACTAATGCATTTTACATTAGTGGGCTGCATCAAGAAATCCTAACTTTTGGTGCCAAGGGAGTAATTAATATTAGAATATGTTTGCAAAATGATTGTGTTTATGTAGGAGTGAAGACTAAGTACCAGCTTGTATGGATTAAAACAGGCACCTGTTGTGGAGGTGGTGACAAAGGAAATATAGAAAAAATGGTAGATTATGGAAAGATTTTTTATTTCTTTCAAAAGGTCATGGTATGTTCTGAAATTTGAATTTACCTTCAGTGCTTTTCATGAAAATGTATTTTACAGAATCCACTTCATAAGGTTTCAGCACTACTTTTTTTCAAAAAAATCTGTAAAAAATGTCAATCTACACGTTGAAAAGCTTTTAGCAATATAAAGATACTGTTTTATTTTGTAAGTGGAAAAGATATATAAGCATTCTCAGCAGGTTTACAGCTGAACACATGCGCCATAGAAAGCTTTTTAAAAAAATGTAATTAAACTTATAAAAGTATAAAATACAAATGAAAATGAAAATAGTGGGAAAATGAAAAAGGAAAGTAGTTGAGGTTGCAATGTTATTTTAATTCTAAAATAACTTAAAAAATAGGAAGTCAGTGCTTTTCTTTTTTCCCTTGCTATTAAAAACTTATAAGACTTTGTTTCATCAGAAGTGAATCTCATTAAAGAGAGCAATGTCACTATAGTAAGTGTGTGTGTACATGCACACACACAAATAAAGATTAAGATCGTTTTTGGAAAATACAAAATCCAGATGCCCTTTCCTAGCTATCATTTATCACTATATCATGTATATATACGCATCTGGCATTACTGAATATACAGTAGATTTAAGTTACAGATAAATGTGTAAGTGTAGTGATCATATATGTAGGTTACAGTTTTGTTTTTTCAAAGCAAACCAGGATGGTTTAAATTATGATTTTGTGAATTACATTGATAGCCTTTGAAACGAGCATTAATTATCTACACTGTCCATGTGATTTCTGAATTTGGTCCTTTGTTATGCCTTCCATTGTCTCACACCAGTTAAAATACAGAATGCACGTGTTAGGGCTGTGGATCATTCTTGCTTAATACTTTGAAATATTAAGCAGACTGATAGCACAACATAAATAAAACAAAAAGAACTCCATAACCTAATAAAGCAGCAATTATTTATCATTATATATAATGCATACATTATTTTATATAGAATACCAAACCATTCTCATGTTAAGAGACACATCCTACCTGAAATTTAGATATTGTTACAAGTTTTCCAACTTCAAATATTCTGAAGCCTGCAAAATCTAAATTCTGCTGTGGCTTTAAGGAATTCTAACCCTAAAGGCTAAATTCTAACAAAGGTCAAGCTAAAATAATGTAAAATAATTTATGAGTTTTAAGATGTTCCGTGTCAACTCAGGCATCAAGTTACTGCTTTCATGCTTGCACAGCATATTAAATCCTATTGAAACAATTTCTAAGAATCCTATTCAATCGGTGTACACCACATCTACTACTTTAAAAGCAAGGAAATTAATGTGACAATAAGCCCTTCTGACACCAAAACATTTATTCTGGTTTTTTTCCCCTTCATCTGCAAGTGACTTCCTCACTGTGGTGGCCAAATTCATGTTATTCTCCTTATTTTAGAAATAGCACATTCATGATTGAAAGCAGAGCTGCAGTAAAATTCTTCATTGAAATAAAAGCTCGCACTGTGAATCTGCATGGAGACAGATAATGGAAACAAGACAACTAGAATCTTGGGATGCTTAAATCTGGCCCACGAGGCCGGTTTGGAAATATCAAAGGACCAGCCCGCAGTGCCTTTGCCACCCAAAATGGGTCACAAGACAGCCCATTTTCGGTCTCCCTGGCCTCCGGCAGCACTCTGCCAGTCCAAAAGCCATTTTGGCTGGCAGGGTGTTGTAGGAGGCATCTGTCCCATCTCCCCACACCAGCCCGCAGAAAACTACCATGCTGATCCAGCCCTCAAAGTAATCCTTTTTGACACCCATGTCCTACATCACTCTGGAAAAAACGACTGTCCTTCTTAAAACCCTCAAATGTCGGAGCACCCACATTTTCCAAAGGCAAGCTCTTCCACTAATTATTTATTCTGTCACGAAAATTGGCCCTAATTCTAGGTTGGATCTCTCATAAGTTTCCATTTGCTACTTGTTTTGCCGTCACATGCTTTGGAGAAGTTATCCCCCTCTTAATGACAGCCTGATAAATATTGGAAGACTGCTATCATGTCATCCCTAGGCCTTCTCATTAGACTAGATAGATCCCGTTCCTGCAACTTTTCATCAAGTTTCAACCTCCAGCCCCCAATCATCTTTGTTCCTCTTCACTCTTTCCAGTCTTTAATACTTAATCACTGTAGTTTGTGCGCTAATGAAAATGAATCTATCATATCTCCAGTTGCTTTTGTCCTTCATTTAAAATGGACAATTTCCCCATACAAAGAAAATAGCAATAGCTCTTAGACTCATATACCGCTTTATAGCCCTCTCTAAGCATTTACAGAGTAAACACATTGTCCCAACAATCTGGGTCCTCATTTTACCAACCTTGGAAGGATGGAAGGCTGAGTCAACCTTGAGCTGGTGCAACTCAAACTGCTAGCAGCTGGCAGTCAGAAGTAGCCTACAGTACTGTATTCTAACCCCTGCCTCACCCCAGCTCAATGCTATTGGTATAAGTGCTTCTATTCATATTAAGAATTTTGTCAAAACCCCAGGCTAAGAAATTGTAGCGTGTATCTAGGGAATGAGAAAACCAGACTGGATATATACTGTCTGAGATAGACTGCTGGCCCAAAATGTAATGCACAAAAATGGATACTTCCAATATTCTTAATGTATTTGGATCTCTGTTCATGAAAACAAATATCATTACATTGTAATTGTAAAAATAAAAAAAGGCCAAGGGCCATATCAGTTGCATAAATCTTTAGAAACAAATACATTTTCTTCCAATTATTTTTCTTTTCCATTCAATATTTAATGCCTTAATAAGTTTTTTTTCCAATTTTCACCAAAGTTAATAGTAAAAGGACATTGATTATCAGACTTTTCTGAACTCAGAACAAAGTAATAAGTCAAATGCTCTATATCAGGGGTCCCCAACCTTTTTTGCACCAGGGACCGGTTTCATTTTAAAGAAAACTCTGCGGACCGGCTGAGGGGCTCAGCAGTCATGTGACTGGGTGGGCGTGGCCAATTTGGAAAATGTGAAACTCACTTAACAATGGTCTTGGTTAGCAACCAAACTTTTGGGCTCAATTGTGGTCATAAGTTCTCTCTCTCTCTCTCTTTCCTTCCCTCTTTCTTTCTCTTTCTCTCTCTTTATTTCTTTCTCTTTCTTCCTTTCTCTTTCTCTCCCTCTTTCTCTCTCATTTTTTCTTTCTTTCCCTCTTTCTCTCTCTCTTTATTTCTTTCTCTTTCTCTCTTTCTCTTTCCCTCTTTCTCTCTCTCTTTCTTTCCTTCCCTTTCTTTCTCTTTCTCTCTCTTTCTCTCTCATTTTTTCTTTCTTTCCCTCTTTCTCTCTCTATTTCTTTCTCTTTCTCTCTTTCTCTTTCCCTCTTTCTCTCTCCCTCTCTTTCTTTCTCTTTCTTTCTCTTTCTGTCTCTTTTTCTTTCTTTCCCTCTTTCTTTTTCTCTTTCTTTCCTTTGTCTCTTTTTCTGTTTTTCTGTTTGTCTTTCTTTCTCTCTCTTACTTTCTCTCTCTCTCCCACTTTCTTTTTCTTTCTTTCTCTTTCTCTTTTTCTTTCTGTCTCTCTCTCCTTCGTCCGCCCATCTCTGTCACTCTGTGTGTGTGTGTCTGTCTGTCTCGCATTCAGGCACTTAATCATTCATTCTGTGCCTCTGTCTATCTTTCTCTCCCTCCTTCCCTCCGCGCACGCGTGTGTGTGTGTGTGTGTGTGTGACTCTCTCTGATTCCCTCCCACCCTGTCTCTCTGTGTCTATGCCTCTCTCTGTCGGTCTGTCGTCCCCCCCCCCCACCGCGGAGTCTCCTCAGCTCGGCTCGACTCGCTCACTAGCCTTAGCCTGCCCCGCCTGGGCGGCCGCTGCCGCGCTTGGTCCCTCGTGCGCTCGGTCAGGCTCCTTCCAGGAGCTTGAGAAGGCTCCGTGGGGTGGGGGGGGGGGAGGAACCTCCGCAGCTCCTGGAAAAAGACGAGTGGGTGGCATGCCGGTTGGGGAAGCTCTGGGGGGGGCAGGGAGGAAGGGAATCCGCGGGCTGTTTTGCTGCGGCGCGCAGGAGTCCCACCGTCGGCTGCCCCCTCCTCCCTCCTCCTCCTCTCCGGCCCTGCGGCCCGGCTCCTATCCAGCCACGGACCGGCACCGGTCCGCGGCCCGGGGGTTGGGGACCCCTGCTCTATATTATAAAGAATGTGGATTTGATATATATGCATCATGAATATGCTGAATTCATAAAATAATTTGTATTTAAGATTAAAATGTTCATAGCCTAATAATCAAGAAAATGTTGAAAATCGTTTAAATGAATTTACCAAGAAGTTAGCACAGGAAAGTATTTGAAGGATCTGTCATTATTGGCTACTGAACATATTAATTTCATTCAAGACAGTTTAGATGACACTTATAGTAGACTTTTGTGTGGTTAATAAATCATGTCTATTTTTTAAAAATCAGGATTTATTTTCTTGGTACCAAAACCTGAATTTGTTTGAAATGGACATTATTTATTAATATACTAATGTAGTAATTTTGGATTAATTCCAAGAATTAGTTTTGTAATAATGGTTAAGTGATTTAAATCTTCAAGAGTATTTGTTTTGTCCAAGAACATACATATATGCATACATGCATGGCATTAATTGCTATAATGCCCTGAATCCTAACCATCCATTTTTTTCTCTTATTAACAAATAAGAATATTTCTTTTTGGCTGGGAAAAAAATTAGTCTCTTTAATTTTTTTTTTTTGGTGTTGTTTCCTATTTCTGATTGCATCTAACTAGAATGACTTGATTTAGGTACGATTTTGATGCTGAATTTCCATTTATAGGGGGGATAGCCCATTGCATCACATACTTTATAGGTTACAAATTAAATTAAAACAGAAAATAAAATGGAGCTATCACTTACAGTAAGTTATTTTAACCTAGCAAAATAAGGTAATGTTTGTAACCAATTAAACATTTTTATGACAACAGGACTGTTATAAAACAATTAAATCTTGAAAATGCATTATTCCCTAGGAGAGAAAACCCAGAGGAAATTTTGCTTATTAAAACTGCAATTTTAAGACAACAAAAAATGGTCTAGAAAGACAAATTACTTCCTAATGTCAGTTAAGCATATTCTAAACAAAAAGCCATATCTATAACAGATTGAATTCAACACATTTTTTTCTCATTTATCTAATTCAGTCACCTTGATTATAACTTCACAGATCATGATTCTCAGAGACAATTGTGACAAAACTTCTAAAATAAAAATATAATTTAGTTGTCCTATACAAAACTAAAAATAAAATAGAAATCCATTATAAATTGAAATAGTAAATTTAAAAGAGCAATTAGGATATTAAATCACAAATAATTTATTCTTCTGTTAAGAGTTGATGCAATACAATTTTAAATAGCAATGAAGTACACAGTGGTGGAAAATTGGCACTGAATCTATAAGCATGTTATTCATATCAATGATCTCCACATTTTCAGTTCAAAACATATTTTAATTAACTGACATAAAAATATTCTCTATTTAGGATTATGGAGAAATGTATTTTTATGTTTTAATTCAGGTACTTCCTGCTATTTTCCTACCAAAATATACACGACTGATTTTATTAGCAAATTTTCAAATATCTGTCTGAATGTATGTATGCTTCTGCAACACTAATTTCAGTAATGCGCCTCAAATATAATAGGAGGGTTTCCCTGCTGAATCTGTTTGCTCTGGATAGAAATTTCTCTAATGTGGGATTGGTCAGAATTTATAATTTATCAGGAAACTGACATTTAAAAAAACATTAAAATGTACTTTTGGCCTCATAATAACCAATACAAACATGGACATATACACAATTGTATTCTCTCTTAAAAGATATTCACTCTTGAATGAGAAAGTTTAGACAAGTTTTACAAAAGCTCCTATACTATCTTTGTTACATAGTAATTATTGTACTACAAGTTAAATACACTTGTGAAATAAAATACATGTTAACCTATCTATAATTTGTTTATAAATACTTTGTAAATTTAAGTCAGGCTAAATGAATACTTTTTCAAAGTCATTGCTACTGTAATCAAAAAAAGATCACAGTTCTTATTTATTTGAAACCATTACAAGGCCATTAAAAATTCATATTGTTTTGTGTTACTGGAAGAAAAGGTAAAATGAACTGCCACTGGTACAACCATTTTACAGGTTTCCCCCAAGTAAATTAAAATTACTTTATATAGATGTGTTATATGCTCCATGATAATTCCATCATTTCAGTAGTTGGGATACAGAATCTTCATATCAGGATCTGTCAAAAACATGGTTGGTTTCTCATCCGACACCAAGGCCAGCATACACCCACAAATTCCTCATATCGCAGTTTGTCTTTATCCTCTACTTGAGTTTCTGACCTTGCCAGTTTGTAGTGTACTACCTTGCATATTCCACATGAAAAAAACATAATATATAAAATATTGCTGCTGTAAAAATTTTCCCCTTACTCTTACAAAAGAATCTCTGGAAAAATACTAAATTCCCTTAACCTTCATAAACATACAGTACTGCTCACATACTTCAGTCTGTAACTGTTTGATATACAGTTCTAAGCTCATTGCAAATTGTTTGTGAGTGTATTTTCTGTCCAATATTGCCATCTACAGTACAGATGTATATTTTTCCATAAGGACAATTACATTTGTTTATAATTAGCTGAGAAAAGCTAACCTAGATAGGCAATATACTCCAAATACAGCCATTTATTAACAAGGCAAGGTTGTCATTTTCTTTCTAAAATTAGAAGCAATTGAAGATTTTCTTCAAAAGATGTTGACAATGCCAAAGAGACGATGAGGCTGCTAACAGATACTGCTTATTAAAATTATGATGTCACTGCTGGTAATTTCCATACTGCCCCTATAAATAAATTGAAAAAGGAGGATAGTTAAGTAAAAGGCAAAAAACTAAAAGTAAAACACATACATTCTTAGCACTGATTTCTTTTAAAGTAGGATTATTTATTATTTCAAGTGTGAAGAACGAGTTATACTTTCAGCAATATATTGGTATTTGATTTCAGTGGCAACTATTCACAAACAATTTCATAATTCCATTGTTTAGTTTTTGGGATCCTGGGAATGTCTTTTAAAATATATATTGCCTTTAATATAAAAAAATGAATATAAAAAATTTTTATATAGCAAAATATGGTTTCCAAAACAGCTTTTTAGAAATCATTGTAAATACAAAATACTGTATTTTTCGGAGTATAAGATGCATCTTGTTACCTCCTCAAAAGAGGGTGAAAATCTGGATGCATCTTATACTCTGAATGTAGCCCCACCCACATGGTCCGTGTGTCGGATTTTTGGGTGGTTCCAGGCAGCAGGGATCCTCACTTCCACATGGAGCCTGATTTCTGAAGCGGCCCAGGGAATTGCATTGAAAGCCTTTTGAAGGCCCCCTCAGGAGCTGCCAAATGCTTGTCACCTCTCTGATACCCGCCGAGCTTCCTCCCACCATAGACACGCCTTCTCTTTTCTCCGGGCCAGCTCCGCCACCTGAAACGTGAGGATCATAGAGGAAAGAGCTTTCAGGTGATAGCGAGTGCTTTCCGCATGCACTGTTTTTGGAATCGGGGAGGGGATCTGCAGCCTGAAAATGCTTTCCTCCACGATCCTCACAGGTGTCAGAAGGGCGGCAAGAGCTTGGCAGCTCCTGAGGGGGTTGAGCCTTCTCCGCTTGCAATGTAATCATCCTGAGGGCATCACTGGTAGCTGCTTACTGCAGCTCAGGAGACTCAACTCAGCAGATCTAGCTCAGAAGTTCAAAGGCTCTGAATCAAGCTTGATTATACCGCATTCCAGGTTGTTAACTTCCTGATCTAGCGTCTTTAAATTTACCTCTTCAAAATCTTGGTGCGTCTTATACTCTGAAAAATACGCTACATTAATTCTGTGTCTGCTTTTTAATTTTCGTATGCAAGTATAACTTGGTTCAAAGAAAGATTTTTATCTCTGCCAAATCAAATATTTACAAATGTTATGGTAATTTAAAAATACAAGAAGTTAGAACTGTCTTCAGGTAAAATAAATAGCATAAACAATGTTAGATTATGCCACCATTATATACAGTCTATTATTACCAACACACTATTCTCTTGGTACAGAAATATTTTTTAGCACCAATTTATATACTACTAATATTCTTACTGTCCGTTTGTAACCTTAAATTGGGAAAAACTGGAACGTACAGGGCAGTAACTATTGAATCAAGGTAATCCAAATGGACCAATTTACAGAATACTGGGACCCATGATCCTCCTATAAGAATGAAAGTTGTGGACCCTTCAACACTACTGTGCTTTCTAACTACATTTCTCAGAAAACTATAGGTTGCATGGTGTAGAGGAAGATGGGAGGAGCTTTCTTTCCTGCCTTCTGGCAGCAAGGCCAACAAGTGAGCCATGATTGGTTGCTTTGAAACTTGGATGCTGGTGTGCGAGGTAGACTGGCTGTGGGTGATAGTTGAAGGCTAAGCTTTTTTTCTCTCTGGAAGGAGGGGGCCTTTGGGGACATGTCAGAATGAGGAGCAGGATTGCAGTTTTCCCTGCAGTCCAGACTCTTTTTGTTCCTCCTCCCCTCAACAAAATAGCAGGCAATTCCACGGGTCAATCAAGGAGTTATTTCTGATGCTCCCTACCAAATTTCCAAAAATAACACTAAGTAACATAAATTGGAAATTGCTTCTGCTCCCACTTTCATGGTCATTTAATTTCTCTGTTTAGATAAGGAATTATCTCTGAAAGGATAACCCACTGGGCCAGGGGTATAATTATCTAGAAATGATACGCAGAAAAATAAAACAGCTGAAATGCCCCTTTTGTATCTTTCTGCTTTCTGATCTAGAAAGACTGAAAGATAAAATATAATTTTTGGACACAACAAACATTGGTATTTATTTTATTATTTTGTTTTTGTATTACTCTGGTCCTTTAGGAGCCAAGAAGAATGATAAAAAGTATGTATGGGTTAGAAATATTCAATATAAACTATTAGATAAAATATTTTTAAAGAAACAACAGCAATCAGTGAAATTACAATTAAAAGAGTTTTGAAAATATTATGGTGAGTTATAAATATAATTTGATTGTACCAGTTGGAGTCTCTCTGTCTCCCATGCATTTCTCTGTGCTGGTTTGTTTAACGCTTTACTCCTGCATAATGACGGGGTAATGGCTCAGTGGTTAAGATGCTGGACTTGTTGGTTGGAAAGGTTTGAGATCCGAGATCCACATGGCGGGATAAGCTCCCGTCCTCACCCAGGCATCTGCCAACTTAGCAGTTCGAAAACATGCAAATTAAAAGTAGATAAATAGGGCTGTCAAACTCATGGCCTGTGGGCTGGATGCGTCATGCACTGGCCATGGCCACACCTGGTTTAGCAAAGGGAAAAAAGTCCCAATATGTCACATGACACTGCTGTGATGCCGCGAGTTTGACACCCCTGATATAATTAGTGAGGGAGTCAGATGGCACTATCAACAATATTTTCTATTCAAGAATATTCAAGAATCTTTCCTTTAGGCCCATTACAATTCATCAACCCATGCAGATGAATAGCAATGCCTATTAGCTCTGAACACTGATTCTAATATTCAGCTAGTTACCTGAAAAGTAAAGAGAACTTGCACAATGGTATATGTGTAATGCTTGATTTTACCTTTTTTTTTAAATGGTTTCAGATGAAATGCTTAAATATTCATATAGGGTAGCATTTAAATTACTGTATTTTTCAGACCATAAGACACACCTAGCTTTCGGGAGGAAAATAAAAATAAAAATCTGCCTCTTCCTCCCAGCATCTATCCGGCCCGTTTGCGCAACCCATTTGCTGCGGCAGTCCATTCACCGCCGCCTGTTCTAGAACACCTGATCCACGCCACACCAACCCTCCCGCCACAATATTCACTGTATAAGACACACAGATATTTCCATCCACTTTTTTGGGCGGGGGGGGGGGGGGGCGGGGGGGGGGAGAAAGTGCACCTTATACTCCGAAAAATATGGTAACTCTAAAAACTGTACCTGGTCGTATCCATAAGGCCTTTGTTGTGGAGGCTGGGGAGGGCCAGGCTGCGTAGGTCTATATCCTCCATATTGTTGACCTTGTCCTTGAGGATAATTGGAATACTGAGGTCCTGGAGCACTTTGGGAAGGACCTACAATATTTTGTATAGAAATTCTAGCAATTCAGTAATTAAAAACACAACTTTTTATATTTTTATTTGTCTAAATAAGGACCTTCAATCAAAATTTTAATACATTTATACTTTCCCCTCTTGAGGTCCAAAGTACTCATCTCTCTTGATTTACAAATACAATCAATAGGCTTGCCTTAACGAGGCCAAATTATACACAAATAAGTTTACAGCAAAGTTATAAATACCTTTAAACTATCAGAACAAAGAAAATGGTTTTATTTTAAGAACCGTATTTTTGCTTTTTTGAAAGAATAGGGATTTAAATGTGTGGAATTATGTAAAAACATTATTTTCAAAATTGTAGTGAAACTTTTTTTCTAAAATTGATGGAAGAAATTATATATTTTGATGTCTCCCTATAGACTCTGTGGGAACCAACTTAATTAAAAGGCCTATGAATTATCTAAAAACCATTAAAAAAACTGTCTTGTCTAATCAATATTACTTATGTAGATGCAACTTTACCTCAATTTAATTCAAGGGGGTATTATATAACTGTTGTCAAAAAATATTCTACTTGTACTACACTTGTAAAAATATTATATAATACTCACATATTCAATATTTTAAGTCAAATATATCTGTATTGATCTTCCACAGCAGAAAGAGAAACAATAAAACTAGGGAAGAATGGGAATGGCATTGCCAAGGCTACTAGCACTTGCCCAGAATACTTGCATGCTGCCAAGTACAAAAATCTGGAGACAGAACAATAAGTGGAAAACTTGGGCAGAAATAACTAAGAGTTTGATTTACACAAATATCTTCTCCTTGATTATTCCATACTTAACTTCTCCATATTGCATACACCTTTCTTATATCAATAATCCTATAGTTACAACCATTTTTTTAATGACCGAATGCCATGGAAAATAGTTGAATTATAACCATTTTTCACATTTACAATTGTTGCAGTATCCCTGGTCATTGATCAAAGTTCGTGTGCTAGGCAACTGGCATATATTTATGATGGCTGCAGTGTCCTGGGGTCATGTAATCACCTTTTGTGATCTTTTGGCGAACAAAATCAATGGGGAAACCAGATACACTTAATAACCATATTAGCAACTTAATGAATTTAGTAAATTTGCTAAATAACTGTGCCAGGAAAGGTCATAAAATGGGGCAAAATTCACTTAACTTTCTTGCTTAGCAAAGGAAATTTTCAGCTCAATTGTGATTATAAGCCAAGGACTACCTGTATTCCAGAAAAGCATTTCAAGGTTTTTAAAGTTGTACCAAGAAAAAGCACAATCATTAAGATTTGCATGTTGTATATTACTGGGATTCATTTTGAGACATTAGGAAGCAATAGTGATAGCAATGTGCCAGAACTGGATGATGAAACACTAACTTGGGCACCCACCTTTTTGCCCGTTCAACAATAACAAAGAAATCGGAAATATTGAAATTATTCAGAATTCTCTCTTATATGTGCATTCTAGTACAATGCTTAGTTTAATCTAGTGAACGTGCCACAAATTTCCCTTTGATACAAACTTGACACAGTAATTATTTAGTTAACAGTCTCAAGTACAGATTTAACAGATTTCCTGAAACTTTAAAATAAATATTCTCCATGTAGCCACCATGGAAAAAAAGAGGGAAAGGAGACATACCTTTTATTTAAAACTGAAACAACCATACTGCTTGGGGAGGGCAACCCCAGTTGTTGTCTTAATCCCAACACACACCCAGTTAATTAAGTGAGAAGTGAAGGGAGTCGCAAGTAAGAAATGTGAGATGCTGCTGAGGGCAGAAGTCAGGGGAGGAATTGGGAGAGCTGAGGCAAGTCATGTGTGAATTGTGTGAAAATAGGAAAATTTTGGGGAGTCTTAGTGCAGACCACGAATGCGGGAAAGCTGGCTGTATAGATGGCACACTGCAAGGAAAAGGTGGCTATAGATGGTGCAAGTGCAGGAAGATTGGAAGGGGGGGGGGGGTTGGCAAAAGCGCAGAAGCCAGGGAGGAATTGTATGAAGGAAGGAAGGCTATGGGGTGAACAGTGTGAATGCAGAAGACTGGGATGTGTGTGTGTGTGAAGTGTATGATTTAGCTGACTTTTCTTGTGGGAAGCCAACAGGAAAAGTTTCAAATGGTGATCACATGACATTGCAACCAACCTAAAGTGCAAGCTGGTTGCCAAGTGCCTGAATCATGATCACATGACCACAGGGAACTGTGATTATGATTCAGACCCTTCAGCAGTTCAAGAAACAATTGTAAATCCACTTGTAGAGCCTTCACAACTTTCAATGGTCACTGAAAGAGTAGATGGTAAGTATGACAATGTACTTAGCTTAGTTTATTATTCTTAGAATATATTTCTTTGGTATTTGTTAAAAATAAGAATACAATCTAATTAGAAAATAATTACATGTACTCTTTGAATTTACTTTAATGTGTATTCTAAATTTTGTTCTGATGAGTGCTTGTTGTACTTCTGTCCTTTGCACTAAATCTTTCCTCTCTTCTATCTTGGTGGATCCCCCCCCCCCCCCCCGGGATAAAGAATGGATCTTGTTCTTCCATTCTAGAATTGTAGTGCACTGCTTTTCTTCTATCAAGAGAAACTGTACTGCTCGGATATGCTATAAAATCCTATTAGAGTTTATTATAAAACATTTGAGGAAATTAAGATAGTTATTTAGTGTTTTTCGGTACTCATCATTCACTGATTCCGGCATGAGTACCAAAAACGATGAATACTAAGCAAAATTTTCCCATAAGGAATAAAGTAGTGAGTCACAAGGCAGCCAACATTGACACATTCTAGACTGTGCGTTGAGTAAACAAATTTATGAGTATCAATAAATTTGTTCACCAAACAAATGATGATAATCTGGACAAAACGTTTGCATCAAAATGTACTGAGTACCAAATTTGATGAGTTTCAAAGCAGTTGAGTACCAAGGTACCATTGTATAAGGATATCTTGCATTGTTGCATTTACTGTTCTAAAATAAAAGATTTCAGAGAGCTTTTAATTCTTTTCAAATTTTTAAATTCCTCTTCATCAAAATATGAAAAAGTTAGGAGAGAATTTGGGGTGGGGAAATTCCAATCTCCTCATTTTCTCCCCTGGAGTTTCACATTTCTATCCTCAACTCAAGGAAACCCTTTTTTATATTTTTCATATTCCTCATTAGAACTCTATTTTGCATACACGCAGAAATGTTTTACTATTTTACACACACACACACACACACACACGTATGTATGTATGTATGTATGTATGTATGTTTGTTTGTTTGTTTGTTATTGGTAAATTGATATTTAAAGGACCAAAACAAAACTATGGAATCTAACTAAAACAATGATTACCAACCACTGCTACTACTGCATGTGTTTGGGTATGTCTCTCATTAACATGGGGAATTAAGAGGATAAACAAAGGTTGATCAAAACTGTGCTTGATATTTAAGATTCCCTACACAAGTGTATACTCTTGCTTACCATAACCTTGCTGTTGTCCAGGATAACCCTGCTGACCTGGGTACTGTTGCTGTTGATAGCCTGGTTGTTGAGGTGGGGCTTGGTATGCATCTTGCTGTTGGCCATACTGAGCGTTACCTGAAATAGGAAATGAAGCAAAAACAGTTAAATGCTGTTTCTTCTGCATGGACAGGTTTTTTAAAGATACACAGCAAACACCACAAAAAACAAAATGAAAATGCAGATTTATATCAAAAACTAAGAAAACAAAGAAAACAAACCAAAACAGAAGATATTCAGCCAAGCTGCAGTTAAAGCCAAATTTGCAAGGCTAAACTGCAGTATTTTCACATCTCTGCCAAACGAGTATTACTTTTACTGGAACGTGATGTCATGACTTGATAAGGCCATGACTATGCTAAACAAACAAAAAAAGACAAAATTAAAGACAGCTACAGAGCACAAACTAGCTACACAAATCAGCAAGCTGTTTCCTAGTGGCACTATATTTGTATGTGTACATACACACAAAATATAAAGTGGACCAATGAGTTTATGTTCAAATAAAAATATTATTGAAAAAACAACTAATAGTGTTATAATAATTTTACTGCTGTTAGAATGACAAACTTAAAATTGTAAGTTTAGATGTTTGCAAGAAACTAGTTCCCTGCAATTCTTAACAGCCAGCAACTAAAATACTACAAGAGCTTTGCATGGGCAGGAAACAAGTTAATGTTGTGCAAGAAATGTTTGCTCTTTTGTGGAAGGGGAGAGGAAAAGGAATGTATGTGCGCATGTGTGTGTGAAGGTATATAGATACCTCCTTCGTAGTAATGTTGTGAGGAATCCTCATAAGGCCTATCGTAGCCTTGTTCAGGATACGACGGTTGCTGATAACCGTAATCACTATGACCTACATCAATTCGACAAGAGACAGGAAGAAACGTTAATGGCCTCTGAGTGAATACCCTATGAATATTTCATTTTACTGAAAAATCAGTGTCAGCTGGAAATACATGAAAAAAAACCTTCAAATTAAATTAGAAGGATTCACCAATAGGACAGGAGTTCCTTTCTTACTGAATGAACATGTGACAGGAGGGAAAAAAATCAGCTAATGAAGTAGTTTTAGTAACATCACAGCAAGGAATGGTCTTACAGCTTCTGGTAAAAGGGTAAAAAAATTGTTTTTTATGAGATCATTTATGCTTTATACATGTTAAAAATTATTTAATTACAATGAACAAAGAATTCAATTACCATACTTTGCTGAAACCTGTTCTACTTATCTTCAATTCAAAAAAGTATGTTATTGAAAGCAATGTGAACTATATGTTCAATAAACTTTTCAATAACCTTTATATGATTTTACATGACATATTTGTTAAAATACCCTGTTTCCCCAAAAATAAGCCCTTCCTGGATAATAAGCCCAATCAGGGTTTTGAGCACATGAATTAAAATAAGCCCTCCCCCGAAAATATTGCAACACAGCAGCAGCTATGAGGTGACCACGCTCCCCACCTCCTGCACCTCAAAAATAATAAAACCTTCCCAAAAATAAGGCCAAACGCTTATTTTGGGGTGGGGGTGGGGGTCAAAAGAAAATAAGACCCTGTCTTATTTTCGGGGAAACACGGTACAAATAAATTATCTAAAATCTAATTAAAAAAGAAAAAAGAAAAATGAAGGTATCCTATATATACAAACATAACCAGTAAATGCTACAATCTATCAATAGGATCTGCTTGATATTTTCACTCACATCAGATACCTGTCTGTAAGAATCTAGTTCATATGGACTATTGAAAACAATAATGGCTTTAGGAAAAAAAGATAAAGCCTGTGTTAAAGTATTTTGTTTTTTATTCTTCTGTGATGGGCATCAGATATACAGCAGTTTATTTTTGCTTTGTTTTGCAGTGTATCTTCTCTACAGCTTCTCAAAGAAAGGGCTATTTATAAACAACATTTTATACATACATTTATGTGTTGTACCTATTTCAAATATAACACAGTTCACAAGTGCAAAAAGTATGCTTCCAAGAGTACCTAAAGCTTGCCAACATTCCTTTTATAGCCCCCAAACTCTCCCAGATTGAGTGGCACTGTAAATGTGGGATTTAATTTACATTTCAAGGGCTTTGAGGTAAAAATGGCTGCCTTAACTGATGCAGATCCTTAAAGTAGCCATCCCCAACCCTGCCTTTAACAGCCCAGTTCCTTCGTACTTTTGGAATTAGACCTTGACAAAGTTTGTTGTGACCTCTTGAGATGACGCAAGTTGTGTAACCTTGCCTCAACTTACCCAGTTGCAAATAAAGCTTAGAATACTTTTTACAATCATTTAAGCAACATCTTAAGATGATTAAACTTTCGTTGTTACATTTTACTTTGTACAGTCAGACAGAATCCACTGTGACTTTTAAAAATGATTAACAATAATTTAAAGATATTTTCTATGCAATGTATCTTACCGTAATCTTACATAGCACAAAACCTAGATTCTAGGTTTGTCCAACAAAAGGTGTTCAAAACTGATTTCTTGATATACAAATTAAGTAAACCATAAGCATGGGGGTCATCAGTAGTATGTTGTTTAAAACTTGGTAAAACAATTTGGGATTTCCCCCCCAGAAAGTAAAATTAATTTGATACAAATATTTGTAATAAATAAGAATTGCATTGAAAAAATAGTCTACTATCCACCATGAATTTTAATACATAAAAAGTGTCATTCTATCTCTTACAACTGCAACCCATATCTATTCAGTTTGTAATTAATCATACTATTTAAATATATAAATTAAAAATCTGAATTCTTAAGTAAAAAAGTCTCATAATTCATATATTTTCAGGATATACAAAGAATCAGCTGTGTTGTAATGCTTTTCAGGTAGTAGATTTCAAAAACTGTAATTTTCAGAATCTTAAAGAGGGGGATAAATTTATGTTTTTTCAGAAACTGTGGTTTACTGGGTTAAAGTATTGGATTTCGATTGTGAAATCTAGATAATGAATGAGACTCAGTTACATAAATTTATTATGTAATTTAGGGCCAATGATTCTGTCTCAGTCTATCTACAGGTTAACAAAAAAGGAGGAAGAGCTTTGTACGCTACTTCAGAATGAAAAGTGGTTAAACATCTTATAAATAAATAAATATGGTGTAAACAATTGTGCAACCTTTTTTTAAAAAAAAATTCAGAAAAAATATACTTTTGAAAAAACATTTCTGCTTTAAGGATTTTAGGATGAAATCTATTTTAGCAAACAAGTTTCTGTTAAATCGTACTTTAAAACAACTTTCTATAAGTGATATAAACAGACATATTACATAACCACTATCTGTTGGGGGGGGAAACATGAATAGCAAAATGAGGGACTTATTATAAAAATGGCATTGAGTTAAACTACAAATATTTTGAGAAAGCAATAAATTAATATTATTCTTTGGGTTTTCAAACTACGAAACTTGAAAAGGTTGATAAATAAAATTATTCTTGTGATTAACAACTACAACTTTGCTCAACCAGTGGTTTTATGTATGTATCACTAATAATGGGCAGGTATATAAAATGGGAAAGTTAATATTATGAGAGATTACCATCAGGGTAATATTGCTGGTTCATGCCTTCTGGAGGACCCTGTCCACCATGACTGTATTGGTCCCCATAATAGTCTTCCTGGCCTGAGTACTGCTGTGGTGGGCCTGAAAAACCACAACCAGTCAATATGTAAATAATTTATTTTTTCTGTTAACACGCTCACTAATTTCTCAGTGTAATTTGAAAACCCTCTCATCTATAGATTTCCCCCACCCATAGCATTATGTTTCAGAAAGTTTACTTAATGCTTTGTGTTTAATACATGTACGTATTGTAGAGAGCACCTTGACTGTATGATATACTAAATGTGAATTTACATTTCACAAAGCATATAGACAATATATATTTAAGCTGCCCTCTGAGACAGACATACAGATTACAACATTTATTGGCAAGGTAGTGATTCGTTTAGCTTCAATTTATTTGGAGGGAAATGTAATATGACACATTTGACAATGGCTAGTATCAGGATGCTTATAGCAAGCAAAATTTGCCTCAACGCTGAGACAAAGGGGGCTTCTATGCCTGAAACAACTGAGAGGAACTGGATGGATAGAGTAAAAAAAGTGTTCAACTTTTAAACCTTACCTTGCTGTGGTGGTCTATATGGAGGAATCTGCCTCTGTCCCATCATATGGTTTCCTTGATTAACTTGGCTTATCATTCCCATTGGTGGTTGCTGTCCCTGATAATGTTGTGCCCCTCCCTGGGGTATATTATACTGTTGAGATGGCGGTTGCTGGTGCATCATTGGACCTACAATGAGAAGAAATACAGCAATGTTTAAGGGTTTTCCCCCCCCAATTCTGTAATATTAATTTCGCTCAATAGCACCCAATTTATTATGCTTTAAATCAGTCCTGAAAATATGCCATAGGATTCTCTGCATGAAAAATGCACATAATCTACCAATCTACAGTTGTGTTCAAAATTATTCAATCCCCACTGAAATTGAGTGTTTTGGCCAGTTTGACATTGATTTTGATCATTCAGTCATCTTGCTTACATTTACATCAAAGAGGCACTTGTAGGTCAGACAAATATAACATAACATTTATAATGAAATAACCACAAATGTCTTTTCTGTGGTCACATCATTATCAGTTTTATTCAAACCCCAAGTGACATTCAATCTTAGTACTTAGTACAACATCCCTTTAGTTATAACAGCTTTTAAACATGAAGCATAGCTTGACACAAGTGTCTTGCAGCGATCTACGGGTATCTTCGCCCATTCTTCATGGGCAAAAGCGTCCAGTTCAGTCACATTCTTAGGCTTGCGCACTGCAACTGCTTTCTTTAAGTCCCACCAGAGGTTCTCAATCGGATTTAAGTCTGGTGACTGCGATGGCCACTCCAAAATGTTCCAGCCTTTACTCTGCAACCATGCTCTAGTGGACTTGGAGGTATGCTTGGGATCATTGTCCTGATGAAAGGTCCAACGTCTCCCAAGCCTCAGGTTTGTGACGGACTGCATCACATTTTCATCCAATATCTCCTGGTATTGAAGAGAATTCATGGTACCTTGCACACGCTGAAGCTTCCCTGTACCTGCAGAAGCAAAACAGCCCCAAAGCATGATTGACCCTCCGCCATGCTTCACAGTAGGCAAGGTGTTATTTTCTTCATAGGCGTTGTTCTTCCTCCTCCAAACATAGCGTTGATCCATGGGCCCAAACAGTTCTAATTTTGTTTCATCAGTCCACAGAACACTATCCCACAACTTTTGTGGTTTGTCCACATGACTTTTGGCATACTGCAGTCGACTCTTCTTATTCTTTGGAGACAGCAAGGGGGTGCGCCTGGGAGTTCTGGCATGGAGGCCTTCATTACGCAGTGTGCGCCTTATTGTCTGAGCTGAAATTTCAGTACCCACATCTGACAAATCTTTTCTCAGTTCCTCAGCAGTCACACAGGGACTTTTCTGCACTCCACGCTTCAGGTAGCGCACAGCAGTCGAAGTCAGCATCTTCTTTCTGCCACGACCAGGTAGCGTTTCAACAGTGCCCTTTGCCTTGAATTTGCGAATGATGCTTCCTATGGTGTCTCTTGGTATGTTTAACATCTTTGCAATCTTCTTATAGCCATTGCCCTTCCTGTGAAGAGAAATCACCTCTTCTCTTGTCTTCCTGGACCATTCTCTTGACTTCACCATGTTTGTAACCACACCAGTAAATGTCTAGAAGGAGCTGAGTATCGCAGTCATTTTAAAGCTGCCTAATTGGTGCTTATTATGCTTGATTGCTGCTCGGTGACATCCACAGGTGTTTTCAATACCTGATCGAAAACACCTGAATGAACCTCTGTTCTTCAGAGTGGTAGTCTTTAAGGGGTTGAATAATTGTGTCAATGAAGAAATCACAAAAGAAACATTTACTACTGTATTACAAAAACAATTGATGTCATTTTAGTTGCATTTGGTTCTTTAAAAAGTCCTTGTAGGATTTCATTCTGAATACAATTACAAATGTACACTAAATTCCCTAAACCCCTTACAGCATTGGGGGTTGAATAATTTTGAACACAACTGTATATCTTTTCTTTTAGTAATAAACGAGCCAATAAAGTTTCTAACAAGAACAGATGTAGACTTTTTCTGAGCATTCAGGAACTCTTGCAAAGGATATGCTAGCTTTTTAGGGCACTAATAAGTAAAACCTATTGATAAATTTTAAATAATAATAAATCTTGAATTTATTGACCGCTCCATCTCCCTGGGGGGACTCGGAGCGGTGCACAGGGCAAATAAAACCATAAAAAACAACATACATACAATAAAAACGAATTAAATACATCCCTGCGCTAAAATCCCAGTTAAAACTACTAAAATTCCTAACTAAAATTAACAATCCTATAGACGGGAGACTATTTTATAACAGAAACCACTGAAAAAGTTTAAGAATCACCTTTTTCCCCTGTGACTATAAAAGCTTATTAACAGAGTGAGTAAAATCAGTGCAAATAAACACCCTTTTTAGAAATAATTTTAATACTTTTAGAATTTTAAAGCATTGTGTCTTGTGATAATTCTACCTTTAGCAGAAGGCCAACAATCTATTTCTTTACCTTGATTTGGCGGCATATTTATATTTGGTCTGGGACCATAGCTAGCCATGGGTTGTCCTTGGCTTATTGTCATCTGACTCTGTCCAGGTATACTTTGTGAAGATGGCACTGAATGATTATAGGCCCCCATTGACCCATGATTATTTGAAGGTATACTCATGGAATTGTTTGTCATGCTAAGTTGGCTTGGTCCAGGTCCCTGTATGGGCATATGGTTAGGTCCTTTGAAAAAACAAAAAAATGAAAAGTATCTTTAAAATAAATAATAAAACTAAAAAATATTTCAAACTTCAAAAATGTCATGAATAATCATAATAAATTTTCAATTCAACACCTGTTATGTACAATAGTAATATAGTAATTTAATAGCAATAGGTTCTCCTTTCACAATAAGCCCATTCTAAAAAATAGTACATTTATACAAATGGATAATATATCTATTTTGAGGTTTTAAAACTGCTCAGAAAATGGCAGAAAGAGTGTACTACAGTGCAGCTGCAATAATAGATACATATAATTTATGACTACGGGTCATAAATATACACATCAGCAGCAGCCGAAGAAAGAAGACAAAGAAAGTCAGCTGGAGCAACAGGGGTATCAGAGAAGTGCAGGGCAATCAAAAAGATAGAATGGAAGGAGAGAGGCAGGTGGGGGATTGAAGGAAAGGGTGACAGTCTTCAGCTAACGATAGCATGGTTGTGGCCTAACAAATGCAACCAGGACTACCAAAACTACTTTTAAGTGGTGCAGTCATCTTATGTTTCACCTGATGAACATTTAACTTAGTGATGAAAATTCTGGTCTCAATTAGGATTGTTAAATGAGGTCTACCTTTATTTCTATACTAAATATGTAAGAGTTAACTTGAATGAAATCAAAGTGTGGTTCAGAGAATATGGCAATTCAGAATTAATTTACGGTAAGTTAGTGAACAAGTCAGAAAAATCAGAAAACAAACCATAGTTTCTATCCTTAATGCGTTCTGAGAACACACCAGAAACCAAAACCACATATCATGATTAAGCTTGTAGGCTTATATCCTACCAAGTAATGTTTTAAACATTGATTTGGGTGACATAGTTCCTCTTGTTAATCTTAATACAGTGTTAGGAAGAACGAGAAGGAATAATCAGCACATTGTTCAATAATATGTTGCTTATTTCATAGAGAGATCCAAATTAGAATACTGCCTGAACACATTTTGGGGTATATCTTTTTTTTATAATCTAATCAATCATGCATAAATAGTATGTTACATATATTGTCTCATTAGAAGAAAAACTAGGTTAAAACTATACTTTACTACAAGCAGTCCTCATTTAGCAATTGCAACTGGGACTGACAACTTGGTTAAGCAAAACTGTCACTAAGTCTATTTATGATTTTATTTCAGTTTTCCTTTGCTTTACAAGCCTGTACATTCGTGCTATTATTTTCTCATCACTATCATTAACTGCAATGATTGCTAAATGAGGCAATTGCTAAATGAAGACTACCTGTCTTTCTGCCTGACAGTTTAAACCTAGAACTAGAAAGTTAATAATAAATATGATAATCAATAATTTGCTAGTTTTTTTTCTTGGATTGCATCCCTTTACAAAGTAATAATATTGCAAACATGAAAGCAGTGCCAAAGTATTTTAAAGTTTCAGAGGTATGATTTCAGCTATGTCTTGTACTATGCATGTCATCTTATAATTGGTAAAACTTATAATTGGTAAATTATAATATATATAACTATATAAATAGTTATACTGGGTCCTGTTGGAGAAGGGCGGGATATAAATTGAATAAATAAATAAATGACTATACCGAATAGCTTAAATTAGCTGCTTGGTTGACATGACAATATATAGCCTTTCTTGCTTCTACATGTGTTTATTGGCTGCACAAAGATTAAAATTACATGAATTTTATTTTTATTTGCATGTGTTCTAAACTGGATGTACATATATTTTAAAACACTCCCTATGTTGAAAATAAAATATTCATTTTGGGTTTGAAAAAAATGATAACCGATAGAAATCTGAGGCTCGTTAGCTGGATAAATATGAATTAGTCTTTCCATATTACAAGAAACATTAAGTCAATTTATTCAGAAGACTATGATTGAGAATTTATTTCTAAAACTATGCTTAGTTTTACAGCCCAACTATTTAATTTTCTGCTGGATTTTTATAGGAATTCTGATGTTAGCTTTTCCCACGTAAGAAAATAGAGTTAAGAGCACTAAAAAAACTTTTAAAAAAAGAACCCAAATCCAATACCAGAGCATTTTAATAAACATTCTAAGAAATGGTCTTTCAACAAGAAAAGATCCTACCTTGTCTGAAAAACCTATGCTTAAAAAGCAATTTTCTCTATAGGTATAGTAAAATGTAGACCACTATGAAAAAACATCAATAGTTTATACCTCTTTATTATCTTTAAAAAGCTGTTTTTAAGGTCTGAAATAATTCTTCTAAGATATTTTTCACATGAACTCTCCAAAGAATAGCTTGTCATTTCCATCTGTTTTGTCATGCAGAAGATCAGTAGAAAAATAACTTAGAAAGATAATCAAAATTTTATTAAGTTCATTTCCTCTTTATCAAACTAATTTAACAGTAATTATTTTAAATAATTTATTCCAATGAGAATGCATTCATCCATAAGTCAGTATCTTTCTTTGGCAAGCCTTCTAATGACTCTATACTGTAGGGTTTCAGGCACACTAAATTTAGCTGGTTCTGTTCAAAGGAATGCCCAGGGGCAGTCTGATAAACATAGAATACAGGTCACGTAACTCTGTAACTAACAAACTCTAAGAGAACTCGTACTCAAGAGCATTCAAAGTAGTTTTGTCATCAACAATCTTCAATCCCCTGAGCACACATGTTGTTTCAGTTGCTGAGCAACCTGGTGTTAATATCTCTAGAAGAAAAACTTACCAGGCATCTGGCCGTTCATCTGGTTCTGCATGTGTGGCGCAGGAGGGCCCCCACCTACCATACCATCTGAACTCATATTGTGACTACGTGGAGGTGGGGGAGGGCCACTCTGATTCATTCCTCCAGGACCCATTGGCATATTCTGTGTGGGTGGCTGAAAAGTGGTTTAGTAAAAAAACAGGTTATAATCCAACAAATATACAGCGTGTCTTCACATACGTATCTACAACTATATCATGGTCTTTGTTTTTTAATCTACTTCTGTTCTGTTTTACATGTCTTTGAAGAACAGTGCTGTTTCTGAATTATTGCCCTCACAATTCACTCAATGATTTTTTTTAACTGATAGCTCAATTGTTGTGTCTCCTTTTTATTAAATATGCTGCAAGGGATGAAAGACTGATCTTTTTATTTATCAAATTTATAGAGCCACCTGACTCCATAAATGATTCTGGTTGCATACAAGAAAGAAGACTGAACACCATCTGGACAGAATAATAAGCATACTACTTAGCATACACATTTACCTACCCTAAACCCAAGACCTAAAAAAAACACCATGATGTTAAAGACTGAATAAGGGCAGGTTAGGGGCTATACAAATCTTGGGAGGGGGGGAGGGGGGAGAGCTGTTCCAGAAGGCAGGTGCTGTGACAAAGAAGATTAACTTCCTGGTTCCTTTCAGATGTTACTATTGAATGCCAACTTTGTCTATTTTTGCAGGACAGGCAAAAACTACTATAGACAGATGGTCTGTTGGATAGCCCAGCCCTATGCCATTAAATCATACATATAAATCATACAGGTAGTCTTCGACTTACAACCACAACTGAGCTCAAAATTTGTTGCTAAGTAAGAAATTTGTTAGATGACTTTTGCCTCATTTTATGACTTTTCTTGCCACCTTTGTTAACTGAATCACTGCAGTTGTAAAATGGTAACACAGTTGTTAAGTGAATCTGGTTGCTCCATTGACTGATTGTCAGAAGTTTGCAAAAGGTGGAATGCTGCAACGTGATAAACATGAGCTAGTTATCAAGCATCCACATGCAAATCACGTGACCATGAGGATCAGTGGTGGGTTCCGGATCCCGTCGCAACCGGTATGCTGCGACGGGACTGGGCGTCTACCACATGCACGCGTGCTGTGCACGCATGTGTACTTACTGTTGCTGACCCTCCAGCTGCTCAGTGGAGTGTCACACAGGTGCCATACGCTCTTTACGTGTGTGCAAATGGCCCGATTGGGTCAAATACAGGTAAGGACAGTGGGCAGGCTCTCTGGAGCACCATACTGGAACGGTATCTGGTGCTCCCAGCAGGCACTGGTACACCCACACCGGGGCGTACTGGCCATAACCCACCACTGACGAGGATGCTCCAACGGTCATAAATTGTAACTTCAAACTGTTACTAAATGGACTGATGTAAGTCGAGGACTACCTGTACTTAACCCTGGCAACAGCTTTCTTTAGTATAACATTAAAGAAGTAACAAGAGAAAATTAGAGTAAGTCCAAAATCTTACAGTATCAAACAAAACCATCAGATATGTTAATTGTATTCTAGGAGAGTTTATACAGAGATAAATTTTAGGGATTAAACATTTTGTTAAGAACTTCATCAGGTGATAAACTTCCAAAGCCCAATCAAACTTTCTATAAATATCTCTCCCACTTGAGAGAAAAGACTCTTATATTCAAGAAGCATAAATGAAGTTGTTAAATAAAAGATGATTTCTGAGGTGATATATTTGTAAAGGATAAAATATGTCAACTTCATATTACCCTACAGATTCTCAATAGCCAATATGGTATTATCTTTTTAGTATTAAAATTGAGAAGTTACCATATTAATTAACTGTTATTATTAAAAGTACACCACTAGAGATAGAAGACTGATATCATTACAAAATTTACTGCTAAATCACAGTAAACAATTAAAACAATTACAATTACAGTAAATAAAAAAGAATTTGAACAAGAAACCTAAACCTTTTATTTTTCTTCCTTTTATACTCATATATTATTACCGTTTAATCAAAATTCATCTTGATTTATTTAATATGAAACTATTGCAAAAGATTCAAGGTTTCTTCATCAAAAATCAAATATTTTTGAATTGAAATAACTGCTTGTTTTACAAAAAGAATTAACTCAGAATTGAGGCTTCAGAAAAATAAGGCATTAAATTTGATCTTACACGAAAAAGTTGTAGTGAAACTTATCCTAGATACTTGGCAGAATAGCAACAGCACTTACATTTATATACTGCTTCACAGGGCTTTCTGTCCTCTCTAAGCGGTAAGAAGCAATTACCATTTTTAACATTAAAAATACTATGTTTGCACTTTATTTTTATATAGTATAATAGTTTCCAACCTCTAGTAAACCTTCTTAATGCTTAAGTCAATTCATCACTCTTTCAAGAATGGCAGGTCCTACTCTTGCATAACAAACATCCCTACACTGATTTTGATTATAGCTTACCATGAGGTACCATACTGATCATTGGAAAATAGACCTGAAGAAAGGGGCTAATTTCTCCTCTTTTAGTAAGAATGTAAGGTTTAAATTTTCACATCTTTTACAGGAAAAAAATCCCTCTGGTTACCCATGTTTTATTCAGCTAAGAACTAACTTATCAAGATCTTCATTCTTTGCCAAAAAAAAAGAGAGAATATTTTGTAAAGAAGCATTTTCAAGTAATTATTGAGACCACATGGCCCAATAAGAACCACCAGGGAAAACCCTTCCCTGGAATTCTTATCATTATTACTATTATTATAGTTCTTTGATAGTGGAGTCCATCTTCTGTTGACCAAAATGTATTATTGCTGATTATCACTCCTGGTTGCTGAAGATAAAATTGACAAGAAAGGAGTGTACAATAGCAATATCCTGGCATAAAACTGGGGGAAGTACTCTGTACCATACAGCCTTTGAAAGCAACACTCTGTGGTCAAGATGTATAATCTGCATATTGATATCTGACCTCAACAGATACAAACTTTGAAACGCTAATGGGATAGGCCCTTTTTTTCCATTAGGTGGGGTAACACCAGCCAGTCAAATAGCAACCTAAGAGTCATCAGACCATGGCAATGAATTTTGAAGAACCAATGACAATGTACTTCAAAACCATAGCATTTTGCAACTGCACCAAAACAAAAATGGGGAAACCCTGTAATAAGGATGAATTCATTCTACTCAGTTCTAAAAGCAGCCTTAATGGTAAAACAGATATTTAAAATGCAAATCCCTGATTGTTGTTTGAAATGACCCCACAGAAAGGACTTTATATTCCTCACAAATAGGACTTTATATTGCCCAGAAATGTGGATAGCCGAAATCTATCCAGATGTAATGTTATTTCAAAAAGATACCTTTCCTATAAACTGGGTTCAAATACTGCATTACAATACAAATTATAAAATTTCTTGAATAAGCAGAGTGACATTTTCTACAATTCTGCTTTTCTAACACAAGATTAACAATTTCTCAACACTGAACTGATTTTATATACCTTTGGAAATAGTTCATTTTATTAAAATAATATTCACAGACTTCGACATAAATTGTTTCTTGTAGAAAGTAATAATGCAATCATCCCAAACATTCAACATATTTGAATTTAGGAACACTTGCTAATGAACTAAATATTTTAATATGTGACCATTAAATATTTAAATTTTAAAAAAAAGATCTGATTGAATTCATATAACAATTGGATAAGATCTACTTGAATGTATAAGAGATAACCTGGAATTAAAAAATTCCAAATGAAAAAAATTATAGGGACCTAATACAAAGATGGATATAATACTCAAATATATAACTAAATATGCATGAGGTTTAATAATATAATTCTACATTATATAAAGTTGTAGTCATAATATACAATACTCAAAAGTTATTAAACCATAATTATATGCATTTTAGCACTTTTCTGTGCAGTATATCTTTGTTTGTTAGATACTTTTTTTTTTCATGGTACTTACTGGTGGCAATATAGATTGCATGTTTTGATTGGAGTCAGCTATTGTGGCTAAGTAGACCAGATTTGTATGCAACAACTGCTGGTACCTAATTTTAAACAAAAAACATTAAGTTAAAAAAATACACATCTGACCATTTTCCACTAACATAGGTTATAAAATTTGTATATTTCTCTAATTTTCAACTGTATAATTGGAGAAAAGTACAGCAATGATAAAATATTTCAAGAATTATCAATAATGTAAATTGCAGGATAACAGACTATTTTTGCTATTATGACTGGTAAAGCTTATTTCAAAATATAATCTTTTAGATATACTTATGTGCTGGTAACATGAAAAGTGTGTGGACATATTCATATAACCACTAGGAGTCCAGGCTAATATATTGAAGTTAACATTAACTTACTGAGAGCATTCCAAAGTTTTGCCTTTATTCTGATAGTCCATTATACACTGAATCAGGTGATTATTTTCATCCAACATCTGAAATAACAGAACAGATTTTTAGAATGAGAATAACTCGTACTGACTGAGCTCTAACTGGTCCTACTGTTTTTCCTTAAAAACAGATGTCAAGGCAAAGCTGAAAAAAGTTGAACGTTGTCAACATGTATTTAAACACCATTTCTGAAAGTTTGGCAAGAGACTGATTTTTGGAGTATACGACGCACCGAAGTATAAGATGCAGCAAGGTTTTAAAGAGGAATTTTTTTAAAAAAAAAGTTTTTGCACTCTGCAAACTTCCCCAAAATGGCCCATTTTTTTCAAAAACGGGCCCGTTTTTTTTTAAAAAATGGGGCCTGAATAGCCCTTACGAGGCTTGTAGAGTGCTCCTGGGGGTGTGGGTGGGGTAAAAACGAGCAAAAAACGGCCCTTTTTTGCCAAAAAATTGCATGGATAGCTTTTAGGAAGCTTAGAGTGCTGCTGGGGGGGGGGGGGGGAGAACAATGAGCCATTTTTCACTCATTTCTTCCCTCTCCAGACTCCCGGAGCTCTCTGAAAAGCTTCTAAAAGCTATGCATGGCCATTTTGGTGAAATGGGTGGTTTTTTGGAAGGCAAAAAAGTGCTGTACTCAGTGTATAAGACGCACCCAGATTTTCAGCCTCTTTTTTTAGGGAAAAGGGTGCGTCTTATACTCTGAAAAATACAGTACTTCCCTACAGTTACTTGTGACAAGATTATAACTAAACTGAAGTTATAGCTTGTCATTTTCCCCATTCTTAAAAAATCATACAGTTCAGCTTTGCAGTATTATGTTTTACCAAAAAACTCAAGTGATCAGAATGGCATGAGAAAAATAACAGGGATGCACTCTTGCTCTGATCCTTTGTTTGTCTTCATATCTGCATGATCTTCTGTGACACAAAAATATAAAATCAGACCCTCAGGTGCATAAGAGTGCACCCAGAGACTACGGGGGTTGGGTGGCGTACAAATGTAATCAACAATTGTAACACAACAGATTTAACAATTGTTGATAATAAAGCCAAGAGTTTGGACATAGAAACTTCAGAGCAGAAAAGGAGAAACTAGGGAACGCACATAATACTACAAGTTGCAAATGGAAGTAGGACAACTGTGGCAAAAGAAAGCATTGGCACTGACAAAATAACCACCAGTCAATTGCAAGAGGTAGTTTTATTTGGAACAATTTACAAACCTTTAAAACCATCAAACCACACATGTGCCTACCCCAGCTGCTTGGCACAGACTCGATAGGTCTCACTAAAAATGCCTAATTCAGACTAAATATCCGGCTGACTATGCAACTATTTATTTATTTGTCATGTTTATGTAGTGTATATTGGAGGTGGTGACCCTTTGAGAGTTGTAGGTAATGAAATTTCATTTTACTGTATGCCGATTAGTGTACATTTAAAGTGACAGTACAGTTATTCTAAGTCTAACTAACATTAATAAAACTACCGTATATTTCGGAGTATAAGGCGCACCTTTTTTCCTCTAAAAGAGGCTGAAAACCTGGGTGCATCTTATACATCGAATAGAGCATTTTTTTGCCTCCCAAAACCCCTCCCCCTTCACCAAAATGGCTGTGCCTAGCCTTATGGAGGCTTCCAGAGAGATCCTGGGGGTTGGGGAGGGCAGAAATTAGCCTAAATGGGCCGGTTTTTTGCCCCCCTCCCCTCCCGCAGCCTCCATAGGGTTATGCATGCAATTTATTTGACACAAAAATAGCCCGTTTTCGCAATAAATGGGCTAGTTTTTTGCTCATTTTCAAACACAGCCCAGGAGCACTCTGCAAGCCCCCCCAAGGCTAGTCATGCTTTTTATTTGAAGAAATAAAAAAGAAATAAAAGGAATTTTAAAAAAGTTTCTCCGTTTTCACGGAGAAACAAGCAGTTTTGGGGAGGTTTGCAGAGTGTAATAACACTTTTGGAAAGCTCTTTAACTATTTCTGTGCCAGGAGAAACAAAGTCTTAAGGTTTGTCAGCGATTTCCTTCTCCAGGACATGGATAAATACATCTGGAAACATCAACCTACCTACCTTCTCTCTCTCTCTACCTACCTACCTACTATATTTCTCTCTCTCTCTATCCTTCTACCTACTTACCCACACAAACTCTTTCTCTCCCTCCCTACCTACTGCATTTCTCTTATCTCTATTTCTCTCTCTATTCCTTTATCTACCTACCTACCCTTTCTTTCCCTACCTATCTACTGTATTTCTCTCTCTCTCTATTCTTTCTCTGTTCCTTTATCTACCTACCTACCTACCTACACACACACACACTCTTTCTCTCCCTACCTACCTACTGTATTACTCTCTTTCTATTTCTCTCTCTATACTTCTACTTATCTATCTACCTACACACACACTCTCTCTCCCCCCTTACCTACCTACTGTATTTCTCTCTCTATTTCTCTCTCTTTCTATTCCTTTATCTACCTACCAACCTACTTTCTCTACCTACCTACTGTATTTCTCTTTCTTTCTCTACCTCTCTATCTCTCTACCTACCTACCTACCTACTTTTTTTTGTAATTTGCCTCTTCAAAACCTTGGTGCATCTTATACTCCGGTGCGTCTTATACTCCGAAAAATACAGTACACCAAAAAAGACTCCCTTAGTTATAAGTTATCCCTTCCATTGTTATAGAGCTATAGTCTTACTACTAATTAAAAGATACAAAAATCAAACAATAGCCTTTCTAGATTTTTTAACAATAAAAACTATTTCATCATAGCACAGTCTCTCACACAACTATCAATCATTTTGTATGAAAAACAACAGTCTCTTTCAAAGTAGATATTTAGCTTTGGGAAGAAAAACTAAGAATATCAGAATCGGACGAGCCAATCATACATAATTAGAACTCAAAAATTTTCACTTAAATATGGTAAATGACAATAATCATTTTTTACTACCTTTCTTGGCTATTCTTAACTAAGTGACTTTTCTGTCTTTTGGTCAATCATATTTCATTGCTAGGTTTCAAGAAGAAAAATCCTAATTTTTTCTAAGGGGTATCAGTTGTAACAGACAAAATAGAATGATTTTAATAGATCTACTAAATTATATTAATTTAGTTATTTAAAGCATCTTTTTATTTTAATTGGAAGTAGCTACAAGACTTCACAATAAATTAAAATTGCTTGGCATCAATATTTCTTTTTGAACACTTAATGTTTTAGATTGATTTTAATTAAAAGTTAACCAACTTTTAGATAAAAATTATAGTTTATTATATGTAGGGAAGGAAGTATATGTATCCTTCTGAATTAGCTTAGAAGATGGGATGGGCAGCATGTGCTGTTTCACCTATTTTCTTTAGGGTTAGTCTCACTCTGGTGTCTGGGAAGGTGAAGTCTGCCCTCCTCCCCTATTATAGGCGTGCCACAGGGTTTGGTATTTTCTCCCTCCTGTTCAGCATCCACATCAGGCTACTGAGTGAGCCCATCTGTCATCACATGTTAACGACAGCATGCAAATCATATCCAATTATATATTTTTACTCCTGATAAATTAAATGATACTGTGAATGATTTACCCTGGTGTTTGGAGTCTGTAGAGTCTAGATGAGAAACAACAGGCTTTAGTTGAATCCTGACAAGACTGAGTGGCTCCAGATTTTGGGTATGACTGGTTCCAGGACTATGCCATCTTTGGTGCTGGATGGGATTGCACTGTCCCACATAGACGCAGTCTATGATTCAGACACAATCTGAGTCGACACAAAATTCACAAGCGATCAACAGGTGGCAGTCATGGCTGGGTGAGCTTTGGATAGCTTTGTATCTTGCTCCACTTGTGCCTGTTTAGAATCACTCCAAACTGAACCAATGAGCTCAACCTGAGGTTGTCCTTGAAGAGCATCTAGAAATTTCAGCTGGTACAGAATGCAGCGGCAGGGCAGTTATAACTGCTCCTAGAATAGTGCATGTTACAGCTCTGTGAGCTGCACTAGGTGCCAATTTACTTTCAGGTCCAATTCAAGACACTGGTTTTAACCTTTAAAGCCCTTCATGCCATGGGACGGGACTGAGACATCGTCTCTTCCAAGTTATATCAGCATTTCCTTATCTGGTAGAGAAAGCATGCAGTGTATGTATACCCTCAGGTAGGGATCTTTTGGTGGGTTCCAGGCAACAGGCCCTCTCTGTCATGGCACCCACCTAATGAACATTCTTCCCACCTCCCCCAAGACTAGTTTAGCTCCATCCCTTTGATATTCCGGAAGTCCCTCAAGATCTGGTTATGTTAACTGGAGCCATTCTTCAACGGCTTAATTGCTGAGCTGGCTATTCTTATTCACTCTTTGCCTAGATTTCGTAAATTTATTTTTATGATGTTTATCTTTTAGCGTGGATGTTTATATTTTATATTTGTTTTGTTGATTGATAAGTGACAGCCAGAATCACTTTTTGTGAGACAGGTTGCTATATGAATGAATAAATAAACAAAGGAAGTAGTCTGAGAAGAGATCAATGACTGGTCTAAGACTTCATATTTTTAGCTTTTTTTTAGCTGCTATAGTTTGTGAACAATATCAGTGATCTAAGCCTTCCTTTATATTATAACATGCACCAACAAGAACTTCACATTTTTCTTTAAGGCTACATACAGTATGAGCAGCTGTAATAACAAGATCCCCAGAGCAGTTTTTCTAGTCCTACTACTACAGAAACATTTTTCAACAACAGTTCTAAATGACAGAACTGGGTAAACTCTATTAACATTTTTCACAGCACTTAGCACAAATCATATGCTCACTTTTTAACTACATCTTTTTGTCCAATAGACAATATTCAAAGAGCAACAAAAATACACACATTATTGTCTGTTCTTTATCTTCTATTCTTTTTATATATAGTGTATTGAACTTATGTTATGGTGATTAAGCTGCTTAACTTGCAACAAAAATACTTAAATATATCTTCAGATGAAAGTAGCTAATCTTACCGTACTCGTTTAATTAAACTTTATTAATGTGTGTCAACAGGTGTAGCACTGATCTTGGTTGGCCTTAAAATCCTGTTCTTACAAGCATTAGCTCCCTTTCAGGTGCTTTGGAGTCCAAAGATATATGCATTAGTAAGTATGATGCTGGCTCTTATATTCTTATTACTTGTTTCACTAATAATTGGCAAGTTAACAATAACATGCTGTCATATATATGTCAGGAATGCCCCCATCAACAGCCCAAAACATTACCCAAGTATCTTTTCAAATACATTTGATCTCTTTTCATTTACTTCTTTTTGTTTTAGGTATGTGGCTATGTTTACAAAGTACGCTAGTTATGGTTTGCTTAACCTTGGTATACCCAGTAACTAACTACCGGTAGCTAATTCCCAACAAGCCAAAATTCATGCTTTATAGATCACAACCACTGAATTCTGAAAATGAACTAAACTAAAAACACGCAATGTGGTTTAGCATTCTGTGAAACCACAGCCTGTCTCACTTTTCTATACTTCGGATCAGCCTTCCAAAATAAATAGTATCCAAGGTTGTATGAAAACTTCCAAAATCCACCCAACTGAACTGCAATACAACTAGAAGACGCTAAGAATATTGACTTTATGCCTGGTTTCTTCAACTAACGTGCAGAGTTATATGGACTATTCCTATTCATAAGATCACCAAAACAAACTATATTATTACTGCAACATTAACAAGAGCTCCAATCCCAAAGAGGCTTTTTCAAGAGGCAACTGGACTTTCTGGTTTTTCTTTGAAGAAATTTTGCTTTTTCATATGAGAAGTGAAACATCTTCAAAGAAAAACCAGAAAGTCCAGTTGCCTCTTGAAAAAGCACCTTTGGGACAACCATAATCTGGATGATTGAGAATCTCCATAGATGAGAGCTCCAGCGGTCCCTTACAGCAGGGGTCACCAACCTTTCAGACCTCAGGAACCACTAAATTCATAATTTTAAATCCCACAGACCACTAATATGTGTTTTTTAAAAAGATAAATAGTATTTAGTGCAATATTAAAAAATGCAAATAATTTTTCTTGCAGACCACCAGTTGGTGACCGCTGCTTTACAGGAATCAGTCCATCTCTTGATTTGGAGTTGGCCTAGGTCATTTGAATTTACAAGTAAATTCCCTCCCAGTGTATTTGCTGTACTTTCAGGCCATATTTTGCCTGGGTTTATTAAACCATGGTTTTCCCAATGTCTCCTTAGAGTTTGAATTGTGAAGTTTATTCCACACAAGTTAGACTGGTCAGATAGTATATTGGTCAGAGTGGTCAATGCCTGGAATGCACTACCTGACTCTGTGGTTTCTTCCCCAACCCCCCCAAAACTTTAACCTTAGACTGTCTACCTCACGCCATTCCTAAGAGGTCTGTAAGGGGAGTGAGTATATTAAGCGCACCAACGTGCCTACCGTCCCTGTCCTAATGTTCCCTTTTATTCGTATGCATTTCATGTATATAAATTCATGTTTATACATATATGTTGTCTAATACATGCTTGACTAAATAAATATATAAATAAAATAAAATAAACAACGGAGACGAGCTCTCGTGTCCTGCAAACACAGGCCCGAATTCTAATGTTTTCAGCACCTTCGTCCCAGAGTCGTGACCCAAGGCCTTGAAATGCCCAGGAAGGCGACAGTGAGGGGAGAGAGAGAGAGAAAGAAGAAGCTCGGCATTAAAAATAAAGTCTTGCATCTGACATCATTCCCAGGTCACGAGCGCCGGCCTCGGCCCGTCTCCAGCTCAGCCCACGCGCAGGGAAGGACGGGGCAGAATCCCGACTCTCTCACTCCCCACCCCGCTTCTATACGAGGGCAAAGCACCCGATTTCCCGCTGAGCTAGGCCCGACAGCTCACCTTCTGGATGGCAGCCGGCGTTATCTCGCCTTTGCCCCGCTGCCGGGGAGCCGCAAACGCCACCGACATCTTGGGTCCCCGCTTGAAGACGCCTCAGCGCGCACGGTGGCTCACTCCTCGACCCCTCTCGCGCAGCGGCGGCCCAAAAAAAATCTCCAGAAAAGACGGGCCACTTGAAGGAGGAAGCAGTTACCCGTTGGACTGAGCCATTTCCTGCCTTAAAAAGCGGGGGGTGGGTGGGGTGGGGGTGGGAGGGCTTGCTATGTTTACCAGATGGAACAGGCCAATACGCTATTTTATTCAACGGTTTGAAAAATCCTTGTGGGTTTTTTTTTTTGCAACGATTTTTTTTTTCATGAGCCAAGGCATTTCTGAGAACGTTACAATCAGCGCGCTACCCCCCTACGATAATAGTACATTCCTACTACCCGACTTTCTCCGAGCTCTAGAGCTACGACAAATTAATAGCTTGGCAGAAAAACAAAGCGGCGGGGGGGGGGGGGGGAAGAGAAGCGATGTTCATCGTAGAGTCGTGTTTGTTCCCCGCTCTTCTCAGCGTTGGTTCAGTCCATTCTGTGCTGGGAGAGAGTGAGTCAATGTTACCCTTTTAGATCACGACGGTCAGAATGAAAAAATAAAGTTTCGTACTCAAGTGCTAATGGAATTTTTAAAAGTTGAAATCTTGGCTAAATCATTTGTGCTGCATACTTTGGCAGTTTGAGATTTAATCTTGTCTTTAAAAAGTTTGAAGAAATCCTTGACTATGATTCATTTGGCAAAAAAAAAAAAGCGCCTGTAAATGCATCATAACTAGTTTACCAACTAGTACTTGGTAAAATCCTAATTTTATATAACAAATTGCCAAAAGAATAAATAAAGCTTTTCTCTTGTTCTTTTATCAGTCAGTATGGACCAAAATTAGTTAACCCTGAATCTGAAAAAGAATTATCAAATTGGTCTGATTGGAAGATTCGTTTCTTTTCTTTCTACCCATTGCTTTCATTTTTGTGGGCAGGACTTTTGAAGACTAATAAAAAACAAAAAACATGAAGGCTAATTGGAAAGACAGTTTATTGATGAACACAACAACCAGGGTTTGTGATTGTGGTGCAGCTAGTTTGAAGAGTACATGGATTTTTATAAGTTTCAGAGATGCTGCTAGGTTGTGCAATGTTTGAAATGCTTTTAGGACCATGATGACGAACCTATGGCATGCATGCCACAGGTGGCACGCGAAGCCATCAGCTTCAGTGTCATGTGCATGCCAGGCACCTAATTTGGGGCCTTCCATAAGGCTGGGAGAGGCCATTTTTGACCACCCCAGCCTTCAGGAGAGCCCCCGGAGCCTGGGGAGGGCAAAAAACGAGCCCAACGGGCCAACTGGAAGTTCAGAAACGGCCTCCGGAGGGCCAGCGGAGGCTGCTTTTGCTTTCCCCAGCTTCAGGAAGGCCTCCGGAGCCTGGGGAAGGAACGAACAGGCCCAATTCCAAACTTCCAGTTGGCCTGTTGGGCCCGTTTTTCACGCTCGCCAGGCTCCAGAGGCTTTCCTGAACCCTGGGGAGGGTGAAAACTTATCTCCGAATGGGGGGGGTTGTGCGTTCATGTGCAGGTGGATAGGACGCATTGCATTGTGGGCGTAGGGCACACACATTTACAAAAAGGTTCACCATCCCTGTTTTTAGGAGATTGTGCGATATAGTGAACTCTGTGTCTTTTGCTAAATGGTAGTGGGTTAACCCTATTATGTCCTTAAGGCTCATTTCCTGTCCTTAATCTTATCACCCTGAAGCTGAAGCCTTTTGTTTTGTAGATAGGGTGGCCCCATCTTTATGGACACAAAATATCTGCTGGGGTGGGCTATTAAGAAAGACTGAACATGGTTCTCCATTTCTCCCTCTGGGGAAATATAATATTCTGACTTTTTAATACTTCTCAAAATATTTCATTCTTCGGGGGTGGGGGTGGGGTGGGGGTGGGGGTGGGGTGGGGGGCTTCCCACAGGGGAAAAAGAGAAGTGTAGGATAAATGGGAAAATGCATTCTCCCAACTCTTCAGCACAATAGAATAAAATAATATTACAGCCTCAACTTTTTACTTTTAGACGCTTAATATCTACTAGCCATTTCTATAATAACAAACTAATCAAAACGAAAATCAACATTTCATTCTCAAGCACAAAATTCAGCGTACAGATAAAGTTGGATATATTCTTTTCTTTGCTTATACGACTTAATTTGGCCATCTCTACTACCAAATTATCAGTTGCTATCAGTTTTTCCATTTTTCCATTGTGGGAATTAGAATATCTTTCCATTTCTTGGGCAGCATTCCTGCTGCTTGTCAACATGTATAACAACAAAGTTTCAGGGTTTTTTTTCAAGTTCTTTGACCATAAACTCTTTTAAAAGTCTCTGGTTTGATTTCTGTATTCATTTCAAGAATCTTTAGTGACTATTCACAGTTACAATGGCACTGAAAAAAAGTGACTTAAGATCATTTTTCATACTTATGACCATTGTAGCATCTCGTGGTCATGCGATTTACATTCGGATGTTGGACAACTGGTTCATATTAATGACGGTTGCAGTGTCCTGGGTTCATGTGATCATCTTTCATGACCTTCTGACAGGCAGTCAATGGGGAAGCCAGATTCACTTAACCATGTTACTAACTTAACAACTGCATTGATTTGTACTTAAATGTGGCAAGAAAAATCGTAAAATGGGGGAAAACTCAAAACAAATTTCTTACTTAGCAACATAAATTTTGGGCTCAATTATGGTAGTAAGTTGAGGATTACCTTTATTGTTTTTGCTTTATCACAAATCCACAAAAAATTAGTAAAAAGTTTATTTTTTGCATTTACATTTTCAACATACATTTGAAGTCATGTATACATCTCTGACAATTTAATGGCTGTTAAATATCAATCCTACATCATTTTATATCATTTTATCATTTTAAGAAATATATATATTTCAATTTCAAACCCTTCATCCATATATTTTCCCATTGTTCCAGCAGTATATTATACCCCAATTTTTTGTCCATTGACTAATAAAATTCTTCTGTATTTATTTTACACATTCAATTAAAGTAAGAATTTATAAACCTTGGCAATAACATGTTCATCATTACCATACTGTACAATTCATACAAAATAGTATGATGGGGTTTTTTTAATAATTATTACAAACTAAACAAATGATGCAATGAACACAGAAACTAAATGCACCAGTGGTGGGTTCCGGATCCCGTTCCAACTGGTATGGTTGGAACGGCCCAGCGTCGCCCACATGGATGTGCGTGCATGCGTCATATAGGCCTGCGATGCTTCCGCAATCCTCCACGAAATTACAGCTGCTCGGCAGAGCGTTGCGCAGGCGCTGTGCACACATGCATGTGTGCAGAAGCGCCAAAGGCTTAAAGGACAGGTAAGGAGCTCGGGCCGGTGGGTGGGCCCTCCGGAGCACCGTACTAGAACGGTACCCAGTGCTCCGGGCAGGCTCTAGTACGCCCGTAATGAGGTTTACCGCCTGCAATCCACCACTGAAATGTACCAAATTACAGCATAGTATCAATTTGCTTAAGTATTAGGGGATCCCAGAAAGTTGGGTTGAGAAAGACATGATATAATTAAAAATGGGCAAGTAAATCAAATAAATACAAGCATAGTACTTTTAGTATTTTGATAATGGTCCTCTGTATTAAAGGTCAAGGTTCAGAAATGGCTATCAGTCAAGGTTAAGAAATGGGTAAATCTAATAATTCAGTTATGATAATCTGCCTAATAGAGAACCACAGTTTACCATGTTGGATACTGAAACAACTAAGGTTTATTTCCTACAAATAGGCAAGCAGATGATAACACATTGTTTTGTATAAATGAAGTATGAGTTTTGAAAACAGAATTGGTTAGCTAGGTTCACAGAATCCTCTTGAAATAATGTCTGATTTTTGTATAAACAAGGCAACTGGTCTAATTTGGCATTCATTTAATCATAGGCCAGTTCAAATACATTATAATTCTTACAGGTACAACCCTAATACAGAAACAAACTACATTATGGTTTAGCATAACTTGGATTATGATTGTGCTATGCCATGATTGGTTGAATGCTTTGTTAAAATCACAACTGCCTTTGGTCAAAGTTCCAACTGTTACAATTCACAAGACGCAGTTGACTTCGTGTAATACACTACAGCAGGGGTCCCCAACCCCCGGGCCGCGGACCGGTGCCGGTCTGTGGCTGGATGGGAGCCGGGCCGCAGGGCTAGAGAGGAGGAGGAGGGAGGAGGAGGCAGCCCCCTGAGCACAGCGCGCGGGAGAACGCAGGCGCGGCTGTTCGTGCCGTTGGAGTGTGCCTCTTCCTCCACCCTCGTCGACGGAAGGATTCCTGGACGCCGCCGGACCGGCCACCGATTCCCTCCCCTGCTGGCATGCTGGCCACTCATTTTCTTCCAGGGACTGCGGAGGCTCTGCGGGCTGGGGAGGGAACTGGCGGGTTGCTCCGGCGGCGCACAGGAGTCCCTCCGTCGACGAGGGTGGAGGAAGAGCCCCCACCATCCTCCTGCGTTCTCCCGCGCGCTCTTCCCAATGGGCTGCCCCCCCTCCCTCCTCCTCCTCTCCAGCCCGGCTCCTATCCAGCCACGGAGCCTGAACGAGCGAACGAGCGACAGGCAGGCGGGATGAGGAGGCTGGGGGCGGGGGGACGGGACGACGATGACGACGACAGACACACATAGAGAGACAGAGGGAGGGAGGGAGAGAAAGATAGACAGAGACACAGAAGGAGTGATTGAATGAATGCAAGACAGACACACACACACACACACACAGAGTGACAGAAATGGGCGGATGAAGGAGAGACACAAAGAGAGAAAGAGAAAAAAGTGGGAGAGAGAAAGACAGACAGAGATAAAGAGACAGAAAGGAAAGAAAGAGACAGGAAAAGATACAGAAAGAGGGAAAGAGAAAAAGAAAGAGAAAGAAATAGAGAGAAAGGGAAAGAGAGAAAGAAAGAAATAGCGAGAGAAAAAAAGAGAGACAGAGACAAAGTAAGAGAAAGAAAGAGAGAGAAAGAAAGAAAGAACTTATGACCACAGTTGAGGCCAAAAGTTTGGTTGCTAACCAAGATCATTGTTAAGTGAGTTTCACATTTTCAAAGTTGGCCACGCCCACCCAGTCACATGACTGCTGAGCCCCTCAGCCGGTCCGCAGAATTTTCTTTAAAATGAAACCGGTCCCTGGTGAAAAAAAGGTTGGGGACCCCTGCACTACAGCACAATCTTTGAACGTAATACAATAGGGGAATCTGTCTGGGTTAGGAAAATTTGCCAATCAGTATAGATATGGCTCACTGGTTCCTTCAGCTTCTCCATTGGCTGTTATAGTTGTAGGTTTACAAATCTTACTTTTTGCAGTCTCTATTTCTTACGCTTAAGAAAGCATATTTGCAGAAGGCAGCTCTTAAACCTCTACGCAACTTTAAGTCAACATCAAACAATCTTGGACAAATCTTTTCTCCAATATATGGAGAAATTTCTATGTGGTTGGTAAGAGTTCACAGTGACTTGATGACACGCATCACTCACTCACTCACTCACTCACTCACTCACTCACTCACTCACTATCAAAGAATCCTGGCATAAATTGTATTGACCCATTGCCAGTCCCTATTCTGCCTCTGTTATGTCCAGTTCCTGCAAAATGAAGTTTTGTAAGTTGTAAGTGTGTTCTGGGTTTGCTGTTGCCTCCTTTCAGCATGTCTCCAGCCATTAGGAAACATTTCCATCCCAGAGTCCCAGAATAGGAAAGAGGAGAATCTGATTTCAGGAGTCTTTCCAGTAACTTTCAGCTATCACTGTTTAGGCATCTCTCATATTAGAACATTATTAAACAAAAATACAAGAAGACATCATGTTGGGGATATCTCCTTTGGGAGACAGAAAGTTGTGCAGCGTAATGTGCAGCTAGAGAAAACCTGTTGCTAGTATACAAATGAATAGAGTCTCAGACACTGTTAGTAAAAAAGAAACAAGTAGCTTTACTGGTGTGTAAAACTAAACTACTGCTTCACAAGCAGTGATAGTAGATATCGAATCAAACCAAATCCTTAACAAACAAACAATTGCTTACAGTCGCAATTCACAATTCTTCCTTCTTCCTTCTTCAATCAATCAGTCAATGTCAGCAAGCAAGCAGTGAGCAATCGAGCAAGAGAATGAGCTCTCCTGACTTCCAATTATTGTGGAGATAATTACAGCTGCTGATTACGTTCAAACATTTAAAGCAACAGACCATTTGTCATCATGGTATATATATATATATTGCATACCCAACACTAGGGATATACTCCTAACACATGAGAACAGACATAGCTCTGAGGAAGAAGGTATACATCCTGACATGATAGGGCAACATGCTAGGTCCTGCAGAAAGGGAGAACAGAAGTATATCTTTTTCCAGTAAAGTCTTTTTTTGATCTATAGATTCATTGGTTTCAAAAGGTACCTTCTCATCAAAGCCACAAACGTTGTTCTCTATTTCCAGCCTTTGGGTAGAAAGATATGAAACATCCCCCTTTTTAAATTTTGCTACATAGAATTACAACCAATCCTGACACTGGCAACCATTTCAGCATCCCCACAGTACCATGATCACAATTCAGGTGCTTGGCAACTGGCTTGATTTATGATTGCTGTATCTAGGATTGTCTTTGGCACCACAATTGAAGGCTTCATAGTAACTTGTAATAGATTAGGACAGTGATGGAAAACCTTTTCGGCACCGAGTGCCAAAGTGGAACACAGGTGCTTGTGCATACGCCAGAGCACTGGAAACCCAAAGACCAGCTGGCCAGTGTGCATGCCTGTTTTGGGGGCGGTTTTTTGGCCATTTTCAGGCCTGAAAATAGCTCAAAAAAACAACCTGAAAAAGGTCCAAAAAAAGCCCAAAAAAGGCTCATCATCACGGGATTAGAAGAAAGATAATGCAAATGATCAGAAAACTAGAAACTAAACTGTATATAGAGAACAAAGCAGTGGTGGGATTCAGCCAGTTCGCACCACTTCGGGAGAACTGGTTGTTAAGTTTCTGAGCATTTTGGTGAACTGGTTGTTGGAAGAAATAGTTAGGGCAGCGAACCAGTTGTTAAATTATTTGAATCCCACCACTGGAACAAGGCACAGAATATTTGAGAAAAAATAACTGAAGAAAGATTAAAAAACACTCTTTAAAACTCTGGAAGGTTGTTGCATATAAAAAGGTCAACACCTGTTTCTTCATTCTACAAGGCAGGATGCAAGGAAATGAATATAAATTACAGCAAGCATAGTCTGAAACTTCCTACTGTAAGAACTCTGATCAGAAAGGGAGTAGACTTCCCTTTGTTGCATGTCTTTAAATGAAGGATATAACCATCTGCCTCGGATGCTTTAATTTGGATTCCTGCACTGAGCAGGGAATTGGGCTCAATGGCCTTAAAGGCCCCTTTCAACTTTATGATTCCAAGCCACAAAAATCCTCATTATTTTCTGGACATTGCAATGAGGGAAAGAGAGCCAGCTGCATCTTAAGATAAAGATATCCGCTGATACCAATTCAGAATATTATTAAAGCAGCGTTGTGCTAAAGCAGCCCTTTTTATTCTCTATATGCAATAAGAGAGGACTAGCCTGGTCATTTCATAACACTGTTACAGCATAATTGTATGAGCATGCTCCCCTTCTTTCTAAATTAATTAGCAGAGGTCTCCTCTCCTCAATGGGGTGGGCAGGCTGGAGTTATAAGGGAGGAGGTGATGTTGAATATGAAAAAAAATCAGAATAATCGAAAGGCAATAAAATGGAGACGAATGCTGGAAGAATAATGGCTGCAGCTGATGGGTACAAACAGGAAATGTGCCTCCAGAAATTCCTCTGATCAGATCTGTCATAAGTCGATGGTGATAAACCTTTAAGTTTTATGTGGGTGTTGCTGCTGCTGCTGCTTTGGATGCCTTTGAATTGATGTCGATTCTTGATGACTGCTGAACTAGTCCCTGCAGTTTTCATAAATAGTTTGTCTTTGCCTCCTTCCTATAGTTTAGAGAGAGTGACTGTCAGGACTACAACTCACAATCTCGCAGTTTCTAGTCTGGTGTCTTAACCACTGTAACAAACTGACTGACTTTAAGTGAGATAAAGGTAAAATTAAAGGTTCCCCTTGCACATATGTGTGCCTAACATCTATTTTGCATGTTATGATTTACATAGTGGGGTTGGTTTGCTTCAGGCATGGAATAAAATGGGACCTTTTTTAAAAATCCAAGCAAAGGTAGTGATCGTGGCATGTGAAATGGAGGAAAAGGCCGAAGACAGAAGTGACCAAGAGAAGATAGAGAAGAAGGAAGATATCAGGAAGATTAGTGAGTGGCTAGCCAGTGTGTTAATGCATCTTGGGAATTATAAAAGGAAGGGAGAGGGTGATCTGCACTAGTATTGCCCTAATTGCCCATTGATATTAACTATGTTATTCCAGAAAACCAGAGTGTTCTATGCTTTAATTAACCATGCCTAACTGGAAACAGTTTGGCAGAACCTCTAGAATGCAGTGGTTTGTTTCAGGTTTCATTTCTCTCCCTCTCTCCATATCTCTAATTATAATTAATAGTATAGATCATTCAATAAATAATTTATTTCTTTGTTCTGAGCCTGAAGTTGCCACCGATTCATGTTTGCATAGAGATATTATCATGTGCACACAACTCTTGCAATGGCGGTGGAAACTTGGTTTGAGGTAGAACTGCCATCCTAAACTGACACCACGGGGAAGGATTTTACCCACATCCTTGATTAAGTCACGGGTCTTAGAAAAAAATGGTAATTAAGAGGGGGGGGGGAATGGTAAATGAAGTAAAGGAAATAAGTTAAAGGAATTTCAAGAAGAGAAAGTACAAGTCCTGTATAAAAAGTATTTTGGAGATAATCTCTCAATCGGATTAATGGAAGTTAGGCATGAAAAAGAGACTATGGAAACTCCTTCAAACAAGTGTGAAAGAAATATAGACTGCAGCAGTTATGCTAACTGGAGGTATGAAAAAGGATGATTGGTGGTATGGTAGAGAGGAAAGGCTGTGGAAGAAAATATATGCATAGAAAAGAAATTATATTGCAAATAGAAGGAAAATAGAAAGATTTGTTATATGTATATGAAAACAAGTAACAGTTAAAATTAAAACACATTGGGGGAAAAACACTGAAAAAAATTAAGAGAAGAAACTCCCAGTGAGTGGAATTAAAACTGATGAAATGATATGGAGCAAAATATTCCTAGAAGGAATATTTTAGAGAATGTGATATGTTGAAGAGTAGAAATGATACAAATACTACAAATTTTAGTACACACATACCGTACACACACACAAAAAAAGGACAGAATGAAAAGGAAGTCATAAATGCTATGTGAATCGCAAGGCCTGGACCTGAGAAGATGCAAAATAAGAGATTGGATCATTTTGTGGATATAGGCCAAGCACAAACCACTGAATGATATAAAAATGGATTAAAACCAATCTATTGCAAAAATGGACAGGAAGACACAATTCAATATTGAAATATTAGGATGGCCATATAGAGAATCAGATATTATTCTGTAGAAGCTTGGTCTTAGAGAGGGATGCGAGACAGCTGAGGTAGGCTTTAAGCAACATGCTTTATTTTAAACACAAGTAAAACAGCAACTATATACAAGTAGACGGTAGACAGGGACCTCCGTGCCTGACAGCTGTTTATATATCAGCTGTCAGGCAGGGATCCAATCAGGTAGCCCCAGCAACTAAATCTCAGCCAGTCGCATCTCAGCCAATCAGACGCGATGGCTGTCGCTAGCTGTCAAGATGTAGGGTCAAGGACTTGTGGCTGGTCATAAGTCGAGGACTTAGGGGACCGGTCGCAAGTCGAGGACCACAACACATCCCTCCCTCTCCATGAAAGGGGGTGGAAGTCATATAACACTTTGTTTTTGGGGAAATGATGTGTCACATCTGTCTAAGAATGAAGATGGAGTGAATTATACTATATACCAGAGGTTCCCAAACTTGGCGACTTTAAGACTTGTGGACTTCAACTCCCAGAATTCTCCAGCCAGCTCTGCAGAGCTGGCTGGAGAATTCTGGGAGTTGAAGTCCACAAGTCTTAAAGTCGCCAAGTTTGGGAACCTCTGGTATATACCATAGCCTCTGTTAAAAACTGGATTTTGTTTATACGTTTTAAGTGAGAAAATGCCAGTTTTAAAGGCTCCCGTGTTCCTAGAATCTGAGCCTAAGCCACCACCTGGCCTCTCAGCTGTGAGGGTTGCCTATAGCAGGCAGATTTGCTATGTGTGTGCAGAGTAGCCTCATGGCCCTGCCACTGAGTTGCCTTTGATTGCTGTCATGATATACAAATGCCCCAGTCTGTGCTACCTCTAGCCCTTAGCTGCCGCTTAATCTGTCATTAAAAGGCATTTGGCTTTAACGAACACCCAAAATATATTTATTAAATGTTAAATTAAGTGCTGACTATACTTATTATTTCTATTTCAACACTGGCTTATAGTAAATTAGCATCCACCCCTCCCCCAGAAAAATGAAATATCCTGGGAAATATTGAAAAGGCAGAATATTATATTTCCCTGGATTGGAAATGGAGAAACATGTTTTTAGGCAGAAAACAGACTCACTCTTAATAGCCCCCACCTTTCTCAATGGGCAATTAGGGGCAATTAGTTACTTATATAACAAAGATAGGATTAACCCTCTACAGAAACTCACCACATGGCATCTGGGAACTCAACCAAACTTGGACTCAAAACACAGCCTACAGTGTTGCCCCTGCATGGCCCCATCGGAGTCTGATAACCAATCAGAATACATTTGTTACACAGGAACAGGAAACATAGAGGTGGGACCAAACAGAGAGTATAAAGCCAGGAACTTTCAGCATCTCGCTCTTTTTCTTCTTTACCCAACATCTAGAAACATGTGATCCCCCTTTTCTGTTCAGGAATTCAAGCCATGTGATCTTGTCCACCATTAAACTATCTTTCCAAGCACCCTCCATTTTTTCCAGTGTCTTTTCCCCACTTGGAGCTGAACCCAGAAGGACATTTCTTCCAACAGGCTCAAAAATCCAAGTAGGAACTTTCAATTTGAAATGAATACAATTCCCCCCTACACACACACACACACAATCTTTAAAAAAACCTGAACTATTTTTAATAATTACACAAATTGGGAGTCTAAAACTTAAAATCCGTTTAAATCCCCGACGGGTGTATGCCCTAATCATTGCAATTTTCCTTTATTTCTAAGGAAGTATGTATAAGATTTGGAGTTTATGTACAATACAAAGGATTTTAGTGTGATTCAAACCTGCCCAACTTTGCTTAGATTGTATTGTCGCTGGCATAAACAGGTTATGAATGTCTTCTTATTCAGGAAACAGTTGCGTGGGGGTGGGGGGCATGCACTACAGCTTTCCTTTTTACTATATTTTATTGCATATAAGGGATATCAACAAGGAAAGTTGCCATGACTTTATTCCATTTATGGGTTTGTTTTGTCATGGCTGGATTTTTCAGATTTGATATTTATGATTTGCACTGGATATTGTGTGGAATATTTAAAGAGCAGCTCTTGAAATATGAGCCTCAATATCCTAATATAAAAAATAAACTACCAAGCAACAGTGCACATTTGCAAAGATATTCATGCCTCAGAGATTTTCTGAGAAGGTAATAATGAAGCAAAAGGCAGTCACAGCAATATTAAATTTTGATTCTGCTCTGTGTCATGTTAGTTTACAAATAGGTATTTTTGGAATAAAAAATACATGTTATGTTAAGCAGCCCAGGCTAATGGGAGCAAGTGCCACAGCCCTAGTCAAGAATCTGACTTTATTTTTGAAAGGAATCTCATATGAACAAATGCACTGATAAATAAAATTATCCCTCAAGACTGAAAGGCTACCAAGACTAGCTTACCTTTTTCTAAACAGTCTTATTTATTAATCACATTTGCATTCCTCTGTGAGTATCATGCAGATATACATTGTTCTTTCTTACATTTTTGTTATCAGTATACTGTCAGGATAAGACTTCCACAGTTCAAATTCACAGGATAAACAGGAAGGATCAAAATGCAACAGGCCTGAGTGACCACTTTGTTGATTTATTTATTTACCATAACTATTTCTATTGGTGCCCACCTCACAGAAATTCAAATCTGGATAAAGGAAAAGGTAAAGGTTCCCCTCGCACATATGTGCTAGTCATTCCTGAATCTAGGGGGCAATGCTCATCTTTGTTTTAAAGCTGAATAGCCAGCACTGTCTGAAGATGTCTCTGGGGTCATATGGCTGGGATGACTAAATGCTAAAGGAGCACGAAACACTGTTACCTTCCAATCAAGGTGGTCCCTATTTTTCTACTTGCCTTTTTTCAGCATCTTAGCTACTGAGCCACCACGTTCCTTTTCCAATTCTGGATGGCGTACAACAATACAAACAAGGTCACAATATCCCAGCAATAAATGTCAATGGTGCCAATTTTTTGTGGATGCCTGTTCTTGTGCAACTCTGGGTAGTTAATAAAGGTTAAAAGCAGTATTAGAAGAAATAGGGTGCAATACCAAGGAAGAAAATCATCACAATTTACAACCCAGCTCAGCCTTACTGATAGGTATATATGTCCTTCTAGTCTAGTTATTTTGGAAAGAGTCAAGTCTTCAGAGCAAACTTTGACAGGTTAAGGCAGGGGTGTCCAAACTTGGGAACTTTAAGACTTGTGGACTTCAACTCCCAGAATTCCCCAGCCAGCGAATGCTGGCTGGGGAATTCTGGGAGTTAAAGTCCACAAGTCTTAAAGTTCCCAAGTTTGGTCACCCCTGGGTTAAGGGAATATGAATTACAGAGATGGGACAGAGGTGGATTACTGTTTCAGAAAGAAGGTACAGGAATGCCTCACAATATTATATTATTTAATGAATAAGCTTAAAGCATGCCATCTTTGTTACCAAAATGTTTTCAGGACCACATATAGAGCAGAGGCTATAGTTTATTTATTTATTTATTTGGATTTATTGACCGCCCCCTTTCTCCGAAGAGACTCGGGGCGGTGTACAAGAATTTAAGAGCATATACATATATAACAATTATAAATAATAAAACTAAATTAAATGTTTTACCCTGTGTTAAAATATCTCGTTTAAATTTATAACGTAAAAACCCGATTAGGTAACATTTATTTCTTATATCAATCGCTGACTTGGTTTCAAGTTATAAAGAAGAAAAAAAATGCAGTGTTAAAAAGAAAGTACATTGGCATAGAACCTGATGGCATCCAGCATTCTTAACATGCTTCAAGTGAAGGAATGGCTCTCCCCCTCCCTCTAAAAATGCATGTACAGGCCATATTTTTCTTTTTTCTTTTTTTAATGCTATGAATACATCTTTCCCACTGTGGCAGATGCACAGAAGCAATCACGATAGCTGTGGTATGTTTTCCCTGAAATATTAATTGTAAAATCTATTCTGCAGAATTGTATGTTAACAAAACTGATTGTCACACTGTGGAAATTATAATGGTAATTTCTCCCTAAATAATGCACAAAATTATGTTTTCATATGCTTTCCCAGAACTCTTTCATACCCGTAATGTTCTCAATATGGGGCTTCTTACAGTATATTATAAATTAGCATCAATTACTATAGCTCACAGCATTGTCAGTCTAGAGACAATGATAACAGAAGTCACATAATGTTGTACCACCAGATGCTAGGGGACACCTTGTGCACTTCATGAATTTTCAGTTGAAAAGCACTGTTGCTAGTTAGAATAATTTATATCAATTCCATACAGGTGATGTTTGTTCTATTCCTATTTTATTTTTTACCTTTGATGGCTGATTTCCTATTGCTATTATTTAAGATATTTAAAACATTTATGTCATCCTTCTGAACCAATAATTCCAAAGGTCACTTAAAACGTTTTTTTCACTGCACATTCAAATCAGACAACAACCAATCGTCCTCTGCCCAATTAATGAAGCCAGAGTTTTAATATTTAACCATGGTCTATTGATGTAACTCTGCTGTAAACAAGCAATATGAAAATATTCTGGCTCATTAGTGGTTGTTCTGCTTAGCTTCTCTATTACATTCTTTTTCTTTTTACGTGTATGTATGACATTGTCTGGAAGAACAATCTTTTCAGATATCGGTGATGGAAATGAAACCAGAATTTAAATTTCTATTGGTTTTAACTGGAAATTAGAACTGCTCTGGTATGAGACAACATATTATAACATTGCAAAAATATCAACTTTATTTAAAGAGCCATGCTTGATAGGATGGAAATATGGAATATATGCATTCCCATGAAACACACACACAACCATATTTGACATCTGAAATATGATCTCACAATGTTTTGCCAAATGGAAACGAAGCAAGCCATATGATGTATAATCTCAGAAACAGATTTTCAGTATCACAATTTTTTGGCTCATATTTCCATTTAGTGAATTTTAGAAAGCATTTGTTTCCCATTGTTTTAATACTGTACCAAGGAGTAAAAATAAAAGGGAAACCTTTTGGCAATTTTTGGCAATAAACCAGATATGTCACGTTTTGTTTAATTGGCTGGATTTTTCACAAATTGTCTTTTTCTTATTTTGGATCTTTGTATCTTTAAAAGGGATACAAAGAAGAACCAACCTCCTATTTTTCCATCAACCCAATATATTATCCTATAAGAAATCCAGGACAGACCCATAGAAATATATTCAAAGGTATTGATGCTTCAGAATCAGCTTTATGTAATTTTCATACAATATAATCCTAATTGAGAACTTTAGTATATTGAATTTGTAAAGATAAAGCATCACCAACAAATTGCAAACCTTCGCATCACAATAATACATTGTTGAATAATACATTGCCTTCAGCTCTTTATTGTGCTATATTATTTCTCTCACAGTCTGGTAGCAAACTGTAAAAGTTCTATGTCTAGCTTATAATATTATGTTTCCTTTTTAGGAGTATCTTGTGAATTTCTAATAAATAGATGCCATTGAGAATTTAAGGTCATTCTCAATAATCTTTAACAACCCATGATTTAGTATTGCATACGATATATATATACGATATATACCATATATATATATACCATATATCATATATACCATATATCGTATATGGGTCCTAACAAGGAGAAGGGCGGGGTATAAATTTAATAAAATAAAATAAAAATAAAAATGTATAGACTATTCTGATTCTTATTTTTTGGCTAAAACTAAACAAAACTTGTTAGGTTTGGTCACAATGTGTTAATGTGGCATCTGACCTTAAGATATGAGGATTAACAGCACAAGTACTGTATTTCTATAACTTACAAATGGAATGATGATAATGTATTAAATGTACTTGCTGCCTGATTCCCAGAGATTTAACGAAATTTACATATTGTTAAAATTATTTCAAAGCAAGGAAACCCTCCAAAAATAAATAAAAGTGGCAAAAATAGCAAAACTGGATGGGAACAAAGAAAAAAGAGTTCAATCATCGTTCCCAAAGATGAACATCCACGTCTTCAAGGTCCTTCAAACACCAGGGGGGGTTATTTGAATCTTGGGGGAATCTTATTCCAGAATGTAGGTTCGCTATAAGATGTACTTCAAAAGTCCTGGTAGATATTGTTTTTTAATTGATGGACCTTGGAGTTTGCCTACCCTGCTAGATCAGATCAGCCATGCAGATTCTACAGAAGATAGGTGGTCCCTCAGGTAACCAACCCCTAAACTATGTAAGATCATATTTATATTATAACTTACAAATAAATTAATCTTAAATCTGGACAAGGCACTCACCTCTGTCCAACGAATTTACCCCACATGAATGAGCAAAGCATTCTTATTGGGTTGCGTGAACCCAGCTAATTGTGTTTTGTTACCCAGCTACCCAACTATCCTTTCTCTTATTTTGAGATTCACAGGCAGCAAATTCCCTAGCTGCTGTATACCGAAGACAGAAAGCCAGAGCAAAAAAGTTTGGGTCCAAGGTCAGGTTTGGCTAATAGCTGATTGACCAGATGAAACCTCTACATCTTCAGATTTGAATGGATATCATAAATCTTCAGTCTTTCCAGAAAAAACTGAACACGATTAATAACAGATAAAAAATAACTATATGTGATTTGCATATTCATGTGCAAGTTTTCTATTTGTGTTTTCAAAAGAGCAGTCATTTGTTATCATTCTTGCATTTATATTCAATAAAAATCATAACTCTAACTACAAATAGTAAGCTATTTGTAGTTAGAGTTTATGCTTTTTACTGAATATAAATGCAAGAATGATAATACGCAAGTTTAGAAAACAACTCTTATTTTGCTAATATGGTTTATTTACACTTCTGCGAACCCACTATTTGAATCCAATTTCACTTCCAGTAATCAGGTAGCAATTGTGACATGCTTACTGTGTCCCAGAGCTACAAAAAATATGCACATCTTATTTTTTTTCTCATTATGAAAGCTTTTGATGTACTGTATCAGTGGAGAAGAGAAATATAAACAATTATATTGTAATTGATTTTCTTCAGTAGCTCAGATAAAGGGATTTATATTACTGCAAGTGAATTTGTAGTTCTTGAGCACTGCAAATAGAAAACAAATTGCTACTAAATTTCAGATCAGTGGGACTAACAGGTTAAACATTATCACATGGACACAATAACTGAGCAGTTATTTTATAGTATAACTAAAGTTGGGGGGGGATTGCATTTATATATAATTCAAAGAGGTGTCTGTTCATTCATTAGGAAGAAGATAGCAAATATTAAAATAATCCCATGGCAGCCAACTGTATTATATAGGAAACATTTTAGGAGAAATTATGCCAAAATCCTGCATAAAACCAACACTATGCTATTTATATGTAAACCCCTTGAAATATTATTTTCGAGATAAATCTATATAGTTTCATAAAACAAAAATATACAATATAATAGAACAGAACTCTTCTAACAAATCCACTACTGCTAGTATATTTTCAATTCTTGTGAAGTTTCTAATCCTGATTTCTTTCTAGTCATTGCCTTTATAAATTGCCTAGAGACTCAATTGATTATCCAAGCTGTGCTTCAAAGAGCAGTTGCATAACATGCCTCCTTGTGCCCAACTTTCCAACATCATTTCACAATGTGGATTCTCCACATTTCACAAGCAAATCCAGATCTGAAGACCTAGAAAACTCTTAAAAAGTCATTGATGTGACTGTCCAAGATGATATTGCAGCATTTAAACATGTTAAGTGCTTGAAGTGGCTGGATAAACACAGATTACCCTCCCAGTTAGAAAAGTATTTAATTTTTATGCCTTAACACCTTGGAAGAACGTTTTCTAGAGCTCATTTTGGGCAACTAGACTCCATGATAAGATGTGGGAAGTTTCATGGAGTGCCATTTGAAGAAAGATTGTGAATTTGTGGAGCATCAGCCTTTGAAGACATTGGGCATATTCTTTTTTGACTTTACTCTGCAGAAATGGGTGCATACTTGCATTCTTATTTAAAAACTAAAACATACTTGCACACCCAGGAGAAACTGTCTTGATTTTTGCAGTGAATGAATCTGTATAACACTAGTAAGACCTCACTCTTTATATTAAAGACCATTTTGAAGAGGATAATATAGATGATAGTTTGCTCTGAACACGCTCTATTGTTTTCTTTGCATCTACCTATATATTTGTACTGTTTTTATACTTCTGATATGGTCAAATGACTAAACCAATAAAGTTTATATTCTGTTCTAAATTGCCTAGATGCAGTTGAATCTTGGACCACTTCTGCACAAAGGAGATGAAGCAAGACGTTCAGGGCTGCTACTAAAAGGCTAGGTCAGTTATTTAAATCGCTCCATGGCTCGGGGCCTAGCTATATACGAGACCGTCTCCTGCCCCATACATCCCTTCGTCCGATCCGCTCCCACAGAGAGGGTCTTCTCCGGGTGCCGTCAGCGGGGCAATGCCGGCTGGCGACACCCAGGGGAAGGGCCTTCTCTGTGGCGGGCCCGGCCCTCTGGAACGACCTACCCCCCGACCTTCACACTATCTCGGACCTCCGCCTCTTCCGCCAACGTCTTAAGACGTATCTATTCCAACAAGCCGGACTAGGATAGCCCCTACTTCTGACTTTTAAAATTAAAATTAATTTGGTATGGTTTTAAAATGGGTTTTTAGCACGGGTCTAATAATTTAATATATTTTAATCGATTTTGTATTTTGTGGTTTTAATAATGCCTGTGCGCCGCCCTGGGTCCTAACAAGGAGAAGGGCGGGGTATAAATTTAATAAAATAAATAATAAAATAAATTTACAAAAAAGACTATCTATAATGCAGGACTCTCAAATTCAAAGAATCAGGAGTGCCTAATGAAGTCCAATTCATTACTTCATGGGCCATAAAACACAAAAGACTCTTTAATGTGAGATTACACCTATTCTGATAAGAGTCTGATCAGGAAGCATATAAGGAAGGCTTGTGTATTTCCATTGCATGTACCATTGTCAATATCATAGTTTCCCTAAGATACCAATGCGATACATGTCCAGTCAGATACCTGGTTTAACTGCAAACCCTTGCAGAACTAGAGAAAAAGGCCTTAATCAAGAAAACAACACTTTTTTCAGATACAGTAAGAAGGGCAGTGACAACATTTTCAGTGAATAAACAAGGCTTCTAATATTCTCATTTGATATGTTAATTAACACATTGTCTAGGCATCAAGAGAGAAATTAATTTCCTTACAGCTTTGAACTGCTACACAGCTCTGCTTGCTTATTATGATAAGGTGCCACTTTAGCTGCTCTAGCAGCTAATGAAGAGGCAACATAGCTAGGCTGCCTGAGAGTCTATTCACTCTGAAAATCAAATGACACATATTTCTAAAGAGTAAAGCAGACAAAATTAGGTCTGAACCAGTCATTGAGATAGGTGTACATGTGACGCAAGCATATGTTCTTAGGAACATACTATGTAGCGTAAATACATTTGGATATATGGTGTATTTCCAAATAAATGTCTGCTTTTAGATGAAGTATAAAGAGTGTAATGCAAATGTGTTCCTTTTTTTACACCAATTGTTGCAGTGAAAACACAGTGACTCCTTTGCTTCTTTCATATGGCATGCATTTTCTCTGCTCTCCATGATTCTCAGTCTCTGAGAAAAAAGTTATCCCTTGGGGATACCACACCAACACAAAAATATATATTTCTAAATGGCCAAAAGTTCAGAAGATCATCAATTGTATGAGATTTTGGTGTTTGTGCCTGAAATCAACATATTATAAAATTTACCAACATCTTATAAAATTTAACAATCTTACAGGATTTACCCATTAAAAAAAAAAAATTGTCTAAAAATTAATTTTAGCATCATGTAGAGATCAACAGTGAGTATTCTACTGATCACTTTTGTGTTGGACTTCAAAGGTTTTCCATGCTCATATAAAAGACCTTGGAAAGAAAATGGATAGAAGATGAGTATTTTTGTTTGAGGTCAGTGGTAGTCAACCTGGTCCCTACCGCCCACTAGTGGCCGCTCCAGCTTTCATGGTGGACGGTAGGGGTTTTGTCTGATACTGAAGCACTTTCCTTTTTTTAATTTAATTGACCTCCCTACTTTATAAATCACCATTGTGATTCCACCATTATTATGGAACCAGTGGGCTCTTAGAAAATTTTACTAACAGAGATACAAAAGTGGGCGGTAGGTATAAAAAGGTCGACTACCCCTGTATTAGGTCATAAATGCAATTGCTAATTAAAACTGTAATCTTTTACATACTTAACAAGGAGTAAATCATTCTGAATCTATGGTAAATAATATAACAATAACAGTAGGACTTCTTGCTGATACTTATACCAGTCTGGTGCCTTCTAAACATATTAGAACTCCTACGATTCTTAGGAAACATATTTATTACAGTAAGTTATGGCAGCTGTATTTGGAGGCAGCAGGTTGGGAAAGACTGATACACAGACATGTGCAGGAAATATGCTAAATGATAATGTTTGTTAAGGGACGAGGTGGCTCAGTGGTTAAGATGCTGAGCTTGTCGATCTGAAAGGTCAGCAGTTCAGCGGTTTGAATCCCTAGTGCCATGTAATGAAATGAGCTCCCATTACTTGTCCCAGCTTCTGCCAACCTAGCAGTTCGAAAGCATGTAAAAAAGCAAGTAGAAAAATAGAAACTACTTTTGGTGGGAAGGTAACAGCGTTCCGGGTGCCTTTGGTGTTTAGTCATGCTGGCCACATGACCACAGAGGCATCTTTTAAAACCCATGTTATATCGCAAACAAAGCCTTGATGAAACAATGATCGCAGATTCTTCACGAAGTTTATGTTCTGTAACGGTGGCACCATCATTATCTCTTGGGAATATACAAGGGGCAACTGCAAGAATTGAAATGAAGAAGAGGAGAGCACCACCCCTACCAGTAATTCCATCCTTTTCTGTTGGGAAAGCTGAGAAAGAAGGGGGGGGGGGGGAAATGCCAAGCGCGATTCCTCAAAGTTCATTGCAACAAGAAATAAAAAAGAAAAAGAGACGTGCTCCTCTTCCACCAACTCCTAAAATGCCAAACAGATTTGAATTTCACACACATAATAACTGATGTACTGACAGTGGAGTTGCTTATACACACTGTTCTGCAGACGTGGGGTTCTCAACTGTCATTTGTCAGCCATTTTGTTTGCCTGGAGAGATTCCTGTTATGGCTGTCACTGCTGTCTGTATTCCACCTGATGCAAATGTTGGCACAGCGCTCGAACCAATCTCATTGTAATTTTATTACAATGACAATAAAGATTATTATTATTATTGTTATTATTGTTGTTGTTATTATTATTATTATTATTATTATTATTATTATTATTATTATTATTATTATCTTCAGACAGCACTGGCTCTTCGGCTTTGAAACACAAATGAGCACCGCCCCCTAGAGTCGGGAACAACTAGCACATATGTGCGAGGGGAACCTTTACCTTTACCATGGTTTGATTAGCATTTGCTTAGGGTATTAGGCAAATCCAACTAGTTGTGGCTTCATCAATAAATAATAATGAAACATCTTCCATACAAATATTAAGGAGAAACAAAACAGATTGCATTCTGATTTATAGTATTATAAATTATAACCACATTATAATGATCTCAGATCTTTAAAGTAGAATTTTAAAAAGAAATTAAAATATGAAAAGGAATATTTGATTTAAAAACATATTGATGTGTGACTTTGAAATGTTCATAGGGCTGTTCTAGCACTTTGTCTGTCAGACAGAGAAAGAATGAATGCAAGACATCCAACTGGGCATCGGGTGCAAATAGTGATAACACAAAAATGGGAAAACATGCATTGCAATATCATAACAGAAACACTATTCTTTTGTAATTGATTCTTGATATCAGACATAAATATGTAAATCGTGTGATTTGTATTCTGATGCAAACTTCATTGTTTATTTGTCGCTCATACTTGTATAGCTGCCAATCTCACAAGAAAGTGACTCTGGGTAGCACACACATTGCCCCTCCTTGCCTTCTCTGTGAACATGTATGGCATCTGCAGCAAACTGAGATTGCAACTCATGCAGATATCACATGTTTTGTATCATGATGCAAGTTTTCTCACTTGCTCACGCACCGTCCTCCATGTTCATGGATGAATGACTATCCTGGGAAGCAGCTGGAATGATATAACTGATTCAATGAGTTGGTTTCGTTACCCCCTCAGGGTTAGCTGACTGGGTCATTTAGCTGATTTACAGTTTGCACAAAGCACTTATATTTCCAATGTTAGTGTATCAGGAAAACAAGGTTAATGAATGCATTGAAGAACCCCTACTGAACGTGTGTGACATTTCAGTTTAAAACAAATGCAGTGCTATTCCTTGTATTTTACCATAGTGGCTGTGAAAACCCAGTGCCTGTGCTTTATTTTACACATAATATGTTTCACAGACTGAGCCAATATTTATTCAAAAAAGCATGATTAAATCATGCTGCTACTTTTATGTTTACTGTAATAGCAAACATAAATATGTAAAGCTACTTCTATGTGTACATTAAAGCTGCACAAACTACATTTTAATTAATGTATATTTAAGCTAATAAAACTATATATGGAAGTTTCAGGGTTCTTTTTAAACTCAAAATTCAGTTTTAAGGTGAGAACAATCAACAGCTCTCTCTTGGTAGCAAGGATAATATACCATTTTTAAAATAGTTCCTTCAACTTATTTTTCCTACAATTAATTAATTGAGAAATCTCAGATGTCAGGCTTCAGAACATGCTCTTCACATTTATTTGAAAGCTTCATAATATTGTAGTTTTTGTGGTGTATACAGTGATGAGATTCAAATAATTTAGCAACCGGTTCTCTGCCCTATTTATTTCTTCCAACAACCAGTTCACCAAACTACTCAGAAATTTAAAACTGGTTGTCCCGAAGTGGTGTGAACTGGCTGAATCCCACCACTGGGTGTACAACAGCAGATTCCCATATAGATTGGCTAATACAAGGAAGAATAGTGCTGATCATGAAAGAACCCCACAGGGGAACAGCACTGATCAATTACCAGCCAATAGCCTGCCTTCTCACAACATGGAAAGTTCTGACAGGCATCATAGTCACCAAACTATACTACCATATGGAGCAACACATGACCATAGCTCAGAAGGCACTTGGAACAATGCTAGAGGATCAAAACACAGTTGTCAAGTATACCAAGTGAGTCAGGGGTGGGTTCCAGTTCAGTAGTAAAAAATTTTGCGCAGTAAAAAATGTACACGTCTGAGACTTGTTTATTTGATTTTCAAATGAGTATTATGTAATATAATATTGAAAATGATAAAATCTCGATGTCAAAATGATTTTACGGTGCTCTTTCCTAAAAGACCAAATAAACATTGTTTTTAAATACTCCAATGTCTTGTTTGCAAAGGTGCGGATTTACAAGTTTTTTGAAAGTTGGGAAATACACTGTACATCTAAATAACTTGCTTACCTCATTATGTCACTTCTGGTCTACGTCTGTAGTAGATAATATATTTTTTCAGAATTCTTTGATATATTAAACATGATTTGCTAAGGTTCCCCAAAGCTATAGTATGTTGCAAAATGTCTTCTTTGCATAGTCTACTCATTGTAAATTATCAGCCACTACACATTATCAGCCTCTCCAAATGTTAAATATATGCATCAACGATAAAAAAAATCTGAGTCTCCTAGTTTTGCTATTGTTATCACTTTTACTCTGCACATGTCCAGTTGTAACCTACAATAGTAGATATATTAAATGGTTTTTTATGATGATTCACTAAAACCTCTGAGGAGGAAATACATTATATGGACACATATATCTGAAAAAGAAAACATTCACATAAATTTTTCCAGGATTAAATATGTAATGATTTCATAAGATGAATTGATAACATGAGAACAAGTAATGGAATATTATAATTTAAAATGAAATTAGCAATCAAATTAGGTGTAGAAACAGATTTCGTGAACCTCTGAAAGAAACACATTTTTGTACACTCTTCTAGCATGCAGAACATTTGCAAGTGTTACAGTAGTAACATGCAAAAATGGCTGGGAAGAAAAGATCGATTTGAAATTTTGTAACAAGTAAAACTAGTATAAAAGCCAGTTTAGCCTAGCATTTGAAGCACTGAGGTGGAGAAATTTTAGTTTTAGTGTGGCCTTGGACACAAAGCCAACTAGGGATAGAATCTAGATCACGTGAAGTGTTAATGCCACTGTATAGTGCCTTGGTAAGGCCACACTTGGAATACTGCATACAGTTTTGGTCGCCACGATGTAGAAAAGACGTGGAGACTCTGGAAAGAGTGCAGAGAAGAGCAACCAAGATGATTAGGGGACTGGAGACTAAAACATATGAAGAACGGCTGCAGGAGCTGGGTATGTCTAGTTTGACGAAGAGAAGGACCAGGGGAGACATGATAGCAGTGTTCCGATATCTCAGAGGGTGCCACAAAGAAGAGGGGAGTCAAACTATTCTCCAAGGCACCTGGGGGCAGGACAAGAAGCAATGGGTGGAAACTAATCAAGGAGAGAAGCAACTTAGAACTAAGGAGAAATTTCCTGACAGTTAGAACAATTAACCTCTGGAACAGCTTGCCTCCAGAAGTTGTGAATGCCCCAACCCTGGAAGTCTTTAAGAAGATGTTAGATAGCCATTTGTCTGAAATGGTATAAGGTTCCTGCCCATGCAGGGGGTTGGACTAGAAGACCTACAAGGTCCCTTCCAACTCTGCTATTGTATTGTATTGTATTGTATTGTATTGTATTGTATTGTATTGTATTGTATAACTAGCTAGAGTTTATCTGTGGAAAAAAAGCAGTAGCAAATCATTTCTAAAAATGTCAAGAAAATGGGCTTATCCATAAAGTTGCCAAATTTATCTGGTTCTTTCCAAATAAATTTAACATACAAAATATATCTCTCTCTCTCTCTCTCTCATCTATCTATCTATCTATCTATCTATCTATCTATCTATCTATCTATCTATCTATCTATCTATCTATCTATCTATCTATCTATCTATCTATCTATCATCTAATCTATTATACTCATAATAAAATTGGAAAAACTTGACATCACTTGTAGGATGAACTAAGCTTTTATAGTTGCCCTGCTTTTACAAACCTTGCCTTTGTGATCCAGGATGAACTCGTTTCTTCTAGAAGGCACAATATGTGTTGTGATATACTGTATGTAAATGCCATGAATTACATCATTTATGTAAGTGTGTGATTCTGTACAGCCCATGTGGCATTGCTCGTCTTCATTGCTTTCTTCATGGAAACTCTGGAATGTGAGAAAAGCCCTTGGATTTTCAGCCGTTCGTGGACAACTTAATGCAGGCAAAATTCCCTAGAGCCGGTCTAACTTGTATTTTTGACAAATTGTTATGGCTACTGTAGCTTCAATTGATTTGTGGTACTTGATACTGTGAAAATTAGAAACATGAGCTCATTCAATAGCACGTGTGAAATTAAGAGAGGGGAAGAACCTGCGTGCTTATCCTTGGATATAGCACGAATTGATGTGAACGCCCCTATTCCTTTTCTCATGAGTCAACCCTTCTTTGAAAATGTTTCCCTTGATTAATTTGCTGCTACCAATTAAGCGAAGTTCTGGAGCAATAAATAACTTTCAGGCACCCCGAAGCATAACAGAGCCGAAAGTAAAAATGAGTCGCAGAGTTTACCACCGACTTTCCCGCCTAGAACAGCCTTTTCGGGGGCGGGGGAGGAGGAACGATTCCTTTCCGTGACGTCCCACGAAGGCCGCCTAATCTAATGATTGGGTGCATGTGCTAAGAAAAAGCCAGAGGGCGTGCACGCCTGCGCTCTGCGATGCTACATAAATGAGAGAGAGAGAGGGAGGAGGCGTTCTTAGTTTCTGGCGGGGCGGAGATTGAATCCGTGGAAGGCTTAGCAGGGCGGCGCCGCTCATAGGTGTAGCACCACCCGCAGCGGCACGTGCCGCTTGTTCCCTCCCTTACGTTTCTGGTGGGTGGCCTGGGGATCCCCACGTGCATGCCTGCGAAGGAGAAGAAAAGGGTCGGCGGCGGCAACGGCGGACGCGTGACCGTGTGGTTGTTTGCCTGCGAGCTGGGGACTCTCCTGCTGGTTTTGCCGCACCGCCAACTGCGGAGCTTTTGCTCAGCTCCCGAGCACCTTCGGCGGCTGCTATGCTGTGGAACAGCTCGGGCTGCGCCTCAAGCTCCAGTCCTGTGCCCTCCGGTGCCTTTCCCCTCCTTCATGACTACTCCTGCGCCGGTGGCGGCAGCCGTCCTGGGGAGGGTCATGGCCCCTAGGCCTCCCGAGCATGCTGCTTTGGCCGCCGATCCCCCCGTGAGCGCGGCTAGCGGGAAGCAGGAGCCCCGGGCAGTGCTGCCCGCTCAGAGAGCGGTCCCCTCTCCCTCCTGTCCGGCGATTCCCACAGGCAGCCCTGTTAGGTTTGTCCTGAATCCCATGGGCGCCAGGCTTCCCCTTAGCTTCGTCCCATCCTTCGCTCCTCAACCCCGAGGGCTGCCTGCCCCCTTAGGAATCAAACTAACCCCCTTGGCTCCTGGGCAGCAGCTCTCCAAGTCAAGCAACATGGGGGTGAGGCAGCCAGCCCCTGCCTCGGGAGGACCCAAACCCGCACAAATGACAATACAATTGCCTGCTAATTTTCAGATCCCCCAAGGTAAGCAGCTGCCTGTTTTTGGACCCTTCGTTTATGGCTCTTCTGCACCTCCCTCTATAGGCTGAATCAAAGTTATGGGGAATTTTGAAGCTCCCGAATGATGCTAGATGCTGCGAAGTTTTGCTCTTTGTCCATGAGAAGAACTTTTTTTCTAAAAACCCGGATATATAAAACCATGTTGAGTAGTGCAGATTTTCTTTTCGCACATCTTCAGAAATACCCCAAATGTAGAACAACTCAGTTTTACAGAGTTCTCAAAATTTTCTAATTTAAATGTTGTATATCTTCAGTGCAAAAACATATATATCCACATCATACCTATCTACTGTTTGGTCAGTAGTCACCTTTGAAATATGTGTGAAATACTGAAATTTTGGGAATCAGGGTTACGGTTCTCAGTGCATGTCAAAATAATCTAACCATGGTTTTTTTATTCCTAAAAGTCCAAACAATAGGAAGGTCCAGGTGTGGATTTAAGAGTTTTAGAAAGTCAGTATACTACTAAATAACACTCTTACCCCTTTCCCTCATTTTCCAGGTTTAGAAATGTTTCATGTAAAATTACAAGAAAAAATTAACAGTTAAATTCTTAAATCTAGAATAAGATTTATACATTTTAGGCTCAAGTTTCTGAAATAGACACAAATTTACTGTATATGTTTATCAAGCATTCCAAATACTTGCAAGTAAAACGTGCAAAACTAAAGTTTTAGGCAATAAATAACTTTTAAGGTATACCTTCTGTTGCCTTCTTTTTTATTGCTTCTCATTTTTTGCCAAATATCAGGGTCTTCCCTTGAATTATCTATTCAAAATAAGCAAGTGTTATTCATTATTACCTTCCATTGTGCAACCTGGTTTTACTTCATTTAGTTTTGTATGATTTACTCTTGCTCTTATGTCAACCATTTTTTTTCAGCACTGCAGTTCAAAGGCTTCCTCCCTTTTGAAAGTCCAGCTTTACAGCCATGTAAAGCCATAGGTTGGGCAGTACAATATATAACATAACTGTGAGCTAAGAAAAATAGTCTGTTCCTGTGTTAATTTTTTCTCTGTGTCTTTGCATTCAGTTGGTATAACACAATCAAGGCTTTAAATTAATTGCTGTCATGTTTTCTTCTTTCACTTTCAGTAACATTTTTCACTTCTGGCCAAATCAATAGCATTATCAGGATATCTGAAATTGTTGAAGTTTCTCCCAGGATTTTAATGCCAATTTCTATCTGGTCTATTTCAGCATTTCTCAGAATAAATTTGGTGTTACATTAAAAAAATCTGATTATACAGTCTTACTTTGATGTCATTCTGTTTCAATTTCTGAACTTTCAGCTTCTCCAAACTTTATTTTAATTTTTGGTTCCTGATCATCAAATAAATTCACCCATGATTTTAAGAACCATCTACAATTTGTTGTAGTTTATGTGAGATAAATGTAATTGTTTGGTATACTGGTATTTTTTGGTAGAGGATTCTAAATTGATCTTTTGGTTTATTGTCATAAAAATATTAATTGTAACAATTAACAATTTCCAAATAAAAATCCTTTATATCCTGATTAGTAGGTTCTGGTGCAATAAGTTGATATATCTATGTTATAACAGTATTTTATATTTGAAAATTAAAATCTGTTTTAAGACATCCTTGATGCTTTCCAAGTTTGGTTGATTTATTACAGACATTTAATTACCCAAATTAGGTAACATCATCAGTGCTAGTAGGGAGTGGGGTTTGCTGTCAGTTTATATTCTAATAGCTTGCCAGATCAGCATTGCTGGAAGTGGCCTTGGAGTGCTTTAGTTGGTTTGTGTGTTACGCTGATGCAATTTTTTGGTAGACTTGTGTTTCTATCTTGTCATCATGGCCTCTGCTAGGGTAGTAAGGATATTTAGGAAGGGTAGTGTCTTGTTTTTTTCTTTTTCCCTTGTGAATTTGATTCCTTTGAAGATGAGTTTCATTCATCTTGCTATTAGTTATCCTTGCATAGCATTCTTTTAGCCAACTCAAATGCAGAATTGGAATGTCAGCCTTACAAATAGATCAAAAAACCAATGCTGTATAGATCTAAAACTTTTATTAAAATGTCTATAGTAGAATCTTTCAAGTTTGATTGTGTTTTCCCCTCCTTCCCCTTTTATTTTCATGTGAATTAAGTGAAAACTTAACTTTTTTTGTAAATCTTTTTAAGTATGGGCTTAAGGCATGCTTCTCTGTTGCTTTGGTAATGGATTTTCCTCTCTCTATCAAAACTATCCTTTACTCTCTACCTAAAGGAAGATGAAGCAGGTAGAAGACAAGCATGTAAAGCATACCATATTTTTTTCTATGTTAAGTTTATTTATTTATTTATTTATTTATTTATTTTATTTTATTTTATTTTATTTTATTTTATTTTATTAAATTTATAAACTGCGTCACTCTCCCTGAAGGTGCACAGGAAATTAAAATGGAAATATAAAAACATAGCAAGTTGCTCAGAAATAAGAATTGAAAGCAGAGTGTAAATGTAGCCAAGATGAATAGAAAGTTAAGTGGGAGTTATGGATCCATTAATGACAATGTGATCAGCCCAGCAACCTGCAGATCAGCAGAGCACAAGTAGTCTTTGGTTTAACTCCTCCAAATAAAAACAGTTCGAACCACAAGAAGGGAGATGGCACTGATAGGAATTGACCTCCGGAAAATTATACTCAATCATAGTAAGGAAGCACAGTGTCTCCTTGGGTAAAGAAGTTCTATTTTAGTTCAGTGTTTTGTAGGAACACACCATTTTGAGAAATTGGATGTTATTGTAATTCTGCTTGTGCTGTTTAAGCAGTATCAACAGAAGATAGGACAGTGGTGGCGAACCTATGGCACGTGTGCCATAGGTGGCACTGAGAGTCCTCTCTGTGGGCACGTGTGCCATCGCTTCAGCCCAGCTCCATCACATTTTTCCCATGGGGGGGAGGGAAAGAGAAAGAGAGAGAGAGAAAGAGAGGGAGGAAAAAAGAAATGATATTACAAAAGTTTTTCTTTTTTTATTGTTGATAAACGCAATATTTCAAAACAGAAAAAAAATGAAGGGGTATAAAAGTGCATTTATCACATTTTTCTTAGAATAATTAGGTGAACTCTGCCTTGTTTAATCATTATTTAAATTGCCATGTTGGCACTTTGCGATAAATAAGTGGGTTTTAGGTTGGGCATTCGGTCTCTAAAAGGTTAGCCATCACTGGGATAGAATGATGTGAAGTTCTTGCTGGAATTCAGTATTTCGGGTGCCAATTTTCTCACCTGTAAACATTGATCACACAGGAGATAGCTGAGAAACTGTTCCTTATCTAAAATAAATATTTTGGATCTTTCTGTGAAATACACCTGTTACTGGTTAGACTGATACTGTCAAGGTTTCATCACTTTCTCTGTTCAATTCCATATTCTTTTGTCTCTGATATGTGCAATTTGGATTTTTACCTGACTAGTGTTCTTTCCATTATTGAGGCACAGTATAAAGCTTCTGCTGCAGAAATACTTAAGTAACTCAAATTTTCCTTTCACTGTGCTATTTTCACAGGTGGAGCAGCCTTGGGAATATTTTTTAACAGAAATAATACTTTTAAATTCATTGTTTCTCAATATGCATATTCTTTCTACCATCTGATACCCAGCAGCCCTTGGCCAATCTATATTTCTAGGTTTGATAACTAAAGAAAGGAATATGGTGCACTTCCAAACAGTGTATAGTGGTAGTTGAGGGCTGCATACAGTTTATATTAACCAACTGGGGAGTTGCCGTATTTTTCAGAGTGTCAGACGGGCTGGAAAAAAGCGTCTGACACTCCCCCCAAAAAAGTGGGTGAAAATTTAGGTGCGTCTTATAGATTGAATATGGGCATTTTTAGGCTCCCGAACCCTCCGCACCACCTTTTTGCCCTCTCCGCCCCCCAGAAGTACTTTGCATGGCTCGTTTTTGGCAAAACCATGCTTGTTTTTGGCCTGCAGAGTGCTTCTGAAGGCTGGGATGGGCAAAAACGCAATATACAGAGGATTCGGGAGCCCAAAAATGAGTCCATTTTTGGCAAAAATGGACCATGCTGAGCACTGCAGAGTGCTTCTGGGGGCCAGGGAGGGAAAAAACATGATGCGCAAAGGACAAAAACTATTTTTTTCTTGTTTTCCTCCTGTAAATCTTGGTGTGTCTTATAGACTGGTGCATCTTTTAGTCCCAAAAATACAGTAATTTAGAATGAGAGAGTGAATAGCTCAAAGTCTCCCAGGGATCATGTCATACTTTAAACTTGGATCTCCTGATTCACAACTAGCACTTTAACAGTATATCTTTGCAGCCATGAAAGGAAGCATGAATAACAAGTTTTTTAAGTCTGTTGAATTTGATTTATACATGGTCATTTTTCATCTGTCACTTTATTCCATTTATTTATTCCATCTGATGTTCATTTTGTTTTAAAGCTATCCATTAAAAAAATCAGCACATCGTTCCTAGGAAATGCATTTTAATGCACTTTTCCTAATGCATTTTTTACCAGAAGCTTATTTTGTGACTTTATACATTATACTTACAACCTTCTGTTTCTCACTTTCCCGAATCAGTAAGTAAAACCAATCCACTAGGCACTTTATCCTCAATCTCAAGAGCAGTAGTGTTGATATAACTATATTTATAAAATCTATAGGCTACCTAAATCCATTATAGCTTTGAGCATGCCTATGGAGATTCTCAATCATCCATTCTCAATCATCAATCATCATGGTTGTCCCAAAGCTCCTTTTTCAAGAGGCAACTGGAGTTTCTTGTTTTTCTTTGAAGACGTTTCGCTTCTCATCCAAGAAGCTGCTTCTGCTCTGACTGGATGGTGAGGAATGGAAGGCGTCTACATATAACATGTTACTCAGTTTTATTGAGGGCACGCATAAGCCTCCAAGTGGCCTCAACAATTATCTAAAAGAATGCAAGTGACCAGCTGTCTGCAAAGAATATGTGGTCATTTGCATTCTTTTAGAGAATTGTTTCCATTCCCATCATCTGGTCAGAGCTGAAGAAGCTGAAGCAAAACAACGAGAAGCAAAACAACAGCAAAACATTTTCAAATAAAAACAATGTCCAGTTGCCTCTTGAAAAAGCACCTTTGGGACTTTGGGTATGTCAGTACCAGGGAAATCAGAAGATTGAGCAGTTCAAATGTGTATAAAGATTTATTGTAAGCTTAAGATCCCTACAAGAATCTGAACTACTGACAGTCAAGGAAAGTTAGCGTTGCCAGTCTATGACGCATCTGACCTGCGAGGCGTGAGTTTGACAGCCCTACCTTAGAAGAAAAACATTTGATAAATGCAACCATATAATAGTCCAAAGAGTCTGTCCCTCATTGGCGAAACACCAGCCCCCGTGGAGAGAGCACGCAATTTGGGTGTCCTCCTGGACTCTCGGCTGACCATGGATGACCATGTGGCCAGGGGGGGCGTTTCATCAGGTACGCCTGATGCGCCAATTGCGTCCCTTACTGGACCGGGGAGCCTTACGCACAGTCACCCAAGCACTCGTCACATCTCGACTTGACTACTGCAATGCTCTCTACATGGGGCTTCCCTTGAGGTGCACCCGAAGACTACAGTTAGTCCAGAATGCGGCCGCACGGATAATTACGGAAGCGCCCAAACACTCCCATATAACACCTGTCCTACGCGAGCTCCACTGGCTTCCTGTGGTCTTTCGGGTGCGCTTCAAGGTCCTAACGACCATCTTCAAAGCGCTCCATGGCTCGGGACCTAGCTATATGCAAGACCGCCTCATGCCCCATACATCTCTGGGACCGACACGCTCCCACAGAGAGGGTCTCCTCAGGGTGCCGTCGATCGGGCAATGTCGACTGACGGCGCCCAGGGGGAGAGCCTTCTCTGTGGCAGGACCAACCCTGTGGAACGACCTACCTCCTGAAATCCGCATCATTCCTGACCTCCGCCTCTTTCGCAAATGTCTTAAGACTCACCTCTTCCAACTAGCCGGCCTTGCGTAACCCCAATACTGCCAGTTGTAAATGGGGATTTAAAATGGTTATAACACAGGTACCTAATATCTCTGTATTTTGTATATATTGATTTAATTCTATGTTCGCCGCCCTGAGTCCCTTTGTGGTGAGATGGGAGCGGGTTATAAATATGAAAAATAAATAAATAAATAAATTCTGACCCAACATTTGAGGGTGGGAAGCTACAGATAGTCAGTGCTTAACAGCAGTATTTGGGACAGGTAATTCCATTATTAAGCAATTTGGTCATAAAATGCAATGTTATTTGATTGGACAAACTTATAACAACAAGTTATTTACTGTCCATGTCAACCACAAGGGGACTCTGGGTAGCTTACAATGTTACAAAGAATAAAACAATGCAACAATATGTATACAACAAAGTAAACACCATAAAAATGCAACTAAAGTTAAAAGATGGGGGAGGGCAGAGTAGGGTGAGCAGGGATGAGGTAGGATCTGTTATTAACCTGTCAATCACCCCCAGCATGACCTTTGGAGTCCCAGGCCAACTGGCAGAGCCAGGTCTTCAAGCCCTTGTAGAAAGTCAGGGGAGTGGGAGCCAACCTCACTCCTTGGGAGAAGATGCCCGAAAGAATAGGAGCAAGTGGTTATTAGGCATGATGTCACGTGAGTGCCATTTTGTATCTCCCTGTAGGCTTCCCCAGTGACTTTACTTGTTGGAAGTCAGCAGTGAAGGACACAAATGGTGATCATGGGACTGTGGGACACTGCAGGTGTCACAATTATAAGCTGGTTAGCAAACATCCAAATTGTGATCACATGACTGTGGGAAAGTTGCAATGGCCGCCACTACAACTCTCAGTCATAAATCTTGTTCAGTGACATCTTAACTTTGAACGGTCACTCTTGCTGATCAAGTGGTCATTAAAGGAGAACTACCTTGCATATGAAGCTCTAAAATACCTAAAGCCTGTTCTGGTCTCTTTTTCTGCCCGCCCACCCCCATTTTTCTTAAAGAAAACATATCTTGTAAAAATAATACAAATACTAAACAGTAGCTATAATTATATATGTATGTTTGTAATTGTAAACCAAACAGGATTTTCTCCAGTCAGTGATAGAGGTAACAAACTCTTGAAATACTTGAATGTTATATTTTATTTGTACCAGTAGGTGGCAGTGTTCCATAATCTACAATTTGATACACAATACTAAAGTTATTTCTCAACCATGCATAAAGTTTGCATTCCTTTGTCTGTAGAAGACAAATAGGAAAAACTTATATCAAACCATATGAAGATCTTTATAACATTTAACACAGAATTACAACCCTGGTATAACATTCACTATACCACATTTGCATACTAGAGCTTGTTTATTTATAATCAAAGCATTTGAACAATTTCCTTAGCAGGCAATAGTGTTTGGATTCTTTTGTTCAGGGTTTCTTTCTTGTTAATAGTTTTTGTTAAACATTTTCACATATGTATAAAATAAACATGAAACTATATATAGTGAAAGAAAAAAGACAGAAAAGATAAAAGAAGTAGAAGAGAGAGTGCAGGTAGAAAAAATTAGAATTGACAAGGCAAAATAAGATTCCATTTCTATCATTCTCCCACCATTGGAATATTCCAATTGATCTATACCAGGGGTCTGCAAAGTTGGTTCTTTTAAGACTGGTGGACTTCAGCCAGAGTTGAAGTCCACCAGTCTTAAAAGAGCCAACTTTGCAGACCCCTGATCTATACTATTCAATAAACTGTTAATGTAAATTAATGTAAAAGTAACTTTGTGTGTTGGGTATCGCAAAGACTACCTTTTTTAATCTGTTCTTCTAGTGTCAATAAAGGCCAGCATTCATATGTGAGCCATCTTTATGTTGTATTAAAATTAGAAATAACCTGAGTTGATAAGCTTGATCATACTTAAAGTGTAAGGCTCTTGGGACTTTTCTAACAGTGAAGAACTGTGAGCAAATTGCTTCTGAATTTTCTTGTTGCTTAAATATGCTTAATGGGTTTTTTGTGTGAAGTGAAAATATTAGGCGCATTTATTGCAACTAGCTGCGAATCTGCAAAACGTGTAGTCATCTATAATTTTAAAACGCTCCTAGAGAAACATGCTGTACTATTGCACAGAAGTACTAAAATATTGGAGTCTTTCCTATCTTAACATAACTTCTGGCCTAAATACAATAAAGGATGGTATTTCTTTCACTTTGTTTACATTTCCCTAAGCTCAAAATAATATATTCGTTATTTGGAAAGGATTAATAGTAGGAGATCTTAACATTGTTTTCTCTTGCAGGAATGATTCTGGTCAGAAGTAATACTGGTCAATTAATGTTGATATCTCAACAAGCATTAATACAAGCTCAGAGTCAGACCTCAAATAATGCCAGTGTAAAATGCTCAATACCTCCAACTGCACCTACCATCAAAATTCAGCCTGTGCAGGTAATCCCATACCAGGAATTCTTTGAATGTTCTTTTTTTTTTTTTAAACAATTTTTTATTGGTTTTTACAATTTTATACGAAAAGGGGAAGTGGTAAGGTATAATGATTACATTTTAGGACTTCCATGCCAGGGTCGGTGTTCGCCTCCGAGGCTTCATACAAATACATAGTGGTGTATATATAGTGGTCAGAAATAAACATGTCATATTACATTTCATACATTCAATCATACTTTTTTTTTTTTAACATCCATCTTGGTTATAGTGAATTTCAAAACATAATTATTTTTGAGATCTAAGTCTCTTAGCAATAGTTTCTTCTTCTTCCTTCTTTTCAATGGGCGGAGCCGCTGCCCTCCCTGTCCCCTCTTTTTCTTCTAGGAGTGGGGAGTGCTTTTTAAGAAAAGCCTCCGCCTCTCCTACTGTTTTGATTCTAACGCTACCCTCTTCCCAGTATACCAGCAATCCCTCCGGCATCAACCACTTAAACCAGATTCCTTTTTTAAATAATTTTTTTGGATAGGAAGGAATATTTCCTCCTGATCTCACGAATTTTTTTGGGAATCTGCTAATTCTTTGAATGTTCTTATTGTTCTTGGTGCCTGTAAGAATTAGATAGTATGAGTTTAGGTTTCGTCAGAATGACTCCTAACAGTGTCCACCAGTCTTCCTATTCTGATTTTATTTATATTCCTTTAAAATAAGAAAAAAATGACTATTTGTTTTTGCCATTATTGACCTTTACAGAAATGTTTTAGACTCTCATACTGGACCCATGAATATCCTTAGAGAATAAAGAGAACTGTTCAAAAAAAAAAATGCTTTCTTTGAAAATTGACCTAGAGCTCCAAATGTGATTAAGCAGTGGGAATCAATTTTCCCAGCTCGAACTGTGGTAAATTGGTCTGTTGTGACTGCCTACATCCTCCATAACAGCCAATTTGAGACAGTGCTCCTAGAATACTTTCAACATTGCTGGCTTTTTTGCTTTCGTAGTGCAACTTGGTGGATATGGAATTGCAAGGCCCTTAGAATTAATCTGATGTAGGATTTCTTTTGCTTTTGCTAGCACAGGGATCTGCAAAGTCGGCTCTTTTAAGACTGGTGGACTTCAACTCCCAGAGTTCCCCAGCCAGCTTAGCTGGCTGGGGAATTCTGGGTGTTGAAGTCCACCAGTCTTAAAAGAGCCGACTTTGCAGACCCCTGTGCTAGTACAATTTGTCTACGAGTAAGAAAGTGCAACAGAAGCATTTTTTTCACAGTTACTGCTACTGTTACTGTTTTGACATGATAAATATTTGCAGTTTTAAAAACATTTTCTTGCGTTTAAGGCAGCATGAATGTATATTTGAATAATCAGTCATAAATGCAACTTAACTCTACTCTAACCTTTTATATTACCCGAGTGCTATAACATTTTTTATAACAGTCAAAGATGTTTACAACTTACACAAAAATATAATTTTTTTGTGTATAGGGGCATTTGTATGCCAAAGCAGATAATTTATTTCCAGTTAGTAAGGTGCTTTCATTGACTACTAGCTGGAAAGTGATTTCTTTTTCCCCGTTACATCTGTTTCTTTATTTTATTGAAAGAGTTCTGGAACTCAGGTACTTAAAGTACTAACGGCTCCTGTTAAAACGCTGTCTTGGGCAACTCATTCTATTACTTCTACTGTTAAGAAGCCTGCTGTAACTCAGGTATGATTTGCATTCTGTCTTCTCCATTTTTAGTTTTCTAGCTAACATTTTTTATCACAGTGTTTACAAATCTAAAAAAAAATCCTGAGATTTTAAAATATAGCAGTTCCAGGTTAATTTTAGACCTGCATGCCAAATGCGTCTTTCTACACTGCAAACAGCCTATATGAATTATTTCTGATCAATATTGCTGAACACTTGTCTATAGGAGGTAGCAATTCTAAGTTTCTAGTGACATGTGCAGCAATAAGATGATCAAGCTCATCAGGTGTTATAGATCTGTGATTGCAAGCCTATGGCACGTGTGTCAGAAGTGGCACTCAAAGCCCTCTCTGTGGGCACATGCGCTGTTGCCAGCTGCTCTTCTGGTTCCCAACATGTACATGCGTGCCACCTAGCTGGTCTGTGCGGGCACCAGAATGCTGGAAAATGGTTGGAAAATGGCCTGAAATCCAGCCCAAAAAACAGGCATGCGTGCACCAGCCAGCTGGTCTTCGGGTTTCCTGTGCTCTAGCGTGCACAAAGACCTATTGGCTGGTGTGCATGCATGTGCCAGAAACCCTAAGACCAGCTGGCTGGCGCGCGCATCTGCACCGGTCATCTAGTCTTTGGGTTTCCGGCACTCTAGCGCATGCACATGGTGCTGAAAAGGTTCACTATCAATGTTATAGATTCTCTGCTGCTCAGAGCTAATGAAGTTTGTAACGTTTTTTTGTAGTAGCCATGGCTTTAGATGTCCTGTCTTTATATTTGATTTGATTTTAGCAAAATGAAACTGGCTTCTTCTTGTTTGCTATAAGAATTGGATAAGCCAGAAGTAAGAAGGCCCTTGCTTTCTTCTGTCTGGAGTCCTTTTACAAACCATCAGATTGATAGTCAACCTCCTTCTAGAATAATAAAGTAAGCATTTAGCATGATACGGATGCTGGGCAAGGATTGAATCAAATAAGGGGAGACAATTTGGGAAGCGAGGGAGCAGATCAATAGCAGAATCGGCCACTTAAGTCATATCTAGCTATGGTTTCTTGCTGACCTTCAGTGTGAATCAGCATCCCAGGTGCCTTTGCAGTGGCCGCCCTGCTGACTGTTAGTAATTTTGTGAATTGAAAAAGAAAAGCAAAACTTTTCTCTTGTTAGCTCGATTACCCTATGGGTTTTATGATTGTGCCCATAAGATGTAAAAGTTGAGAAAAGACCAAGACGCTGTATGGAATCATTTGACAACCAATCCTGCCTTCTGCCTCTTACATACAAAGGCCAAGATGTGAGACATTAATTATCAATTATTCCCCTCTTTGGGCTTGAGTGTCAGTGTTCTGATTTAGACAAATAAAGATATGATAAAGCATGGGTACAGATTGTAGCATAAATTCTCTAGTTGAATTCAGTTTAGGTAATTGTACTTCCCTTAACCAGATCATATCTTTGCAAGCCATGCAAATGAGCTTTCTGTCTGGAAAAGGAGTTGCCCAGAGGAGAAGAAAAAAAGATAGGGCAGAGAAACTTGGATGCACAAAGAAAAGCTAATGCTAGTCTTTTTCTTCCTTTTCTTTTAGAACTCATCCAAAAATTTTGAAAACAAAATATCATCTAATAAAATATATAAAAAAACCAATATTACTGTCCAAATAAAATATATTAAAAAAAACCAATATTACTGTCCAAATAAGATAAATTAATCTTGCAAAAGAAAGACTGACTTAAAACATCAATCTAATACAGGGGTGGGCAAACTTTGCAACTTTAAGTCTGAAGGACTTCAGCTCCCAGAATTCTCCAGCCAGCTTTGCTGGCTGGAGAATTCTGGGAGCTGAAGTCCTTCAGACTTAAAGTTGCAAAGTTTGCCCACCCCTGTACTAGTATCCTCAATTTAGTTTTAATTAATGTGTGTCAGAATCAGTGTGGTTGTGACCATTGCTAAATGCAGAAAGAAGAAGTCTTCTGAATCTTTCCCAGGGTGATAACGAAGCTCGGTTACTCTTGCAGAGTACAAATAGCCCTCAACAGTCCAGCCCAAAACTTCTATTGCAAACAAGACAGATTTTTTTTTAAAATTCCTTTTAATTTTTTTAAACACAAATAATACAAACAGTAGATATGCGTCTGAATACAAAAAAAGAAAGAAAAAAGGGGGGAAACATATATTACAGTGCACCCCCACTCCCTGAATACCTCTCCCCCTTTATATTTCTTTATCTACAGCAACTAAAAGATATACAATATATTCCAATTGTACCCTTATGCCCTCCAAAACAACTTATATTCTTGAGTAGGTTTATTCCCTTTGCCTTCCACCAACACTGATTGTCCAAACAACACAGTTGTTAATGGATTTTTGCTCCACTTTACAACCTTTCTTGCCACAGTTGTTAAGTGAATCGTTGTAGTAAATTAGTAACATGGTTGTTAAGGGAGTCTGACTTCCCCATTGACTTTGCTTGTCAGAAGGTCACAAAAGCCCAGGAGACTGCATCGTCATAAATATGAGTCACTTGCCAAGCATCTGAATTGTGAGTTATGTGACCATGAGGAACGTTCGTAAGTCTGCAATAAGCCTCATAAGTCACATTTTGCAGTGCCATTGTAAGTTTGAACAGTCACTAAACGAACTATTATTAAATCAAAGACTACCTGTAAACCCCTCTTGAATACCTAATTTAATATATAGTTCTTTAAGAGGTCATACATCAGTCAGAGGAAAATTCACTCTCATGGAAATAAGCTTTGTGACGCAGCAACATCTGTGTTGGTCCTGCCAGGAATGTTGCAAGTAACTTTTATGTTGAATGTCTTTCAGTCTGTAGCATCACCAAATGTTATAGGCTTGACAGCAAAGTCATCGGTTGCTGGATCATCAGCAAAGCCCCCTGTTTCTGACTCTCCCATGTTGGCTTTCCCTTCAAAACCAGTTGCTGATACAGATGACCCCAAAGTCACCCAGCCCTTCAGTTATACAGTAAGTACAAAATAGGCTAGCGCTGCAGAAATAGTAATTTCCTAACTGTTTGATCTAAGTCTAAGTCAATTTTCTCATCAGGAAATGCTGGAAAATGTGAAAAAGTGCAAAAACTTCCTTGCAACACTAATAAAGCTGGCCTCCAGTGGACCTCAAGCACCTCAGATGGGGCAGAATGTGAAGCATCTGGTTCAAAGGCTGTTGGTAAACGCTCATCTGCAATTACCCTTGTCCTGATTCTGAATGTCTTTGCCCAGGAATGTTTCTGGTGGGACTTCATCTGTGTAGCCAGTTGCAGTTCGAAGCTGCTTGGTTGGAGTTTCCAAACTTCATTGTAACATATTTGTAACTTCTAGTCAAGGGGTGTTAAACTCGAGACCCGTGGGCCAGATAAGTCCTGCACTGGCCAACCCCACCTCAGTTTTAGCAAAGGGGGGAAAAGTCACGATATACTACATGACGACAAAGTGACACTTCAGGTTTGACACCCTTGTTCTAGTCCTTACATGTATAGTATCAAGCAGAACTATGTAATGTAGCCCTGTTGGCATCTTCATGGCCTTCAGGAGAAGCCACAAAAACATTACAACAATGTTGTGTTTAATCATACTGTTATAACACAAATGAAATCAATTACCATATTTTTCAGAGTATTAGACACACCTTTTTCCCTCAAAAAAGAGGCTGAAAATCTTGGTGCATCTTATACATTGAATACAGCATTTTTTGCCTCCCAAAACCCCGCCCCCTTCACCAAAATGACTGTGCATATCCTTTAGGAGGCTTCCAGAGTGTTCCTGGGGGCTGGGGAGGGCAGAAATGAGTGAAAAATGGGTTGTTTTGTGTTCGTTTTGCCCCCAGGAACATGCTATAAGCCTCCAAAACGCTATGCATGCCCTGTTTTTTGACAAAAAATGGGCCAGTTTTCGCAAAAAATGGCCCGTTTTTGGGAGGTCTGCAGAATACAAAAACTTTTTTTTAATTTGCCTCTTCAAAATCTTGCTGCTTCTTATACTCTGGTGCGTCTTATTCTTCAAAAAATACAGTCTGTGCTTGCAACATTTTTATCATTCATATAATATGTTGCCATTTCATCACAGAAAATATCTGTTTATTTGGGCAGTGTTGAGTCACTGCTCAAAGAAAGAGAAATTGGTCACTAACCTAGCAGCTCAATAGTTCTCAACTGATATCACCTGTGAAAGCTTACACGGGTATGTTGTGTATTTATTTTTATGAATATTTATATAGGAGCTAATGGGGCTAAGAGAGAGAGAGAGAGTGATTGACCCAAAGTCACCCAGCTTGCATTCATGGTATGATTTTAAGTATGGGAGGGAGGAAAAAAAGGAACAAATATCATGCAAATGGGTGCAAGGATGCAAAGCTATATAGATGGTTCTCGGTTTATGACCATAATGGAATCCAGAATTCCCATCATAAGCCATCATGATCATAAGTCAAGGCACCCACATAACCAGATCCAATTTTATTACTTTGTCTGTAGCTTCATTAAGTGAATGCCATGTTCATTAAGCAAATCAGTGCATTCCTATGGTGGGGTGGTTTTTTTTGCCAGAAACTGGCTGGAAAGACTGGAAACCAACCAAAAACATAGTAAATCATGGTCACCTTAGTGCAGAATACTGCAACTGGCTATAAAAGTGAGATAGTTGTCAAGGGCCAAAATGTGGCCATGTGACTGCTGGGTTTTTGGGCAGCTGTTGGAACTCTAAAACCCTGTTTCCCTGAAAATAAGACCTCCCCGGATAATAAGCCCAATTGGGCTTTTGAGCGCATTCACTGAAATAAGCCCTCCCCCAAAATAAGCCCTCCCTGAAAATATTGCAACACAGCAGCAGCCATGAGGTGACCATGCTTGCTGCTTCCTGCACCTCAAAAATAATAAGACCTCCCTGAAAAAAAGGCCAAGCACTTATTTCAGGGGTCAAAAGAAAATAAGACCCTGTTTTATTTTTGGGGAAACACGGTAGCTTTTTTTATAAGTAGCTTTTTTGGTGGGTCTGTAGTGAATTTTCATAGCCACTAAGTGAGGACTGCCTGTAATTCTTAAATTTCAAACTCATAGTAAGTGCACGGTACGACTACAGTAGACAACCAGCTGTTTTTGCTATGATTGACACTACAGTACCCGTACTTCTTCATCCTTAGGCACAATGGACCAAATGGAGGGTAAAATTGAAATCTCTGCAAAGTACCAGGTTGCCCATATCTGGTATATTTGTGTTTAGCCAAATGACAGTCTTTTTCAAGGTGCTTTTCTTAAAAACATGTTTTATAAACAACTTCTTTAAATTTTCCAGTTTCTTGAACCTAGTCAGGAAAATTTTCTTCTTCATATAACATTGTTGATTGTTACTAAGAGAAAATTGGTTTGAAGGAGACGACCTTCAATCTAAAAAAGATGTTTTATTGAAAAGGTGTGTTGAAAATGAGCACATTATGGGATAAATTAGTACTGGAATACAAGGGAATTGGGATTTCCTACTTGTAGGCATGTTTAGTGGAGCTACAGTTAACATTTGTGCTACAATTTATTATACAATTTATTTGTACCCATTTACTGTGTTCATATTTATGTTTATACTTATACACGTTATCTTTTACATATTTGATAAACTAAATAAACTAAAATAAATTTGTTTTTCTACCTACCTAGGAAGCTAAAATTGAGCCAGAAGAATTTACCAAAGAACTATATGTGGAACTAAAGTCTTCTCCCCAGCCAAATCTTGTTCCCTTTCTCAAGGTACGTCTTAATGAATATTCTTTTTTCAGGTATCGAGTACAGTGATGAAGAAAACGTCATATGGAGTTGGGACATCTGAAAGAACTTTTAGCGACAAGACAATTTTGAAAACCTTTGCTAATGAAATTCCTCCCTTCCCTTCTTGGTGTTTGGTGACTGGGTTAAGAGAACAGCCATGGGGAATTCTGGAAGTTGAAGTGCACACCCTAAAAGTGGCCAAGTTTGAGAAACACTGAGCTAATCCAAAGCCAAATTATCACTGAATGATTCGAAGAGACACACACACTGTTCATTTAGGTGATGGTAAGGAAGCCAGATAAAGACAAACCACTTTATAAACAATTTCCTTTCAGTTATATTCCTTTCAGATGAGTGCATTTCAGCATATAATGGCTCTATCCATGAATCTGGAGATAAGGTGCGATGCTTAGCCAAAACCTTATGCCTAGACCCCATACACTTTTCCCTGTCCAATATATATTTTAAAACTGATATTAGTCTCTCTTGAGTAAATATTTGTAAGAAAAAGATCACATTTCCACCTTCCTGCACAGATGACAACAATCCTTATTCTTGACTGAAGCTTATGTAATTCAACTCAACAAGTGATTTTCCCAAACTCCTATTTATCCAAAACAATTACTCTCCAGTTGCATTGAGAGATGCAAAGAATATTTGGCTTGAGAAAACAACAGCCAAATGCTACTTTGAATTAGTAATATGTATGCGTAACTTAAAGTTAGTAAGCATTTTACAAAAAATCTGACAATCTATATTATTTCAAATTACTTTAGTAGTGTATTCTATAGTAAAAAGTTGGTTACAGTGCATTAATATTCAGTGGCATTGATATATGGGGCTACAGTTCTGTGGCAAAGGGATACAGCCCTGAAGTTCCAAGAGTTCATGTCGCTACTGTAACTCAGATATGTCCAAAATTAGCTTGAAATGAAACTCAGCTGAAGACCACTGTGCATTGATTGTGGTAGTCTCAAAGGGATTATGCAAAGGGATTATGCATAAACAGAGGGATAGAATCTAGATCACGTGAAGTGTTAATGCCACTGTATAGTGCCTTGGTAAGGCCACACTTGGAATACTGCATACAGTTTTGGTCGCCACGATGTAGAAAAGACGTGGAGACTCTGGAAAGAGTGCAGAGGAGAGCAACCAAGATGATTAGGGGACTGGAGGCTAAAACATATGAAGAACGGTTGCAGGAACTGGGCATGTCTAGTTTGATGAAGAGAAGGACCAGGGGAGACATGATAGCAGTGTTCCGATATCTCAGAGGGTGCCACAAAGAAGAGGGAGTCAAACTGTTCTCCAAGGCACCTGGGGGCAGGACAAGAAGCAATGGGTGGAAACTAATCAAGGAGAGAAGCAACTTGGAACTAGGGAAATTTCCTGACAGTTAAAACAATTAACCTCTGGAACAGCTTGCCTCCAGAAGTTGTGAATGCCCCAACCCTGGAAGTCTTTAAAAAGATGTTAGATAGCCATTTGTCTGAAATGGTATAAGGTTCCTGCCCACGCAGGGGGTTGGACTAGAAGACCTACAAGGTCCCTTCCAACTCTGCTATTGTATTATTGTATTATTGTATAAGGCTAAAAATACTATTGCAAAAATTTACTTAACAACCACATGGTTTGCATAAAAATTCACTTAACTGTGGCAAGAAGATTGTAAAACAGGCATCACTCATTTAACAACCTTCTTTCTTAGCAATGGAAAATTTAATTCCAGTTGTAGTTATAAGTGGAGGAAACATTTCCATCAGATTGCTGGCAGCGCTCGTTCTGTTTACATGCAAATGCTCAGACTTACGAAACATTTTCTTCAGAAAGATTAAATATTAACCAGTGTACCTAAAACTCCTGCCACAATGTATGAATGACTGTAAGGTAAGGTAAAGGTTCCCCTTGCAGGTATGTGCTAGTCGTTTCCGACTCTAGGGGGCGGTGCTCGTCTCCATTTCAAAGCTGGGCAGCAGACGTCTCTGCTGTCATGTGGCTGGCATGACTAAACACAGAAGGCGCATGGAATGCTGTTACCTTCCCACCAAAGGTGGTCCCTATTTTTCTACTTGCATTTTTATATGCTTTCGAACTGCTAGGTTGGCAGAAGCTGGGAAAAGTAATGGGAGCTCACTCCATTACGCGGCACTAGGGATTCGAACCACCAACTGCCAACCTTTCTGATCGACAAGCTCAGCGTCTTAGCCACTTAGCCACCGAGTCCCTATGAATGACTGTAGAGATGAAAAGAGTTTGATTCTTGGCAAGCTCTTTTGAATATCACTTAACATAAATTTCATAGATCAAGCAGGCCTTTTATAATCCTTTTCAATTTAGCTATTGTATTGATGACTTTGGAATATATTTGCTTCTGAAAAAAAAGCTAGCGTACTATAGTGTGGCATGGGAACAGCAAAACATACTTGGTCTGATTGAGGTGTTTTTTTTGTCATCTTTCTTGCCTAGAAAAGTTTACTCGCCTTACGGCAATTAATGCCTAATACAGAGACCTTTATAGAACAATGTCTTCAGCAATCTGCCCCTCAAACAGCTTCTTCTACTTATTCCACTGCATCATCAACTTCTTCCACAGTTGCTGATGGCACTTTGGCCTCCGCTCAACCTGCAACATCAGTCCCCAGCTCTCCACTTCAAATATCTTCTCCACAGGGATCCCTTTCGGTACTCTGCCCGACTACAAGAAGTGATTCTGTGTCTCGTCCACTTGTTGAGCCAGCTTGTGCCTTGACTGCAGGAGCGCTGTCTTACCAAGATGACAAGTCCATCCTCTCCACTCAACTGATTGGAGGAATCAATGCCATGAAGGCCATACCGACAACTTCCACTACAGAGGAAACGGCAACAGTTTCTCTTCAGGTAGCAAACCCAGACTGTAACCCAACACTACCTTCAACTACTTTTACTACTAGTTCTATGAAGTCAGCCACATCAGCTGGGATGACATCACTTGAAGTGGCAAAACTGCCCTTGACTACTACAGCAACCTCTGCTATATCAGTAACCACAACTCTCCAATCTGTCCTGCCTATCACTGGGGCGCCAACCGCTGCACGGGTTGCCCATCCCAATTCTGCCCTTCCCCAGCCAATTTGGAGTTCTCGGGCTGTAAAGGTAAAACAGTCGGTAAGCGAACTTTGCTTGATTCTTCATCCACAAAGTTTTGAAATGTGTATTGCAGAAACTGGGCCTTTTGAATTGACTTATTCTCAATAGTACAATTCAGTCAGCAATTCACATAAGCATCTGCAACAAGCCACCATGGTGAAAATAATGATGACATGCAGGCTGCCCTCGTACTAGTGTCCTGACAACTAATAGTTTCGTCAGTCTACCCACCCTGGGGAAGTTTATGAATTCTTTCCATCTTCAGTTAAATTTATGAACATTTATTGCAGTTATATACTTGTTAGATACTGAAAGTCTTGTGATTGTGATGGGAAACAAATTTAATAAATAAATGTGCCTTACACATTTATGTGGCGCACAGGTAGTCTTCAGTTAATGGCCATTTTTTTAGAGACAATACTGAAGGAGGAGGCTTAAACTGGTCCTCAAAGTTTATTTATTTTAGTTTAGTATATTTGTCAACAAGTACAAGGAAATAAGTGGAAAAAATGGCACATATAAATGGATAAAAGAAGCAAAACATAGCCATAAACACATAAAAAGAGTACATATAAATGGGGCAGTAGGACAGGGATGGTAGTCACGCTGGTGCTCTTATGCACGCCCCCTTAGGGATCTCTTAAGAAATGCGTAAGGTCCACGGTAGACAGCTGAGGTAAAAGGTATGGGAGTTAGAGGAACTAACAACAGGATCAGGTAGGGTGTTCCACACATTTACTACTCTATTGCTGAAATTGTTTTTCCTGCAATCAAGATTCGAATGGATTACATTTAGCCCTTGTGTTATTGCAGTTGAAGTGAAAGTAGTCATTAACTGGTAGGATGTTATGGCAGATTATCTTGTGCACTAAGCTCAGGTCGGAACGTAAACGGCGTAGTTCAAGGTTATCCAGGCCTAAAATTTCAAGCCTGATGGTATAAAGAATTTTATTACGAGCAGAGGAGTTGAGTACTCTTCTTATAAAATACCTGTGGACCCTCTCTAATGTTTTGATGTCCAAAATGCAGTGTGGGTTCCAGACAGGTGAGCAGTATTCAAGTCAGTGGTGGGTTCCGGGTGCTACGGCCCGGTACGGGCATACCAGTGGCAGCTGGGAGCCGCGGCCACCATACCAGAATGGTGTTTCAGTGGGCCCATCCACCTGCCCACATTCCTTACCTCTTTTTGAGGGAAACGGGACAATTGCCTACGTGCGCACAGCGTATGACACCTGCACGACCTCACCGAGCAACTGGGGCATCTCAGGATGGTGGCATGCGCATGCAAGCTCAGCACGTATGCCCAAGGTGGATGTCAGGCCCCGTCGCAGGGTACTGGTTGCTGATTCAAGTATAGGTCTGGCAAAGGTTTTGTATGGCCTAGTTAGCAGTATAGTGTTACCAGAGAGAAAATTACGTAAGATAAGGTTGACTACTGTGAATGCCTTTGCACCTGTTGCAATCTGTCACCTGCAAATCATCTGATTGACATTCAGGAATTTGGCAACCAGCTTACAATTGCTATGGCTGCAGCATCTCATGGTCCCGTGATCATTTTCCTGGCTCCCAACAAGCAAAGTCAATGGGAAAGTCACATGAGGTCACAAATGGTGATCATGTGGAGTTGTGCTTTACAACTTGCTAAGAAACAGAGTTCCCAATCACCATTGCTCATTAAGGACCACCTGTATATAAACGAAGCTATTAATACTGAGCCAGATATCAGCCTTGGCATATATCAGAATATGTGTTACACTAGACCAGAATGGAGTTTGTTCGATTTTGATTTTGCACTAAGCTATGATTTATTTAATAAGCATGTAGCCAGATAGAGTGTGAATTGTGGCAGGTGTAGTTTTGATACCTGACCAAGGACACTCCTGCCAAACTCTTCTGGCTTCTCTCTTATAATGTAGGGTTCAGATAGTGGACAAGATCTTCAAGTACAGTGTCTAGCAAAATTATCTTTTTAAAAAGACTGCTAATCAGATAGGACACTTTGATCATTAAGCAGAGAAATAGTGGGAATGTTTAGCCTATGCAGGAGCCTGAAATGAGAACTTCCGTATAGTGTTGTGTGTTACGAAAGCCCAACAAATAAGCAGCTGGGAAATTATTTAGGAAAAGGCTGTCATGTCCTTGTTGTTATCTGAGCTCTACAGCATCAGGAATGAATCGAAGCAGCAGATATATTACGATAGTCAGAAACAATATAGCTAGGAGTCGTGTGAAACCTTTCACTGAATAGGTTCTCTGCATCAAGAGTATATATGTATATAAGCTGCTGTGGATCGCTACCTATTGCTTTTATTACTACTGCAGTTTGCTTTTAATTGTTGGGCCCAAGAGAAAAGAATGCAATGGAAGAGTGCATTACTTACAGGAAGGGGTTAAGCTCACACATATACATCATTAAGCCAGAGCCTTTAGAATCAAAAGACGAAAACTTAACAGATGTCAGATTCATATTAAAATAACAATCCTTCAGTAGACATCTGAGCCCTAAAAGAAGCAAGATTAATATCCAGGTAATCAGCTCAATGGCAGAGCATCTGCTATGCATGAAGGTAAAAGCAATAAAGTCCCATTCCTAACCTTTAGTTGAGATAGACTGGCTTGATTGGAAAGATGGTATCTTTGATCATTTCAGGACGGAAAATATTGAACAATGCTCTGATAAAATGTAAAATGCCTTTTTGTTTTAACTTTGAATATCAAAAAGCAGCCATGCTGCAGCAGCAGCAACATCAGTTTTCATCTGTTGCAGAAAATGGTGTAACCTGGTGTTTTGTTTAGGTGTCTCACAAATGAAGGCGAATATGTGTGTCCTAGGATAATGTTGCAGGATCCAATCTGAGTCGGTCACTGGGACCAGAGGTTTTGGCTTCTGAGCTTTCAGACTCCTGCTGGAGCCCATCCTCAGACACAGAGAAGAGAAATGAAGTTGGGAGAGATGAGGAGAATTCAGGGGATGGGTTCTGAAGCAATTCCACAGAGTTTGTCTTCTGGTGAATGGATATTTATGATTGGTCATATTCATTGTAGAAATCATTTTGCGTATAGCAGTCTTTGCATAAGTCATTTTGTGTGAATATTTATGGCCTAAAATTGCAAATGTGCTTCTTGGGCCAAAACTTTTGGAATCCCTAGACTTTACAGAAATACTGAATAGAGTCATAATTCAGATACTCGAGTTCAGATGCCTCTATTGCAATCTTTACCCACATTTCTGCTTTATATAATGTAATACAGTCTTATGAGCCGCAGTGGCACAGTGGTTAGAGTGCAGTACTGCACGACACTTCTGCTGATCACCGGCTGCCAGCAGTTTGGCAGATCAAATCTCACTAGGCTCAAGGTTGACTCAGGCTTCCATCCTTCCGAGGTCGGTAAAATGAGGACTCAGATTGTTGGCGGCAATATGCTGACTCTGTAAACCACTTAGAGAAGGCTGTAAAGCATGTGAAGCGGTATATAGGTCTAAGTGCTATTGCTGTTGCTTAATGTAATTCAGCTTTAGTTTTATATTTCTGATTAAAAAGGAGTATATATGTGTTAGCAACTCTGGGTTCAAAACCAGTATTACAACTCTGGTCCCATAACCAGTGTTAGGAAATAAATGCGGAATAGTGTAATACACCGGACAGTAAAGAGATACGTTGCTGTAACCACAAACAAACTCTAAAACAGTGATAGTAAGAAAATAAATAGTCTTTACTTTGTAGCAACTAAAATACTTCTTCTGACCAGTGATTCTAACTTCTCAAACAATAACAGTCCTTCACCAAACACAGTTATCTTACAGTGATGCAAAACAAATACTTCTTCTTTCTTCAGATTCAACTCCTCCAGTGGCAATCAGTAAACACAGGACTCAGTGGTCGAACAAGGGAACGGACTGTGTTCCTGAGCTTCCTTTATGGTAGAGCTGAGAAGCACAGCCAATCAGAATTTAACACAGTTCTTAAAGCTACATAACTCCTTAAGAACATAGGCTCATATATATTGTCAACCCAATATAAGGCTGAATATCCTAACAATATGTAACAATATTTCTCCTCCCCATTCTTAGGCAGTCCAGCAACCCTCTGGAAGCATCTTAAGAAATGTGGCCAAGCATCATCAGGTTTCTACTCTTCCTAATGTGAAAAAGTTATGTGAAAAAAGACCATTGAATACTTTTATCCAAGGTAGGCATCTTCCTTCAGATAACATTGGGTTGAAAGTGACTTACCCTTTAACCAAACAGACAGCATTTCTAGGTTCTAGCTTTGGCATCATGTCTAAGGCTTTTAAAATTAAATATGTTATTAATTTATTAAACTAGAATAGTGTTTGAATGTAAGCTGAGAAGTTGGCATATTGAGAATAGGAATCATTTTGTGGTTTCTCTAAAAGATGAATCCTCTGGAGGTTGCCTTTCATACTTGCAGTTTCTATTAGCCTCATATTAAATTTCTGAACAATGGATACAGAATTGTTGCAGAAATGTACTTTAGCTATGATCTGTTGCTGTGTCTTGTGTTGCTGGAATGGAGGTAACTAATATTCATAAATCTTGATGGGGGTTATAAATATATTCTGATATGGCTGCTAAAGGGCAGATTAAAAAAATACAATTTAATAAGTGCTGCAATTCAATCCTTTTGGTGCTTGTAGAGTAGATAATACAGCTGGGATTCTTTGGACTGCAGCTCTCAGCATTCCCACAGCTGAAATATGCCATGTTGGAAATAGCTCTCTGTAATAGAAAAGTATTGTGATATCCCAGGAGTAGGCGGATTGCCACAATACTTTATCAACAAATGAACAGTGTAATTATTCAGTTGCATTGGGGGGGGGGGGGGGATTGTTCAGCAGTTTGTCTATAAGAGAGAATAGGCTATTTAGAATTGACTCTTTTTATTTGAGCAATTGCTTTCTTCTAATCAAATAGTTATTTCATTATCTGTATTTGAAGGCGACTTACAGTATAGGCTTTAATGAAGCCTCCATGTCTATCAAGAATATTGCTCTTATTCATGTACTGATAGAACAACTATAGAGATAATACAAGTACAATGGATTTTTGACCTTGACATACGTTTAAGATTTCACTTCAGAATTGGATATATAACCTTTACAGCTTTTTGTGCATTTGCTGAATGTCATTTTGGATTTTGCTTTCTGTTCTGGATTGTTTATCTTTTTTAGGCTCCATTGTGAAACAAATTACCTTGGCAGGAAACAAATTTCTGTCGCTTGAAGCATCTCCTGTTCAGAGAAATAAAATAAGAGAGAGTGGAACAACATCCTTCAGGTAAAAAAATAAGCAGTCAGAAGTTTATTTGGCTACAGGGAAACCTGAGTTGTGCCTATGTGGGCATGTGGGTGTAAATATTTAAGATTTCTGATAACTGTCCTCACTTCCTTGCTCCAAAGATTTAGAGCTGATCATTGGGGGAGGGGGACTCCAAGATTTTGTCCTAGCAGCTGTTTTAGACAATACTTTTGCAGTGCCATTGGATTCCAGGAGCACAAAGCCCAAGATTTCCCTTGGTTAACTGATAAGTTTTAGTACATATGTTGTTGCCGCAATAAACAAAACTGATTGCTTACTATTGAAAATGTATTAAATCAAATGAAAAATACCAGAATAGAATAGAATAGAACAGAACAGAACAGAACAAAACTCTTATTGGCCAAGTGTGATTGGACACAGAAGGAATTTGGTTTTGGTGCATATGCTGTCAGTGTACATAAAAAGACAAGATACATTCGTCAAGAATCATAAGGTACAACACTTAATGATAGTCATAGGGTACAAATAAGCAATCAGGAAACAATATCAATGCAAATTGTAATGATACAAGCCACAAAGTTACAGTCCTGCAGTCATAAATGGGAGGAGATGGGTGATAGGAACGATGAGAAGACTAATAGTAATAATAATGCAGCCTTAGTGAATAGTTTGACAGTGGTGAGGAAATTGTTTAGCAGAGTGATGGCGTTCAGGAAAACAACTGTTCTTGTGTCTAGTTGTCTTGGTGTGCAGTGCTCTATAGCGTTGTTTTGAGGGTAGGAGTTGAAACTATTTATGTCCAGGATGCGAGGGCTCTGACTCGTGCAGTATACAGGTTCTCAATGGAAGGCAGGTTGGTAGTAATTGTTTTTTCTGCTATCCCGAGATGTTAAAGAAGCCCGTTTATGAAGCCTCAGAACTCATAATTATTAATATGTTTCTTTGAATTTGAATGATAAATATTTTCTGTGTAGTATAATTGCTTGAAAGGTTTTAAGCCATTAACGTTTGAGGAAAAGTAATTGCATATTGGTTTTTAATGTGGTAATATATTCAAAACATATATAATATATAGTCAACTGTGAAAATTGATTAGAAGTTGGGAGAAGCAGCAGAGCAACGTATGATGACGGCTTTCAATAACTACTACAGATGTTTGTGCTTCAGCTGATCGATGTCAGATTACCTTCAGGCTTACCTTTTTGGAAGAAAGCAGAACAAAACATTTTTACATATTTTAAGGAAATTATTTACTGAATGATATATCGGATTTTTGAGAGCCAGTTTGATGTAGTGATTAAGGCATCAGCCCAGGAGACTGTGAGTTCTAGACTTGCCTTAGGCATAAAGCCAGCTGGATGACCTTGAGCCAGTCACTTTCTCTCAGCCCAAGGAAGGAGGCAATGGTTAAACCACCCCTGAAAACCCTTGGCAAGGAAACTGCAGGGACTTGTTCAGACAGCCTCTGAGAATTGGCCACTTTAAATGGAAGAAAAAAGAGATTTAATTAAAGCATACATCTTTATTAACAGTTTGCAAAGAAGCTCTAATTGTCTACTGAACAGATTCATCTCATGATTTTCCTTTCAGACCCCAGATACAAGCAATGATTTGTAGAGTACATGGGCATCCTGATTGCAGCTGTCCCCATCTCCTTTAGGGACCTTTGTCTTCTGTATTGGTGCAATAACTTTGCAGTTTTAGGAAAGTACATGTTTTGAGTTAACGAGACAGCAATGAAACTCATGTCATCATACCCTATCGCCAACTCAAAAGGGTAGCTTAAAAGGGTAAAAATAGATGCCGCTTAGTGACTGCAACTAGACAGGCAACTTGGTTGCTAAGCACCTTGGCCACTAAGCAAAAAAATAGCACAACAGATATTCCTTCCTGTTTGGTTGTTAAGTAACTTATATGGTCATTAAGTGAAATATCTCACATGACCATAACTTATGGTTTTACTTCTTCATTCTTCATTAATTCTGCTTGTAAGCTTTTTGGGAAGCCTGTAAGTGGCACTGTCATGATTGTGGGTCACTACAGTAGTCATAAATGTGCGCCAATTGTGAAACACCCAAATGATATTCATGGACTGAGGGATGCGGCGATGGTCATAAATGTGATGACTAGTTACAAAGCTGGGTTTTTTTTTAATGCTGTTGTAACTACAGACACATGCTAAACAAGGCAGTTGGTGAGTGGGAACTACTTGTATTTTCCTGGAACTGCACAGCTATTGCAGGGGTCCTCAAACCCTTGTCCATGGACCAGAACTGGAACTGGGCTGCAGCATGCCAGAAACGGAGCCATGCAAACAAATGAAGCCCCATCTGCAGGATACAGGCAGCATACAAAACCACACTCCCTCCGGTCCACGGAAAAAACTCTGCACAGAACCTGGTCCTTAGTGCCCAAAATGTTTGGGGCCACTGAGATTGTGACGGTGCTTGCATGCTCTCATGGTTTCTATATCTGAACGAAACAACTGAAAAAGGCAGTTGGTTTCTTCAACCTCCATTCTTCATTGTATAGGAATGTATCAGAAGTCCAAATATGTAAGGATAATTTTCTTTTTATAAAACACTGTGAAATCTCTTCTTGTATGATCAGCGCCCTGTTCACAGTGGAGAACAAAAGCCATCTGCCTTATTCTTGTGACTGTTCGTTTCTTAGTATCGAGAGGTTTAAACCATATGTCAGTGCCTTCCAAGAACAAAAAATGAAAATGTTATTGGCTATTTTGAATGAGATAGAGATGCGTCTATTTAAAATCAGATAGTACCATTTCCTGGTCCTAGATTAAATTTAAATTTTCCATCAAGATTATAACGCTCTTGCCTGGCTCATTACACCTGTCCCTATTTTTAGAACAATGGAGTAATTAAATAATATTAAAAGTGCATAGTCACTATTTGAACAGCAGAGGGTGGTAAGGACTTGCTTGATCAGTTCATGGAAGTTTTGCCACTTGCAAATTTATTAAATGAGATCCAGAAAGGGTTTTCAGTAACTTTGAACAACTGAATATATCAAAATAAATGTTATTTGAGGGCACATATATGTTACCAATAACATAAGTGGAGAGAATAGGCTTCTGTAATAGATGGAATAATTTAATATCACTCTGGATAAATGACTCACCAATACCTTTGAATATTTCTTAAAAGTGCTGTCTGTGGATCTCTGGCTGTCCCTCAAGCCTCCCTTAGGGGTCTGCAAAATCAAAGTTATTTGCCAAATATTGAACACATTTGCAAAAATTTAAAACAACATTCTTCTCATTACTTTTTATTTGTTAAAAAAAATAAAAGATTTCACAAGAAATTTACTTACGTTCATGTCTAATAAATAAATATTCTACAAATGCGTCGATGTTCATTTTTAATACAGTTAATATTATACAAACTCTTATTGTTTTTAAAAGCGTGGTAAGGAGAGGTTCCTGAAAGCAAAAGGTTTAAGAAATTCTGCCTTAGAAGAAGGACATTTTCTTCCCATTTGTGTAATCCTTAGTATTTGGCCCCAAACATAGCAGCTTGCGAAATTGTAGATGATGAAAATATACATTCATGTCTTTCAGTGGACAAATAAGCCCCATTAAAGCTCCAAATCTCTTAATGCTATCCTTTGGTAGACTTTTATTAGGACCACCCATGCTTTTTATGTGAAAGGATTGAAGTGTACTCTTCTTTGATGAAAGAAGTGATCAAACTGAAATGATTTACTCTTTGAAGTAATTCAGTGTAAAGCAGGGGTCTCCAACCTTTGCAACTTTAAGTCTGAAGGACTTCAGCTCCCAGAATTCTCCAGCCAGCTTTGCTGGCTGGAGAATTCTGGGAGCTGAAGTCCTTCAGACTTAAAGTTGCAAAGGTTGGAGACCCCTGGTGTAAAGTATCCAAAGGGAGTGGGTGCTCAGTGAAGCTGCAGAGTGTGTCCGATCCTTGTATAACTTTTGTTAAATACTTTTATAGTTTCCTCCCAACCATTCCACATAAATGCCAGAGAAGATGATGCTGGCCTCCAACTATGAAATGTGTATTCTGGTCAGAACGGGTCTTCGCTACAGCTCTTTTTCTTTAATTACTACTTAATGTATGAGATTTTCTCTCTCTTTGGAGAGATGTAGGGAAAATAGCTTAGTAATTAGTGATAGTAAAGTAGAAAATTAATGGAATATCAATCTCAGTTTTTCTCATTTGAAGTTTAATTCCTACACCTGTCTTAAATACTTCAAGTCATTTTGCCAAGATTTCTTTTTGATATGTGCTATTTTCCTTTTAACTCCATGCAAAAATTACAGTGGACATTTTAATCTGTAGAGTTACAAAAAGCTTTTTCCCATTATACACTAGAAATTTGACAAACATCATTTGCTGGTAGATTTGATCCTGCTGCTTGAAAAATAATAAAATACAGTGTTCTTGATTTCTCCCTGGGTTAGTAGGAAAATGAAATAAGTTTAAAAAAGCAGAGTTCAGTGAAATGATCCAAATCAGACTTCATTATCCTAATTCTTATTGTTTAATGCATAGAAATCTGAACAAGACAAAATCCTACTATTTATTTTGTAATTGTGTAATATGAATACTGTTTCTAAGGAACCAAAAGGAATATCATTCTTGATAACTTGTCAATTGTTCTGCAGCAGTGAAAATAAATCTTCCTGAACAGGTTTGTCAGCTCTTCCTAACTCCCCATTTTAGAATATTGTTTGCACTATATTCTTCAATTCATTTAGATATTCCATGCAAAAACTTGTATCTTCCTCCCACTGCATAATTTCTTTCTTCTGGCTTATGTTCACACAAGAATATAAGGGCTGTTGTGTGCTGGTATTTATTTGTGGATTTCCATTAGATATTCTGGATTAAAAAACTGGATGTTAAATGCTGACGTTTATGCTTATAGAAATGTATGTTAGCCTGTTTCCATATAAGAAGTATGGACCTTGACTTACCATGACTTGTGTAAATTACCTGTTATGGGACTAAGTACTGACCCTCACATTTTTTGTGTCTTAAGCTGTCTCACTTGTCTTTGAAGGCTTGTACATAGTTCATTTCTTAAAGTTTCACACTCTGTGTGCCTAAATTGGTTTCTTAATGTAAATGAAACAGTATTAAACCATTAGTATTTTTATGCTAAATTTTAGTACTATATGCCAAATAAGTGAAGCAATTCAATTTTTTCTGAGGATAAATATCACATTTATTTAATGGAACACATTTATTTCCTTGCATAACCCAATTTAAAATGTATGCTTGCTTTTAGGGAAGAAGATGACATTAACGATGTGGCTTCTATGGCTGGAGTTAACTTGAATGAAGAGCATGCGTGCATATTGACCACAAATTCTGAAGCAATCGGTACTATTTTGTACTCTTGTCCAGAGAAGCTGCTCCTCTCTTCAGAGGCATTGCAGAAGAGGATCTTAAAAAAAGGTGAGAGGTTGGGAGAATAGGTCTTCAAACTCTTTGTTTGAAGAAGGAGCACTTTTTTTTCCAAAGCAAAAGTTCCCAATTTAAACAGTAAACTGATAGCATATCACTGCTAAAATGGATGTAATGGAACTGCTGTGTAACATTGTTAATATTCATCTTGAAAAAAAGAGCATTCATTTGAAGTTACCTTTAAAGTATTAAAAGTTTTATTTTATGTTATTTTTAGGGTTATGACATCAGCATTGTTAGGTTTTTTTTGGGGGTGGTGGTGTTGAGGCCAATTTAAACAGAATTGCAAGAGTGTTTCTGAAAAGATTATAAATGAAAATATATGAAACAAACAGTTGAGAAAAATCTACCTGTACTCTTTCACCTATTTGATCAGAAATTTAAACATTTTCAAGCAAGTACTAAGCCACTTGAATTTCCTGCGTCTGTCATGCATGATTTTTTTGAAAGAAGTTAAAGGTTGCTGTAAATATTTATGACTTTCCTATCAACTATGTAAGTCCCTGGTCCAAAAGTTCATGTTTGCCAAGTCCACATTGTTTGCTAACAGAGGTATTGGTATTGTATGATTTATTCAAGGGAGTTGGCAAAGATGTGCTTCTCCTGGCCCAAATAGAATGAACCCAGAGACTTTGTTCATTGTCTTGCTTATGCAGCTCTCCTGAAAATTCCCTTGGAACAGAGGTGGGATTTTAAAAAATTTACTACCGGTTCTGTGGGCTTAGCTTGGTGGGCGTGGCAGAGGAAAGGATACTGCGAAATCTCCATTCCCTCCCCAGTCCTGAGTGAGGTTACTACAAAATCCCAATTCCTTCCACCACCACCCCCTAACTGGCTTTTCAGCTCCGTTCTCCTGCGCAGAGCAACAAAAGAACATCCAGCGATGGGCTGGTAAGCAGCAATTGACCAACCATCAGCTGAGACTCGGAGGCTGATGGGCAGCAAATAGATGGGGACGGGGCTAGTCAGAGGTGATTTTTGCCAGTTCTCTAAACTACTCAAAATTTCCAATACGGATTCGCCAGAATCGGTCAGAACCTGCAGATCTCTTCCTTGGAAAATAGTTTTTGCTACATCCTTTCTTTAGTTTTAAGTTTACTTAAGAAATTCATCTACAGTAGTTGAAAACAATTTTCTATGATTGTAATACAAATTACATTAAGAGGATCAGACAGGAGGCTAAATCCGTGTTTAACCTGATTCCAGAATTAGTCTTCATGTGCTAATTTAGATTGTTCTTGAGGACCATTCAAGTATTCAGAGATTTGATTGAAAAGAGTATTCAATTAAACCTCCAAATTAAATTGGAAAGCGTCAAATTGAAATTGTAAAACAGGATCTGAATCTGTTAAGATGCCCCAATAGAAGAGAATTTAACTGCTTCCAGCAAGTCTAAGGTCTAAAAATATGATTTTATTTGGCATCTCAGTAGTCTTAGCACCATAGACTCCAGAAGTAGCAAATGAATCTATGGCAGAAGTACCAGGCAATATACCCAGCCCAATCAAATACAATCAAATACAGTAAAGTCTAAATATCCAGAATCCTATACCTCATCAACCTCTACCTGCTTTTAGTTTGATGGACAAATATATCAACAAATCAGAGGAACCTCCATACGTCTCAGGACTCATATCAGAAACAGTAAATGCTATAGTGAACTATAGAAATTATAGCACTCCCACACATAACAACCAAAATACAGACCTGATGAGTAGATACCTTTCTCAAAATAAAGGAACAACTAGAGAAGGCACAACAATGAATCCACAGCATCTTCAAATGAATAAAGTTCACAAGGGAAGGGACAATAAAAAGCTAAGGAGGAAACAGAAAGCAGAATACATTGTGTCCAATAGCCAGCATGTATGTAAGCAGGGATTAGCACCTGACAAACAAACAAGCAGAAACCAATATCTTAAGGAATTACCAATAAGAAAAGTACACCACACCAATAACTGGCAGAGCAAGCCACCGGTATGCCCTTGTTCATGGGCATACTGGCAAGGAAAAAATGCTTTAAAAAATGAAATAAAGAGGGTCCAACAATCGCGCGGCTCATAGCTGATACGCGCAATAGTTTTTCACTTTTTAATGCATTGTTTTCCTGCCATTTCAGGAGAATAGGTAGGAAAAAAATGCTTTAAAAAGTGGGAGAAAGTTGGCCATGTCCACCCGGTCCCATGACCCCCCCCCCTTCCCAGCCACGCCCACAGAACCAGTGGCAAAAAAAATTAGATTTCACCACTGCTTAAATGTCTAAAAAAGCTAATTTTAGTGAGTCTACAAGAAATGCAGCATATATATGTAGCTCAAGGTAATCAGTTCCCAATAATAACAGTAATGCAATATCTATATACATAAAAATGTAAAATAGTTTGTACGAATCCACTAATCTCAAAAACTACTGGGCCGATTTACACCAAACTTTCACACAATGTTCACAAGGACTTCTGATAATAGAATACGTACTCATTTTCTGCCTAGCATACGTGTGTCACTAGAAGATCTCCAAGGTCCCTTCCAACTCTGCTATTGTATTATTGTATTACAGTAGGTAGGTAGATAGGGGAATAGAGAGAGAGGGAGAAATACAGTTTAATAAAAGAGGGACCAGGGGAGACAGGATAGCAGCCTTCCAATATCTCAGGGGTTGCCACAAAGAAGAGGGAGTCAAACTATTCTCCAAAGCACCTGAGGACAGAACAAGAAGCAATGGGTGCAAACTAATCAAGGAGAGAAGCAACTTAGAACTGAGGAGAAATTTCCTGACAGTTAGAACAATTAACCAGTGGAACAGCTTGCCTCCAGAAGTTGTGAATGCCCCAACACTGCAAGTCTTCAAGAAGATGTTGGATAGCCATTTGTCTGAAATGGTATAGGGCAGTGATGGCTAACCTTTTTTTGGCTCGCGTGCCAAAAGCAGGGGGAGTGCAGGGGCGATGTGCCCAGGTGTGCCACATCCATAATGCTATGTGCATGAACCCCTGTATTTGGCATGCTTTTTACGTCCTCCCCAGGCTCCAGAGGCTTTATAGGAGCCTGGGGAGGGTAAAAACAGCCTTCCCCCACCTCCAAAGGGCAAAAAATGGCCTCAAAAGAAGGCCTAAATCAGCTGGCCAGGGCACACATACACACTGAAGCTGACAGGGCAATGCCTTGCGTGGCCTAAGAAATGGTTCCGTGTGCCACCTGTGGCACCCGTGCCATAGGTTCGCCATCATGGGTATAGGGCTTCCTGCCTAGGCAGAGAGTTGGACTAGATGACCTCCAAGGTCCCTTCCAACTCTGCTATTGTATTATTGTATTACAGTAGGTAGGTAGATAGAGAGATAGATAGAGAGGGAGAAATAAGGTAGGTAAGTAGGTGGATAGATAGATAGGAAAAAACACGGTAGGTAGGTAGGTAGGTAGGTAGGTAGGTAGGTAGGTAGGTAGGTAGGTAGGGTGATAGATAGAGAGGGAGAACTACAGTAGGGAGGGAGGGAGGGAGAGAAAGGAAGAAATATAGTAGGTAGGTAGGGGATAGATAAATAGGGAGAAATACAGTAGGTAGGTAGAGGGATAGATAGAGAGGGAGAAATACAGTAGGTAGGTAGGTAGGTAGGTAGAGGGAGAAAGGAAGAAATATAGTAGGTAGGTAGGTGGATAGATAGGGAGAAATACAGTAGGTAGGTAGGTAGGTAGGTAGGTGGATAGATAGGGAGAAATACAGTAGGTAGGTAGGTAGAGGGATAGAGAGGGATAAATACAGTAAGTAGGCAGGTAGGTAGATAGGGGGATAGATAGAGAGGGAGAAATACAGTAGGTAGGTAGAGGGAGAAAGCAAGAAATATAGTAGGTAGGTAAGTAGAGGGATAGACAGGGAGAAATACTGTAGGTAGGTAGGTAGGTAGGTGTATAGATAGATAGCGAGAAATACAGTAGGTAGGTAGGTAGGTAGAGGAATAGAGAGAGAGGGAGAACTACAGTAGGTAGGTAGGTAGAGGGATAGAGAGGAGGAAATACAGTAGGTAGGTAGGTAGGTAGAGGGAGAAAGGAAGAAATATGGTAGGTAGGTAGGTAGAGGGATAGATAGAGAGGGAGAAATACAGTAGGTAGGTAGGTTGGGGGTTATATGGTGGTTGTGTGTATATGTGCAGGTGTAGATCTACACACAGATTGGTTGGCCATTTAACCAGACTGGGCCACAGCAACGCATGGCCAGGTGTAGCTAGTACTATATAAACATGGAAATAACTCTTCCTGGCCCAGTTAGCTGCAGTCATTGCATCCTATATTTTCTTGGAAGTAAGCCTTGTATATCTATATTTTTGTTCGGAGAAAAGTGAAATGTTGCATTTGAGTGAGTTTTCCTTCAAAAGATTTAGGAGTCAAATGTAGAACACCTAGTCTGGGGGTGCAAATTAAACTATCCATGTTTTAAACAAATCCACGTTCTTTCTTTGCTTACTGGATCAGCATCTGAGTTACTAGAGTGAAGCTTTTTTGCAGTGCCAAAAGTTCTCTCTAAATCTGGCATGTATTGGTTGATAACACATCCCAACAATTGAATATACAAGACAAGGTGACTGTTTAGTTTTCAACAGTGGTATTTCTTGTTCTCTTGCCATAGAAGCCAGGAGCTTGTATGCATCTATTTTGAGAGCACATTTTACTCTAGGCATAAAATAAAATGCCTTTTCTACATCACTACAGTTGGTGTTTTCAGTTATGACACCTCTGAGGAAGAGATGCAAGAAAATGCCTTTGGGTGTGTATTTTTTGAAGTTGTTTGCTTCCGTGGCGTTGAATCGCCCAGGTACTCATAGTACTTTCCTAAGCTTGCACTGATGGAGGTCAGTTGTCAACCAGACAAAGAGCCCTGAATTAATATATGTGCAACTTAAGGGCATGACAGAGGTGATGCTTCCTCTTAGAACATTGCTCAGGCAGTTTCACTTGAAACAAACAGCATTCCTGTTGCTCCAGGGAACATTAGTTGAGGGAATGAGGACAGCGGCAGTGCAGAAAAAGCAAAGTTTGGACAAGTTGCAGTTATGAGAGAAATGGAAAGAGAATGGTTTTGGATCTTAACTGAGTGAGCTGTCCTGCAAGTTATTCTCTTAAGCAAGGCGGGTCAAGGTGCCGTAGGTTATTTTGGGTGGGGCACAAATAGTACAGATATGCCTGCAATAGGACGTAAAAGACACCTCTGTTCATTAACACATCAGAATTTAATAAGTACAATGTCAAACAGGACAAAAACTATTTCTGTATTTTTAATTACTGAAATTAACAGAATACGCCACGAACTTCTACAGCTACTGCTTCTCTCCTTTTCCAAACCAGAAGGCCTGATTTCTGCATTCCTATTAACTTTATCCTATAAATGACCTTGCAAGGAGAGTGATTCTAGAGGCTAAGTGAAACAATGTCTATTTTCTGAAGCTGTAGGCTAGGTTTTATTAATGTAACGTCTAAGATCTTTGAAGTTGTGACTTTACCAGGAAAATCACAATCTCCCAAACCTTTATTCATAATGGGTATGACTTCCAGGGGGAACAGAATGCCTGCTGTGCTAATTATTTCAATTATCAGCTAGTACTAAAATACGTAATGGATTTTCTCTGCCTCAACAGGTAAAAGGTATGACATTATGGAAGTTAATTCTGATGTTCTGAACTTGATCTCCTATGCTACCCAGGAGAGATTAAGAGGACTTCTAGAAAAACTAACTTTAATTGCTCAACATCGTATAAGGACCTATAAGGTAAAAATAATGATTGCCAAGTTTCAGTTCATCCTTTTAAAATAACTGGTACCCTGGAATGATTCATCTTAATTTAACCTGAAGAATTTATGCTCATGGGACCTGGATCATACACACTGTGAAAAATATTGATAAAACAAACTGTATTCATTGATGGGAAGGCGCAAAAGACTTCTGCAGACTCCTAATCGTTTTGCTTTTATTTGTAGGGAGACAAAAGTGCATTAACCATTGTAATCACTAAGGATGGCATGTTTTGCTTGGATAAGGTCTGGCAATATAGCAATTGAGCATAATCATATAGCAATAGCATTAGAATTATATACAGCTTCATAGTGCTGTTACAGCTCTCTCTAAGCGGTTTACAGAGTCAGCATATTGCCCCCAACAATCCTTATTTTACCCACCTCAGAAGGATGGAAGGATGAGTCAACCTTGAGCCGGTGAGATTTGAAGTGCTGAACTGACTCTAGCAGTTGAAATACTGCACTCTAACCACTGTGCCATTTCGGCTCTATGGAAATTTAAATATGTAAACAGATTTTTTCCCTCCCCTTTGATTAAGTAAAGCATCCATTTTATTTCAGTAGTATTCCATACAGTTACTTGGGATTTTTTTGATTAAGATAAAGATAGGCCAGCTGCATCCTTCAGAATCCATAGGAGTTGGGCACCAATAGATTTAAATAAATAAATAGCCTTCATCTAATTTTAATCGATTTGCAATCGATTAAAATCTCTGACAAAATCTATTCTGCCCTTTCCCTTTGACAGAGAAAGGTACAGATAGCCTCTTATAGCCACTCATTTAGCGACCCTTCTAAGTTACAATGGCACTGGAAAAGCAGTCCTTGCTGTTATTACCATTAAAGACTCCTCACAATCAAAAATTCATGCACCTTGCAACTGGCATGTATGATGTTTACGCATTCTGGGGTCTTATGATCAACATTTACATTTTTCCCAGCTGGCTTCAGACAAGCAAAGGCAATGGGATAAATTGGATCCATCTAATATTGAATTCCAGTAATTCACTTAAGAACCATGGCAAAAAAGGTTGTAAAATCAAATATGACTTTCTTAATTGCTTTGCTTAGCAACTGAAATTCTGGACCCAGTTGTAGTCATAAGTGGGGGAAAAATCAAATATTATGTATATTTAAATGGGCTATGAGACACTTATAATTAACCAATTCCATAACTTTTTCCTAAATAGTTCACCTCTGCCTTTTTACATTTGACTTGTTTTGAAGTTAGACACTTGATTTGATTTGATTTGATTTATTTAGATTTATAAAACCGCGCCTCTCTCCCCGAAGGAACTCGGGGCGGTGCACAGGAATTAAAAGACATATAAAACATATAAAACATCAATAAATATTAAAACCAAATTAAATAATGTTCATCCTGTGCTAAAAATCTTAAAATCTTAAAAACTATTTTCCCCTAAGATCCAAATAAAACAGATTAGGCTTCAGACTACAGGCTAGGTGAGATGGATTAGGCCAGGTCGGCCTGATGGAAAAAGTAGGACTTCAACTTTTGGCAGAAGGAGTGGAGGTCCGTGGTTGTTCTAAGTTCGGGGAGTAGGTCGTTCCAGAGGGTTGGGCCCGCCACAGAGAAGGCCCTTTCCCTGGGCGTCACCTGCTGGCATTGCCTGGTGGACGGCACCCAGAGTAGTCCCTCTCTGTGGGAGCGAATCGGCCGAAGGGGTGTATGAGGTAGGATACGATCCCGCAGATAGCTAGGCCCCATGCCATGGAGCGCTTTAAAGATGGTAGTCAGCACCTTGAAGCGCACCCGAAAGGTCACAGGCAGCCAGTGCAGCTCGCGCAGGAGCGGTGTTACGTGGGAATGCCTAGAGGCTCCCAAAATTGCCCGCGCGGGGAACTTGAAATCATGTTTGCGAATTTTTGCTATCACAAGAATGCTTTTTCAGAAAACCTTTATTTTTAGTATTAACTGCAGCTGCCTTTATTTAAAAATCCAATGAGCCCACTTATATGGCAGTTAGAACAATGAGACTACAGAGCTGTTTTTGAAGTTTCTGCCAGGGATTTTCCCAGGAATGGCTCTACTTGCAAATGAAAGACAAGTTATATTCAAGTGCCACAAAGGGATATGCAAGTGAATAAAAAATTGAATTCATTATGAATAAAGGGCATCTGTACTTTAAATGCTTCCAGAAAAAGCCACATTAGCTATATTAAGTGATTTGTCCGATATGTAGGTGTTTATCTCTAAAAAAGTTCTTATGTTCGATGGTTGACGAATTACTATATTCCATGTTGTTTTTTAAGGAAATAGATCCTTATGTTGTAGAATTTTGTTGTGCATGTAACAAATTATGCATTTGCTTTTTTCCCTTTTTCTACAAGGGGAATGACAAGTACAATTTATCTAATGATACGCGGTCTCAGCTTCAGTTTCTTGAAAAATTGGATCAAGTTGAGAAACAGAGGAAAGATGAAGAAGAAAAAGAACTGTTGCTCCGAGCAGCCAAGGTGAGAGAATTTAGAAGGCAAGGAATGGCAGCAGAAATATTTTTCCCTTTATTTTCATTGTTGGGACTATTTTACCTCTTCTTCTCTCTCTATTAAAGGATATAATTTTTAAAACTTGCTGCAGAAAGAATGATAGTTTGAATCTGTTCTATGTAGTAAATGTCAATAACTAGGCAGGCAGAAAAATTGCCCCCCCTCTCCTGTCGCCAAGTAGGGGTAATTTCTGGAGTTTCCCGTGAAAGAAAGTGGATTCTCCTTAAGACTTCCTAATTAATGAAAAAGGTAAATTATACAGGTAGTCCTCGACTTACAATAATTCATTTAGGGACCATTCAAAGTTACATTATTGAAAAAAGTGACTTATGACCATTTTTCACACTTCCAACCATTGCAGCATTCCCATGGTCACATGATCAAAATTCAGATGCTTGGCAGCTGACTCATATTTATGACGGTTGTAGTGTCCTGGAATTGTGTAATCATCTTTTGCAACCTTCTGACAAGCAAAGTCAATGGGTCAACCAGATTCACTGAAAAACCATGTTGCTCACTTAACAATTGCAATGACTCACTTAACAATGACTGTGGCAAGAAAGGCTGAAAAATGGGGCAAAACTCACTTAACAACTATCTCATTTAGCAACATAAATTTTTGGGCTCAATTGTGATCGTACGTTGAGGACCACCTTACCAGAAAACTGAAGTTAATGTATCTAAAAATAGGCGAGAACATGAAAATCCGTGGTTCCCAACCTGCGGCCCAGGCCCCACCGGGGGGGGGGGGGATTTGATTTTTTAATGGGGGCAATTTGAAGCTTGTTTAAACCAAGTTAATGGACTTTTAGACTCCCTCCGTGTGAGTTCACTTTTGAGTAAAGTAAGAATTATATGTCATGGGGGGGGGGGTAGGGGGGGCATCAGGATTTTAGATATGCTTAGGTGGGGCATGTCCAAAAAAAGGTTGGGAACCACTGATGTAAATAGAGTGGCAGGCAAATCCCAGGAAGTAGTTAAATTATTATTAAAGCAAACTATGGTTCAGCCTCAAGAAAATAGCCCATGGAACACTTCTTCTTAATTCTGGAAGTGTTGGGTTGGATGGAAATTTGATGCTGGTGGGAACTCATGGTACCAAGAGGCATAAGTTGAAATTAACAGCTTCCAGTTAGCCAGCGGGGCGGATTCCCTTCTGCACAGGATCATGGTCCCACTTCCTTCCCATAAAATAGGTCAGTGTGGCATTCCCCATCTTACAGGTGTCAGGGTCTGTCTGGCCCTCAGCCAGCTTTTGCAGACTTACTAAGAACATCTGCTGGCTGATCATCTATATTGACCTCGTGGCAGATACATTTTAACCGATTATCACAACCCGTATAAACGGCTCTTATTTTTAAATCTACCTCATTCTGAAATAAGGGAGTTTAAAATTAGCCCCCCCTAAGGCAAGCCTACTGTATTATTCAAGCAGAACATGGGGTTAGAGCTTTCTTTCCCCCCCACCCCCACCCCCCTTCTGCCTTTCTTTTCCTTTTCTCTCCCCAAGTGTCTGCTCCTGACATGAACATCATCATGCCTACGCTGGACCTGACGGACAACGTTAGCATCATTTTTAGTTCAAGCTTCCTCTGGGCTACAAGCAAGGCAACCGTCCCTGATGAAAGGATGTTTGGGCACGGAGGGGGTGGGGTAGGGAGAACCAAGCCAGCCAGCTTGCGGCACGAAGCCCCTCGAGCTAAGATTTCCAATCAGAACAAAAAAAAATGTAGCTGATTAAATATTTAAGGATAATGTTTGTATTTTGGGTAACTTCCATTACATTTCTTTCCCTCCCTCCCTCTTTTTTTTAATAGAGCCGTTGCAATAAAGAAGATACAGAGCAGCTGCGTTTAAAGCAGAAAGCAAAAGAGGTACGACTTTCAAGTTACCAGGTTTGGCTTCATGTTAGGAGGCGAGGGTTGGCAGGCCTCCCCTGGCAATTAGGTCAGGGTTTATTTTGCTGTTGCATACCATTTGTGGAGGCCTTGGGGAAGGACAGGAACTGCTGCAGGCAAGGGCAACGCTTCAAATGAGGCCAGTGAATTATCAGCTCTTAACACTTTACTTTCAGAGTTCACAAATAACTATTTCTAAGCAGAGCCCAACTACGGCCATGGATAGGACTATAATGTGGGATTAGGAAAAAGGGAGGAAGACACTTTAAGATTTAGCATCTGGGACTGTACAATAGCCTACATTTTTCCAGGGTAATTGTTCGTTTTGTAAATCTGATACTGCTTATAATTCTTTGGCTGGGAGGTGGTACTGGGATTTAGTTTTAAATGGAAAACGCCTCTGGCTTTTAATTTTCTGGGCCCAGCAGTTTTCTGTTCTGGAATGGAGCCCTTGTTTCACACAGTTCATGTTTAGCTGCAGGGGTTTTAGTTTATAGCTTAGACTGGTTAAGCTGTTACTCCCAGAGGCCTCTGCATAGCAACTGCAGAAATCAACAAATAAGTTCATTTATGTCTGCTGCAGCCTCCTCTCAGTAGCTGACTTTTTACATTTCCCAATATCCATTTCCTGACTTTTTTAGCCGGAGAGAAAAAAGCTCCACTAATTGGAGCTTATTTTAATTGAGCCTTAATATTGGATCTCGCTGGAGTTGCCCCCAGAGCTACTGGGAACAGAATTAAATGAAAATACCTAAGGTTGAAAACTCTGTGAGTGAGGGTTTTTTTTTTAACTTGACCTACAGATTCTTTCCCCCCCACTGAATAAATCAAGCCTGTTCGCATTTCTGATTAAGGATCTGACAGAAAACAATAATAAAGACAATTGAGGTGGGAGATGTGTGATACTGAGCTTAAGAAATTGGTTTCTATAGTTACTTGAGTGATTCTGTGCCATTTAAAAAAAAAAAAAGATCTTTGTACTAAATGAGTGATTTTTCTCAGCAACCTTTTTCTTGACTGTGCCTCTTGAACTATGAAATTTGTTGTTGCTTAACATTGCTACGGTTGGCTTCTAGATGCCAATAGAAGCAGCGGTGGGTTATTTATGAATGCTTTAAAAGCCCTTATTGCTTGGATTAATGTAAGAGGTGAGGCAAAATAAATAGCAATCCAGTAAAATGGTCGGGAAATCAATGCACCAGTTTCCAGCCAAAGTAAAGAAGATGCGAAGGAGGGAAGAAGTAAAAGGTGCATGCCATTCTTTCAGATGGGCTTCTGCACGTTGCCAACTTTAACAAACGTGACCTGGTCTTTGGGTTTCATTGGTCTCCATTAAGATCTGCAAAGCATTCTGTGGGGGGCACCATTTGGCTTCACAAGTTTCTTTCCGAACAAGCCAATCTAAACATTCTAAGGCAGGGGTCTCCAACCTTTGCAACTTTAAGTCTGAAGGACTTCAGCTCCCAGAATTCTCCAGCCAGCAAAGCTGGCTGGAGAACTCTGGGAGCTGAAGTCCTTCAGACTTAAAGTTGCAAAGGTTGGAGACCCCTGTTCTAAGGGATGGTTTGTGAACTGATCGAAGTCAGTAGACTGGAATTAGGTAATGTAGGACATTCCAGAATAAAAAAAAACCAGAGTTCTCAGGCCAGATCATGCCATTATAGAGCATATGCCTGTTACCATATAATTGAAACACCTTGTACCGCTTGTTCATATTGGTCGCTCTTAAAAATATTCCTGGCAGTGTACGTGACCTACGTTTTATTACAGTAACCCTATGTTAGGGATTTCCAAACATGACAACTTTAAGACTTGTGGGCTTCAACTCCCAGAATTCCTCAGCCACCCAGGTTGGAGACCCCCTGCTTTATATGATAAACTAGCCTGACGAGCATTGCTGGATCAATGTACTGTTGTGTCCAAAAAAAATATCTCTCTACTTTTATGAATTTACAGTGTGAAATCCATGATAAGGAAAATCAGGAGGGGCACATGATATACTTGTATCTAAGCATCGGTAACTATCAGGGTATAAAGAATCAGGGGGTTGATCAAAGGCTAGACAGGGGAACTCAGCACAGAACAAATTATACTAATTTAGTTGAAAAATGACATCTTGCTGAAGATGATTGTGGAATATTTGAAGAAAGAAAATGACCTGTCGTGTCAGATATTGTTTATGTAGGTAATAAAATGCAGATAAGCCTGAGGTAGCACCCCTTTCCTCCAGGATAAAATAGCTGAATGAAATAAAGGAAAGGTTTCACCTGTCCATTCATGTCCGACTTTATGAGGTGATACTCATCTCCCTTTCTTAGTTGAGGGAGCCAGTGTTGTCCAAAGACACTTCTGTGGGCACATGGTCAGCATTTCTATATGCCATGGCTTAGAGAAAGCTGTTACCTTCACAACAAAGTACTTATTTATCTACTTGCATTTGCATCAGGGATGGATTGCTGCCGGCGTTGCTGTCTGTTCGCTTCACACGCGCTTTGCTGATGTGCAGAACATGAAAAAATTACTGAAAAACACTGGAGAACCGGTTCGGGGGCGTGGCCAGCCTGGGCCACTGCTGTTTCTGTGACCCAAGCCAAAATACCACTAGTGGTTCGCCCGAACTCAGCAAAACCAGTAGCAACCTACCTCTGATTTGCATGTCTTTGAATTGCTAAGTAGGCAGGAGCTGGGGCAAGGGCAGGCGTTCATCTCATCACATGGCACTTGGGTCTCAGACCTGGGCTGTCAGCTTTCCACTTTACAAGCTTAGTGTATATTTAACTGCGGTTCATACAAGAAATGTGACAGGTATCAAGATTTTGATATTATGGCCAAGATTTTTAAGGCCATAAAAAATAGCTGATCCCTATTATACAATATGCTGTTATCTACATTAAGATGCAACAAAACTATCCAAGTTTTTTCATTACTATATTCAGAAGCAGAATTATTAGGCAGCTATAACTGAATAGACCATCATATCCCTGTTTAGGAAATATGTCTAAGTCTGTGTTCATATTAATTCCATTAACTGAGTCAGTGTGTTAATAGCGGTTAAGGAAAGATCCTCCATTTAAATTCTCTGATTGCGGTGCTCAGTATGTGCCTTTGCCAGTTACTTCACAATTTGCTTGGGTAAGATAACAAGCTGCTTCCACTTAGGAAATCTGGGTGTAAATGTAGTCATAATAGTGTTAATAGTTGTGCTATCTTTTTAAAGTAGAAAACTAGGTAGGTCTCATGCAGAATAAACGGTCCCAGTCAGCTTGTGCAGAGAAAAAGAAGATGGTTGGATTTACATTTTTTTGTCTTTATTATGTTTGATAGTGGAACACTATTTTGGATAGCAGTGGATTCTCCTTGGTCATTTATTGAGGATGCTATGGTCATCAATTCCAAGGGCCTTCTCAAGATTTCTGTTCTGTGTTTCTAGATTCCAATGGACAATTTTCACCATTGGTGGGATCCTACTGGTTTAACAACTGGTTTGGTTTGCGCGCACATGTCCCTTTCGCGGGCTGCACGTGCATGCAGTTTTGAGAAAACCTACCTTCCACATTACTGCTGGGGAAGAAAACATCTGAGGCGCAGCAGTCCGCTTTGCCACATGACTTAACTGAGAGGATATACCGTAATTTGTGGGCCCAGGTTTTGAAGAGGCAATTTTTTTTAAAAAGTAGGTAGGTAGATCGAGGGAGGGAGGGAGGGGGAGAGAGAGAGAGAGAGAGAGGGCGATAGAGAGAGAGAGATACAATTAGTAGGTAGGGAGAGAGAGTGTGTAGATAGGTAGGTAGGTAGAGGGAGAGAGAGAAATAGAGAGAGGGGGGGTAGGTTGGTAGGTAGAGTGATAGAAAAATAGAGAAAGAAATACAGTAGATAGGTAGGGGGAGAGAAAGTAGGTAGTAGGTATAGAGGGGGCGAGAGAGAGAGAGAAAATACAGTAGGTAGGTAGGGAGAGAGTAGGTAGGTAGGTAGAGGGGGAGAGAAAGAGAGAGAAATACAGTAGGTATGTAGGGGGAGAGAGAGTGTGTGTGTAGATAGGTAGTAGGTAGAGAGATAGAGAGAAAAATAGAGAGAGAGAAATACAGTAGATAGGTAGGGGGAGAGAAAGTAGGTAGGTATAGAGGGGGCGAGAGAGAGAAAAAAAATACAGTAGGTAGGTAGGGAGAGAGTAGGTAGGTAGGTAAGTAGATGTTTCCAGGTGTATTTATGCATGTGCTGGAGAAGGAAATCGCTGATAACCTGTAGCATCTAAAACTGCTGGCACAGCACTTGAGCAATGTAATTCTCATCAACCACTCTAATTAATTCTGAAAGGGGGGGGGTTGCACTCTGCAAACCTCTCAAAAACTGCCTGTTTTTTGCGAAAACTGGCCCATTTTTTTTCAAATAAAAGGCATGAATAGCCTTGGGGGGGAGGGCTTGCAGAGTACTCCGGAGGGGGCATAAACAAGCAAAAATGGCCCGTTTTTTTCAAAAGCGGAACGTTTTTTGTCAAAACATATTGCATGTGTAGCCTTATGGAGGCTTGTAGAGGGCTTCTGAGGGTTGGGGTGGGGCAAAATTCAGCAAAAAAACAGCCCTGGGCTGTTCTTTGCTCATTTCTGCCCTCCCCAGCCCCAGGAACTCTTTGAAAGGCTTCCATAAGGCTATGCACAGCCATTTTGATGAAGTGGGCGGGGCTTCAGGAGGCAAAAAAATGCTGTATTTGGTGTATAAGAGGCACTCAGATTTTCAGCCTCTTTTTAGAGAGGCGACATACTCTGAAAAATATGGTAGGTCAGTAAAACGCAAGGGTGGTGGCCCAAACTGATCATCGGAGCTACTGGTTCGCCTGAACCGGTCTGAACCGGTAGAATTGTCACCCTGTACATGTGAAGATATCAGGTTGGGGAAGGCTGTATCAAGAACACTATTTCTAGATGCAATTAACTGCTGTAAGACAGAATTATTTAGAATGAAGCTGATATAGGGAGCAGTGACCATGATTTTAATACCAGAAAATTTCAAAAATCTAGTTCAAGATATAAATATAGCTAAACCATTGGGGAGTAATACTTGCATTAGCACCGAGCTTTAACTTTAATGTAATTGGAAAGGTGCCTAGAAGGTTCAATATGCACACATCACATTTCAAAATGTAACAATTTTTTAAATAAAATAATTTTAATTATAAAGTTCTTCATATTCCATACATGCAGAAACTTCTACATACAAAGTTGCATATAGTAATAACACTTAGCAATAGAACTTGCATACAACTTCATAGTGCTCTTCAGTAAGAAGTTTACAGAGTCAGCATATTGCCTCCAACAATCTGGGTCCACATTACCAATTCAGAAGGATGGACGGCTAAGTCAACCTTGAGCCAGTCAAGATTGAACTCCTGGCAGTGGTTAGAGTGAGCCTGAAATGCTGCATTCTAACCATTGCGCCACCAAAGTTCCAACATATTTAGGAAACCTGCAAGTTTTATTAAAAGCTTCTACAATAGGGAATTTTTTAAAAATTATATCACAAATTAGGATTATTAACTAATTCAGAAGATGATAAAATATGTAAATACTAAAGTCATTAAGTATAATGATGAAAAAGTTATCTTTTAAAAAATACAAATGAACAGATTTTCTGGAAAAAAAACTAATACAAATTGACATGAGGAAAGAACTGAAAATGGAAATGCATTTCAAGAAACAATATTTTTATTGTTTATCTGGACTCGCGCCAGTCCGGCTTTCGGCCTGGGCACAGCACGGAGACGGCATTGGTTGCGTTGGTCGATGATCTCTGGAGGGCCCGGGATAGGGGTTGCTCATCTATCCTGGTCCTGTTAGATCTCTCAGCGGCTTTTGATACCATCCCGGTTGGAGGGGTTGGGGGTGGGGGGGTACCGTTTTATGGTGGTTCTCCTATCTCTCCGACCGGTCACAGTTTGTGTTGGCAGGGGGGCAGAGGTCGACTTTGAGGCGCCTCACTTGTGGGGTCCCACAGGGGTCAGTCCTCTCGCCCCTCCTGTTTAACATTTACATGAAGCCGCTGGGCGAGATCATCCGTGGTTTTGGGGTACAGTTCCATCAGTACGCTGATGATACTCAGCTGTACATCTCTACCCCGGACCACCCCAACGATGCCGTGGAAGTGATGTCCCAATGTCTGGAGGCCCTGCGAGTCTGGCTGGGGAGGAACAGGCTCTGACTCAACCCATCCAAGACCGAGTGGCTGTGCCTTCCGGTGTCACGGTATAGCCAGCTGATGCCATCTCTGGCTATTGGGGGCGAGGCATTGGCCCCCACAGAGAGGGCTTGCAACTTGGGCATCCTCCTGGACTCTCGGCTGTCTCTAGAAGATCACATGACGGCCGTGGCCAGGGGGGCTTTCTATCAGGTTCGCCTGATATTGCAGTTGCGCCCCTTTCTGGATCGTGATGCCTTACGCACGGTCACTCAAGCCCTCGTCACTTCCCGCCTGGACTTTTGTAATGCTGTTTTCATGGGGCTTCCCTTGAGGTGCACCCGGAGGCTCCAGTTGGTCCAGAATGCGGCTGCGCAGGGGATTTTGGGAGCATCTAGATGTTCCCATTTGACACCTCTCCTGCGTGAGCTGCACTGGCTGCCTGTGGCTTTCTGGGTGTGCTTCAAGATATTAGTGACCACCTTTAAAGCGCTCCATGGCAAGGGACCTGGTTATCTGCAAGACCGCCTCCTGCTACCAAATACCTCCCACCGCCCAGTTCGCTCCCACAGAGAAGGTCTCCTCAGGGTGCCGTTGGCCAGACAATGTCGGCTGGCGATCCCCAGGGGGAGAGCCTTCTCTGTGGCAGCCCCTGCCCTTTGGAATGACCTACCCCCTGAACTACGTACCATCACAGACCTACATCTCTTCCGTCGAGCCCTGAAGACACATTTATTTCGTGCTGCCGGTCTCTCATAGTTTTTAATTGATTTTAGTATGGGGTTTTAACTGCAGACCAATACATTTAAATAAATAAATAAATAAATAAATAAATATAATATAATATAATATAAATAAATAAATAATAAAATAAATAAAAATAAATAAAAATAAATATAAATAAATAAATAAATAAATATAAATAAATATAAATAATAAATAAATAAATAAATTTATTTAATACATTTTAATATATCATTTTAGCTTGTGTACTACCTATTTTTACTATGGCTGTGCACCGCCCTGAGTCCCGGAAGGTAGAAGGGCGGTATATAAATTGAATAAATTGAATTGAATTGAATTGAATTTTTAAGAGAAACAGAACCAAGAAGTTATGAAGGGCTTTTAAACATTTTGGGTATCAAAGGGAAAAGGAAGATTGACATTGTCCATCTGTTGCTTCTATTAGTTGTTAATGTTTGGCTTTTATTGCTGTTCTGCCCTTTTGGCTTAAAGGTTCTTGTGGTTTTATTTGTGTTTTTAGCAACTTGGAGGAACGTGCAGAATTAACAATATATCACAGAAGTGAGTATACCCCCCTCACATTTTGTAAATATTTAAGTATATATTTTCAGCAGTGTAAATATTAATGGCTGTGTGTTGCGTTCTTCTGAGGGTACAGCACATTTAGGCTGTTATACAAACTTCCTACTCATTACTTTACATTGTAGCCAAGTGTCATTTCCTCAGTGTTGTCACATAAAAAAATATACTTAAATATTTACAAAATGTAAAGCATATCTAATATGTTTCTCTCCCATAAACCATGAATGCCTTTTTAAAAAACTATAAGTTACTCGATATACCCTTTTTAAACAGTTATTTCAGGCTCATTGTACGAAGAAGACAATACAGGTAGTCCTTGACTTCCAGCAGTTCATTTAATGACCGTTCAAAGTTACGACGACACTGGAAAAAGTGTCACATAAGGGTGACTTATGACCCTTTTTCACAATTACGATCTTTGCAGCCCATCCATGATCATGTGATCAAAACTCAATTGCTTGGCAACTGACTCATATTTATGACCATCGCTGTGTCCTGGTGTCATGTGATTCCCCTTTTGTGGCCTTTGGACAAGCAAAGTTCAATGGGGGAGCCAGATTCACTTAACAACCGGGTTACTCATTTATCAACTGCAGTGATTTCACTTAACAATCGAAGCAAGAAAGGTTGTGAAATGAGGCAAAATTCACTTAACAAATGTCTCACCTAACAACTGCATTTTGGGGCTCAGTTGTGGTCATACGTCGAGAACTACCTGTACAACATTCAAGTGCTAAGAGAACACTGGTTGTTTTATGTTATACGCAGACAGATGGAATCCTTGCAGAAGATTTCCCAGACAATACATGGTAGCAGTAACCAATGACCGGGAGTTGATGATGACGTATTTCTTCTTCTTTGGGGAAAAAATGAATGTGTTTTTAGGTCAACTTTAGATAATGGAAAAGTAGCATAGTTTTTCCAAGATAGCATGCAGCACCTTTTCCCAAGTCTCCATCAGATGGCACTGGCCTTTCATTTGCTTGAACTAGTTTTCTTAATCTGTGTGACTCCATACTTTACTTGCAAAACACACGTTAAAGCATAACATAACCTTTGTGCTGTGAACTCTAAAAATGTTAATGCATGTGTTAAATCAGGGGTCCCCAACCTTTGGAACTTTAAGTCTGAAGGACTTCAGCTCCCAGACTTCTCCAGCCAGCTTTGCTGGCTGGAGAATTCTGGGAGCTGAAGTCCTTCAGACTTAAAGTTCCAAAGGTTGGAAACCCATGTGTTAAATGACATTAAAAAAGATTACTTCTACAATATGGATGTTCATTGCCTCTCTTTGAGCCCCTATGAATATTCTACTCTCTAAGGATCTGCCAAATTCTTTCCCTGTTCAGTACCATCGAATTCATACTTTTGTTTATTATACACAATGTCTCCATTAAGCAGATAGGAGTTTCCTACTCATCTTTAGTATCACAGTTAGTCCCTGTTTCTTTTATGTTTATTTGCTGTCTTCACTGGGGTAAGTGCACTTCAGCTTTGTAGGGTTTGCTTTCTTATGTTCTTCAGAATCTGAGATTGCTTGAAACCTTTGCAGATCCTCTTCCATTTTCCACAATATGACTTGTTGATTTCCTCTGAGTTGCAAAATGCTTGTTCCTATATTGGTGCTATTGCAAACAACTTTCTCCCCATCGTGATAGCTAATCAATTATTCTTTTCAGCTTCAGTCAGTCTTTTGAATCTTTTCAGAATGCCAGCAATGATAGTCTGAAAAGAAATTTAGGTGTTCCATAAAACAGCTGGTATTAAAAATATGATTGCAAATGACCTCCAAGGTTCCCTTCCAATTGGATTAATTGCATTATTATACAATTAAATATACAATCAAAATCAAATATTTAATTATCTATTTTAATCTATCTGCATTGATCACAAACGTTAATAGAAGTAAAATGTTGCTTTAAAATTTTACTCTTTAATGGTTTGAAAATATTTTTTACCTATTTAACTGGGGTAGCTTTAGAAACGTAGTTAAAATATTAGGGGATGTAAGCATGCTACAGTAGGGGAGGATTCTGTAGGAGGACAAAGAATACAAAGATACATTTGTAAGACAAGAAGAAAAGGTTATAAAACTGAAGATGAATAAACTGAATTTAGGGAGAGAGTTTAGCAGCTGGCCATGGAAAAACCTCACTGAAAGACTAGAGCAGGGGTTCCCAAACTTGGCAACTTGAAGACTTGTGGACTTCAACTCCCAGAATTCTCCAGCCAGCAGAGCTGGCTGGAGAATTCTGGGAGTTGAAGTCCACAAGTCTTCAAGTTGCCAAGTTTGGGAACCCCTGGACTAGAGTATTAGGTTTTTGGGTTGTAGTAGGGTTTCTAGAGATTCTTACAGAATAACGGATTTGGAAGGGACTTTGAAGGTCTTCTAGTCCAGCCCCCTGCTTAGGCAGGAAACCCTACACCACGTCTGCCTAGTTGACATACACCATTATTGCTAATTCCACATGGTGAATGGATGAAAAGGTGATGGTAAATGGTGAAAATGAGTTTAAAGGGCAGATGGACTAACCATTTTACTTGTCTAACATTTGGCTTGTGAGTGAAAAACAATAAAGAAGATTATTCAAGCTTGTAGGGTGTTCTGTATTTTTGGCACAGGATAAATGTAAGACATGTAAGATGATGTTTTAATATTCAGTTAAATCCTAATGTATCTGTCTCAAAGTCAGTTTTCTGCAGATAGTTCAGGATTTCAACTTCCAGTTTCCAGTCTAATGTTTTGTCAGTTGTAATCCAAATACATCTGGAAATCATTGATTTGGAGGAAAGCATTCCTAAAGGTGAACAAAGTCATGTTTCAGTTGACCTGGCAACAAATCTTGGTTTGTATGGACATTTTAAGCTAGCATGAGTCTTTTAGGATCAGGTAGATAGCATATTTGCACAAAAAGTAGAGGGAAGTGAAGGTAATGCAGTGAACTTTTATAAATGTGAAAAATTTAATTTGTGCAAGTTAGATTTCCCCCCCCTTATTGCTGAACAGAGCATAGTACCCTTTTAAATTCCTTTGTGTGACTGTAGCTTGGCTGCATATGCCATCTAACTATTGAGAAGGGCTTTAAAAATATACCTCTACTTTATTTGTGCTTCAGGTCAGATTAACCAAAATGGTTATTGTGTCACCTAGAAACTACTTGATTGCTTCAAGACTAGACTTTAAAACCCCTATATATTATTATTAAAAAGGCCAGGAGCAACAAAGACCGTTTTACCATTTCTGCAATGTTTTCATGGCAATTTGATCTTTACACAGGTTTTTAAAAAATCTTTGTACTTGGAGCTGATGGAAAAATCGAAGAAGGGAAATGGTTTTGAAACGCTTTCTCTATAGCTTCTGGTTGCCTTTTTTTTTTTTTTTTTTTGAGTGAATATATAAGGATGAACCTAGAAGTATTGGCTGGCTTTATGGGGACTTGCTTTATTTAGTTTAAGAACACACATCTTCCCCCATATACCTCGGTAACTGATGTTTATCACTATTAATTCTGTCAGGAGATAAAAGGCACCTAGGTGTGGCTCATATGTACAAAGGTATCATAGCTTACAACAGTATTTATATATATGAATAATATAACTATTTCAGCTTTTTATAAGCAGCTGTCAGAATGGAATCTCAGTAAATCTCAGAGCTGCCCTCTGCAAGAAGGAAGCTAAAATACCTGTAGCAAAACCAAAAGTTACAGTAAAACTTGGTGCGTAAAATATCTATTTTAAAGCAATACTTCACATTTCTTATATGATTAAAATCCTCATGGAATACTTTAATATATAATAAAGAGGGATCTTGTGAACAGTGCTGTCCAGGTTTGAGTCCAACCCAAATTTGTTTTGTTCATTTGTATGTATTATTAGGACCAATAAAACTTCCCTGCTATTTAAAGAACAGGTGAAAATGGGGGAAAAGCTGATAAAGTATAGCTTTCATTGTATTTATATTTAATTTTTCATTACTTTCTCTTACTCTTAGATGCAACAATTAGATTTTGCACAAATGCAGCAAAGGGAGGCTAATCGTGCAGCCCTGGAAGCCCTTGGGCCAAGAAAAAAGAGACCATTGGATTCATCGATTTCTTTTTCTGCACTTGAGGTTTGTAATATTATGCTTTTTTACTCTGGTGCATAATCTTCACCAGCTAACCCTTGTTTCTATTTTTGTAAAGGATATAGTCTGCTCACGGAATTCTTGTATAGTGGAATATTTTATCAGTTTCCTAGGAATCGGCCCTCTGAGCGATGTGGTGGCCTGATGGCGAAGATGGTCACCTTCCGTTGGAAGGTTGAGAGCTCAATCTATGTAGCATCAGATGTTTCTCTCCTAGTCACAAAGAGAGAAAAAATGCTGCGAACTACACATGGTGTCAGAGTGACTGGATGAAGTTGAACATTTACTGGCTGGATACCCTTATCCAGCCAGTAAATGCTCAACTTCATCCAGTCACTCTGACTCTAACCTGAATTAAGGGATTACAGGGTTGTAAAAAGAGAGGTGTTTTTAATAAGAATCAGTCCTCTATTTGGCATCTAGAGAACTGGACTTGATGGTATGGTGTTCTGTGAAAGAATTATTCCAGAAAGACTGCAGCAAAACATACTATTAAAGAAGATGTATATAAAGAAAGCTTACAGAAATGTTTATCTAGAATCTTCCTATAAAATTCTTATGGGATGTTGTACTATTGCAGTGATGGTTAACCTTTTCGGCATCGAGTGCCCAAACAGAAACGTGCATGCATGTGTGTGCACCAGAGCACCAGAAAACTGAAGGCCAGCTGGCCGGCATGTGCATACCTATTTTTTGGTTGTTTTCTGGGCTGTTTTTGGCCCAAGATCGCCTTCTGCCACTGAGAGCCTCCCACCGGCCAGTACGCTCCCATAGAGAGGGTCTCCTCATGGTGCTGTTGGCTAGTCAATGTCAACTGGCGACACCCAGGGGGAGAGTCTTCTCCGTGGGAGCACCTGTCCTCTGGAACGAATTGCCCTCGGAATTAAGAACTATCCCTGACTTACTCACCTTCCGCTGTGCTCTCAAAACCTTTTTCTTTCAACAAGCCGGGCTGGCATAAAACATGATTTTTAAATTAAAAATTTTATTAATTTTAATCAGGGTTGGTTGGGTATTTTTCACTTTTAGGCCAAAGTTTAATATGTCTTTTAAAAACTTTTTAAACTTTTATATATTTGTTTTTATTCTGGCTGTAAACCGTCCTGAGTCCTTCGGGAGTAGGGCGGTATAAAAAACCTATAAACTCAAACTCAAAAAACGGCACGGAAAATGGTCTGTTTTTTGTCCCATTTTCAGGCCATTTTGGGGCTGTATTTAGGCGGTTTTTCATCCATTTCTGGGCCATTTTGTGGGCCAAAACTGGCCTGAAAAGTGGCCTGAAAACAGCCTAAAAAGCAGCCTGAAAACAGCCCATAAAACGGCCCAAAAAAGACTACAAATGTCTGAAAATCAGGCCTTTTGGAGGCCATTTTTAGGGCATTTTCCAATGCTCCGGCACCCGCAAAGACAAGCTGGTGATGGTGCATGTGCCCACAGAGAAGGCTCTGCGTGCCACCTCTGGCACGGGTGCCACAAGTTCGCTATCACAGCACTATTGGTTTCCGAGTGTCCAAAAAAAGTTGGAATGGTCCAATAATAGAGAACACCTCTTATTCCCATTGAAAGCCCATCTACACATTGTAGAAATTTTTCAGCAGTAAGTCCTAATAAATTTGGCTGTGCTCCTAATACATTTTCATACATAACATTTTCATCTGTATCAACAGGAATCTGCTTTTTGGGGAAGCCTAGGTCAGAACATACCTAATTCTATATTTCAATACCACAATTGTGCTTACATAGCAAGAGTGGCAACGAAACCACAGAGAGAGTAATCTCAAGGTTTGCGGAAACCCCCCAAAATTAGAGGGAGAAAGAAAACTTGGTTTGAGACCAAAGAGAATCTTCAGAACAGCCAGTGGAGAATGCAAATAGGCAGCTGCAATCCTAACAAAACTAGCTCTCCCGTAGCATTTTTACATGACTCTTACCAAAGTGTACGTTTCTACAGTTCTCAACAGCAATGCTAAATATGCTTTATATATTAATCTTGCTTGGCTTCAGTGCGCCAGATAGAGTCTTTCTACTTGGAGGAAACAGGGTTTTAAAAATGAATTGATAATGACAGTAGTAATCAAAGACAATGATAAAAAGAAATCATTGGTAGACTAATTGTCCTTTTCCTCGCTACTCCTGTGAACTGTGCAGTAGATTTCTGGATTGTGGTTGTGAAATATTGAAAAATTGTGAAATAGAATGTCCAGAATGCATACAGAGGAGATATGTGAGCAGAAGACCAACCAGCTAGCCCACAAAACAAATTAACACACCAGTGGGAAATATTAACTTGCCTTTGAGCTTGGGTGTATAATTTTAATAAATTAGTAGCTATCTTATTTATGTGTATAGAATGAGCTTTTATCTTCCTTAATTACTGCTGAAAGATTTGAAATCATGAGCTTGGTGCAACAGCTTTCCCAGGTCCCTCCCATCACAATTAAACTTTTCATTAGGTAAATCATTATATTTACTATTAAGCAGTAAGAGGCTGCATAAGAGCAAAGTAGTAATTATTTCTAGCTTTTCCTTTTGTATAATGCTAGAAGGTTTGTAATGGGTGCCCCTTGGACATATTCTTGCTGTCGCTGATGTGACTCCTTTCTTATTAAACCCTCCTGGTGTAATCCTATATAACACTATTGATGAAAATGCCCGTGGTAATGGAGTCATGCATCAGAACAATAGAATTCAACATTTTGTGCTACATGAGCAGAAGTACATTTAGGCATACTGTATGTGTACTTTGCATATTTATAAGATGCCTGGGAAATACAGCAATTGCAAGTTAGTGATTTCATTAGTTGAATAGGGATGTACAAGTCACTTCAGATGGTAAAGTGGCAAATCAGAGTTTGCTAGAGTAGGCTCTAAAGTGTCCAACTCAATTTCATTGAGGGCTGCATCAGGGTTGTGTTTGACCTCGGGGGGCCAGGGTGGGCATGGCTGGGATGGGCATGACCAGCTCGACGTCACTCGTGTTGGAGGTGCCTGTGGTGGCCCAAGTGCTCTGCCAGCAAAAATGGACTCCCAAGCTCCATTTTTGGCTGCGACGGTCTCCTGCAATCTTTGCCAACAAAAGCAGAGCTCGGGAGGGCCATGTGCCGTTTCCAGGGCGGCCCTGTGGGCCAGATCTAAGTACCCCATGGACTGAATCTGGGCCCCAGGCCTTGAGTTTGACACCCCTGCTCTAAACAAAGACCAACGACGAGAGCAGCAATGAGGTATTTCTGCAAACTTGTATCTATTGCACTAAAGCTCCGGGTTTTTAGATGTACAACCTCATCAGCCTTGCTTTTCACTTTTGGCCATACAGACAAGCCATGTGTGTTTTATGAATGAAAACAGGATTTTTTTCCTCAAATGTAAAGTTGACAAATAAGCTTTGAGGGAGAAAAAACAATATTGTGTCTTGTGGAGAGAGGGGATTAGTAATAGGTTTGCCAAACATTTCTCTGAAGATTCTTTTTAGAAACAAAAGTGGGGAGGACTTTTAAAGTTAAAATCCACTTTAACTTGTCAGATCTAGAGGCCTTAAAGAGCCAATGGCACTTACCTCATCCAGTTGCCACCAGTATTCATGAAAGTCCCTTGAAATGCTTGAAATTTGTTTCATGTATTGTATACCATTCTTTCTCACCATAAGATACTGCAGTTTATAGTACTGCTTGCTTGCCAGGAGTGTATTTGAACTGTTCCATGAAAGTATTCATCTTCAGACATATTTAAAAGCGATGCTGGTATGTTGGAAATGAATATAAGGATGTGTACGGACAAGTGTAACTAAGAATATTTTATAATTATCAGGTAATTTGGAAATCTTGAAGCAGAATGCTTGCATTGCAGGCATAACAAGGAAGACAAAACATCCTGATATGTAAACAATATTTTGTTATGTTCAGCAAAGAAAGGAGGGCCTTGAAGTAGAATATAGCTCGAGGGTCTGTACACACTAATTGCATAGTTTCAGAAAAGTTGGCTAACTTAAATATGTTGAACTGAATAACTTCAATGCAAGGACGTATTTTCTAAAGCAGATAAATGTCAGGAATAAATTAGTTTCACACACATGTGTCCCAACTCCAGTTACTGATCTTATCAGTGGAGAATAAGGTAGTGCTAATTTCCCAAATTATGCTTTGAATTTTAGCATATACAGTTCAGAGTGCAATAAGCCATCTTTTGTTTCTGTCAAATGGGCTGCAGGTTTCTTAAATAGCTCTCTGGACTTAAGTGGAAGATGTCATTTCTTCTTTAGCCAATCTATCTGTCAGAGACCTATAAAAAAAGGTTTGGACATGAACCCCAAAAAACTGAAAGATAAAATTGTCTCCTTCTCCAGCAGGACTGGTGTAAGGTAAGGGTTCTTCAGCTTCAAGGAAACATTTAAGTTGAATGCTAAGAATGAAGAAACTCTGAAGCTTTATATACCGTATTTTTCGGAGTATAAGACGCACCGGAGTATAAGACGCACCAAGGTTTTGAAGAGGCAAATTACAAAAAAAAGTAGGTAGGTAGGTAGGTAGGTAGGTAGGTAGGTAGGTAGGTAGGTAGGTAGGTAGGTAGGTAGGTGGAGAAAGAGGGAGAGAAAGAAAGAGAAATACATAAGGTAGGTAGATAAAGGGATAGAGAGAGAGAGAAATAGAGAAATACAGTAGGGAGGGAGGGAGAGAGTAGGTAGGTAGGTAGGTAAAGGGATATATAGAGAGAGAAATGGAGAGAGAGAGAGAAATACAGTAGGTAGGTAGGGAGAGAGTGTCTGGGTAGGTAGGTAGGTAGGTAGATAAAAGGGGAGAGAGAAATACAGTAGGTATGTAGGGGAAAAGGGAGAATGTGTGTGTGTGTAGGTAGGTAGAAAGATAGAGAAATAGAAAGATAAAGAAATACAGTAGGGAGGGAGGGAGGGACAGTGTGTGTGTAGGTAGGTAGGTAGAAGGATAGAGAGAAATATATATATATATAGAGAGAGAGAGAGAAAGAAATACAGTAAATAGGGAGTGTGTGTGTGTGTGGTTAGGAAGGTAGAAGGGTAGAGAGAGAGAGATAGAAAGGGAGAAATACAGTAGGTAGGTAGAAAGAGAGATTAGGTAGGTAGGTTGATGTTCTCAGGTGTATTTATCTCTGTCACGCAGAAGGAAATCGCAGACAAACCTTAAAACTTCGTTTCTGCTTGCTCAGAAAAAGTTAAAGAGCCTTCCGAAAGGTGGGGGGGGGCCTTTGCACTCGGCAAATTTCCAAAACAGCCCATTTCTCCGTGAAAATGAGGCTGTTTTTTAAAAAAAATAAAAAGCATAAATAGCCTTGGGGGGGGGGGGTTGCAGAGTACTCAAGGGGGGGTGGGTGAAAAATGAGCAAAAAACTGCCCCGTTTGCCTAGGAGCTGCCTCCATAAGGCTCGGCACAGCCAGTTTGGTGAAGGGGGCGGGGTTCCAGCAGGCAAAAAGGGTTTTTTTGCGCTTTGCATACTTCCTCCAAACTGCTCTTTCTCCGCGAAAACGGGGCCGATTTTCTTCAAATAAAAAGCATGACTAGCCTTGGGGGGGCTTGCAGAATGCTCCTGGGGGTGGGGTGGGGGCAAAAAAACCGCCCCATTTATCGCGAAAACGGGCCATTTTTGGGTCAAATAAATTGCATGCATAGTCCTATGGAGGCTTATAGAGTGCTGCTGGGGAAGGGGGAAACGGCCCGTTTGAGGCTAATTTCTGCCCTCCCCAGCCCCCAGGAGCTCTCTGGAAGCCTCCACAAGACTAGGCACAGCCAGTTTGGTGAAGGGGTGGGGTTCCAGGAGCCAAAAAAATGCTGTATTCAATGTATAAGACGCACCAGATTTTCAGCCTCTTTTTAGAGGAAAAAAGGTGCGTCTTATACTCCGAAAAATACAGTAATATCTTTGACTAGTTTAAATGTAGCAGCTTGTAGGTCTTTTTCACATTCCCCAAACTCACTCATGAAAATTAGTGTAGTTGAATTAATGCAAATTTGGGAGTTCATGATTAAGACATTGTAAAAACTTGTGTTTTAAAGAAGCATTATCCTTATTGCATCTCCAAAAAATATGCAAATGTAATGGTGTCCAATAAATTTTAAATATTACTTTTGTTATATACTGTTGTATATAAGGTCTGTTGTCATGCTTGCTATGGAAATTAAGGCACTCTTCCATTGTCAGGGAAATATAGGAACTTCTAATTTTGTATTCCACTTATTTCTCAGCATCTGGATTTCAAAATGATTTATTGATAACAAATATCTATAAAAACGAATAGTAGGTTTTTAATTTTAAAAGATTTAACCAATTGTTCTAGTATATCTGGTGTCTTAAAAACTGAAAATGCTACTAGTCCAAACAAATGTTGTATTGTAAATTACAACAGATGTATTGAATTGCATCTAATAGATATTTATCACTTAGCACAGCATATGTTAAAAATTCATCTACATATTTCATTGATATGTATGTATGCATATATATGTGTGTGTGTGTTAGTTTTATGAACTGATCAATAAATAAATCATGGAGACTAGGATAGATCTATTTCGAGCTTTTTAGCTCTCATCAGCTAGCAAATACCCTTACTGGGATTTGCCGAAAGGCAGAAAAGGCAGTTGAGCCGAAAGGCAGAAAAGGAAACAGTATGCTTCCTCCCTTAATTGGGGCCCTAACAGGGTGTTGTGGAACAATTATAGATACTAATCCTCCTGTCTCAGCTGATGCAATAAGAGAGCCTGGCTGGCTGAATGGCTAAAGGCTCCTGCCTGATATGCAATACAGTCCCGGTTCGAATCCCAGTAAGGGTATGGCTAGCTGATGAGAGCTAAAAAGCTCGAAATAGATCTATCCTAGTCTTCCTGATTTATTTATTGATCAGCTCATAAAACTAACACACATATTAAAAAAATTCACACAACGGAACTCATGGCTTTCTGTCTAGATGGTCTCGGTTGATGAGCCGAAAGGCAGAAAAGGAAACAGTACCCTTCCTCCCTTAATTGGGGCCCTAACAGGATGTTATGGAACAATATATATATATGTGTGTGTGTGTGTGTGTGTTAGTTTTATGAGCTGATCATATATATATGTTAGGTTTTTTGAGCTGATCAATAATATACTTGATATATATATACTTGTTGTGGAACAAATATGTATGTATGTATGTATGTATGTATGTATGTATGTATGTATGTATTTATTTCATTATTTATTTTCAGTTGGCCTGAGAATCAGATGGGGAAGTTCCATTCTGGAAGTAACTGCTAGATTGATGGCAGACTCCACTTCCGCCCTTCATGCTCTCTGCTTTCCGCCCATCCATCTTTTTGCTTATCATATTGATGTATTATTCTCATTGTTTTCCTTTATTGTTCTATTATTTTACTTCCTTTTACACTTTTTTCATTTTTCTTATTTTTCATCATGCCTTCAGTAGTATGGCGAGATAAGCAGCAAATAAATGTAATAAATAAATTTAATTAGTCAGAGCTTTATAAAAAAGTAGGTTGGTAATCACTTCATAATGTGGATATAAATTTGGTATTTCCAAAAACAGTGCAATCCTCCCTCAGTTTTTTGAGACTTCAAGAGTTTTTATTTCAGGAGGCAACCTGAATCTTGCATCCTTTAATCTCTTTTCTTGTTATGCCAGAGACTAGCATAATGATCCTATTTCCTGTGTTTCTGAAAACGATTATAATGCCCAATAATTTGTCCTTTAAAACAGGGGTCCCCAACCCCCGGGCCGCGGACCGGTGCCGGTCCGTGGCTTGATAGGAACCGGGCCGCAGGGCCAGTGAGGAGGAGGAGGGGGCAGTTCCCTGGGCAGAGCGCACACCGGATGTGGGAGAGCGCAGGAGCGGCCGTTCGTGCCGTTGGAGGCTGTAGAGGGCCGAGTGAGCCGACTCCCCCCCCACGTGTGCATGCGCGTCTGTTCCCCCTCCCCCCCGCTCCTCCTCTATGCCAGCCGGTCCGCAGAATTTTCTTTAAAATGAACCGGTCCCTGGTGCAAAAAAGGTTGGGGACCCCTGCTTTAAAAGTAGTTTATCCTGTCACATATTTTTATTTTTCAAAAGTGATGAAATTTGGACTTTAGCATTGGTTTCCGTTAATAGGGCAGTTCATGGAAAATCATAAAACACCATGGTGGTTATTGGCATTTCATATTCAATGATCTCACTTGAGCCTAGCTGTCAAAATCTATAAGTGCAGCCTTGATCAGGAGATGAAGGATGAAAGCACTGCAACATTCTAACATGCATGTTTATTGACAAATTATATTGGTTAGTCCGGATGAAAATATGTCAGCATGACGAAATAGAAAGAAGTTTTTCTTTTTTGTGGCCTGATTTTTTTTTTAATATAAAGTTGAGGAGGAAAAAGATAGACTAGCATCTACTGGCAGATGCATTTGTTGATCTTGCATAAGATGTTTGATTTCTAGCAGTTTAGCAAATTTCAGGCTTAAAAAGTTTCAGTTGACCTTATTTTACTTCGTTTTTGTTTTATCTTTTCCCTCTTTTACTTTGGTTTTGTTTTTCATCTGTAAAATAATCCTACATGCCTTTGTGCCATTTTACTATTGAATTTTCTTTTTCTTTTTTAAATCTCTGGTCTGTAATAACTCAGATGGTAGCCCAACTCACCTCACAGGGTTATTGTTGTAGGGAAAATAGGACAAGGAGGGAACATTACCTGTGTTTGCCAACTTGCGTTATTTATAAAAAAATAATAAAGTTGGTTTAATAATAAATTAACTAATTTTAAAAATTGTTTTGCACAACCCTTATAGGGAACCTGGCCTTATTAAAAAAAAACAAAAATAGATCTATAAAACTGGAAATCTACTCGGTTATAGTCTAGTCATTCTGAAAGAATACACAGATTGATTGTTGCAGAAAATCTGTTTCTCTGAGGAGCAAGAAGCATGTTAACATGCGAATCGTTTCAATTAACTATGAAATTCCCCTTTGTGTTAGATCAGGGATGTCCAAACTTGGGAACTTTAAGACTTGTGGACTTCAACTCCCAGAATTCCCCAGCCAGCTACAATTCCACAAGTCTTAAAGTTCCCAAGTTTGGACATCCCTGTGTTAGATGCATCTTGAGCCCCTCATACTCATCATTTTATGTCTAATTGAGATGCACTTCATTAAAGTTGCTAGAAAACAAGAAATATAATAGTTAAATATAATTGGAAGAAATAATGTTGTTTTTATTGGAGGCAAGTGGAATTCAGAAGGTGCTAAACTTTTTAGCAGTTTGGGGTTTGGGCTACCTTTGTTGACATAAAAGCTATGCCTGTATAGTAAATAGAGACGTTCCAGACTGCAATTCTTAGGTTTGAGCATTGTAACTCAGTGGCAGAATATTCCTGCTATTCAGAATTGGAGCTTAATTATTTTGTGTGAAAGATCTCTGCAATTTAAATGACTAATTGTATTGTAGCTTTGGGCTAAACATATTGATAACATAAATGTTGATGGCATCTGCAAGGTCAAGAGACTGATAATTTTGATTATAGTGCTTAAATGATCTGGCAAAAAGTCAAAATACTTCAGTTTAATAATTGTCTATTAAGGCAACATGACATATTTTGTACAGTATTTGTTACCCCCAGGTACAGATTAAAGATCTGATGTAGCCACAGAAAGTGACGTGCATATATGAATCTTAGGCATAGTGGAGAATAAACTGTCACCATACTTGCAGTAATTTGTCTCAATATGTAAAACATTCTGCTGGTTACACTTGAACCAATTTGTAGAAATGTCACAGAGGAAATGGGGTAGAATGTTGTACAGCTGAATATTAATACCAGTTTTCCCCCTAAATCTGACAGTTTTAACTCAGTTCCAACTGGATTGAAGATAAAAGATCCTTAACGTACACATTTATTCCTAAATTGTTTAATGTGTTTCAGTATTTAAATGCCTTTCAGATTGTAGTGTGATTTATCCCCATAAATGTTGTTCTTTTATTTTTTTAAATTTGCTGTTCTTTACTAGATATGCAAGCAACACTATAAAGAAAGTAGTTTCTAATGAAGTTTAGTGCCTATAAATTATTGTTGTAATGGTGTATGCACTCAAACTGAAAACACAGGATTTCCTTTTTTGTAATAATTTTATTAGAGTGTACAAGTACAAAGAAAAATAACTTGTAAAAAACTAAGAGAGCGATAAAAATTAAAAAAGAAGAAAAGGGAACAGAAATAGGAAAAGAAAACAGAAAAGAAATTCCATTGCAAGTGTCTTCAACATCAAAATGTCTTCCCAAAAGGTTCATTCTACTCTAGGATTCAGTGCCACTTCTGAGTCCTAATCAAACTACTGACTGAAACATAATACAACATAGTCAATTTGAATGGGTAAATGAACTTTGGAGCCAAAAGTCTGTTAACATTTGCAGGCTTCCTTATCTCTAACTTACAAGTCAAGCAGCACAATATGCCTTCAGGATCTCCACATGTCCATTGTTTTGGTCCAGAAGGTTGGGGTGTTTTCTAGAATAAATTCATGCAGCTGGTCCAAAATGCGGCCGCGTGGGCAGTTGTGGGAGTTACTAGATACTCCCACGTAACACCGCTCCTGCGCAGGCTGCACTGGCTGCCTGTGGCCTTTCGGGTGCGTTTCAAGGTGTTGGTCATCATCTTTAAAGCGCTCCATGGCACAGGACCTAGCTATTTGCGGGATTGTATCCTGCCCCATACATCCCTTCGGCCGATTCGCTCCCACAGAGAGGGACTTCTCCAGGTGCCGTCCACTAGGCAATGCCAGTGGGCGACGCCCAGGGGAAGGGCCTTCTCTGTGATGGGCCCGACCCTTTGGAACGACCTACCCCCTGATATCAGAACTACCACGGACCTCCGCTCCTTCCACCAGAAACTTAAAACTCACCTGTTCCATCAAGCCGGCTTGGCCTAACTTATGCTTCTCGCCCCAGTCTGCAATTTAAATTATTTTATTCGGTTTTATGGGTTCAGTTTTAACTTTTATAAATTTGTACAGGGTTATTTAATTTGATTTTAACTTTGTATGTATTGTCATGTTTTTAGTAGTTTTTAATTTTACCTGTACACCGCCCTGAGTCCCCTCGGGGAGAGGGGGCGGACTAGAAATCCAATAAAATAAATAATAATAAATAATAATGTTAGTTATTGTAAGAATGTATAAGGCTGTCCAACTCTACAGTAGCTCTGGACAGTGTACAATAAAACAATGTGAACACTATATTTTCCTAAAGTTTTACATTAAAACTTTCAAGTTGTTGCTTATGTGGCTAAAACCTACATTATATACTGGCAGCATCAGGTAGGAGTATCATAGTTGAGGGGCACTCCTCACTCCCTACAAGGAGATGGAAAAAAAACCAGTAGGTAATAAGAACATAAAAGTGGTGCTTGTATAATCACTGGCCTGTCATGAGATGTATAAGGTTCCATATGCATTATGGGGCATTGAGAATGTGCTACGGATCTTTAAAAAAATTTCAGTAGCAAGCATTTTATTTTTTATAATTTTATGGATTTTCAGAAACAAAAGGAAAAGATAAATAAATAAAAAATGTTTAAAAAAGAAAAAAGCCCAAGAAAGAAAAAGAAAGAAAAATAGGAAAAAGAGTTACTTTTGACTTTCTTTACTAATTTAAAAAATACATCAAACTCCTAGTCTAAGATTAATATTTGCCTAATATTAAGGGCTTTCACTCATTTTTCCATTAAACCTTAAATAAAATCCTGTGGTTTCAATTGCACATTCATTTTCAAATCTTATGGATCAGAATATGTACTTGATCCTAAAAAAGATGAAAAATATACCCTCAGTTTGATTACATTGCCAACAAATAATTGAAATTCCTGAATCTTTGTCAAGTTTATTTGGTGTCATATCAGTGATATGATTTTTAAGTCAATGTAAATGTCAAGTATTTCTTCCACATACTCTTCCTATTGCCCCAAATTTATATTATATCCAAACTTTTTTGCCCATTTTATCATATTGTATTTAACCAGTTCATCATCTTTCTATTTTCAGTAAAAATATGTATGTAAAAATAGTGTTCCAATATAATATTCAACTTAACCACACAAATTCTTCACAATAGTGACAGTTCCAATTTCCCCAATCTAAACATATCCTAAATATTAAGTTCATTCCATGTCTGGTTATAATGATTTTTTTAAAATATACAATTTGTTAGACATAATAAAATTGAAACTTTTAACCATTTTCTCAATTTTGAAACCATTCTTTTCATTAATTTATCCTGATCCCGTGTAGTCATATTTTTTTTACCAACATCTGTTTTCTATTTATTGATCTTAAAATCTGCTAGTGCACCAAAATCTTTCAACTTTTTCATCAAAAATTCAATCCCTTTCAGAAAGTCTTGTAAAATCAAAACTAAATGGTCAGCCAATGCTCTCATTTTAATTTTTATGCTCATTATCTTGACTTGCCTAATACCTCTATTCCAGGGCTGGCTCAGGAATTCTGGGAGTTGAAGTCCACAAGTCATAAAAGGGCCATGATTCCTCACCCCTGCTCTATTCAGAACTTCAAGAACCAAAAGAAACAACAGCCTTGTCCCCTTCCAAATATCACATGGTTTGGTCAAATCACCATTAAATAGCAAGCACTTTAAAGGATATGTGCAAGTTTCTTCCTCTAATTGGCTTCTTTGAATTTGTGAAGAATCCTTGCACTTCTTGAAAAACCTGAAAGCCTCCAGGGGTAAGATTCAGAAAATCATCCTGAACTCAAGCTTAAGTAAAGCAATAGTTGAATGATGTTATGCATAGTTGCCAAATTAACAACTCAATATGGGAGTGCATGATGGAAATATCTTGATAGTACCTGTTCCCCCCATCTTATTTAGTATCTCTGCGATGTTGCAAAAGAAGAACCTATCTACATGACATAGTCTTTCTTCAGTTTGATTGATCTTTGATTGTTTGTGTTGCTTGAATTCATGGAATTTTTAATTCAAGAAATTGTAGTGCTTTATATTTAAATTTTGATCTATGTATGTATTGAAGATCACCAAACTTGATAATGTTTTTAATCTGACTAATAAAAATGTGAATCCAAAAAAATATTACTCTGAAAAAATAGGAGCAAATAGTTATTTATTATAGCAATAGTAATAAAAGTTTGTGACAGTAAAGATACAGTGTAGAACTTTTAATCAAATAAGTCTTCTTGAACATACTACCATCAGGATGTGTTTGATTATAGCTCCTACAACCCCTAGTTAGTTTGCTGGGGATAACAGGAGTAGACTTCTATACCATTTGGCAAGCCCACAGATTGGGATGAGCTGACAAAATATTTCAAGGATTGCAGTTTGTTTGAAAAATTCTTCCTCAAGAACGAGATTTTCCCTAGAATTGTGGTCCTTGTATACTATTAATCACAACCAAATGGGTAAATTTCTGTATGAATGCTCAAAAAGACATCTCAGAGGGAACTAAATTTTGACATCTACTTCCTTATAGATCTTTGACTTCTGAAGGACATCCCTTGGAAGGTTAAGAATCCCCAGGGATTTGGTTCTCTTTTTCTTTTTCTCACCTATTTTTCTTTGAAATATTGTGTTATGTTGAGGTCCGACTCCATTGTATCATACGAGAAGGAGTGCCCCTCACCCAATGGCACTAATATCCCTTCCATAACTATTCCAAATTCCTGAGGAAATATGAAGTTTCAACTGAGAGTATTTTTATTTTGGATTAAATCAGTCAGTTGTGTTTCCTAATATTAGCAGGAAAAATATACTTTCCCCAAAAATAGATTATATCAACTGTTCAGAGTGGCTTAATTAAATTGCTGACAGTATACTTTTTTTATACCACTTTTATATTTTACTTAAATTGCTTCATGTTTTTACATAACTTATCAAACTTCAAAGTGCTTGGACTTAAATTGTTTTAGCCATGTTTCTAAGCAGAGGTTGAAGTTAATTTAAGTTCCATATCATTAAAATGTCTCAGATAAAAATGTTTTCTTACTCTACTTCCTATCCAAAACATTTTCCCTTCAAGCAATTTGCAATATAATGTTCAAAGTGCTGTTTACTTTTCACATGGGGTACAGACTATGTGAAGATTAGTATTGTGTTCATTATATATTTTTTAAAAAGACCCGACCAACTCCGATTTTCTAGAAGAAGGGATAAGTAACCTTCCCAGGACAGAAGTGGAAAACTAGCAACTACTAATAGATTATTGAAACATAGCCATTTGTAGATCATGCCTTGATCATCAGTATGATACTGTGAAAAGAATTCAAATCCAAGAGTTGAAAGGGGCCATTTAGGCACAGAGTTCAACTCTCTTACCCATTGCAGAAATCCAAACAAATATCTCAAAACAGATAGCGGTCCATACAAAACACATACAATGAAAGGGAGCCATCAACTCTGCTAGTTGAACCCACTGTCAAACAGATCCTATTGTTAGGAATTGTTTCCTAATATTTAATCAATTTTACCTATACATATAGCTGTTAAGAAGTATTTTTTTAAAAAGTGGAATTTTAAGAATAGGCGTAACTGCTCTACAGTGGTCATAAACAGAGAATACAGAATGCCTTGGAGATCTGCTTTAGCCCAGGTTCTGTGCAGAAATCCGCCACTACTAATCCCTTGAGATCTCTAACCATGAAGTCTCTGTTTACTGCTATTGTGTCTCCAGTTTTTTTTCCAGCCTAAAGATATTGAAGTCCACCAATTATTCCTTATAAATATGTCGATGAAGATTCTCCATCCAAGTAGAGTTGTATGGAATTGAGATGTAGCAACTGGACTTCTTTTCTTGTTGGTTCAAAATGTTTCACTGCTTATCCAAGTAGCTGGATATTGGAGGGGGGGAAAATATTTTTGGGGAGGGTTTATTTTTTGGGGTTGGGCTTATTTTAGTGCATGTGCTCAAAAGTCTGATTGGGCTTATTATCCGGGGAGGTTTTATTTTCAGGAAAATAGGGTATTACTTGGAGGGAGTTGTCACATTTTTCTACTTTTTTGTTATAGCACTTTTTATGCTTTTTTCTCTTTATGTATCACTATTACTTTTTTGAACGTTGGTGTTTTTTTATTTGTTTTTTTATTTGTTTTTTTATTAATTTAAAAAGCAATATAAATAAATGTAAAACTTAGCAAAAGTCTATTTTGGCTCACAAAAACCCATTTATGCATCGTAAATGCTTTTCTTTTTCTCCCATCCAGGGCTTCAACAGAACGTCTAGTCTTACGACACGATACTTTTGGCCAAGAATAACCCGCATTTGTCTCAGGGACTTGATCTTTTGTCTGGAACAAGAGAAAGAAACAAAGCATTCTCTAATCTTATATCAAGCTCTTCTGAAATAGTGGCTAATCTAATTCTGCATTTCAGCTTATCATACATTGCCAAAGAATAATTTGTTTGCACTATCCTAAAGTCATATATTACAAGAAATTGTTTGTAAGGTCGTTGTTGAATGTAGGCAATGCTGCCTGGACATGTGGAAGAGAAAAGGCTTCGGGTGCCTGCTAAGTTCCATGCGAGATACTGTATTAGTATATAAATCCGCAATATTATTCCATGAAGCGTGTGCCTTCTAACATTGCAGTTAGTGAAGAATGACGTGATGAATGTATTTAATGACAAACTAGCAGTTTGCTAGTGCATAGCCTGCAGGATTCAGCCTTCCTGCGTATCCTAGAGAAACCACCTGGGAGCCAACTAAAAAGTGTCAAAATGCAGGCTATAATTTCCTGTCTCAAAAGAAAGATGGAGAGGAAAGAATCCCTACTGGCATTTTTTGTGTTGCTAGTCCTACCAGACAGATCTGCAAGCAAACTACAGTTGTAAGAGTTGGAGAAAGCAATATTTGAAAAGAAAGTAATTTTGTGGGACAGTTCATAGGACGATGGCCTATCCATTTTCAGCATAAGATGACTTCATATGCATATGTATTTGCGTGACTTTAAAGTTCAAGATGCCTCATTGCTCTCTTTAGAATATCAAGTGATGTCATCTCCATTATGGGAAAGGGGAGAATCTATATATATTTATTATCAGGGATCTGCTCACTCTATCTTGCACTGGTAACTTCAAAATAATTCTAACATCTGATAAAAATAGAAGAAAATGTTTACTAGGGCATTTGCAGAACAGCACAAAACTTTCCAAGGTGCCATAATGTTGAATCTAACTATTAATCCCTCCTGAATAGATGATGAAAATGATTGTGATGATAGATCTACCTGCTATCATTTTTTGCACTTGCCTATGAACATTATTGTGAACATGAAACAATACCACAAATGACATGGATGTATATAATGGAACCTGTGAGAAAGACAGCAACTGAAAGCCTTTGAAATTGAAGTCTTTATTATAAATAAGAATAATCTTCATAGTTTCTCTCCATATTACAAAATGGAGAATACATGGATGGGGGGAAACCCTTGATAAGTACTACTGAAGTTATATTGAGTTTCTAATCAAGCCATGGTTTCCTTGTTAGAAAAATGGGGAACTGAGGTAGTTAAACCAATGTAGTAAATTATTTGGGTCTTTATGCATATTTATAAAGTGGGCACTCTTGGATAAGAAAGAATAGCACTTTGATGGTTCAAGGCAGATATGTTTTGTATAGTAAATGCTTAACTTTTTATTTAAAATGCAGCATATTTTTCCTGTTTTGTGTATTTAGCTTAAGTGACAAATGTTTCAAATTTATTTTAAATACTCTATTAAAGTAAATATTTTATTAATTCTAAGAGTAATTTCTACATCTAACTGTAAATATGGCATTGCTTCACAGAACAATCTAGTCATGAAATCCTAACATTTGGGACATTACAGCTAATATTCTCATCAACACTTACGACTATGGCATAACTGAACATCATTTTGTACCTTAAATATAGCATTTTGTCTTGGGACAAATATCTGGGACAGCTATATGCAACTTAAGCATATATTTGCTCTTCTCACAGATGAAGTCAGGATGAGCAAAGGCTTAAGTTGGAAGATTAAATTAGTCCCCTTCTCTAATTAAATATACATTGGTGCAACACATTTAATTTTCAAACTCTTCCCTTTTCCAGACTGGGACAAGCTCAGCTCTCTATAATTTATACCTGTCATTTCAATACTACCACATTCTCAGCTGACTTGCACTTAGGTGGAAGCTGACCTGATTGTATCTTATCATAAAAATAAGAAAATTCCTCAAACCTTATTCTAGGAAGAAGAAAAAGACAATTTCATGCAGTTGTCCCCCCAGGAGTCTAGAGATGCCTGTGGCTTCTGTTCTGACCTTTAAAATTACCCCTGGAAGACACACATTTTTAATGCAGGAAATGGAAGAAGGGGAACATAAGCAAAGAAGAATGTACAGTATGGTAGTCTTCAGAAACTAAAGGACTCTGTCAGTTAGACTAGAGCTCAAAATGATCTGAGGTTTTCAAGGAAAGCTGAAAACAACCAAGAAAGGTATTTAGATATGTCAGAACAAAATAGACCAAAGAGATTGTAGATCTGTTATAAAGAGAAAATGGTGAAGTGGTCATGAATGATGCTGAGCAATCAGAAATCCTCTTGTCTTGTGCCTGTCTTCTCTCAAGCAGGAAATGGTCTCTAGCTAGTGATCACTATGCTACTGGGGAAACAAGGATAGGCTAACAGAGAAATTAACTAAGATGAGTTCAGCTCTCCAGATCACAAAATCATTCTTTCGGCCTTATAGGCTAATTGAGTTTCTGTCTATTACAGCAGCTTAGGTCAAGAGCCAAAAGTTTCCGCCCTAATTTAATGGCTATCCAGAAAACCTGTGCCCCATGGGAGGTCATCATTTCAAGATATTTCTTTATCTAAACAATGACTGTAGGTGGCCAAAAGAGCAATGGGAGCTAAAGCACTTCCGACTTCCTGCTAGCTTCCTCACTGAGTTTCCTTGTAGGAAATTATCTTTCGTTTCTTACTTCCCTCTTTTTCCCCATTTTCTTTGCTTGTGGAAATTTGCAGGGAGAAAATGAGGAAATTGCAAGTCCAAAGCCTGCAGGCAGACAAGTTACTGCTGCTGTGGAAGGGAGTGGGGTGGGGGTGGGAATATACATAAATGCAGGTTAGTAATCGGTGTGTAAGAGATGCTGTGTGGATTGGTGAGGAAGTGTGGGCCAGGAAGGATGCATGTAGTGACATACCATGTGGGTTGTGTAGAGTGCATGCGCAAAGAGCCATGGTGACGCAGTGGTTAGAATACAGTATTGCAGGCCAATTCTGCTGACTGCCAGAGTTTGATTCTCACCAGTTCAAGGTTAAATTAGTCTTCTATCCTTCTGAGATAAGTAAAATGAGAATCCAGATTGTTGGGGAAAATATGCTGACTCTGTAAACTGCTTAGGGAGCGCTATAAAGCACCATGAAGCAGTATACAAGACTAAGTGCCATTGTGAAATGCTATGTGGGGGATAGCATGAGTTGAGAAGGGTGAGAGGGTTGGGTGTGCGAAGGTTGTGGAGTAAAGCATGCATGGGGTGACATGAGCCAAAAAGTGTGCCGGATGTGCTTGGGAGTGCACAAGAGGTGCCACGTGGGTCTGGAATGGTACATGGAAGGTGATGTGTGTTGGGAAAAATGTGGGAATGCACAAAAGGTACCACACGGGTCAGGGAATATGGGGTGGCATAGGTTAAGGTTAGGAAGGGTGTGCATGTGTGTTTGCACAAGAGAAGCCTTGGAAGTTGGAGAATGTGTGTGTGGGAGGATGCAGGTTCGGGATGGTGTGGGCAGCATGGCCTGGGAAAAATACACAAGAGTTCCTTCTGCTTGTCCTCCTTCCTTTCTTCTTTCTTCCTCTTTCCTACCAGCCAAGTAAATGGCTGCTTGTGGGTGGGTTAGGAGCCAGGGATTGAGAGAGTGACTGGGAAACTGTCCTGGAATGTTGAATATGAAGATCATGTGAGCACATCAGCAGAAGCAGTGCACTGAGCAGCCACAATTTCCTCATATTTCCTTCCCTCAGGAGTAACGGATCTTGGATACATTCAAAATCCAAGATCTTGGAATTTGCATCAAATGGTTTAAATTAATCCATTTGAGCTACCGTACCTTGGTTCAAAAATGGTTGACCTATGCAGAACGATTTTGCCCAGTTAAAAGGTTATGACAGTTTTAGTAGCATATACTGTAATTAGCTTCCATTGGACCAGTGAATGCCTATTTTATTTTTAATATTGTCTTCAGTTGAGAAAAAGTGAGTTTTAGATGATAACAGAAGAAATCATGCCAGTATGGATATTTCTGAGAATAGATTGCCTTGAATTACTGAATCTGCCCCTACAGGTAAGTATAACCATTTGATTTTGATTTTGATTTTTGATTTTATTTGATTTTTATACCGCGCCTATCTCCCCGGAGGGACTCAGGGCGGTGCACAGGAAGTTAAAATGAACAATACAGACATATAAATATATACGAACATATAAATAAATACGACTACAAGCAATAAAAACTGATTAAATTTGAAGCGTCCTGTGCTAAAAATACACTAAGAAGTTACCAAAAAATTAAAATCAATTAAAGACAATTTAAAACTCAGTTATAGGGATGGTCTCAGGGGCTAGGCTAGGCCGGCTAGGTGAAAGAAATAGGTCTTGAGGCGTTGGCGGAAGAGACACAGGTCCGTGGCGGTCCGGAGTTCGGAAGGTAGGTCGTTCCAAAGGGCTGGGCCCGCCACAGAGAAGCCCCTTCCCCTCGGGGTCGCCAACCGGCACTGCCTGCCGACGGCACCCGGAGAAGGCCCTCCCTGTGGGAGCGAATCGGCCGAAGGGATGTATGAGGTAGGAGACGGTCTTGCAAATAACTAGGCCTCGTGCCATGGAGCATTTTAAAGATGGTTATCAACACCTTGAAGCGCACCCGAAAGACTACAGGTAGCCAGTGCAACTCGCGCAGGAGAGGTGTTACGTGGGAATGCCGTGAGGCACCTAGAATCCCCCGCACGGCCGCATTCTGCACTAGCTGCAGTCTTCGGGTGCACCTCAAGGGGAGCCCCATGTAGAAAGCATTGCAGTAGTCTAGGCGGGATGTAATGAGTGCTTGAGTGACTGTGCAGAGGGCGTCCTGGTCGAGAAAGGGGCGCAACTGGCGTACCAGGCAGACCTGGTAAAAAGCCCCCCTGGCCACGGCCGTCACATGGTCATCCATGGAGGACGCCTAGGTTTTCCCCCTGGGAAACAGCTCGCCCCCGATGGCCAGTGATGGCATCAACTGGCTGTACCGGGACGTTGGAAACCACAGCCACTCGGTCTTGGATGGGTTGAGTCGATGCATAACCATGATGCATCTTCACTCAGTGATGCTCTGATTTGCAGAACAATCCTAAATGAGCCTGTAAGGCTTTTCTGTGTTCTATAATTTATTTGTACACTCCGTACATTTAAACATAGCTTCCTAGATATTCTAGTATAAAAGTTGCTGAACCCATGCCATTGCCACTGATCCTTAGGAGCTGATGAGGGACGATGTGCCTATTCTAATCTCATGATATACAAATCTGAAATCCCATTTAATAGGTAGCATTTAACTCATATCATTCCAAATTTTCTTAAGGAAGACAGAGAGGAGGCATTTTAACTCATAATACAAAACAAATGCACATCTTTTTAGCCTGTAAGCAGGTTGCTTGAACTGAAAGGGTTGAAAAATGGTAAACTGGCTAGAATTTAGAAGAGAGGATGTGGGTTATCTGATGCAGGCAACTGTTCATCTTGTGATATTTTCTCAAAAAAGGAAGATCCCTGTGTCTGGGAATTAGGCTTCATCCAAGTTGTCCATTGCCATAAGATGTTAAGATTTAAGTGCCTATAAAGTGACTACTGGCAGCCATTAATACAAATAGGGCATCCATGTGGGGCAAGATAGAGTAAAGGGTTAAAGCAGGGATGTTCAACTTTGGCAACTTTTAAGACCTGTGGATTTCAGCAAGTCTACAACTCTTGAAGTTGGCAACGTTGGATACCCCTGGTTTAAACTAATGCACAGGTTAGGAGTTGGAGAATGAAATGCTTGATTGACTATCTTATCCCTCAAGCATTCATAGTAGGCTTTGCTCTTGGCTTGCAATCCAATACATTAGCATCCTCTTTACCCCCAAAATGCTTGAAGTGCAACCAAAGTTTCAGCACCATTCTGCATGCTATCATTCCTTCTGCTCTGATAATTAATGTGTCTTTCCTTCCACTTCTCCAGTAAACATTATTTTTTATCCAATTATATATAGATCTAGATAAAAAACCAAATGTATTTTGCATATAATATAAAATATAATCAAAATTTAAAACTACTGCTACCTTGACTTCGTATCACTTGTACACAAAGTATGCGTGAGCTTGCCTGGGGCCTTGAAGATAAATGTAGTAAGTGAAGATCTTCTGATAAAAGGTACTATATATGCAAAGCACTTTTTACACATTCATTAACTACTGCTGGAAACTTTGCCACTGGCCAAATTCTTTTCCTTTCTCCCTCAGGTCACTAACAATACTAAGTTAATGATTATTCTGTGAAAACATTTTCTAATTGGTTCATTGTGGGTATGAGGGGTTCTACTTCCCCAAGCAAATTTAACTGGAATTACATTGCTCAGCTGTTGTATCTGGATAGATAACTGACACTCATCAATGGTTTTGGAAGCCAATAGTGAGTGTCATTTTACAGGTCTACCAATCTGTAAAATGGACCATGCTCTGGCCTATTACAGTAAGCAATCAAGAAAATGCTACCTGTTTACTTGGAAATGTAAAAGGCATACTGAAGTAAATACATGTACAGACAAATATCCAGTTGCTAGTAAGCAAGTTGAAAAAAACTGAGTAAAATTTTACTCATTATAATTTCTTCTATAATTTCAGTGGACAGATGTTCAGTGTCTAGATGTTCTGATCTGCTAGAAAGAGGTATGTGATGTAGATCAGGTATATTTTGTTTAGATTATTTTGGAACAAATTAAAGGCTACATTCTACTCAATGAATCTGAATGAATTTGTGAATGAAATGGGATTCAGGTTTCTCAAAATTATAAACATCTGCCAGAGTTATCTGGAGTTGGGTAGTCCGTGCACTTATTATTTTATTCAATTAATTCAATTAATAAATTCAATTATTTAATTTAAAATTAATTAATTTATTTAAAATTCATTTTAGTTAATGAATTAATGTAAAAATAATCAACTTTAATTTTAGCTTTAAATTTTTATTTAACAATTTAATTATTCAATTTAAATTAAATTAAATTAAATTTACTTTTAAAATATTTTATTATTTATGGTTTATTATTTTTCAACAGTGGGGTGAAATTTTCAAGTATTATAGATTTTTTTTCTAATTTGGTGGAAATGGCATTTGCCCTGTTTCAGAGAAGTAGATGAACCTGTTTGTGGGTATTTTCCAAAACCCAGAAAGGCAGAGGTATTGCACCATTACAACGCATTGTTGTCTATGTTGCACATCATTCGTGATGTTGTAGAAATATACCAAAGTATTACACAGTGTTTCACAATGTCACACATTTTTTTTAGTTTGACAAAAGTCTCTGATCCTGCAGATCTATGTTGAGAAGAATTGCAGTTTTGTCAATATTCAGGTATAATTGGATTATATTTGTGACTTCTGTATTCCAGCTATAGTCAGGGAGGAATTTATGATTTATGCAGGATATGGACTGTGGTATGAGTTGCCAACTTACTATACTATATTAAATTCAACTTCAGAAACATTCATTAATTCAGGACCATAATGTGGTGTCCATGACATAATTCTATAACAACAGTTGACTGAGTCAATTTATTTTTGTAATTAAAAAGCCACTGAATTCTGTAAACCCTTTCTACAACTTTTAAAAGCCAACATGATTGCTACTTTACTTATCAGTCATTTTTATTATTGTTAAAAAAATAGTATTTCTCATAAGAGGAGACATTAAATATACATGTTTTATTTGGTGTGGTCTGGTGAGCTCATGCTGAGGAATTTGCTAGAAGACAATGCTACTCATATTATAAATATGGTGTCTTGATAATAGACTAAGGACATACAGTATATCACAGAAGTTTCCCAAAGCCAAGCACGGGCACTCAACTTCTTTGTTTAACCATTCTGAGTGGAACCTGACCTGTTACACCGCTGTTTGGTCTTGGCCACCGTGCTGCAGCTCAGTTTCAGGATCTTGGCAATCTCCTTATAGCCTAGGCCATCTTTATGTAGAGCAACCATTTGTTTTTTTAGATCCTCAGAATTCATTGCCATGAGGTGCTATGTTGAACTGCCAGTGACCAGTATGAGAGAGTGAGAGCGATAACACCACATTTAACACACCTGCTCCCCCTTCACACTTGAGGCCTTGTAACACAGTGGTGGGTTTCTGCAGGCTCGCACCTACTTGCGAGAGCCGGTTGGTGAAATTTAGAGAACCGGTGAGAGGGGGTTCCACTGGCGTACTTGGAAGTAAATCTGGCCCGCCGCTGCCAGTGACCCAACGGGAAGGAAAGGAAAGGAAAGGAAAGGAAGGAAGAAAGGAAAGAAAGAAAGGAAGGAAGGAAGGAAGGAAGGAAAGAAAGAAAGAAAGAAAGAAAGAAAGAAAGAAAGAAAGAAAGAAAGAAAGAAAGATCACAATTGAGTCCAAAATTTTGGTTGCTAAGCAAGAGCGTTGTTAAATGAGTTTCACCACATTTTAAAAGGTGGCCACTCCTACCCTGTCACATGACTGCCAAGCCACGCCCACAAAATAGGCCACACCTACACAGTAGGTTCTAAAAAATTTGAAACCCACCACTGTTGTAACACTAACGAGTCACATGACACCAGGGAGGGAAAACAGCTACTTGGACCCCATTTGGACATTATCACTTAGGACAGGGATGTCCAAACTTGAGAACTTTAAGACTTGTGGACTTCAACTTGTGGATTTCAACTCCCAGAATTCCCCAGCCAGCTATGCTGGCTAGCTATGCTGGCTGGGGAATTCTGGAAGTTGAAGTCCACAAGTCTTAAAGTTCCCAAGTTTGGACATCCCTGACTTAGGAGCATACTCACTTTTGTTGCCAGTAGTTTAGACATTAATGGCTGTGCTTTGCATTATTTTGAGGGCGCAGAACATTTTCACTGCTATACAAGCTGTCTACTCGCTATATTAGCCAAGTGTCATTTCTTCAGTGCTGTCACATGAAAATATATACTTAAATATTTACAAAATGTGAAGGGGTATACTCACTTCTGTGATATATTGCATAGGGCCGTGATGATGAACCTATGGTACGCATGCCAGAGATGGCATGCAGAGCCTTCTCTGTGGGCATGTGCGCAGTTGCCAGCTGTCTTTTGGTTTCCAACACGCACATGCATGTTGACCGATGCGTATGTACATGCTGGCCAGTTGGTCTTTGGGTTTCCAACGCTCAAGCGCACATGAAGACCAGCTGCCTGCTAGAAACCTTAACATCATCTGGCCAGTACTCCAGTGCAGTTTGGACACTCTGTGCCAAAAGGTTTCGCCATCACTGGTATAAGGGATGTCATCCTAATAGATGATTTGAGGCTTAGAGTGAAGTTTCATGAAACCAGTTCTAGCCACAGCTGTATTTAGCCTGTATGTATATTATTTCCTCTGTTAAATAAATATACTCAATAAGTTGATCTCGGTTTGTGGAACCTCCAGTTTCCTGTACATGTTAAAAAACTACTTGTTATCTTCTCAAATATTTTTTTCAATCTTTCAGTCTAACTTCTAGCTTTGGAATTTTCAAGCAGCTTCCCATTCAACTATTAACCAGGACTAATCCTGCTAGGTTCTGAGATCAACCAAGCTTCATTAGTGCTGCCAACTGTTGATGATTAGGAGAGTGCCACCATCTTCTCTTCTAAAGTAGAGTACAGCTTTGGGTCACATTTATGATTAAATGGAATTTGCTAAATTGAGACTATAAGCCAGCATGAATACAAAACCACACCAACATTCAGTAGTCCAAGCCAGTAGTCAAACTGAAGGATGCTACATGAAGTGGTCTAGCCTCTTTCCCCTGCAACATGACATATATACATGACAGAGGAAAATACATTAGCATTAACCCAGTTTCTATGAAGAGGGTAACATCATTTCCAGAATTACAGCTACTAAACAGAGTTCAAAGGTGTTTTAAAAAAGAATTCACCCTAGTTCTGTAGAAGCCATCCAAGTCTTCCCATAAACATTTTACTATCTAAGCAATAAGACATGTTCTTCCTTCTTCTCCACTGTCCAGAAAAGGGTCTTGATGAATAATTGAATCATACTAGCAGCAACAGAGTAGCCTCCACTTCAGACTGCTTTAAATTTTATTTATTCAATTATTTATATGATGCCTAGCAAATATTTTCACATGTGAAATGAATGATGTAAGGACCCCAAATAATAGGTTTGTGTAGAGTTCTCATTACCTGCAGTAAAGGATGGATTTACTAGACTTTAAGTGTAGATTTTTGTATGTGTGGTTCTGTCTAAAGGACTTTTGATAAAAGGATGTATGTAATTCATGCATGTGCAAAATAGGGGATGAACTTTTATGCCAGTGTAACATAAGGTTTGTTTATTTTTTGTAAAGGCTATGGTTTTATTTTTTTCACAGGAAACAGTTCTGAGGCCTGGACAGCTCAGTTAAACTCCTAATAAGATATGATATAATATCTTATATTGCCAATATATGGCCAGAAAATATTTTTCTTATAAAGTAAGTTTTGCTTTTTTTTAAAGCTTTGTCTCTCTTTTAGTAAAAAACAAGTGCTTGGGTGACTATTTTGGCATTCCTCATTCAAGAAAAAGGGAGAGTGTTTATTTATTTATTTAATTTTTTTATACTGCCCTACTCCCGAAGGACTCAAGGTGGTGTACAGCCAAAATAAAACACAGATATATAAAAGTTAAAAAGAATTTAAAAAACATATTAAATAATTTGGCCCATAAGATGATTAAAAACCAACAAACCCAATTAAAATTAATAAAATTCATATTTATGTCAGCCCGGCTTGTTGAAAAAGAAAAGTTTTAGGAGCATGGCGGAAGGTGCGTAGGTCAGGGATAATTCATAACTCCGGGGGCAATTCATTCCAGAAGACAGGTGCTCCCACGAAGAAGGCTCTCCCTCTGTGTTACTCTGACTTCTTTATGTAACAAACATTTTTACCTCAGCCAAAATGGGCAAAGCAATAGTAGTATGCAACCTGACTTTGAAGTCAGGTTAAAGCAGGGGTCCCCAACCCCCAGGCTGCGGACCGGTGCTGGTCCACGGCTTGATAGGAACCGGGCTGCAGGGCCGGAGAGGAGGAGGAGGGAGGAGGGGTCAGCCCCCTGGGCAGAGCACGCACCGGATTCGGGAGAGCACAGGCACGGCCGTTTGCTCCATTGGAGGCCCTAGAGGGCCAAGTGAGTCGACTCCCCCCTGCGTGCGCATGCGCAGGCACGGCCGTTCACGCTGTTGGACTCCCTCCCCGCATGCACATGCGCCACCTGTTCCCCCTCCCACCCCTCTCCTCCTCTACGCCAGCCGGTCCGCAGAATTTTCTTTAAAATGAAACCGGTCCCTGGTGCAAAAAAGGTTGGGGACCCCTGGGTTAAAGGACCCACATGGCTTACTAACAGTTGAAAGGGTCAGTAAGGTTAGCCCAGAGATGCACCTGCTACACTCACTGGTGCCATCAATGTGGCTTTTCTGGCAGGTTTATGGAAATCTTTTGCCATTCTGGCAGTTTTGCCTCCCTGGTTTTGCCAACTGCCCTCTCCTTCCTAGGCGCTAACAGGGGCCGACCCTGCTGCTTCAGAGATCAGCCAAGCTGGGTGAGGGGCTGTAACCTGCTGAAGCAGGCAGTGCTGCTGAAAAATGCTGAAAATTAACTACAGCTTCTTTCAGTGCCTCTCTGAGCCAAGACATCAAATACCTTCATTTCTTTGTGATATTGTACAAAGAGAGGCACAAGGGGGTAAACAGCCTGAAAGCAGAGTGCTTTTCTCTCTTGCGCTGCCACGCTGCAGGCAAATGCCAACTTTTTGTCTCATAAAAAGCAATCTAAGGAGTGATGGAAAGAAAGCAAATTCCACCCTGTCCTCTGGCAAGCCAGGAAAACAAGACTTGGGCATTTTTAATTGAGGCTTGCAGAACATAAAGAACTGAAGCTGGCATAAAGTGCTCAGCATTATCTCCCTTCATAGCAAGCACCTTTTAAAAAATATCTGGCTTACTCAAGCATACCACCAAAGGGCATCCGAGAGTCAGCAGTCCTGTGGCGTTTGTCCTTGGGCAACTGCCAGCGAAACCGGTTTCAGCCGGCAGATGTGTGTGCAAGCAGCTGAAATTCAGCTTTTCTGCCCCAGATTCCTTACGTCTGGCTGATTGTTTCTTTCTTTTTCTTCTTCCAGATCCTCTGATTGTCAAGCTGTTGGTTTGCTTTAATTGCGGCTGTCCTATTAGAGGAAGACAAAGTGGCATGCTGGACCTTTGTAACAAAATTGGGGTTCTGAATTATTTCAAATGTACTGTGAAGAATTTGAAAAGCTGAAACAGAAAGAGTTTCCATCTCCCGCACCCTCAAGAAGAACAGATAGCATTTGAAATAGCTAAAGCTTGTTAAACAGCCTAGCCTGAAGCAGCTGCTGCAATAATTGGTGTGGAAACCAAATCCTGACCAATGGCACATCAAACAGCACCCAGACATTTTTTTTAGTCTGCCTTCTTCTTTAAAAATCAGAAGCTGCTAATTTATCGTATATGGTTGTGCTATTGTACTCATCTATTCCTGAACAGTTCATCTATGTGCTCCTGTGTGGTTCCATATTTTTATCTTATCTTTAGTGGCTAAGGTAAAAATATGCAATTAAAGAGATACACACACCCCTACATCCACTTTCATCCACCTTCCCTTCAGTTTCTGTGCAGTTTTGATCAATTGTTTCTTCTATTTCAGGATCTGCTAGGCATTTTTTAAAAGGAAAAAATTGAAAGTAAACAAATTTTAGTGATGTAAATGATCAACTATTCGCAAAAGATTCATAATACACAAAGAAAGAACATAAAAGGCAGGTATAGTCTTCCACTCAACAAGAAAGCACAGATTTGGAGTCAAACAGAATTTGAGTATTTTGGACTAGATCTGCTTGCATGGAATAATCTATAATTAAATTACAAGCAAGGAAGCAAGAAAACTTCAAATGAAATGTCAAAATATTTTTTCAGTATGTCTTCATTATATAGAAACAGAGCAGTGGTTCTCAACCTTCCCAATGCCGCGACCCTTTAATACAGTTCCTCATGTTGTGGTGACCCCCCAACCATAAAACTGGTGTCTCGGTTCCTAAGACCATTGAAAATATGTGTTTTCTGATGGTCTTGGGCAACCCGTGTGAAAGGGGTTGTGACCCACAGGTTGAGAACCGCTACTCTAGATCATTTTAACAGATTAACAGACTTGGGAGGAACCTTACAGGTCATCTAGTCCAACCCCCTACACAAGCAGGAGACCCTACATCTGCGTCTACCTAGGATTGAACTCACAATCTCCTGATTGGGAGGCGAGAGCTCCACCTCTAGGCCACAGCAGCAGATCTTTCTTAATTTTTTGTACCAGGTTGAGAATTTGCCCAATCCTTGTATTATTACCAAGGATAGTTTTGTTGAGATCATTGATTTTTCATCCATATTTCTCTCAAAAAGAGGGCCTACTCAACCCAGATAATTTTAGCAGAATATCTAAAGACTTTCTCTTTCCATATCAATTTGCTTGTAATAAATCTCATAGATGCAATCCTACAAAATATTATATTGGATTGTTATACTCTAAATATGCAAATCTTGTTGAAGAAGATTCACTTCTCCTTCTTTCAGTGGGCCATAGCGATTGTTTTGTAAGTAAATTTAATACAAATCTGTTTCTACCTAATTGCTATGATGTTCCCAGTTATAAATAGCATGGGTTTTTTTTGTTTTTGTTTTTGTGGAGAACCATAGACCAAGACCAAGAGATGGTCTTGAGGGAAATATTCAGAAGCCATTAGAAAAGAAAGGAAAATGCCCAGAAGCACTTCTTAAGGTAGGATTAGGGACAGACTTGAGCTGCTCTTCTCTTTCACTGAGGTAAAAGATCAAGGAGTGGGGGTGGGAGGAGGAAAAATACAACTGGATTGGCAAGATTCTTTTAATATAGCCATTCTCAATCAATCTTAGTTGTAGGATTTCTGATCTGGGAATCTGAAAGGACTGATAATTTTGGTCTTAACAACACTGAAAACTTGGTCTGGGTACTGATCATTTTGTAAATGTAATATACTTCTCCCTCTACCTTGCACTGCCAAATGACTTACCTTTTTAAAAAAGAAAATGTGTACTCTCACTAATAAAAATAATCAAGCCGTAGGAAAAACTGAATGGCGCAAATGAGTAGGGAGGAGAGGCACTGAGCATTTGCTGCTGCTCCTGCTCCTCTTTCTCATTTCCCATGAGAAATGTGAAGAATTAAAGATGGTCATCTTATCTCAGCCCAAGATATTCCCATGTTAAAGATAAATGGCCTTGGGCTTCACTACTAATTATTGTTCACAGAGGGGAAAAAACCAAGGGAAGATGCAGTGCAGAGAAGCACATTATCTTTTGTCAGATTTGTAAGTGTGCAACTCTTAGAGTAGGAAAGTTAGATGTAACTCAACTTCACTTATTTGAGCGATGTGACAGTGGCAAAACAGCTGTCCATATACGCAAGGTAAGGGAAGTCTTGCCTAATTTGTCTATAGAGTGCCAAAGAATGGCTCAGAGAAACTAGTGAATCTATGGTATCTCTCTGCTTCATTCCCGCCTATGAAGCCTGGACTATATCTGCAAACTCTTTTGAAGGGCTACAGATGAAAAGTAAATTCAAGTATTGTGGCTTCTATTTTATATAGTAAGCAGAAATTATTTAAACCAGGAGGTTGTTGTAAAATCTATGCTCCTCCAGAGAAGAAAAAAAAAGCTGAGAGAGATGCCTTAAGAGAGATTTAGGAAGGGAAGCTTTGTAGAGCAGAACAGCAGGTCCTTCCACGCACAGGGAGCGGTGTGGGAATAAGAGCTGAAGGCAAGAGTGGGAAGGAAGCATTGCAGCAATGAAGGAGTGGGTGGAGCAGAGACTTATGGAGTGTCTTGGAGATGTGCGTAAGGCAAAGATGAAAATGTGTCTAGAAGCATATTGACTTTTGTATGGAAATCCAGAAACGTTGAAGGAAGGAAACACTTGGTGGAATGAATCATTTTAAACTATCCTCAAAGACTCTATATGAAACTTTCTTTAAGAAGATACATATGCACATACAAACATATATCTTTTGATATATTTGCAAATGACAACAATGTTCTCCTTTTGGAAGAGAAAGCTAACTGGCAAGCTTCATTTCCCCCCCACCTTTTTATAACTTGGAATACTTGGGTTGTAGAAATAACAGAATTCACTGGGAGCACAGATACAAACTTTGATTCAAAAGGTTGAAGATTTGATCCCCGGCAGTAAATATAAACAATTTTTGCCTGAGATTCCAGAAAACGGTCAGTCAGTTTTGTTTTTAAATTATATAGAGAAATCCTCGTTCTGATATAAAGTATCTTTTTATGTCAGTATTAAACTTGAAAAAACTTGAAGATTTCTGCTGAAACCAATGGAAGAAACATACAGTAATTCCACCCATAACAGGCATTTTAGTTAGCATTCCATTCCTGCTTTCTTCTCCAATTATTGAAGCTTTTTTTATTTTTATTTTATTTATTTTATTAAATTTATACCCCGCCCTTCTCCTTGTTAGGACCCAGGGCTTTTAGTTGATGCCAACATTAGACGGTTCCTATTTGGTTAATACTTCTATTAGAGCAAGAGACATAAGAAGACACACAATTTCCTGTCCTTCAATGAATTTAAAACATAGCAAAAGGTATGGATTAGACCCTTTGGTAACGACAGACAAAAAATTAGCAGCACATTATAATAATAATAATAATAATAATAATAATAATAATAATAAATTTTATTTGTTACCCGCGCTCTCTCCCCAGGGGACTCGAGGCGGGGCACAGGAAAATTAAAAAACAGTAAACACAACAGAATACATAATTTAAAATCACAATTAAACAACAAATCCTGCGCTAAAAACATCTATAAAAGACTAAAAAAAAACTGTCCCTAAAACCCCTAAGCACTAAAACCTAAAAACCCCAGGACAAGGAGGCTATCCCAAGCCGGCCAGACGGAAAAAGTAGGTTTTCAATTTAAGACGGAAGGAGCGGAGGTCCGTGGTCGTCCTAATATCGGGGGGAAGGTCGTTCCAGAGGGCCGGGCCCGCCACAGAGAGAGCCCTTCCCCTGGGTGTCGCCCGCTGACATAGTCTAGTGGACGGCACCCGGAGAAGCCCCGCTCTGTGAGAGCGAATCGGCCGTGAGGATGTATGGGGCAATTATGGATTGATCTCTTATCTTTAGTTTAACATAAGAACATAAGAATAGTCTTGCTGGAACAGGCCACAGCCCATCCAGTCCAGCATTCTGTCTCACACAGTGGCTCACCGTTTGCTTCAAGGTATTCCCAAGCAGATGTCTTCATCTGCTTATGATTCCCTGCAAATGGCATTGAGAAATATCCTGCCTATCTCTCCATCCCGGAGGGTGTCCTTAGGCATCCATAATGATAGCCATGGATACCCTGGTTCTGCATGAACTCATTTAATCCGTTCTTAAAGGTGTCGAGGCTGACAGCTGTCACCACTTCTTCTGGCAGGGAGTTCCATAGACCAGTGATCCTCTGGGTGAAAAAGTACTTCCTCTTATTTGTTTGAGGTCTAGCTTCCAAAAGTTCATGGAGTGCACCCTAGTTTTAGTGTTGTGCGATAGGGAAAACAGTTTTTCCTTTTCTACTTTGTCCACACCGTGCATGATTTTATAGACTTCAATCAGGTCACCTCTCAGGCGCCGTCATTCTAGAGTGAAGAGGCCCAGCCGTTGCAGCCTCAGATGGTAAGGAAGGTGTTCCAGCCCCCTAATCATTCTGGTTGCCCTCCTCTGCACCTTTTCCATTTCCATAATATCCTTCTGAAGGTATGGTGACCAGAACTATACACAATACTCCAGATGGGGCCTCACCATAGATTTATAAAGAGGCAAAATGACACTTGCTGACTTATTTTCTATATCCTTCCTAATGATCCCTAGCAATGAGTTTGCTTTTTTCACTGCTGCGGCACACTAGGTTGACACCTTCATTGAGCTGTCCACCAGGACACCAAGGTCCCTTTCCTGGTTAGTTGCAAGTTGAGACCCCATCAGTTTATAGATGTAGTTGGGTTTTTTTGCCCCAACGTGCATCACTCTGCACTTACTAATGTTGAAGCTCATTTGCCACTGGTTTGCCCACTTCCCCAATGTCAAGAGATCCCTCTGGAGCCCCTCACACTCTCTGTTTTTATTACCCTGAATAATTTAGTGTCGTCGGCGAATTTGGCTACCTTGCTGTTTATTCCTACTTCTCGATCATTTATGAAAAGGTTGAAAAGCAGGGGTCCCAGTACTGAACCTTGGGGAACCCCACTCTTTACCTCCCTCCACCTGGAGAAGTGTCCATTTAATGCTACTCTCTGTTTCCTGTCCCTTAGCCCAGGGGTCCCCAACCTTTTTTTCACCAGGGACCGGTTTCATTTTAAAGAAAATTCTGCGGACCGGCTGAGGGGCTCAGCAGTCATGTGACTGGGTGGGCGTGGCCAACTTTGAAAATGTGAAACTCACTTAACAATGATCTTGGTTAGCAACCAAACTTTTGGCCTCAACTGTGGTCATAAGTTCTTTCTTTCTTTCTTTCTCTCTCTCTCTTTCTTTCTCTTACTTTGTCTCTGTCTCTCTTTTTTTCTCTCGCTATTTCTTTCTTTCTCTCTTTCCCTTTCTCTCTATTTCTTTCTCTTTCTTTTTCTCTTTCCCTCTTTCTGTATCTTTTCCTGTCTCTTTCTTTCCTTTCTGTCTCTTTATCTCTGTCTGTCTTTCTCTCTCCCACTTTTTTCTCTTTCTCTCTTTGTGTCTCTCCTTCATCCGCCCATTTCTGTCACTCTGTGTGTGTGTGTGTGTCTGTCTGTCTGTCTTGCATTCATTCAATCACTCCTTCTGTGTCTCTATCTTTCTCTCCCTCCCTCCCTCCGTCTCTCTATGTGTGTCTGTCGTCGTCATCGTCGTCCTGTCCCCCCGCCCCCAGCCTCCTCATCCCGCCTGCCTGTCGCTCGTTCGCTCGTTCAGGCTCCGTGGCTGGATAGGAGCCGGGCTGGAGAGGAGGAGGAGGGAGGGGGGGGCAGCCCATTGGGCAGAGCGCACGGGAGAACGCAGGAGGATGGTGGGGGCTCTTCCTCCACCCTCGTCGACGGAGGGACTCCTGTGCGCCGCCGGAGCAACCCGCCAGTTCCCTCCCCAGCCCGCAGAGCCTCCGCAGTCCCTGGAAGAAAATGAGTGGCCAGCATGCCAGCAGGGGAGGGAATCGGTGGCCGGTCCGGCGGCGTCCAGGAATCCTTCCGTCGACGAGGGTGGAGGAAAAGGCACACTCCAACGGCACGAACAGCCGCGCCTGCGTTCTCCCGCGCGCTGTGCTCAGGGGGCTGCCTCCTCCTCCCTCCTCCTCCTCTCTAGCCCTGCGGCCCGGCTCCCATCCAGCCACGGACCGGCACCGGTCCGCGGCCCGGGGGTTGGGGACCCCTGCCTTAGCCAATTGCTAATCCAGGACAAGGCCTGTCCCTTTATTCCATGACTGGCAAGTTTAAGAGCCTTTGGTGCGGGACCTTGTCAAAGGCCTTCTGAAAGTCCAGATAAATAATGTCAACTGGATCTCCCTTGTCCACGTGCTTGTTGACACTCTCAAAAAATTTCAGCAGATTAGTGACGCATGATTTGCCCTTGCAAAAGCCATGTTGGCTCTCCTTCAGCAGCGCTTTCTCTTCTACGTGCCTATTAATTTTATCTTTTAAGATGGTTTCCATCACTTTACCTGGGACCCTTGTCAAGCTGACCGGTCGGTAATTTCATGGATCACCTCTGGATCCTTTTTTGAAGATTGGTGTTATATTCGCTACCTTCCAGTCATCTGGCAGAAGGCCTGATTTGAGGGAAAGATATATATATATATATTGGCAAGGACATCAGCAATTTCATCTTTAAGTTCCTTGAGAACTCGTGGATGGATGCCATCTGGTCCTGGTGATTTGTTAGTGTTTAGTTTAACAAGACATGCAAGGACCTCCTCCCTGGTTATTTCTATCTGGGTTAATTCCTCAGTTTCCCTCCTTCCCTATATATATTGGCAAGGACATCAGCAATTTCATCTTTAAGTTCCTTGAGAACTCGTGGATGGATGCCATCTGGTCCTGGTGATTTGTTAGTGTTTAGTTTAACAAGACATGCAAGGACCTCCTCTCTGGTTATTTCTATCTGGGTTAATTCCTCAGTTTCCCTCCCTATGAAGATAGGCTCTGTTTTAGGCATGTGATCTTTCTTCTTCAGTGAATACTGAAGCAAAGAATTCATTGAGTCTCTCTGCAATCTCTGTTTCCTCCTTAATAATCCCTTGCCTTCCATTGTCATATAATGGTCCAATGGCCTTCCCAGTTGGGTTCTTACTTCTAATGTACTTAAAGAAGTCCTTGTTATTTCTTTGAGTGTTTTTAGCTAAACGCTCCTCAAAGTCTTGCTTTGCTTTCCTGATTGTTGCCTTGCATTTGTTCTGCCAGAATTTATGTTTCTGCCTGTTGTCCTCGTTTGGAGAAGTCTTCCATCTTTTAAATGAGCTTTTCTTGCTCATTTAAACATCTATGTGTTTACTGCCCAAACGTGTGTTCTCTCCTTAAAAAGGAAAAAAAAAACCCAGAATGGAAATCCATAGATGAGAGAAAACACTGTCACTGTTTGCCTGGGGAAGGCTTCAAGAATGATGAACTAACTAATGGAAACTCATTAATGCTGTGTTGAGGCGGCCATTATTTTTAGAAAAATGGATTAATACTGAAATTGTAAATGATAGATGTTAATGGAAAGTGGAAAATGGAAATGAAATCTCTTTCCTTCGCCAAACGGAAACGGATGCTGTACTTCCTATATTCCTTAGTTGAAAATATTATACACTAAAAAGTGTAAGTATAAAGAGCAGCATTCACAACAGTAAAATAATGGTTGCTTTTTATTGCTCCTAAATACACAATTACGAACAAAGTAATAATGCTCCTTTTTTCCTCTGCATCACTCTTCATTTATCCCGGTATCTCAACTTATTTAAACAAGTTTAATATTTGCTCTATTCTCCAATCAAAACCTTCTTAGGAAAACTATACAGGTAGTCCTCAATATAACAACAGTTTGTTTAGTGACCGTCCAAAGTTACATTGGGACTAGAAAAGGACTTAATATTATTTTTACATTTATGACCAGTGCAGCATCCCCATAGTCATGTGATCAAAATTTAGTTGCTTGGCAACTGACTCATACTTATGACAGCTGCAATATCTCCTGGTCATGTAATCTTAACCACTGTCACAACTCAGGGTTACAACTTAACAACAACTGCAAGAAAAGTCTCCAAATGGGGCAAAATTCACTGAACAAATATCTCACAACAGAAAGATCATAAGCTGAGGACTTTACAAATTTATAAAAGGATTTATTGAAACATATTCTCAACAGTACTGTGCTCTTCCTTTAATAAAACTATAAAATTTCTTTAAGTTGAGTTTTATGTTCATGTCATTATTTTAGCAATAATATGGTAATGGTTTACCATTGCATTCCTTTAACTTCACATTTTAAATGTGTGATACAAAAATGATAGTGAAAAGATGGTGATTTTGATACCATATGTAATATTTCTGCCCCCTGTAACCATCCCTTAAGAACAACAATGATATCCCAACCCAAGCTTTTGTCTGTTCCTAAGCCTAAATATCCATGATATAGTTATTGCATTTCCATCTACTGTATACAACATTTTGAAATATAATTTCAGTTATGAAATTAAGTAGAACAGATTAATATAAAATTAATCCAGATTACACAAAACATGTTGACCTTGTTCTTTATAGTGCATAAAAGTTATTCATCTTAAATACTTTTCTACCGATTTACCTGCAAAATACTGAGAATCCACTATTCATGCATAGCTTCAGGCAAATACATGGCAGGAAAAATAGGTGCTGAAATCTTGAATCACAAGTACCCTCAACACCCATACTTTCCCAGTTGAAAGTATGTCAGCAATACAATCTGAATTATATGTTCAGTTTCAACCCTCCCCTCTTATACTTACCTTAGGACAAAATTATACTCTTCCAATTACAGGGGCAGTTCAAATCGATACAAAGGTGGGAGAAAACAGATCATTTTTCTTATGGAACTGTTTTCATTAATTTTTCATTAGACCTGCTTCGGTTTTACTATCCATCACTAGCAGAGCTGCTGTGCAGTAGATTACATTTCAGTTATCTTCCATGCTTCCAGGATTTAGTAGATATTGCTTGATAATGCTGCAAGCATTGTGGCTTTAACTTTTAATGATCAATAATGTACCAGGAAAAGTTATAGTACTATTTTTCTAGTAGTACCAGTTGCAATTGTCTCACCTCTCTAAGTCAAAATGGTTTGTCACCTGAGTAGTTCTGGAATAGACTGTGAACATGGATTACATAAACTGCTCATTCACATACTTTTTAAAAACATACTGCATGAAAATTAACTGAAAACTTATGTTAGCTAAGCTTGTTGCTGTATATACCAGGGGTCAGCATAGCTGGCTGGGGAATTCTGGGAGTTGAAGTCCACCAGTCTTAAAAGAGCCGACTTTGCAGACCCCTGGTATATACCAATGAAAGAAGTAGGTTTCTTCAGTCAACAGAGCAAGAATGATTATTTTAAAAAAGGATTAAGATAGTTATTAAAATATACGGATTCTATTGTCACAACAAAAGCATTATGCTTTGAACATCTCTGGTACACTTAACATTAAGCCAGATAGTTACTACATTGTATTTATAGGGCTTAATATTAGCCAAACGTAACAAGAAAGTTTAATGCAATTATACATAACATAATCCATTTAGTAAAAAATAATTTCAACTTCATAATTAAGAATATGTGTATGAAATATATAGGTGAAAAGAATTACTTGCTTCATTTTTATCGATCATACAATGAAAACACAAAATATTTATTGGAATTAATCTTTGCAAACTACTACCAAATGTCCATTCCCTAACCCTAACCAGCAGCACAAACAAATCTTCCTGAAAGATATGTCTCACTCCTGAAGGTACCAATAATTAGAATGAGCTAGATATCAAAAGAAGAAAGGGAAATTAAATTGCCATTTTCTAGCTAGTAGCCCCATTGTCTTTATATATAAAGACAATGGGGCTACTAGCTAGCTTTATATATCTACTATATGTTTTCCTGAGGTTTCCATACAATTATTTATTCTGTGTGACATTTGACTATAATTGCATCTCCCAAAAGGGGAAAATCATAAATCAATATCTGATTAGAAACTCTATCAACATTGAGATCCCAAAATAATCTCAGTGGGTTCAGGATCTCTGAGTTATTACTAAATTACCGAGAGAGCATTTGCTTCCAGTGAGGGAATCCTACAGTAATAAAAATTTAATGCTGCAGCTTTATTAATGTCAATTACCATATTGTCTGGAAATATCAACTAATCGGTAACCCACAATTACGATTTTACCATGGGTGGAGAGTGGAATGGAAGCCAGGGTACTGCTGTCTCTCTAGTTTGAGCTGCAGTTGATAACAACAAATAAAACCCTTCATAATACAAAAATATAACCATGTTTTATTTTGTCAGTGTTGCCTTTCCAGGGAAATATGTTCATTATGAGATACCTGGTTTGGCCTAGTTTTTGGTTCCAGCAGCCTATGATTTATAGCTTTACACTATGATAATTTAACTCTGTAACATACTTCACGTATGTTTAGCATTTTAGCATTAGCATTAAGCTAACTTGACTTGGTAGTTTTTCCCACCTTGTTTATTGATATAGCTAATTCATCCCATGTTTTAACATTGATATAATTCCCTGACAGTTATAACCAGCAATAAAGAACAGACCCAGGAATAGGCCACTGTCAAAGTGTTTAGAAAAAGAGCTGAGTTTATAGACAGGAAAGGGGAAATTTACAGAGGGTAATTTTTCAGCCTTAACCAGGTCTTGTTTTTAAATTGTAGTTTATTTATGAGTTAGAAATTCTAAATTAGGAACTGCATAATTCCTTAACAATCAATAATTCATGTCTACTGTATATGTGAGCTCAGCTGAAATGAAGACAATGCAAATTAAAATTATAACCTATATAGTTTTAGTTATTTGTTTCACATTTCTGAACTACCCATGTCTCTCAGAGAGACTCTGTTGCTCTTACCCTTTGTACTCATTTAAACAAAAATGACTACAGATATACTAATTTTTATATTGAATGCCCATTGTTAAATTGGAAAGGGGTCAATATGATATAAAAGAAAGGGATCAACACTTTTTTAGGGAGGATTCATTTTTTTTGAAGAAATAAATACATGAATAATCAAAAATATCCAACTTTTCAATATAATTTTGAATTAAAAATACAAGATTGTGAGTCTTGAAGGGAGCAATAGCCGCAGATGGAGACTATGTGGTCTAACATGTCAATTTTTTCTTAGGTGTAGGTAATCAAATCAGTGAGGAAATAGCCGAAGATGACAAGAAACTTTAATGCAAAGTATTGATCTTACTCCTGGTGATCTCTTACTCTCACAAGAAATAATAAAGCACTCACATTCAAGTCTGAAATATTTAAGTGGCCCGAGGGGCTTGGAGCTTTCTTGGTTTCATTTCCACTGTAAATAAACCTCAGGCTGCAGGAATGTCTATTCAAATGCCACTTGTCCAATGGAAGTAATTCCTAATAGAGAATTTTGAATGACAGGAATGACGGAATAATTGGTTTTTACTTTCCAAAGAAATAATAAAAAAGAACAATGGTCAATATTATTGCAGAGTTTAAAAAAAATCTATTTCCCTCCCCAATATCAGTTGAATTTACCCTTTTTCTTTGGCAAACTGGTGATCTAAGTAAGACAAAAATGTTGATTAAAAAAAATACAGAATTTAGATAAGCATGCTCCTAAAATGTTTAGTCTACTTGAAAACTTCAAAATCAGACTCCAAAGCTTAAAGAAGAGCTGTAATTAGAACCCCTTGAATAGACAAACCCGCATTTGCTCTATTTGATACTTCAGTCATGCTCAACAGGAAGCTGCAGTATGTGTAAAGCAAATACACTTACTCCTAATTGCTATTTGTCCTATCCACTGTACAAAAGATCAGTGACATCTATCTTACTTCTGAGCTTTAAAATAAAAAATTACATCCTTCTCCTCATCTGTCTACTTTCAACTTGATTTCTTTTGTTTCTTTATCAAGCACTTGGAGCATTTGTCGGTGAACTGTTGTATGAACTTATATATATAAACCACCAAATCCAAAATAAAAGCCTCTCCCATCAGTGAAGAGATCCAGCAAAGAATCATCCTCAGAGAGCAATCTTCCAGATGCCCCAAACTTGGCCTCCCCAAGATACACAAAGAAGAAACACCACTCAGACCCATGCTCAGCTCCATAGGGTCACCTCTACAGAATCTTGCCAAATTCTTCGCCAAACAACTCCAACCCTACACAGAATCCATCACCTCACACGTACAAAACTCACTCCACTTCATAGAAACAATAAAGAAACAAAACCTACAACCCAGCGACCTACTCGTGAGTTTTAATGTCATATCTCTCTTCACCCAAATGCCTATAAAAGAAGCCTTGACAGCTATCCAGAACAAATACAACCCCCCTAAGCACATTCTGGATCTGACCAACCACTGCCTAACCAACACATACTTCATCCGTAATGGATAAAGATACAAACAGATAGAAGGAGCACCCATGGGATCACCCCTCTCACCCGTCATCACAAACTTATACATGGAACATTTTGAAACCAATGCCTTAGATAAATCTGAACACAAACCCAAACTCTGGCTTAGATATGTAGATGATACTTTCATAATTTGACCACATGGGAAAGAAAAACTGGACCACTTCCTCACACATCTCAACAGCCTACACCCCAAAATACAATTCACTATGGAAATAGAAGGAAACAACCAACTTCCCTTTCTGGACCTCCTAATTTACAAAAAATCCAGTGTCTTCCTGGGACACACCATCTACCAGAAAAAAACACACACCAACCACTACCTAAATGCACAATCCCATCACCACCTTACACAGATCAACTCTGTAGCCAAGACCCTCATCTCCAGAACCAAATACCTAGCCAACAAAGACCACCTGAAAACTGAATTACATACTCTCACAAACGTATTAATCTCCAACGGATTCCAAAGAAAAACAATTATCAACCTAATCCAAAAGGAGACAACCCAAGAACCGAGACACAGAACAGGACAATGGCATCGCCCTCCTCCTTTACATCAAAGGCACCACAGATAAAATCAGAAAAATTATCCATAAGCACAATATCAAGATAGCCTTCAACACTGACAAAAAACTAGCCAACATCTTAAGAAACCCCAAAGACAAGATCCAGTTAGAAAACCAAGAAGTCTACGAAATACCATGCAAAATCTGCCCTGCAACATACATTGGACAAACTAATAGGAGAATAAACGCACGCATCTCAGAACACAAGAATGCAGTAAGAAAAAAAGAAAAAAACTTCATCCCTTTTCCAGCACCTTAAATCTATAGGACATGAAATTGATTTTGAAGGAACCAAATTAATCTCCAAAATTGAACACTTCAACAAGAGAATAATTATGGAAGCCATCGAAATAGAGAAACACCCCCATAACATGAATAAACGTGATACCTCCTGCCTACCAGACATCTGGAAACCAGCCCTAGTGAACATGAGCCCCACCCACCCAGGTCGTTACAACAGAAAATAACAACCGACACACAGCCAGCACCAATCAACCATCATGATATAACTACACAGCCAATCAACCCACTTAAAGCAACAAAGCAAGCACTACACACACACACACACACACCAAGATTTATAGAAAGATGGCAGCTCCAACCATGCTTTACTCACACAAACACAAAGCCGAAAACACCAGCCTAAAGATAGCAAGTGGGACCTCGCTGAAACGTTTGGAGACTGCACCTATTTTTATTTTTGATATTCTGTGTTCTCTTGCTTTGTATACCAGTTTGGGAAACAGTGTTCACCACTGCAGTTAAGTTATCAAATAAGAAACAAATCTCTACAAATTTTATTGTTTAGACTCATTTTTGAGACATGTCAAAATTAGACAATGAATAATCTAAGTGCATTTTAAAGATATAATCAGATTAAACATCAGAGAACTAGAAAAAGGCATTAGCACTGGTTAAAAATGTATTCAAAATCAATATAAACAACAATGATCAATTTGCCTTCAGAAATTTGTTTCATTTGCAACACCAGCCATGTTATTTTGAGGAAGCCATATTTGTACGCTCTTTCCAGTATGTGTACCCAGCAGACCATTTGGTACCACTTAAATCATGTTGAAGGAATACATAATCTTGGCAGCCGATGTTCCACTTTTTATGAGTTACAGCAATATATAGAATCCATTGGTGAAATAAAATGTAGGGTTTTGGGTTTTTTTTTCAAAAAAAGCTAACATAACCACCATGTGCTTCAGAAAGTATTACCTTGTAAAAAGAGAGCTGCTCATTTTTTTCTTATTTAATATATTTATTGCTCGTATCTACCAATCTGATTTAACAAATGACATTTAACACTGTTCAAGATTCTGCTCCCTTTGTATATAGGTAATCAGACTTACCAAGAAGTCTACATTTTGTTACCCCTGCATCATGTTTATTCAGCTCATAACCTTGGATTCCATGACTGACCTAGAATACAATGTCATTGACATTTCAGTCCTCCACAATCTGTAATTCAATTAATAACATTCAGTGAAGAAATGTTTATCTGACTAATAAAAGAATTAGAAAGGAACGTGATACAATGTCTATTTCAGACAACTGAACAAGTACAAATTGCCAACAAAAATTCCATATCCCATCCAACACAAAAACCACAGTAATTTGAGTTGCAGCATTTGTAAGTGGGAAGAACTTTCAATAACTCATACTGTACGTGCTGTCATTTTTCTATCAAAATATCCTACCAAGAGTTTTAACCAGGTAAACGCCTATTGGTTCTTATGAACAACAGTGCGCTACATACAGAACAAAATAACATTTCCCCATCATCTCATTCTTAAAATTCAGTGTCTGGACCATCTACTTTAAAAATGGAAGGAATGTGTATATTAAATGTATAGTAAGTATAGATAGTGTTGTTGAATTTTATTTTTCTTATACGTTTGTAGATTTTTCTGATTAAAAAGGAATCTTTTCCAACTTTCCTGTTCCTTCTGTTTTACCATAGTGCAAAATAAGATAAAAAATGCACATCCATTAAAACTAATTCTGGTTAAAAAAATAAGCATATAACAATAATCCAAATACAGCAATGTGGTATTGCTGCTATGGTCCAAATTTACAGATTTGGGAACACAAATTCAGTATACTTTCTCAATGAAACTATATGTTAATATTATTGCCATCCATCATTTTTACCTTAACTTCTTATGATACATACCCCATTGGATAAATGAGATTATATCACTTTTATAAGCCTTCACTTCTGGAATGGCACAAGATTACTTGTGCTCTATTTTTATCAACATATTTTAGGGATTTATTATTTCGATTGCTGCATGTAATTAGGTTATTTCACATTAAATAAAAACCCTCACTAGTAATGCTTTTAGCTTTTAATGATTAGAGTATCTTGAACGGATATTAGATTGTATATAGAAAGATTCTTTTTGGGAAAGGATACTGTAATAGCAGGGAGTAGGCAAGGAAAGCATCATTTTCTCAACAGTTTGGGGCTTCTATAGTATAATTTGCAATCTCTTCCAAACCCACGTAGTTAATATTACTTGGACAAAAAGGGGAAACTATGTTGGTCCTTTAAAACATGTAACATAAAAGTCTTATTAAGACCAACTTAAGAAATGCACTATTATTTTATTTTTACAGATTTATTCATGCTCCTACTTTTCATTTTTTTAAAAAAAGACATTTGATTCTTTTTCCAAACTTCACATTAAAAAAATAGGTATAGGGGGAAAAAAAGATGAGAGAAACCCCAACTGCAATATATCCCATTATATTGCAGTACATATTTTGCCTGCTAATAAAAGTTTTCTCAGTAATTTTTTGACTCATATTGTGAAAAAAGAACCAACAGCCAATAATTATTCTTATGGGTCCTGACAAGATGGCATTTCTTATTTTAATAAAAATGTAGATTAAACATAGATGACTTCAGATACCGAAGTAACAAAGTAATGCATTATTTCCTTTGAGTTAAACTTGACTCCCAGTAACTTGATGAATGTGTCCACATAATTTTCTTGGCAATAGCATGGAAGTGGTTCACTAATGGCTTCCTTTATTACTGAATTAGTACACAGTGAATAAAGTCCCAGTAACTTTGGGGTCCCTGATGATGATGATGATGATGGTGGTAGGTAACTAGCTTTCCTGTTTTGAGAAAGGCAAAACAATGCAGAATGGAAGCATACTTTGTAAAAAAAAACAATATAAGATTTAAGAGGACAAATCTAAAAACACTGATGAAGCTATACCAAGCAGAGGTGTTAGGTGTACTTGAATTATGTAAATCTCCAATTAATTGCTTTACCAAGTCTTTTAAAAAAATCTATAAAATTCTAAGACTAGCATTGGGATTTTACCACACAGTCACCTTTTCAAACAAGGCTTAAATCAGTGAAGAAGAGGAAGTAGCACTATAAAGTGCAACAGATTTTCTTTTACTACAATGGATTAGAGGATACCACTTTTTTTTACTAATTTCTTCATGCCTTCATATTTTTCCAAACAGAATTTATGGTTGTTTACAGTGCAATTCTATACGTATCTCCTGAGATCAGTAAGACTGATTCTCAGGTAGGTGTGTATGGCATTGCAACCTGTAAATGCATAAAATGCATAAGTGAGTTAAAAGCTATGTTTAAAAAAATTATCTCCTCGTTTAATGCTGATTTTAATAGTTCCTTTTAAATGAATTTATTGTACTTCATATATTATCAAGTTAAAAAAACACTTTTGAATTCATTAGATTCAAACCAGGGCCACTCTACTATATAATAATAAATTCTAGATCCTTTTTAGAAAGAGAGAAAAATGTTCACATCTGTCAGGTTGGCAGAAGTGTATGACTTCTGTACAAGCTACATTTTAAATCCTTGTTTATGACCTTTTCTTTTGCAATGGATGAAGAAAACTCTTCTGGAGTTCTGTTCAGTCACTTCCAAAGCAGGCATCTGTAAACTTGATTCAAGGTGTATACACTGAAAAGCAGACTGCCATTTAATAATGGAAAACAGAAAAGAGATGTTAGCTTCCAGTAATGGCAATGGCTTCTTCACGGTCAATCAGGCCTTACTAAGGCCTAGGAGACTTAATGGCCATCACAGCACCAACCTCACTTACCCATTTTTATTTTCTTTTGCAAACGTAATGTTTCACATATACATATTTTACACCTTGAAGTTATTATTACTATTCCAAATGCTCTCATCTGAATACAGGCATGGTCTCTATATTTGATATAAACGTATCTTTATTCAACTTTTCATTCTAAAGCTGTTTGGTGTCCCAACTGCACATGAAAAAGGTTCCCCTTGTGTTGCATAAGAAAAAGTGTCCTTAGTCCAGAGGTTCTTGTTTTATTCGAATGACTGAAGATGAACGAGATGTCCTTCTGAGTTCTCGCTTAAGAACGTATTCACTGAATTGGGAAGAGTCCACTCCTCCCCCACATGAGCCAACAATTTCAAATCCTCTTTGTTGCAATCTCTCAAGTACCTACAAAACATAAAAAGTACAAGCAGCTGCCTAAGTGCAAAAATGTCATCCAGAAAGCATAAATTAATCCATTCTATCCGTATTAAAACATACCTCTGAAATGCTTCTCTACACCTGGTATTCAAAGCATGATACCATAATTATTCATGATTGCATGATAATTCTGAATGGGTCTTCTGAATTTTAACAGAAGGTAAGAAACAAAGTGATCATGCCACTGCCTTATTTTTAACCAAAGTATCCACACATATCACTTTTAATTTTTTTTAAACTAAAAAGTAGAATCCAAGTAACAGAAGGAAATTCTGTTTTATAGAGATAAATGCAATATATAGAGATAAATGCAATATACCTTAGAACAGGGATGTCCAAACTTGGGAACTTTAAGACTTGTGGACTTCAACTCCCAGAATTCTGGGGAATTCTGGGAGTTGAAGTCCACAAGTCTTAAAGTTCCCAAGTTTGGACATCCCTGCCTTAGAAGAAAGGCTACTCAAATGCACGATATTGTGAAAACATGGGTTTAGTAATGTTTCTTTAAAAACATTTTGTTTGGTCAAGCACTACATTGTACAGTGCTCATTTCTGGGCAACTCACTTTAAGAAAATTCATGACTAAACCAAATTAAGAGAAACATGGTAAGGAAACTAGAAAGAAAGATCTATGGAGAACAGTAGAAGGTACAGGATACTTATAGCCTTGAAAAAGGCAACTGGATATGAATACTTGAAAGAATGCCACATAGCAATTCAGAACTTGTTTTCTCTTGTTCCCAATTGCAAGACATGAAATAATGTACTTAAGGTACATATTTCTGATTTATAGTTGAAAAAGCAAGGTTCTTTAACATAAAATTACTAAGATGATAAGCTCTGCTTCATTGCCTATGTTCCAGAGGATATATACATCTGTGTGTTTGCAATTGTTCTATTTTAATTCCTGCATTGAGCAGGGATTTGTATTTCATGGTATAAATGGCCTTTCACAACTTCATTAGACTGTTTCACCCATTTATTTATAGATAAAGTAATGCATTTTAATTATACTGCATAAGATTAATGAGTGCAAAAGAATAAAAAAATAAATTAAAATACAAAAATCAAGAAGAAAGTAAAAACTATATGAAGGGATATTTTAATAATACATCTGTCTTCTGATTATCTTTGTCTACCACTACGTATATATTTATACTATATTTTTAATATTTAATGTGAAACATAGAATATTTTGCTTCTCTCTGTTCCAAGTCTTTTTCATCTATTGTCTTAAAGTCTTAACTCTTTTCCTACAAATGGTATTCTAAATCTGCCTTGCTCTGTATTATATGATATAGAAGGGAGCTATTCCTGCTTCAATCTAGTTAAACATTATTATGAATACAGATTAAAAGGGGGTGAAAGCAAAAAAACTAATACACTGATTACATACCTGAACTGAATTGAGGTGACAATATCCATTTAATGGAAATCTGATGACATGCGTTGAGTCATGATTCCAACCTGCATTGACTGAGTTGCACATTACGTCACCAATTTCTGGGAAAACTTCTTCTATTAAAGATTTATCTCCACTCAAAGTAATTCTTTCTCCAAGATCCGGAGCAACACGTACAACCAAGCACTCACAAGATTTCGAAAACCGGCCTGTCTCTCGATCCTGTTTCCATCTTTCCATTTCCCCTAGCATGGGCTGAAGCTGAAAATACTTTGCTTCTTCATATAACAAACTGTAATCCTGAAAGATGCATGATGTTTAGAACCACAGTAAAAAAACACATCTCTTTATATAGTATCTGAATAGTTATTATTTCGGTATAGTGGGTTAAAGGCTATTAGCAACTTATGGATAACTCTACATTAACGGAAATTTCTTTTCCCCCCCCAACTAATAAGAGCTTACAGATATTTTCACATTAAAAGAGACAGATAGGCTGCTGTACTGTTTTGCGTTTTCATCCTCTTCTATGTGTACTACTACACTTACTATCTTATTACTCACAACATTGCGTTACATTATATTCTCATACATACATTTTCATATTTTATTGTGATTTATCACATGGAGATATAATTTAGCTTTACTTTTTATCATATGAAGAGAAAGAAAATATTGGAGATACTGGAGTAAAAGTCCAACAGTAGGACGATGCCATTAATTACTTATTGGGGTTATTTTTACATGACTTCTATATAGTTCTGTTCATAACGCATGCATGCAAAAGAGATTTCAAGTGTGAGAAAATACATATAATAAATATTAATAAAATATTAATAAATGCCGACATACAATTATTCTCAGTTTAAATCATCAAGAAATATGTAAAACCTTAGAAATAGATTGTAGACAGCAAGATTGTAAGATTTATTTTGAAAGTATTAAAATGAAGTATATTAATTGCTAATAGCTGCCATAAATTGTTTAAAAATAAGACTATGGTTGAATAAAATTCTCTTGATGATGTGTTGTTGTTTTTGGTCACAGTAAATATTTTTCTGTACCTGCTATGTAATGTGGTGTGACATTCTAAGCAAGCTAATCACAAACAAACTTATTCAGGCTTACCTGGAAATAAAGTTCAGTGAGTTCAATGAAACTCACAAATAAAAATAAATAGGACTGCATTATCAAATAATTATAAAATATTTTGTAAATGCAAAACCACCTTTTTCACCACAGTCCAAGGATCTAAAATTCTCCACACAAAGATTCTAGAAACTTGGAATAAAATTTAAGTGAAATCATTTCTTAGGGCTGAATTAAAATCATTCCCATTTAAATATCATGTGTTTTTAAATGATATAAATTAGGATTCAATAAAATAAATTTTATTTTACTTATCAAAACTTGAGATATTTAAAAGTCTTAACTAGATATAAAGCTAATTTTTTTTAAAAAGTATGATGATAAGTGGAGATTAACAGTACATTACTAATTGAGTAGACCCAGTTTGGTGTAGTAGTTAAAGCACCAGGCTAGAAAACAGGAGATTTCAAGTTGTATCCTAGACATAAAGCCACCTGGGTGATCTTCATCCAATCATGCTCCCTGAAGCCTACAAAGGAAATTATCCACTTCTGAAAATCTTGCCAAGAAAACTGCAGGGAGTAGTCCAGGCTAAAGTCAGGAGTCATTTCCCCCCATCTCTGTGGTTAAGAAGATGCTGGATAGTTTAATTTAATTTTAATTAATTAAATAAAATATTGAGTTTAGGATTGGATTTGATAGCCTAAACAGTCCTTTTCAACTCTAGGATTTTAAGTCTAAATTTGTGATTTGGACAGTAATCTTTGGAAGGACTTGAATTTGGTGCCCACTAAGTTTATATTCAAAATCCGAAGAGCCTTCAGATCAGATCATATAACTGTTGTAAAGATAAACTATGGAAGGGAAAAGAATCTCATATGCCAATTTCACTATCTGAAGAAAAGTTGGGTAAATGTAAAAATACATACATTTATGATTTCCTGAATCATATGTTATAATATTGATTCAAATACAATAAGTCACATTAATAAACAAAAGTCACAGATATGGTTTAAATAAAGCATATCTATTAAAATTGGTTTACATGAAACCAATTTTATTATAACCAATTATAAATGGTATAAAAGGTCCACTGGTTAATATCAACTGTTTTTAGGGTTTTTAATGGTTAATTTTTAGCTTTATATGGGATTTTAGCGCAGGGTTAGTTTAATTTTATTTTATATTGTACTATGTTTGTATTTTTATATGTATTTTAAATTCCCTGTGCCCTGCCTCGAGTTCCTTCGGGGAGAGAGAGCGGGTTATAAATTAAAAGTTGTTGTTGTTATTATTATTAATAAATTATTATTATTATTATTATTAATAATAATATTAACAACAACAACAACAACAACAATAATAATATCATTTCAGTCTGCACTCTGTTTCCAATAATAACCCCAAGAAGACTGCAAGGTGATAAATATAAAAATAGGTGTCCCCTATTATTGTGCACCAGAAGTAAGTTTTCAGAAGCAAGCTGGTGATAAAATGGTGACTAAGCTTCCAAAGCAAACATAGTTTAGTAAAAGATAATCCAGGCTGCATCTTCTTCAGCCTTTCCTTCTCCGCTGTCAATGTTCCAGTGCTGCAGCACCCCTGCCCCTCAATACTATTAGCACCTTCCCTTCTTTTGCTTTTCCTTTCCTCCCCTAGATGCCAATATTCTGGATTTTTCTCTATCACCTTCAAGTGAATCAGTGGTGGGTTTCAAATTTTTTGGAACCTACTCTGTAGGTGTGGCCTATTTTATGGGTGTGGCTTGGCAGTCATGTGACAGGGTGGGAGTGGCCACCTTTTAAAATGTGGTGAAACTCATTTAACAACGCTCTTGCTTAGCAACCAAAATTTTGGACTCAATTGTGATGATAAATTCTTTCTCTCTTTCTCTCTCTCTCTCTCTCTCTCTCCCCCTTCCTTCCTTCCTTCCTCCTTTCCTTTCCTTTCCTTTCCGTTGGGTCACTGGCAGCGGCGGGCCAGATTTACTTTCAGGTACGCTGGTGGAACCCCCTCTCACCGGTTCTCTAAATTTCACCAACTGGCTCTCGCGAATAGGTGCAAGCCTGCAGAAACCCATCATTGAAGTGAATGTGCCCCAAAAGAACCAATCCCATCTTGTTCTATATATAAAGAAAAACAGCCCTGTTTCATTAAGGACAGACCAATACAGACCAAGACTCCTGAAACAGTTTAGGTTGAGACACAGCTACCCAAAGGCAGTATACATTTGGCGCAACTATACATATTTAAAAATAGACGTTGAACATTGCTTTGCTAATTTCAAATATCCATTTTAATTATCTATACTTTGCCAAAACCAATCAAAGCAATTATTTCCCAAGTGTTTTACTATTGTTAAATGGCGTTACTCAAACAATTGCTTCATAATCCTTCAGTTATTATGAAAATGACAATAAATACAATTCACCTTGAAATCATCTGGTATGAGTAGTTTTGAAGTTCGTAGAAAATTCAAAATATATCTGAACATTTGGCCATCTCTGTCAATGAAGTAATGCTGCTTCAGGCTATCCAAAACAATGGGCTCTGTGCCATCAAATAGCCTCCCAATTCTGAAAATAAAAGAGAAATCAAGACCAGCATAAATTTGCCATCAGCACACATAGCCATTAGTAAGAAATAAATCCTATTAGCCTAATGGCTTGATTTCATAGTATTTCAATGTCTAATCAGCTGGTTACAATGAAAACAGAGCAACAAGGCTATCATCTCTCTTTCTATAGTTTCTTAAAGCTGATCTGGGAATAAACCAATTGAGCTAAGTGAAGGTTTTGTTTAGGGAAATATACATAGGATTGTACAATAAAACATTTGCTATTACTCGATAAAGACCTATCAATTTTAAGGACCTTTAACCATTTCCTTTAGTTAAAATATAAACATCTAGGATTGAGATTACAATAATCTGCTCTGCCTCTAAATAATCAAAAGAATTTAAAACCTGACATTATTTTGTTATATATACTCAAGATATTTATTTTTTTCATTCTTAAAATTTGACAGAAAACTTCAATTTAATCAAAGGCTCTTAAGTAAATTGCCATAACATAAGAAGATGGTTCCTTTTATGAGTCACTAACCACTAACCAAGAATAGGAATAAATAAGGAGAAAAGCTACATAGGAGCAACCATGAACTATGGTGACACAATGCTCACATTGCCCAGAGTTTGATTCTTTCGATCCTTACCAGCTCAATGTTGACTCAACCTTCCATCTTTCTGAAGTTGATAAAATGAGAACCCAGGTTGTTGGGAGCAATATGCTGACTCTGTAAACCGCTTGGAGAGGGCTGTAAAGCCTTGTGAAGCATTATATAAGTCTAAGTGCTATTGCTATGAAGGCATGGCATATAATCAATCAAATCTCGATGAAAGGGATAAAAGTTGAGTCCCCCAATTTATAGCAAATTTAAGTTCTTATAAATGTCCTTGGGGATTAGTCAATTTGGTCAACTTTATGTGATTTGACACTAATATTTGGGATGCTAAAATACAAATGTAATTATGAAGGATATAGATATGCTGGTGAACAATTTAGCAAATGATAAATATAGTTCAATTTAAGTAAATATATATACCCTGAAGCAAAATAATTTAATTTCATATATAAACTGCCAAGATCTGATGTAACTGTAATTAACAGCTAGATATTTTGGTTTAGTTTATGATAGCTGTGAAAAAGGCAAAATATCATAATTAGGAAAATTAAATATTTTAAATATAATAAATTAATTAAATTAAATATTTTTTTAAAAAAAATCAGCATTAGGATAAAGGTTAAAATTAAAAATATCATAGATTTCTATGGTGTGTCTGCAATCTTAATATTGTGTACTATTCTGATTGCCAGATTTGAGAAAGGATGGTAAAGTAACTAGTAAAAGTAGAGGCTTTCTGGGCTCCATTTTCTATTATGTCTAGCTAATCAGATATAAAAACGTAACTAATAACTTTTAAAAGGACACGTTTTCCTGGGCTAAAGGGTTTTTATCCTTCCTTGCCCAGAACCATCAATGACATCTGCTTCATAAGAAAATATTTAAAAATACATTAGAAGAATTTAGCCTAATTTATAATTTTAAATTTTAGTCAGCAAATTTGCTATTTTTAAAAAATGTGATATAATGCAAAGAAATTGATTGCCATGAATTACTGCTTATTTACAAAATTAATCAAAACCCCAAACTGTAAATGAACACCCTGCAGTGTCCTCTGCCATCAAGGATAGATTATTCCTGTCTCTTTCCTGACAAATTTATAAACACAAACAAGCCTCCATCATTTTTTCCCTCCAATAATGTCTAGGGTGCCTATGTGAAATCTATGAGAATTCTTGGAAATAAAGACGATTCCCAATTTGGTGATTTGCAGCATATCACTGTCACATTTTATTATTTTAATTAAATATTTGAAAAAAGAGTGAAATGGGTGAATGTACAGGCATCTCAAAAAGTATCAGTTTTGCATGTTGAATGTCATTTGAAGTCAGAATACAACATTTTGTGCAAAAGTAAAATGTATGAATCTATTTGTTTTTCATAAATATCGAACTTTTTTTTTAAAGGTCATATACCATGTCTCTGTTGCTGCTGTTTCTCTTATTAATCACTGCCCACCTTTAGAACATAACATCATCCAATGTTCTGACCCGTGTATTTGCTTCTTCAGGCAATTTCTATGTATACTTTTCATTTAGGTCATTTTCAGTAGTAATCAACTAAAGTAAGGAGAAGTAGCGGAAAATGTAAAGTGAGTGACTGTATTTTCAAACCATCTGTCTTTACTTTGGAATCACTGACCTTCTACTGAACTTCCTGAACATCTATTTTGATTTTCATGCTAGAAAGGGTGCAACCAGAAAGTACTAAATGGTAAGTAGAATGGATTTTGTTTAAAAGGTTCAATTTAATTATTTAAACTACAACATAAAAACTTAAGGAAGATCTTAGTAACTACCGTACTATAATCTTAGTAAAAGTGCTTTTTTCTTTGATGATCAAAAATCAATTTACTTCATTTTGTTTCATTTTAAAAGCCAGTTACTGAACACATAAGAACTCTACTGTGACCATGATAAATTATATCTATTATATAATATAGGAAAATGTATTCTAGTTTCTAAAATGAATTTGAATTGAACATTTGATTGACTTCAGTATATATGTGTTATGGAGAGTAGTACAGTAATACATTGTATATTATTGTTATTACTGAAACATATATACATATGAGTATATTTAAAATTGACTATAGATAGACTTTGACTTATGCCCAAAATTGTGACTAGAATCTTGGTTGTTGATCTTAGAAGTAATTACGTGACATTTCATTTAACTGCTCTGATTAATGACTACAGCCCCAGCACTCATGATTGTGGTCATTCAATGGTCACACAGGTTAAATGGATGAAATACCAGGTTAAGGAGCAGGGGGTTCTTCAGGTTGGTTGGGGAAGACCCTGGGTGGCTCAGTTCAGGAGCTGCAAATCCTTCCTGCTGAAATCCAAAGATTTTCAGCCCGTAATCAAAAAGTGGCCTGTGCTGGGGCTCCCAGAGACTCCCCCACCTTTCTATGGACCCCACACTTTTTTCCTTGTTGCACTGACTTCCTAATTTCAGCTCGGTCTCATCACTGGGGGTTAGCTGAAAGAGGCAAATGCTTTTGGTTTTCTGATAATTGAGCACTAGTTGGGCTTTGCTGAAATACTGTGCTAATGTTCTGAATACTCTTTTTATGCCAACATATGTGCTGAAAATATTGCTGCATCATCTGCATAAGATAAAACAGAGATGTGTCTTTCAGCAAGTTTTGGGGGATAAAGGTAAAGGAAAAACCAACTGTACCCACTCCTGGATTTGGAGGCCCTACTCAGAGTCACTCTTCTGGCTTATCTCTGCTTTAATTTTTGCAATGTACTCAATGTGGACTGTCCTTGAAGAAACTCAACAACTGCAGTCGGTCCACAAAGTTTCAGGATGAGTAGCTACATATGGATATACCTTGATACCAGTGCTGGGTTGCAGGTGGCATGCCCTGTACGGGCATACCGGAGTCAGCAGATACCTTTCCAGTACGGTGCTCTGAAGGGCCTGCCCACCCGACCTCCTTACCTGTGTTTTAAAACTTCTGCACTGCCGTGCATGTGCATGGCACATACAGCGGCTGCGCAACGCTCCGCAGAGCAGCTGGAGCGTTGCAGAGGCGTTAAGGCACATGTGTGCGCTGTGTGCATGTCCATGAGGACGCTGCCGGCCTGTTCCTACCGTACTGGTTAGAACAGGATTTGAAACCCACCACTGCTTGATAGGCCCATGTAACACTACTACATAAGCTGCAAAAGCCCATGTAACACTACTGCATAAATTCTAATAATTTTCCAGATAAAATTCAAAGTTTTGGTTATCTCCTCTAAATTTATCTCTCATATTACAAAATTAGTAGTAACAACCTTACAATTTTTAAAATAGCGCAATTTCATTGGCAATAAAACATCAAAATTCAATGCTGTTTAAATTCATATTTTAAAAGGAAAGATAAAATTTGCTCAATTTGATATGGGTTTCAGCTTGAAAACTGCCACTCTCTTCCATTAAATTCAAGAAAAAAATGGTGTTTCATTGCCTAGCAATTTAACAACCTGAACCCTAACCTTAAAAAGCCACAGCTTGCAAAATACTCTTGTTTCAGGACAATCACCATGAGATTACCATTACAGTTCATCTTATTTCTTTCCACTTTGGTGATTGTAACAGTTCATTCCCAAATTATTAAAATGTTCTTATTTCAGACCCTTCTTCCTAGCCATTTTACTCTTCCCGCTATAGAGCAGACCCTCATTATTCACAGGGTGTCCATTCCATCCAAAATGCATTACAAAACAGGACTGTGAAAAACATACTTTATACATCTGCCATTCTATTTTAGCACAACACACACACACACTTTACTTTTTACTTTACTTTAATCAAATTTGTATACCGCCCTATCTCCCCGAAGGGACTCAGGGCGGTGCACAGAAATATAAAAAACATATACAAAACAATACAATATATAACAGTTTACAACAGAATTAAATCGGGATCTGTGCTAAAAATTTGAATTAAAAAGGATAAATCAATTAAAACTTTATCCATTAAAATTAAGCCAGGTCGGCTTCTTGAAACAGATGTGGCTTTAATGCCCGGCAGAAGAGGCGTAGGTCCGTGATAGTACGAAGATCGGGGGGTAGATCGTTCCAGAGGGCAGGCCCCGCCACAGAGAAGGCTCTCCCCCTGGGGGCCACCCGTCGGCATTGTCTGGCGGATGGCACCCTGAGAAGGCCCACTCTGTGGGAGTGGACAGGTCTAAGGGAGGTATGTGGTAGGAGGCAGTCCCTCACACACACACCTATGCTAAACAGTAGAGAATAAAATTATATGAACTAGTGATAGCATTTGTTGATAACAAAGACATTTTATTCAATATTTTCACATATAGAAAACTATTATTGTTAGTTCAATTATATTGTCCAACTTCTTTCTACATTCCAAGACCATGTTAAAGGAGTTATTTCTTTATAAAGTCTCTTCATACTTAAGTTATGCTTTAATGCTTCTTCCCCTCTTTGTACCTCATCCTCTTTTCTCAAAAGGTCATTTTCTCACACATGCCTGCATTTGTTTAACATTTGTTTCTGAACTTCTAAGCAGATGCATGATGAAATTGATAATTTCTGTCAGCTTCACTGTGGCTCAAGGCAGAAAAAAACTATACAGTTATAGGCAAATAAGCTATTCACAAAATTAACAAGATTGAAGATTAGAAATGTTGTTTTTATAGCAAGCACATAAACAAATAATGAATTTAAAAATGAAATAATGGCCCCCTTGACATTCTTCTGCATCCTAGATATTTCAAAACAAGGACACATTTTGTCCCAAATAATGATTTATATGAAATATGACTGAAAATATGAGCGATAATAGAAAAAAAAATGTTCAATTCCATGAATTTCACTCTGAACACACTAAATGGCTGTTTCTACAAAACTATTCTTACAACTATCAACAAGTCATGGGGAAAAGTTATCAGATCAGCTTAATAGGTCCCAGGAATAGGAACTAAGGAGATTATCATGCATCTTAACCTAGTCTTTTCAAGAAAAGCCTAGGGATAGAACATTTGAGAGCACTTTCTTCTACTTTTTTAGCATCAATATAAAGGTTTTCTCTATTTTTCCTTTGGTCCACTGAAGTCATTCCAAAAACTTAAAACACACCCTGGAATCATATTTTAACCAACCAATTTTGTTACACTGAATGAAAAACATTCCACACTTCACTATTAAATAATCTACAAATCTCATTAGGTCTAACATTCAGAATAATGTAGATTAGACAAGCATGTTTCAGTTTTGCATTTAAACATATTTTTCTGAGTTATATATTATTATTATACTTTATTCATTAAACATGAAACTCAGTCAACTGAACATTTAAAAATGTGTCACAAATACCATTGACTGGTACTAATGATTGATATGGGTTGCTGCCAGCATTCTAGGTATCAACCAAGTATCTTCTTAAAATATATGATGTTCCAAGTAGTGCAGTTTTTTGCAGTTCCGCTGGTGTTATTGCAGGAAGCTGCAATTTATTGATGTGTTTTGTAAAATTCTTGGACATGGTACCGAGTGACATTGGGTATCACTCTTACATGTTTCACCCATAGCCATGTAGTTTTGGTGGCCAGGTCATAATATTTTATGATCTTTCCAGTTCTTTTTCTTTGACTCTGGCATCTCCTGGTACAGCGATATCAATAAACTGTACACTTTTGCCCTCAACAATTGTGATATCTGGTGTGTTGTGTTCCAAATGTCAATCTGTCTGTATTTGAAAGTTCCATTTTATTGTTGTTGTTATTATTATTCTAAAAGTATAATGAACAATTGGTTCTGTCATTTATTAAGAAGTCTAGTGACAGTTATCAAAACCACATTGTGATGAAAGGAACCACAGCAGCAACACATGACTTTCCATAGATTTTGTGACTGCTGTGCATTAAGACTGGTTTAAAGAAGAAGCAGGTTAGTGTTTGAAAAAGAAGTTTAATAGAGACAACAAATGTGAGACAACAACAAAACTACAGGGAAAGCATCTGTTAGATTACTGTTATCAGGCCTGCAGAAACAAAGTTCTCCCACCATTCTATGCTGTCTGGCCTGGTTATCTAAGTAGAGAAAAGGGTTGGTTTCTCAAGCTGAAAATTTTCCTCAGGAAGGAAGAAATAAATGAAAGTTAGCACTCACACCTCTCCTAGAAGAATGAAATATTCTAGGAAATAAAGGTAGAATATGATATTTCCCTGGATGAGAAAAGGAGAAATAAGTTTTTAAAGACAAAGAGCAGCTCCCTGCAACTTCCTTCCCCAGCAGATATTTTGGTGCCATCCTATCTACAAAACAAAATGGGATTAAGACATAATCCTCCTACCCATCCGGTAGCAGAGCTCACCACATGGCACCTGAGGATATTACATCACCCAGCACGATTCAACCAAGTCTGGGACACATAGAGCCTACAAGATTAGCGGGACTCCCGCGTAACCCCCTGAGAGTCTGACAATCAATAGGGTACATTTCTTGCACAGGAACAGGAAGGTCTAGGGCAAGGCCAGAGAGAGAGAGAGTGTGTGTGTGTGTGTGTGTGTGTGTGTGTGTGTGTGTGTGAGAGAGAGAGAGAGAGAGAGAGAGAGAGAGAGAGAGAGAGAAGCTGCTTATATACCCACCCCTGAGGCTAGAAACCATTGCTGAGAGAAAAGGAGAGGAACTCCAAATTGTTGCTTGGTTATGCATTTTATTTTGAATGCTATTTTGAGTTCATAGTCTGGACTGCTGAGACTTCAAAGAATCTGTTTTTGCTTTCAAACTCTGCTCTGAATGTTCAAGAGAATGGGGAGAATCAACACGTTTTTTCACTTTTGGAGAGTCCAGTATTTGATTTATGTACTTGCTAGCCAGCTTCCTACGGTTCAGTTTATAAATGTCTTTGCTATGCACCTAAAGATGCAGGCTGCCTCTCATTCATAGAATTGTCAGGCTTCTAGTTCCTTCCACTATAAAAACAAAATGAAAACTGAAGCAGAATTTTGCCCCTAAACATTGTCTATAACAGTGATGGCAAAAGTGGGGAGAGTGCAGGGGGGTTGTGCGTGGGCGTGCCATACCCATAAAGCTATATACGGGACCCCCTGCTTTTGGCGTGGTTTTTTTGCCGTCTCCAGGCTCCAGAGGGTGAAAATAGTATCCCCTCCCCACCTCCAGAGGCTTCAGGAGCTTCCCTGAAGCCTCCAGAGGGCGAAAAACAGCCTCAAAAGAAGGCCTAAATCAGCTGGCCAGCAGACACATGCGCACTGGAGCTGACAGGACAATGCCTTGCGTGCACTAATAAATGGTTCCACGTGCCACCTGTGGCACCCATGCCATAGGTTCGCCATTACTGGTCTATAAAAATGCCTCATTTGAAAATAAGTTATTTGCTAGCACTTTACACTTTCTTCCAATAAATGTTATTCACAAGGTCTAAATGTTTTACATTTTGGGATACTTTTTGTTCTATCCATATTGCTAGGAGGAAAGTCCAATGGATTTTTAAAGTTCCCTGTTTTTTATTGGCTTTTCTTAAATGTTTTAATATATTAATAATTTTTTCATTATTGTTCAGAAAGTAACAAATGATTTGTGAAACAGAACTTAAGGATCCTTTTGTTGGTCTTTCATTTTATAAAACAAATGGACATGAAAACAGAATGCTCATGATTCATGAAAGACTAAATCACTAAAACTAAAAAAGCCAATATGATGTAGTGATTATAATTCTGGATTAAATCTGAAGGTACTAAACTTACTATAAACCATGAAATCTGGAGACACAATTCTTGTGAACCTATAATAAGCCATTATATACATTTCCTTGAACCTAGAAAGATGGCATGTGTTATTAATGAATTAAAGAATCAGGAAAGAAAAATACCATGTTTTCCCAAAAATAAGGCAGCGTCTTATTTTCTTTTGAACCCCGAAATAAGCACTTGGCCTTATTTTCAGGGAGTGCCTTATTATTTTTGAGGTGTAGGAGGCTGCAAGTATGGTCACCTCATGGCTGCTGCTGTGTTGCTGTGTAGGAACGGCTTATTTTCGGGGAAGGGCTTATTTTAGCACATGTGCTCAAAAGTCTGATTGAGCTTATTTTCCAGGGAGGTTTATTTTCACAGAAACAGGGCAGTTTAATACTAATATATAATCATGTTAAAATTAAAACTGAATTTTTTTTTTTTCAAATGTGCTCCTTGGAATATCTAGGCATACCTAATAAAAGGTAAACAATTTAGGGACAGAAAGCATACCTGCAATTATCCATTCATTTCCTTTTCAGAAAATATCTGCTATATAGCCTTCTGTAACAAATTTCTATTCCTGAAAGAAATAGTTGAAGTTTTCCTTCAAATAACATTTTTGTAAAATATTTTTTATTTTACTCATGAACACTTTATATTAAGATTGCAACATAAAACCTTTTGTTTCTTTCTATTTTAAAATATAATAAATGGTATCACGGTGAGGACAAAATTGAATGCAATCCCAAACATTTGAGTTTAGCACATACAGTATTCTGGCTAATACTACAGTAGTTTACTCCAATGTTTGTAATTCTTTCCTTATAAAGCTAAGAATGAGGTGGGAAGTTATCCAATTTTCACCTTGTTTCTTTCTTCTGAAATGAATCATTAAGATAGTGATACTTTTGATGAATTATCTCCCACAAGAGCCTGAAGAAAATAGATTCAATAGATATACTTAAAGTATCATTTGTCAATTTAGTATTGACTATTTGGGATGCTCTAAGACAGGAAGAGAATTCATTTTTTTAATATAAGTTGTGAAGCCTGAAGCATCATCTTAAGCTATTTAAAAAGAAATCAATTTTAAGATGGGCAAAAAAGCCTAGAAAAGTCTTGATAAACCTGAATAAACCTGGATCTCATTCTAACAATATGGCCAGGCAAATTTAGAATCTACTTCTCAAGAGACTTTGTAGGCGGGAAATGTTTGTTGCTACTGTTTAGAATTTGTGGTTATAGCTCCTTAACTGAAGCCATGAATTACTGTCACCCAAAGCATAATTTCTAGTTGCACAAGAATATAAATTAATTACTACCTCTAACAAGAATAAAAAGAAAAGCTGTAGTGCAAACTAAATCTTTATGTTTATGTATGAGGGAGGAAGCATATGTATCATGTGACCATGTATATATTGTCTCTATATTCGGATAAAGTCACAAAACAGCTATAATATTGTTCAGACTTTTTTCTTTTCAAATAATATTAAGGCTCCTTTTAAATTGCACCAGATGTGTCCTTTGTGGCTGTGGAAAGGGAGTTTCCACTGACAGGAAAATCTGCCCAATATAAATGACTTGAGGAAAACTCTAGCAGAAGGAACACAAATAGTTTAACTGCACTCATGGCTCAACTCATATGGTGGATATAAATGAAGTTGAGGGCTTTCTGCATCTGGGTTCTTAAATATATTTGAAAGAAGCAATGTTTGGGCCACTTCTAATCAAATCTGAACCCACAACATTAATTATGTCAATTTGCTATTGTTGAGTTTGTTCTTTTACCCTGGCTGCTGGTTTGTGCATTGTCTTTGTGTTTTTATTTATTTTTCAAATATTGTTAGCCATTTTGAATAATGAATGTGGGACAATAGCCATATAAATTGAATGAATAAACTATAGAAATAACCAAACAGGCCTATGGCCAATATTCCATTCTTTGGCAAGGTTCTTCAGTGGGTGCTTCAGTGGGTAGTGGTCATTCAAGTCCATTCTCTATTGATAAAACTGATTTTTTTTTTAAGATACATCTCAGCACAATTTCTTGTTGGCTGTGGAACATAAACTGTAAAATGACCAAATATGACCCTGTTTGTCTATCTGGCTCTCTTAATGGCTTTCAATATGATCAATCAGAGTTTTTATCCTGGACAGGCTTTCAAGAGGGGCACTGTATTACAGAGGTTCCATTTCTATTTAGAAGGCTGTTTCCAAAAACTGGTTCTAAGGTTTAAATTCTTCCTTAGGACAGTTAGCTTATGGACTATCCTAGGGCTCTGTTCATCCTCCATTCTTATACAGAATTTCTGGGAAAATAATCCAGCAATATGGACTGAGAGGCCATTAATATGCAGATTACACTCAGCTTTACCCTTTTCTTCATCTAACACAACTGGTACTCTAAACGAATGCCTGCACAGGGAAATGGACTAGATGATGGCCAGTAAACTGAGAAACAATCCTGGCAAGATGAAGCTGCTATTTATGAGTGTTGCCTCTGTCCACTTGAGTCAATCCTGGAGTGGTCCACACTCATCCTAAAGAAACAGATTTTCAGTTTTGCAATATTCCTAGATCCATCAATTATGACTAGAGATCCAGGTGGCCATAGTGGCATGGACAGCTTTTTACTAACTATGGTCAACTTATCAACTACAAGAAAATGGTTTATGCATAAGCTATTTCTTCACTATTTATACTGACTGATCAAGGTATTCTATCTTACTATTAATAAGCTACAGTCCATACTGGACAATGACGTTGCACTTTCTCAGGGACTAGGTGGCAGGTCCATACTTGCATATAGGCAACTACTCAACCTGAAGCAAGTTTTAACAAGTAAAAAAGGAACGACATGCTAACATAGGAACCAGACCCTGCCACAATCCCAAATTCCACATCTAATTCAACAACATAATCACATAATCAACAGTACATACAGTGCAAATGCCTTTCCTCAAATATGATTCATACAATTATCTGCAAGCAATGTCCTTCTGAATTCTACATATAGAACAAAGGAAAGAAACTTTGCAAAAAAAAACAGCAATAACAATGGTCACAAGTTTAACATAGGGCTCAAAGCTAGGATAAAATAAAAGGGGAACATTTCAAACTTCCAGGATACACTATGTCAATATTTTTTTAAGAGAAACTTCAACAGCACCATTTAGCAAAGCATTGCTGCAGTTACAAATATCAAAAGGTTTGGGACTATTTCAAAAGGTCTCAAGAAACACAATGTTTTTGTAATATGTTACAATTATTATAGATATTATTTATAGTCTATCTCACATCTAATCTGCGAATGATCTTCCCCCTAGCTTTACCCCCCGTCATCCCAATTTAAAATCTATGTCTATCATGCCCCTCTATGCACCTGATGAAGTAAACTGCAGTTCACCAAAGCTTAAAATTTCCAATAAAATTTGTTAGTTGGGAAAAGGTTCCATTAGACGCCTCCTGATTTATTTATTTTTGTAAAATCTTCCAAGGAATTCAATTCCTATTTTCACAATTCATTCCTCAAATATGGATTTTAGAAAAACTTTAAAACATGTTTGAATTGGTAAAAATATTTTCCTAGTCCTAGGAAACTGCAAGTTGATTTAAATTATATAAAGCAAGAAAGGCAAAGCATAGCACCAAACTGTATCCAATTGTAGCACTCGGCTAGAAACTGGGAGACTCCGAGTTCTATTCCTGCCTTAAGCACAAAGTCAGGGGATGACTGTGGGAAGTCACTCTCTCAGCCAGAGAAAGCAGACAAGCACACACCACTTCTGAAATCTTGCAAAATATTATTATTATTATTATTATTATTATTATTATTATTATTATTATTATTATTATTATTATTATTATCAATTATTATTATTATTATTATCATTATCATCATCATCAATAATAATAATAATAATAATAACAATAATAATAATAATAATAATAATGGCCACGCTGATTGGAACAGCTTATATTCTCCGATGTTACCTTGACAGTTTCTGGGGCCTTGGTTAGGACTCGAGCTGTTGAGCTACCAACCAGCCCCAAAGGCTGTGAATCTCACCAAAGATTAACCACAGAATAATAATAATAATGTTGATACCTAGGATGCTGGCAGCAAACCATATCAACCATTAGCACCAGTCAATGGTATTTGTAAAGCATTTTTAAATGTTCAGTTGGCTGAGTTTCAAGTTTAATGAATAAAGTAGATAATAATAATAATAATAATAATAGCAGGACTTGTCCCGGCAATTGATGGGAGGAAAAACTGAGTAATGTGGAATAAAAATATAACTGATTATTTACTAAATAATAAATAATGTTTCATACCCTGGAAGCCTTTAAAAAGATGTTAGATAGCCATTTGTCTGAAATGGTATAAGGTTCCTGCCCACGCAGGGGGTTGGACTAGAAGACCTACAAGGTCCCTTCCAACTCTGCTATTGTATTGTATTGTATTGTATTATATATCACACTTCAAAAGCACAAGTTAATTGCATTATTAATATAGGATTATAGTATTTATCATCTTATGAGTGATTGTATATCTGAATTCAGAATGTTCTAACTTTTTCAAATGCCCTGCCGGCTCTCTCTTCTAGTGCCAATCCTTTATTTTTGGATTGTCACTAGAAGCACCAAATCCACTCAGAGTATCTGGTTCAATTTTCCCCACCCCCTCTCCCTGTAATACAAAGGAAAGAGTTATTGTATTCAATTATAACTATTCAGTTCCTTTATTATCCAAGAATATAGCAGAGCTGAGAAACTATCAACAAGTAAATAATTTTCTGATTCACTGATTAGACTGTTGACATCAGAAACTAAACATGACATTCAAACCACTTCCATTAGCAACTAGCTTTCACAGATTCTATTTAATCAAACATTTAAGTAGGACTCCAAGATCTCTCGTATAATCCTGTCTGCAATCAATTGTATTCAATTTTTAATCTATATTTTTAATGCAATGTATTATTTTTCATTCTTTCTATTTCAGTTTTTTTCCAACTAAACCTATTTTAATTATTGGCTTGCTTTGTTGTTAAAACTTTACCTAATTGGATGAGTACCTCAAGATATTCAATCTGACTTATTCCAATCTATGAGTTTTTCCTTTTTAAAACTATCAGTAGAAAAGCATACCTATTCCCAGATCTATAGATGTCATCTCCGTAACTTCTATTTTATTCTAAACTTAATACAGCAGCTTTTCCAAACTTGATGCTATATGGACCAACTTCACATCCAAGCTAGCATGGCCATTGCTAAGTACCCTAGGAATTAAAGTTCATTTATTCTAAAGGTTATATTCATTAGTAGGAAACCTTGCAATGACAATTAAAATTTTGATCACCTTGAGTACTTTTTTTTAAAACAAACTTCAAAATAATTTTGATTAAAATTTATATTAGATGATGCTCTCAAAAATACACTTATAGAATCTCGAGAATTGTACTGTCCTGGGCACATACATGAGCCTGCAGCAGCAATCACAAAAAAACCATGTAGGCCAGCAAACAGTAGCAACAACAATTAAAAAAAAACTAAAAAGAGGAGGTGACTTATATGTAATCATCAGTGCTGCATATGATTAAATAAAGTTTTGATTGTTAAAATATCTGTTTGACGAAAATGGCATCCAACCCAAAAGAGCTTCATTTTTTCACAATCCACTTTAACTAAACACTAGTAAACAAATCTCCCGAAGGATAAACCTTTCCAAACACAAAGCCAACAAACAGGTGGACTGGAGCCAGCCAGAAACATTTTGGAACTTGGCAGCTATATCCTGAGGCTTCAAACATGCCTTGTGGGTGGCCATGGGTGTTGGCTGTAAAGCTACCAAGTCTGTGTAGTACTGCAATTATATACACATTGTACATTAAATTACTTAGCAACTATATAGCAATTTAGGAAATACCTACATAAGATTTTTTTTATTTGGAAATGTACTGGATGCAGTTTAGAAATATTTCTCAGAATCAAATATTTAATTATTATCCTTCAAAATACTAAAGAATTATGGCCAAAATCCGTAAATAGAAGGTATCCTGCTTATTGACAGTAGCCCTATAAATATCTGCTTCTCAATGCATCTATAGAGGTCATATCTTTTATAGAAACTGCATTTTAAAAGAAGCAGAAAAAGAGAAGAAGTATCACAATTCTTTTACTTGTCTCAAAGATGCTTTTCAAGAGGCAACTGGACTTTCTGGTTTTCCTTTTGAAGACGTTTCACTTCTCATCCAAGAAGCTTTTGAAGAAGCGAAACATCTTCAAAGAAAGCTAAAGAAGCTTCTTGGATGAGAAGTGAAACCTCTTCAAAGAAAAACCAGAAAGTCCAGTTGCCTATTGAAAAAGCACCTTTGGAACAACCATGATCTGGATCAGAGGTTCCCAAACTTGGCAACTTGAAGACTTGTGGACTTCAACCCCCAGAATTCTCCAGCCAGCAGAGCTGGCTGGAGAATTCTGGAAGTTGAAGTCCACAAGTCTTCAAGTTGCCAAGTTTGGGAACCCCTGATCTGGATGACTAAGAATCTCCATAGACATTTAAATTCTTTTACTTCTAAAATATTGGGATTGAAAGTCTGAGATACAGTAAAAGGCATATGTGCTGATTTCCTCACAATCAATGGCAAAGGAAGGGGAGAGCAGAATAATGAATGTAGAATCATGAAGAAATTAGTGGTGCCTTTTCTGCAGTTTTAAAAAAGCTCTACTAGCATCTGCAGGGACAGAATTGTGGGGACAAAACTGAAGATAAAAGTATTATATAAATTGTTCTGAGCTTTGCTATAGAAAATACAAAGAAATACAATGAATGAATAAATAATTCATTGCAAAATAAAATAAAATCATATTTGGAACAGGATAGAAACAGGATAATCCAGGATACTAAATTTAGGACTATAAACCTAATATAATATGTAGCCAGTACAGATGTCAATATGCCTGCATTTAGAAACAAGAGCATATGCTGTTACTATTCAGAACCTTTACTTATCATTAATATCTGAAAATACTCAATCATTGCAATTCCCATCAGCAAAGCGGAACTTGCTATTTGAATCAGTAATTGCTCTAGCCATTAGTTTCTCAGGAGGCATTGTAGCTAGTTCTTGGTTATTTTAGCAATCATTCAAACTTAGGATGGCTCTGAAAAAGTACTCCTCAAACTTATGTTGATTACAGCAACCTTGCCCTCACAAGATTGGTATTTGTGAGCTTCACAGCTGGCTTCCGACAAGCAAAGTCAATTGAGAAGCAGGCAATTAATTTTAAGTCATAGTCACCTCTATATGATATAAGGTAATTCACTTAACAACTGCAACAGAACTGATGTCATAATTCTGCCAGTCATGAAATGATTTGCTCAACGACCATCTAGCAATAGAGTTGCTGGTCCAAACAATTTCAGTTATTAAATTAGGACTACCTGTATAATTACCCATTTTGACATAGCTCTTCTCCATCAGTCATAGCTAAGATGACTTTTACAAAAATTTAATGCTGAAGAATATAGAGCTAAAATGTTAAATTTCTTTGAAAAGGGCAGAAAGACCAATTTGTGGAAACAGTGTAACACTTTTATTCCCAATTATAGTAGTGATATTAAATTTAACAAGACAAATATAGATATTTCAAAGATCAAACAAGAAATTTAAAACAAAAGCACATTAGTTTTTTATTAAATGAAAGCATGTTAAATTGAATAATGCAACTAATGCTAGCAATGAAAATGTATGCTAACTGCCAGAAGGCATATCTGATGTACCCAGCTGGACTGTGAAGGTGAGACTAAATGTAAACAATTTCTATTGTGAAAAACCCTTCCAAGATTTTGATTGCAATAGGGAAGTAATGGCAAACCCTTTTCCTATCACGTGCCAAAAGAAAGGCGAGTGCAGGGGGTGTGGTGTGCGTGGGTGTGCCCACACCCATAATTCTATGCATGTGACAAATGCATGCATGACCCCTACCTTTCCTCTGCTTTTGGTGCATGATGGAGCCGTTTTTCGCCCTTTCTATGAGCCTGGGGAGGGTGAAAACAGCCTCCCTCCCCAGAGGTTTCCCTGAAGCCTCCAGACGGAGAAAAACAGTCCTAAGGGCAACCTGGAAGTCTGTTCATGAACTTCCGGATTGTGCATTGGGTTGTTTTTTGCCCTCCGAGGTGAAAAATGGCTGAAAATGAAGGCCAAAGTCAGCTGGCCAGCGCATGCATGTGCGCTGGAGCTGACAGGGCAACACCTCGCATGCCCTAACAAATGGCTACATGCCATTGGTTCGCCATCGCAGTAATAGAAGAAATAGAAAACTAACATAGCAAAATAGCCAATAGAGTTCTGTTAGTGAGTCAAATAATCACACTTACCTTAATAATTTATGCATATTTATCAGTCAGAAAAGAATCAAGTCACTATATACTTACATGTACGAATTATTACATAACTATTATATATTGTTATGTAAGTATATAATACATAGTATATTATGAATTTTTTGTCAGACTAGATCACCCAAGAAGAACAATATAATTCAGCTTCATAAAATTTGTGTTTTTTAAATAGAGTACTCTGCTGTTACTTTATTATGTCAAGTATTTCAGGGACTTTTACTATTTTTTGTTCCTCAATTATATTAAGCTCTCCCTAGAAATTCTACAATTTTCACATTTTATAAAAGTGGAAATAAATTCCAAATCCAAATCCTAGAAATCCCAATCTGTCATCAAAGATTTTAATAATGTTTTCTGAAAATAAAAAATATAATACTTCTGCAGAAAATAAAACTCATGCAAGGGAATACATTAATATATTTGGTTACTTTACAATTTGCTTTTATCTATCAAAGCTAAATAAACACTTTGTAAATTAACTACTATCCAAATTAAAAGAGCAAAAATATGTAACAAGGACAGTCAGTCCTTTTTATACATCTGGCACAGTTGGTTTTTATTGCGATTTGTGCAGAAGTAACATTACGAGCAATCCTCCTTTAAAGATTGCCTCATTTAGTGACTAGTTACAATTATGAAAGTGATGAACTTTACAACCAATCCTTGCATTTATGACCTTTGCAGGTCTGTAAAGCAAATGAAAGCTGAAGTAAGTTTGTAAGCAGTCATGGTTTCATTTAGCCATCAATTTGTGAGCTATTTGAGAATCTGATTAAATAAGCACTATTTAATTAATAACCTCTTTTGAATTATTATCTTTTGATTATCGGAGCCTATGAAAGTTTGTGCTGTTAGGCTAGAATAAGAGTGCTGTTCCTCTGTCTTTTTGCTGTTTTTTTTTCTTTTGCTGCTTGGTTTAATAGTTTAAAAACTGTGTGCTGCTGGTATTACAAACTTTCTGCCTCCCAGATGCTTTTGTTTATTAGTTTTATGGAGCCACACAGAAAAGTCTAGCAACTACCATAATTATTTTGAGGCAGCTTAGTCTAAGGAGCTTCTGGGATAAAATAGCTTCAAGGAAGTAGCAGCATTTCTTTCTTGTTATAACTGACTGGATACTTTGATTTAGACAGCAAGAAGATGTTTAATACGTCTGTTGTCTGAAAAATCCAGACTTCCATATGAAAAGAACAACAATGCAAAAGCCACTTTATTGTAAAGTAGAATAATATAATTATGGCATTAGAAATGACCCCACAAGTCATTTAGTCCAACCATTGTTCAATGAAGGATCCACTTGCATATTTATAACAGATGATCATCTAGCTTTTGTCTGAAAACCTACTGTAAAGAGAACTCACTACAGCATGTGGCAGTCTGTTCCACTGGCTAGTAGTTTGTACAGTTACAAAGTTCCTCCCAATGTCTAGTTGAGCTTATGTTCTTAGAATTTTAATCAACTGGTTCTGGTACTGTCCTTAGAACAATAGAAAGTATCTTCACTCCCTCCTCTGTGTATACACAATCCTTAAGATATCTGTTTTTTTCAATACCCCAAAATGCCATTTTGTTTTTTTAGCAGTTGCATCATTAGTTAAGTAGTTTCTCATAATGGCATAGATATAACTCAAGTTGTCAGGAGACATATTGAAAAATATAATATAATATATCAACACAGAGTGATGTAATTTAGGCAGATGATGCAAATTAAGTGACTCTTGAGCAAAGAAACATTTCCTTTAGCAAAATGTTTTTGAACAACCAGCTTAAGGCAGAAACTTGGGGCACACTTTTAAATGAAAAGATTTAATACTAGATAAAGATTTAGCATAAAAATTGAAAGAAAAAAAGAGAGCAAGTTAACAGAGCTTCTGGACAAAATGCAACATAGTCCTCAGAATTACCTTGATTCAGGATATTTAGTTAGTGTGGCCAAGCTGCTGGTGTACATGTGCCCACCCACGTCAATATGAACCGGTGCATTAGATTTTGTGAGTTGTGCTGGTGTGGGGATGCCTTGATTGTTCAAAGGAGATGCAGGGGACCTAGTGATCAGAGGTCTTGACATATTGGGCCGACTGTCCTGTAAAGAGACACAAAGCATGTTAGGGATCTGAGCTATTTTAGGAAAGCTGACAGTAAAATAACAGTAATCATAATAACAGTAATGAATAAAAATATCAGTAATAAAATACTAAACACTCACATTTAGGAGTGAATAAAGCAAAAATATACCATCAATTTTTATATTTAAATATATTTTAAGAATCATTTAGTTTTAAAAATTGAAATTTAGGTGCACTACAATTGTAACGTCCAATAGATATTTGTGGCATTTAAACTTACATGATGGTAAGGCAGTATTTTCAGGCCTTTGGCTAAAAACAAAAACCGATCAATGCTTTATTGCAGAGGCTGGTTACATCATTAAAGTCTACTGATTTAGCACCCCAGTTCAAAAATATAGTTTCCAGGAAGGGGGAAAGGAAGCTGTTTGTTGTGCCCCAACCCTTCTTTCTCCTAAGCAGTTAGAATAGGTGAATACAAACCCTCAGCTCTTCCATTCTGCAAACTCTTCTCTTGAATTTCCAAGTCACATATCACGCAAAGAGTAGAGGAAACACCTGGACTAGCCAACTGTTCATGTACTGTAAAACATGGGGCACCGAAAGCCTTTGAGAAAGACATTTTCCATGTAAATATTAAACAAGTTGTGACAGATGCCCCTCTCTGCCCAAGTAAGCCACTATTCCCAGCAGCTTCCCCAAGAAATCTCCAAAAGGAGCACCACAAGCAAAATGCAGGTGAAACAAACACCTCAGTCAAACTGGAAATGCAATGTCAGTAAAAAAGCAAGCAGTAGACCTGTGCACAGTTAGGGTGGGGCAGAGCAAAAAGAAGCATTTTGCTGAAGCCAGCAAGGCAGACCAGTTTCACAATTATGGAATGTAAACAGATCTAAATCTGGTCACACTTGTAACACAGTCTTACTAACTCTTAACACATATAGTCAGTGATGAACCTGGGATATATTGACTGAGGATATCAGCTATACCCTAGAATTTTCAGGAGGGAAAAGTGCCATTTTACAGAAAGCATGCTGAAGTACAAAATATTTTGTTCATGTTGCGATCCATTTAGTTATACAAACAAATGTTAATAATTTAGTAACATTTAAGAGAAAAAAGGAGTACTTCTTAAGTGACCTTGACCGTGTGCCTTCTTCTAACTGTGTAGTCATATATGTATCCATTCAAAAATAGGTTTACTGCATTCTCAGTTAATGTAATGGAGATTACTACTGAAAACAACTGAACATTTGTGTTCATTCAGAGATCAGAATTGAAGACTATCTCAAAAGATTTACATGGATTACAGAATAAGAATTATGAAGCAGGACTTCTAGTGGAATGCTTAAAATAATTCAAATTCCTAAGATTTTTTTAAAAAAAATTATGTCTCCCTCGCAGTTGCAAATATCTTTTTGCTAGAATTATGAGCCATAACCTAAGTGTATGATGTAGATACACCTGCATATCAGCTGAATCATTTGGATCATTTCTGGTTAAAATAGGCACATTCATCTATTAAACAAGCCATTTATTATAACTGATCACACCATAAGATACTGCAAATAAGTAAATGTATAAATAGAAAAAAATATTTAATTATAACATTTTATATCATGTTCTTTCAAAACAAAGAAAGAATAGCAATCCCCCCCCCCTAATTACAGGTCAGTTAATTAAGGATCCCAGATCCCAGATAAGCAGCAATGTAACACTAGATCCAAATAATGAATTCCAAAGAGACCAAACAATCAAATCGCTGTAAAGAGAAATATATCTGGTTACTTCTACTTATCCCTATTGGCACACTATTATGAACATAGGATCTGGAAATGCTGGAAAAACCTATCTGGAAATAAACTAGTTTATTTATCAAGCAATCATTGGTGTGGGAAGACTGTTACCAGCATGTAAGGTGTGATTATATGCTTAGGAAAGGAGATGACACTGATAAAGTGTAAAGTTTAGCAATATCACAAAGTAAAATTAAACGTATTTGGAGATGAAATGTGATTTCATACAAAATGATCACAAGCAAAGAAAAAAATGCCCTATAGAAAAAAACATGATTTCCTTTATAAAACTTATTTTTCTTCTAATAAACAGATAACAATTAAGTTTTGGGTAATTACATCCCAAAGTCTTCACTGTCATATTCCACCATATTTTCAATTTATCAGTAGAATGTAAACCATGATACAAATTTCAGAGTTAAACTTATCCAGTTAGACAAAACTACCTAATTGTAGTACACCCTTTTAAATAATCATAACTATATCATTTTTAAATAAAACTTTATAAGAACTAAAAGCAAATTATCACGTGACCTGACCAGTTTATGACAATTTTTAGCAGTCTAAGATAATCATGTGGTTAAGTGAATCTTTTTTGGCACAGTTGTTAAGCAAATCTAGGTTAGTCTTCCGTCTTTAATTAGGTTTTAGGGGATTGTAGCGTAATTTTAATAGGGGATTTTAGCGCAGGGATAATTTTTTTAATTCTTATTTTATCTATTTACCTATTTATGTATTTTATATTAGTATTTTTAATTTCCCTGTGCACCGCTCCGAGTCCCTTTGGGGAGAGGAGGCGGTTTATAAATAAAATATTATTATTTATTTTATTTTATTTTATTTTATTAAATTTATACCCCGCCCTTCTCCTTGTTAGGACCCAGGGCGGCGCACAGGCATTATTAAAACCACAAAATACAAAATCGATTAAAATATATTAAATTATTAGACCCGTGCTAAAAACCCATTTTAAAACCATACCAAATTAATTTTAATTTTAAAAGTCAGAAGTAGGGGCTATCCTAGGCCGGCTTGTTGGAATAGATACGTCTTAAGACGTTGGAATAATAATAATAATAATAATTATTATTATTATTATTATAAATCATATGATCATTAAATGAATCTGGCTTTCCCCGTTGACTTTGTCTGTCAAGTCTGCTGAGGTGGTTACAAATGGTGATCACATGACTTCAGGATGGTATGACTATTAAAAGTACATGCCAGTTGCCAAGTGCCTGAATTTTGATCATGTGGGGATTCTGCCATAGCCTTTGTACTGTCACTAAATAAATAGTTTAAGTCAAGGATTACTTGAACTCCAGTTCTAAATTTCTTATACATTGTTCAGGCTTATTTCAGTGATGTTTTTAAAGAAATGGTGAAATAAACAGTTTAGCCTTTAGACTTTGCCAATACATTAAAAGCCTCTGGAATTTCAGAGGCCTCAAAAACATTGGAGCCAAGCAACAAACATAACAAATGTTTAATGTTCAGCCATTTCAGGTAAACTGAATTGAAAACTTACAGAAGTGGAGCAGATCCTAAATGTTTTGGAGGATTTTTCAATGGATATGACTGGTGTTCCTGCTTGAAGCCTTAACTTTACTGTGCAATACAGGTAGTCTTTGACATGCTTTCAATGACTATTCGAACTTGTGACAGTGCTAGAAAAAATGAACTGATGTTATGGTTCCCCCGCCCATACTTAAAATCTCAAGGGCATTTCCAACCCTCTTATCTTCCCCCCACTTCTTCTCTTTTGGATGTCCTGTACTCTATGACGTACCCCTGTTGCCCCTTGCTACCCTTCATCATCTTTTTCTTTCTGCTTCTGGTCCAGGATCCAGGTCTTAGGTGAAAAATGTAGTGCTGTGATTCATGTGGTGAGCATCGTAGGGCAGCAGCCCAGTTTATCACCAGGTAATGCAACCCCAGCAGTGACTATCAGGATGCAGGAAAAGGCTGTGTGGGAGTTGCTGTTTGGGGAGAGGTTTTGCAGAATATGCTTTCAGGGGGGAAGCTTTGCAGGAGCATGCATAGACTGCACCCTTACTTACCAAGCACCTGATGGTCCCCAGCCCAGCAGCAGGAGGAGGATGGTGGCAAAGGTGAACTTCAGTTGCAAAATTGCAGTGCAGCAGAGACCTTAAGTGCAGGGTAGCAAGGGCAACTGTGCCTGGGTTTGGGCTGGGATACAGTAGGGAGGGAGGGAGAGAGAGTGTGTGTAGGTGGGTGGGTAGGTAGAAGGATAGAGAGAGAAATAGAGAGAGAGAAATACAGTAGGGAGGGAGGGAGTGTGTGTGTGTGTGTGTGTGTAGGTAGTTAGGTAGGTAGGTAGATAGAAGGATGAGAGAGAAATAGAGAGAGAGAGAGAAATACAGTAGGGAGGGAGGGAGGGAGAGAGAAAGTGTGTGTGTAGGTAGGTAGAAGGATAGAGATAAATATATATAGAGAGAAATACAGTAGGGAGGGAGGGAGAGAGAGTGTGTGTAGGTGGGTGGGTAGGTAGAAGGATAGAGAGAGAAATAGAGAGAGAGAAATACAGTAGGGAGGGAGGGAGTGTGTGTGTGTGTGTGTGTGTGTATAGGTAGGTATAGGTAGGTATGTAGGTAGAAGGATAGGGAGAGAGAAAGAGAGAAATACAGTAGGTAGGTAGAGAGAAAGAGTAGGTAGGTAGGTTGATGTTTCCATGTGTATTTATCAATGTCCTGGAGAAGGAAATCGCTGACAAACCTTAAGACTTTGTTTCTGCTGGCACAGAAACAGTTAAGAGTCTTCTGAAAGGTGGGGGGAGAAGCCTTTGCACTCTGAATCACTCTGAAAGGCTGAATCCCTGCATGATAGATAAACATTTGGTCAATTAGCACTCCCTCTTCGGGATTAGGTGTGGGATTTGGGGGTGTTTTGGATGCCAAATTATAACTTAAGACACTTGTAACCTCAGTGACCAGAAGCAGTTCTATACTTCTGCCTAGTATAGGTCAGTAGTATATGAAGTAAGGTCAAGTATCAAAGGGTTACTATATTTATATTGTCAAAACAAATTTAATAAAATTGCTAAAATCGTTTTTCTAGTGGTTAGTTATGCCTAAAATGTTGCCTAATAGCATGACAAATTATTTTACCCGTATGAAGAAAAAATACCTTTGAATTTCTGCAAAGTGATGTAAAAAATCAGTGGTAAGAAATCTATGGAAAAGCAGGATAATGTTGCAATAATCTTTTTTTATTTTGCAAATTGATTGCTGTTTATAGTCATGCAGGTGCAAAATGACTTAGCAAGTTTATCATTGTCCAGATCATGTTTCCAATCAGCTTCCAATCAACAAGTTCATAGCATTCACACCAGTATTGGTTTCTAAAGATTAACGTCACGGAGGTTTAAAAGTTGATTTAATAAGTCTTCCACTGAGTAAGAATGGAAAACCTACTCTAAGGTCACTTAAAATTGATAAAAAGAGATTATAATATAATAGGTTTGTATAGCACTTTGGATTTAGACAAAGTTGCTTGAGAGCACATTGGTTCCCTCTTTTCTCTGAGAAGCTACAGTGCAATCCTGGGAAAGAACAGTTTAGTTCAAAAGTTTCAGAGTGATAATTTGTAACAGTAATTTTATGAGTAGAAAAGTCACAATTTGATACTTTGACTTAAGTTTATCCTCCAAATTGGCCTAGTTCCAGATTTACTGAACTAATTTAACTGAACTTTTATCTAAAGATATTAAGAAAAAATATTTTTGAATAATACAAAAAAACCCATACCTCTGTAATATTGTCACTATTTTTTACTATTTGTATCTACTGTTTTCTTCCCCAGTATCATACTTAGGCATGATTATTAATTTTAAAAGAAAATAAATTGACTTTTTTCACTAGTTATTTCAACTAATTAATTGCCAGCAAGTTTTAGTTAGCCAAAATCTAAAATCAAATTATGTCACTGACAATGAGGTTTATATTTTTCTCTTTTATATAAAAGCAAAGTTATATAAAAGCAAAGACAAGGCTGATATCACATTTTACTGACATAAACTGATTTCACTGCCACAAAGCTGGAAAGAGTGTTTGAGGCCAGGTACTTGTATACTGTCTTGAACTGTATTTCCAAAATATTTTAGAGAAGATAAAAATAGTCATGAAAATTAATACCAGAATATGGCACAGCTCTCTTAAGAATGTAGAAAAAGAGAGTGTTTTGGTTATTATCCTAGATCAAATAGTTAATCCTGAAAGAGAATCTGAGTGATCAAGCTAAAAGACTTTAACCCAAATATACTTTTCCAGGGCAAGTAAGCTCAGTCATAAAACATTTAGAAGGCTAAGGAATGCTGATAAGCTGAGAAAAAAATAAGGCTACCTCCCTAGAAATAAAGTATTATGTTCATGAAATGCTGCCTCTTTATTCTTTCAAAACCTAATTGTCTTTTGACCTCACTAGCCAATCTATTATATCCAAATACTTGTCTATAACCAATCAAATACCTTGCTCCTGTATAAAGTTGCATGCATATTCTACTTTGTAACTTCTAAAAAGGGATTGTAGATCCTCCTCTCCAGGCTTTGTTATCAATAAAACCAATTTGTGTTTCAATGTGATGCATTCTTTCAGTTTTCATATTCCAGTTGCTATATTGTGCTTTAAAATTAAAGGAAAAATTTAATATAACATTTCACCATGTTTTTGTAGATTTATAAATGATATATTCTAGTCACTTGCTCTGTGTATATAAGCTAAAAAAATGAGCTAGGTTTGGGGGATTTTAAACTTTAGCAATTAGCTTTCCATTTTTCCTGTTTTGAGTAATATTAAGCAGAAAATAATCTGTGATTGTATAGAAATAATGATGTTGGTTAGGCAAATGTCTGTGTAAATGAAAAATTATTGTAACTACCAGAATGAAAAGTTGGTCAAGTGAACTTCATGGCAGGGGTCCCCAGCCTTTGCAACTTTAAGTCTGAAGGACTTCAGCTCCCAGACTTCTCCAGCCAGCTTTCTGGGAGCTGAAGTCCTTCAGACTTAAAGTTGCAAAGGTTGGAGACCCCTGCTCTATGGTACCCAATAGCAATCAGCAACTCTATTCTTTAGTCTGGATTGTAACAGCAGTGGATCCGCTACTGCAAACGAGTGAACACATTTGAAAAAGGATTTTTATTAGAGGAGAAAGCTTCATTTGGAAACTTCATCATGTTGTTTACCATAAATTGTTATGGTTAAAAAATTGTGAAATGCTATTCTTAGCCCTGAAGTAAAATTGCTTCATTCTCAAGGAGTATAAGATTATTGTTGCTTTGTATTTTGCATCCTGGAAACTATTAGGTTTATACAAGACAGCAAAAAATCTGCTATCACTGAGGCTAGGTTTACAACATTTAATTAAACCCAGAATAAGCACATTATAAACAAGTATGTTGTCTAATCTCAGCTATGGCCATTTACAAACTCTGTTTTACAGTTTAGTACCTCTGAACTCTGCCTTATATTAATCATTTTACCAACCATGGTTAAATAAACCATGGATATGTGATATCTATTTCTGGGTTTACCTAGCCTCACTGCCAAATACACAATTTGTAATATTACATTGTCTGCTGTATTCATTTAAATTTGCCTGAGGAGAAAGAAATTGCTGGATGAACCTTACTGTTTTGGAGGGCAAAGTATCCTATCTTAGGTAGCAGATAGGAATCCTTTCCTCAAGCCAAAATCAACTATCAATGCACCTTTTAACAAAAAGCAGTAGTCCTGGGTTGTACCTAATCTATTGAACACAATTAAAAATAATTCTAAACTATCCCAATCCACCGATCTCCCTCCCATTTATGCCCTTTTGGCCCCCTGCATTCTTCAATCTATATCACCCTTACTGACCTTTGACATTTTTTTGCTCCTTCTACTGACCAAGAATACCTGGCTTGACCCTTTGTGAAGTGGCTGCTGACCACACAAGGCTTTCTTTGCAAGGTATACATGTTCTTCATGAAGAAAATGAAGGGCCAGGGCAGGCACACTTTACCAGCAGTGGGAACAAGAAGATATTGAAGGTCAGATAGCATGCAGCACAGGGTAGCATGGGCTGTGGAGTGCATGATGGAGAAAGTAACTGTGGCTGGGACTGGACTAGGGTGCCTGGGGCTTCCTGGGCATTACTGAGATAGTTGGGTCTTCCTGGGATGCATAAAAGCAACCTGTCACAAGCTGCCAGCAACTATTGACTGCATTCAGCTATTAGGTGTGCTCTCTCTCTCTCTCTCTCTCTCTCTCTCTCTCTCTCTCTCTCTCTCTCTCTCTCTCTCTCTCCCTCCCTCCCTCCCTCCCTCCCTCCCTATCTTTTTAACCTATCTTTTTCTGATCTTTCAGCAATCTAGCTGATTTCAAACTGTAAACCAATCACTGGGCTCTCCAGACCTTTCTAATGTTATGGCAAAGCTATAGGATTGCTCATCACAACACATCAAGTATTTAACGTAAGTATATACTTACTTTAAATGTCCACTAAATAGTTGAAGATGCTTGTGTAAAATAAAGTTATATCTCAAGACCATTCACGTTTCCTGGGAAACTTTCCTGTCAGGCAGCCAACACCTACATGGACTTCTACTTTGTAACACACCTAACTGAAACTACCTAGTAGCCTTTGAATTATGGCCTATCAGATCTACCTGACAATTTCTCTATTTTTTCCAGTCCTACATAAGTAGCAAGAGCATATTATTGCTCCATAATGGCATCCTACATAGCTCATAGATTATGCTCAGTTAAGCAAACAATGTGTGGGCCTGAATTACAGCTTTTATTATAATATATAATCAGGAATCAGTATCAGGAATTGGGTGTCTACAAGTCTATTCAAGATACTTTGGGAAATGACTGCAGTCCTGGAAGACAGCTAAAGATAGATACAAAGGCAGCCCGACAATATATTTTGAGCCAATTTACAGATAGTCTTGAAATTCTCAAAAAGGTTTCTCTTGCTTCAATTAACTGTGAATGTAGCTTATCAACAACAAAAAATAGTTACTCAGAAGCTATTATTTTTCTCTACACAATTCAACCAGCTTAATTCATCTTGCCAGATCAACGCAATTCTATAAATAAATTATAGTGACTACAGGTGAAAGTAGGTGAAACTTCCCTGAAAGCTATTTCTGTGCACTGTCTGTATCTGGAGTTACATTTTTTCCAATCCTGAATATTACATAAAGATTTTTACTCAGTACACATCTATATTGTCATTCATTCATTAGTAGAATTAAGGTAACAAGCTTAATGTAATGTAAGTGGATGTGAATGACTAAGAAATAACTTGGTTAATTTTTTCTCTCTTGGGAGAGGTGAAAAGTGGTTTGTAAGTTCAGGGCCAACAATAACAACCACTGACTTTTCCCAGGTTATGGACCTGAACCATAAATGAGGTACTGTACATATTAGATTTGGGCTTTGCCTTAGATAAGTTGAAACACAGCAAGTGTGGGGAGACACTGTTATCTTGATTATGGTCAGTTCACTCTTTTGTTTTGGCACCATGGACCTCTCTAGGGAAGATGGAGCCATTCAATTAGTTTCTCCAGATTCTTAATGCCCATATCAGATGGAGTAGGAAATGTGGCGGAAATGCCTAGAGACCGTTAGGATGTGGACATGGAAAAACTCACTTAGGCTTAATTCAGAAAATGGAGTGGCAATGTATTTAAAAGTTAACTGATTCCAATTTGCATTTCCTGTTTTCCGGAAAAGGTTTTGCACAAACTACATGTTGTGCAAACTACAATTGATACATGTTGTATACCAATTGTAGCAATTTCAAAAATAGGATACTTTGCCCTTATCACCTTGCACATGCATTACTGCAATGCATTTTACAAGGCTTTGAAGGCTACCTGGAAGCTTTTGTTGGTAGAGCATGCAAGACCTGAATAGTTATGGTTTGCCTAGATTTGCCTAAGTAACTAGCACTACAGAAAGAACAGTACCAGCTACCAATTAGCTGCAATTCAAGGTATTCTTTTACACTTTTAAAACCTAACATGCCTAGATATCTTTGGGATTACTTCTCTGGGTTGATTCTGCCAGTTGAGTTGTATCAGGCAGAGAAAACTTATTCAGACATGGGAGATTGAGTCTTTACCTTCCCTCCCTTGGACTACCTGGAGTACTTCATTTTTGTTATGTTTCTGAACAGTTGTAAAATATGGCTGTTCAAGAGGGCTATGCAGGATAAATGATAAATGCAGGATAAAGTGTGATGCACTGTATGTAACTGATTTTAACTGTAATTTGCTGACTCTACATTGTGTAGATTTGTTGTTATCAGAGCCATTATCATTGTGGGTCAGATAAACCAGAGCAAGCAAGAAAATGAGCAAAGGAATGTTACATAATGACATAAACTTCCAATAATCAATAAGGTATCACTTCATTTGGACCAAATGTTTCAATAAAGTTGGCATCAAATACAAGTATTACTTTAGATAAAGTATGCAGAATTATATGCAGTGGCAAGATAACATTGTATGAGTAATAACAATTACGTTAATTTTTAATGAATAAAATTGTAACTTGCCCTCTATTTTTTCATATCCATCACTGCAATATTAGCAATGAGAGATTTAACATTGCAATGCCAAGATGCACATGCAGATAAAAATGCATGCAAATGCCATCAATTAAATAGATGACATATTTCCTCTACCCAATAGCTTTCATTTTTTAAAAACTAATAATCAGATGCCAACTTTTTTCACACACATATGCACAAGGACAATGCAAGCATTACCCTGTACAAAGGAAATAGGTGTGGAGCAGTGTAATCACACCTTTAAACATTTTTGCCACATTAGTATTTGTCAACTATCCATGAAATCATTTTATTTATAATAAAGAACTTTAATACCAAAACATGCATGAAATCAAGAATGAATTACATAAAATCTATTTGTATATTTGTACAATATTTGTGCATATTTTAACATTTAACACATTTTTAACAATATTACATATGTTTTACTGCATACCATATTTTTCGGAGTATAAGACGCACCCGAGTATAAGATGCACTCAGGTTTTGAAGAGGCAAATTAGAGAGAAATACAGTAGATAGGTAGGGGAAGAGAGAGAGAGAGAGAGAAGTTAGGTAGGTATATAGGTAGATAGAAGGAGAGGGAGAGGGAGAGGGAGAGGGAGAGGGAGAGGGAGAGAGAGAGAGAGAGAGAGAGAGAGAGAGAGAGAGAGAGAGAAATACAGTAGGTAGATGGGGGAGAGAGAAGGTAGATAGGTATATAGGTAGATAGAGGGGGAGAGAGAGACAAATACAGTAGGTAGATGGGGGGGGAGAGAAGGTAGGTAGGTATACATACAGATAGATAGATGGATGGATGGATGGATGGATGGATGGATGGATGGATAGAGAGAGAGATAGAAAGAAATACAGTACATAGGGAGAGAGTGTAGGTAGGTAGATAGGTAGAGGGATAGAGAAAAATAGAAAGATAAATACACTAGATAGGTAGGGGGGCAGGGAGAGAGAGAAATACAGTAGGTAGGTAGATGTTTCCAGGTGTATTTACCCATATGCTGGAGAAGGAAATCGCTGTAGCACTAAAACTTTCTTTCTGCTGGCACAGCACTTGATCAATGTAATTCTCATTAATCCCTCTAACTCAGGGTTTCCGAAACCTTGCAACTTTAAGACTTGTGGACTTCAATTCCCAGAATTCTCCAGCCAGCTATGACCATAAGCTATGCTGGCTGGAGAATTCTGGGAATTGAAGTCCACAAGTTTTAAAGTTGCCAAGTAACTAAACAGCCTTCCGAAAGGAAAAAAAAAGTTTCTATTTTGCACTCTGCAAACCTCCCCAAATTGGCCCGTTTTATATGAAAACGGGCCCATTTTTTTCAAATAAAAGGCATGAATAGCCTTGAGGAGGCTTGCAGAGTGCTCCTGGGGGGTCAGGGCAAAAATGACTCCCAAAATGGTCCGTTTTTTGCAAAAATGGACCTTTTTTATGTCAAAAGAATTGCATGCATAGCTTTATGGAGGCTTATAGAGTGCTGTGGGCAGGGGGGGGGGGCAAGAAAACGGCCCATTTTATGCTCATTTCTGCCCTATCCAGCCCCCAGGAGCTTTCTGGAAGCCTCTATAAGGCTATGCACAGCCATTTTGGTGAAGGGGGTGGGGCTTTGGGAGGCAAAAAAATGCTATATTCGATGTACAAGACGCATCCAGATTTTTAAACTCTTTTTAGAGGAAAAAAGATGCATCTTATACTCTGAAAAATACAGTATGTACAAACTATCCAAGTCACTGGAAAAACTAATTATGGAAGAGCAGAGGCATTCAAGCAATTTTACCCTGCCATATGAACTAGAACAAAGTTCTAGTAATGCACAGATATTACTGTTTACATTATCTGGATTCAAGGTTTAGGCAAAGATTTTGTTAACTATGATTTGTGGAACAGGTCACAATTACGTATACTGGCATTATGCTAAATCCAAACCAGGAAAACTGCATGGTGTCACAATGCAATATGAACATTGATTTATAAAATTTCCATAGTACTCCAATAAAGTGGACTTTAATTTAGTTAAGATGTGATGGTCATTCCTCAAAGTCAAAAGAAGTAGACACCATTTTGTGCACATTTTTACATAATATTCCACAAAAACAAAAGCTAAGAATAATGTAGTTAAATCTATATTTAAGAGATCCATTTCTGTAACAGTTTTGAATCACGGGTCTTCTTGAACAGAAATGGAATACGCAGGATTTTTTTTTACTACTGACAATTTAATTTTTCTCTTAATTAAAAAAACTATTGGACTGACAAAGCGATACATACTATTCACACTTGGCTACTAATATATGCTACATGATTTACTGCAAACAGTAAATAAAAACATGTTTCAATTACACTTGCATAATGAAACATAATATGATATAATGAATCACCACAATCTCTTTCTGCTAGCTACTATGATTTGTAATGGAATTTTTAATCGATTAAAGGCTAAAAGCCAGGGGCTTCTCAGAACAGACAAATATATAGAGGCTTGGAGATAAGTAAAAATGTGGCAATTAATTACCAATTAATACAAAAAAGCTAATTAAATTTGTAATACTTACTTTATATTGATATTTTTGAAATGATTTCTTCTAAATCTCGAATTACTACTTCTTCATTATATCCAATTTGGGAGAAATTTCAACATGACTGAGTGATAAGATTAGAAAGAAGAACTAAAGGCCTAGGTATAGACTGGGTTAATGTAATATGCTTATTCATGCTTAATTATCTCTACAGAATGTTTTGGGTTCACCCACAGGGTACCATAGATAAAACATTAAGGCCAGTACATTAAACACATTTTACTGTCATAATATCATCTCTTTTAATTCAGAGCTGATCCTGTTAGAGAACTAGAGCATAAGATCTCAGCCCTAATATTTGATATTGCTATAAATTGCAACAAATGCTAATTCTGAAAAATTCCAGTATCCAGACAATATGATTCAATCAAAAGTAGAATCATAAAAAATGTAATCTGAAAACTACTTACATATGTCATTAAGTGATACTTTCTCTTGCTTTCCTTCACTACAAAATATATATCCCAAGGTATGATCAGTGAAGATGTGCAGAAGATGTCAAGTTCTTTTACTGCCAGGGCGGGCAATTTCCCAAGGGGCCACATAAGAAAGTGGGGATTGTTGTAGAAGGCTGTCGCTGCCCCAGTCCTGCCACTGTTCCCAATCACAACCACTGCAGGCTGGATAGGGACAATCGAATGTCCAGATCTGTTTTACTGGTAAAAGCATCCATGAGTAGAAAATAATGTTGTCAATGACAAAAAGAAGAGAGTTTTAGTTGACAGCCTCTGCCCATCTCTGTTGAAAGGCTTTGGAATATTCTTCCAGTTAGGGCAGGGGTCTCCAACCTTTGCAACTTTAAGTCTGAAGGACTTCAGATCCCAGACTTCTCTGGGAGAGAATTCTGGGAGGCTGAAGTCCTTCAGACTTAAAGTTGCAAAGGTTGGAGACCCCTGAGTTAGGGAATCTGCATGAAGAACAGGCAAAAACTGTCTCCATCCTTTTCTTAGTTCTAGATCAGGGGTGGGCAAACTTTGCAACTTTAAGTCTGAAGGACTTCAGCTCCCAGACTTCTCCAGCCACCTTTGCTGGCTGGAGAGGTCTGGGAGCTGAAGTCCTTCAGACTTAAAGTTGCAAAGTTTGCCCACCCCTGTTCTAGATCAAATATATTCATGAGAGTTTCTGTTCACAAAGGGGCTTCAAGATTGATGGCAATTCCTTGTGCACACGAGTAATGCTCCAAAGCATTGGGCAACTCCCAACCCTCTGCAAGACTAAATTTTTCTTGTTACATTGTAATTCCTACTACAATGAAGTTGGTTGGAGAAAGGGTTGGGGTTTTTCCCCCCAAATTTACTCATGTCATCAATGCTACCACCCTATTTAAAGAAACAGTCATATAAAACTCCACTGCATTACACAAATAATAAATGCAGGAAACTTCTACTACTTTACAAAACCAGTATTCAAACATCAGAACTTCCTTCAAGTATACACTTTTTAAGTTCCTTCAAATGACACTGAATCCAAATTGAACTGACATCATGTCCACAGAATTAACAACATATGATCCATTAAACATTAACTGGTTTACCAATATTTCAAAGCCATGTTCACTGCCCTCTTCCCTTTTGAAAAAGAATAGAATACACATATTTCTGATATTACAAAAGGCAAGAAAAAAGAAGACGGGAGTGGTGAGAAAGACAGGTCTTCCAAAGTGATTGAAAACTGCATAACTAATTACGTACCAACTTCTAACACACAATACTTGCTATTCTAGGGTTTGTTATCAAGTTTATAGCTCAAGGCAAGCAGACAATATAACCCTACATTCAATTTAATTACAGCTCATGGCTTTTGCAGCAGTTGGCACATTTCAAAGACTTTAGCCACTCATTTATTTCTAGACCATACATAAAATAAGGCATCTTACTGTCATAGAAATTCACCAATTAAAACTGAACATTTTCTGATCTCTTGGCCTCTGTGAAAAGAACTGAGCAAAAAAGAATCTTTTTCTACAGCAAAAGCAGAGAATCCTCATTTAATAGGCAAATGCTTTCAGGCACCTAGCGTGCTAGCCTGTGAAGTTTTGATATTTGTATACTGGAGTAGTAAATTATTTAACTATTTGAAAAAGTGGAATTTATGAGATGTCACTGCAGCACACCTCATAGGTTCCACAGATTGTCTCAATTTAAAACAATACACATTTGAAACCTTTATCCATTTTTAAAGAGAAATGTTGAACATTTGATGACTGAAGTTGCAAAGAAATTACTACTTTAAAGGAAATAGAATTACAAGTGAAAAGATTCTAGAATTGTTCACATGCCACTATACTCCTGAACTTCATCCTCTCAAATACTCTTAAAAGGGAGATTATCACCTCTGCTCTCTTAGATAATATTTTTTTAATGCACATGTATCTAGATTAATTTACTATAATATATTCAGTGTGTGGTTGTCTTTTATGATCACTTGTAAGTTTCAATTAGTCAAAATACATTTACAGTACTGAAACTTCAGAGTTATTCATAGATCAAAATACATTAACTCTAACACTTACTTTACTAGCTCTATTTCTTTCTAGCATCCATTCACTAAAAGATTTAGAACAAGTATATCTTAAAGGTAAGAGAATGTTTTCTTGTTCTCTACTTTTAATTTAGGTTTGTTTTCTTTTGTTTCATCAGTCCGTATCCACCATTTTGTTTTGTTTTTTGCTTCTTGTTGGTTTGTCATGTTTTACATGTTTTACATTATTTGTAAACCACCATTGTCACTAGAAATTGAGTAGCCTATAAATTTAATAAATAACAGTGTCAATTGCAAAAGGCAGTTATACTTGGAAAAGCTTATATTTTGCGACAATACCTTTAATATCATCAAACAACAAAATCTGCCTATCCCAGGTCCTTGAGAAGGACTTGATAAGTTAATGGAAGTTCCATGGCTAGTGTAAACATCTGGCTGACTGTGTAACAAACCATAATAATGACTGTGACAAAAGAAAGTATATCCTACAATGATACCTTTAACACTATCAAACATCCACATCTGCCTATTCCAGGTTCTTGGGAAGTACGAGGGAGGTAGATAAAAAGGCCAAATCTAGTCTAAACATCTGGCTGGATGTGTGATGAACCATAATAATCATTTACTAAGCCAGAAGACTAGGACATTTTATATAATGGTACCATGGCTCTGGAATAGGCCTACAAATGAAGTTTTTCAAGCTCACATTTAGCATTTCTTCACAGATATTTAAGACAGTTTTTGGTCTTCTAAATAGTTACAAAACTACCCTGTTTCCCTGAAAATAAGACCTCCCCGTATAATAAGTTCAATCAGGCTTTTGAGCGCTTGTGCTAAATTAAGCCCTGAAAATAAGCCATCCCCGAAAATAGTGCAACACAGCAGCAGCCATAAGGTGACCATGCTTTCCTCCTCCTGCACCTCAAAAATAATAAGACCTCCCCAAAAATAAGGTCAAGAGCTTATTCCGGGAAAACATGATATTATAGTGTTATATATTTTACTTAAAATTATTAAAATATTATTTTAATACTGATTTTGTTTTAAGCATCCTTCAGGTACATAAAGCTGGACAAATATTGCTAAATGGTTAATGTAAAACTTGCTTTCCTTATATGCAGATCCCAACATGACAAAGAATTATTGGAATACTCTAGAAAAACAACGTGTCTGCTATTTCTTTAACAGCAATAAAATATTTGTCACAAATAAGATGAAATAACATACTCTCTCATTTCTTTTGCATCAAAATTCTGGAGCATTCATTTACAACAATCATCAGAGCACATGGAGGGTGTAATATCACTCAGGTGTATTTATATACTTAGCAATGCTTTTAAGTTGAAGATATTCTTCAGTTTATGATGTCTAATAATTAAAATGTTAGAAAGTTTTTCTGCTTGTTATTTAAAATTAGATAAACATTTCAATATGCCTTTTCAAGATTCAACTGCTGTCACGTGGTTTCTATTTCATCCTTCATGCATGAAAGAATAAGGGAAAATGCTCTATTAAAGTAAGAACACATGACTTCTGAACTTTCAGTATGTTCATATTGAAAAGCTTGTAATTATGTTCTGTAATAAAATTTGTGTTTAAAAAATTATGGTATAGCCATCCTTTATTTTATGCTAGTGTTATATTCTCTAAAACCTTTGCACAAAGCAGATTTCATAAAGCAAGGAAATGATCCAGAAGGGGGGAAAAGATTGTGGGGTATCTATCAGATCAATTTTGTAACCCAAATGCATTAACAAATAAGCTAACAAATATGCTTTATAGAGGCTTATTCTTAAGTATTATGTTACTCAAATATATTTTCTTGCCCATTTACCTATATACAGTGAAAAATGTTATCTCCATCTTTCTACAGTTGATTTTTAATGTGAATGTTTATAATGGCAGATAAAGAGATAAAATGGATCATGGCACTACAAATATTAGCATTATTTGTACATGGTAGATTCATGGATTAATATCTTATCTGACTACTTAAGATTGACACCACTTATTACATTCAACTTTTAATGTTGTAAGCCACCCAGAGTTGTTTTCAGACAAGATGGGCAGCAAACAAATTTAAAAACAAATAATAACTTTGTTTCTGGTTTTAGAAAGAACCTTTCCCGCTGGAGCATATGGGTTGGACAAAATGTTCATGGCCACTTTGGCTGCATAGCAATAGTACAGTAGTAGCTGTCACAGGAAGAAAAAATAAGTCAGAAACAAGACACAATTAAACAACTCAAACAAAATGGTAGATGTGTGGCTATGGGCACAAAGGGATGTGGAGCCTTATATTGGAAATTATTCAAATGTTTTTGGCAGGAAGAAGTCTTGGCACATTTCCAGACCTTTGATGCAAATTAACTATGCTGGTGTAAACTGCATAACAGTATTTTTTCTCAACTAAAGTGAATACTTGAGCAAAAATGATCAACTACATAATAGCAAATTTGCATAAAGCTAGAAAATCTTGTACATAAATTTCGACCATGCTTCTCTGTGCAGGTATAATTATACAGTGACTCCTAAATCTAATTGCAAATGGTGACTATTTCAGAAATCTACATTACATATGTGGAAAACACTGTAATGCATGAAACCATTTCCCCCCAGAAACTATAGAACTATCTTTACTTAGTGGTAATGCCAAAGAATCTAGTAAACAACCCAGATGCCTTTTCTTCTCTGCTCTGAAATTCCCAGTACAGTTAAATCATAGAAACTAATGATGGTTCGTTCATCCATGGAATGATTTGTCCATTCACAAATCAGAGCCATCAATTCTATGTAAAAACTATTGGTATAATGATCATTGGATAAACATAGTATAAAGTCATCAAATTCAATATAATTGTATACATCATAGCATAGTCACATTAAGATTAAATACCAATATTATAATAAATTAGATAATTGTTAAAGTACTTCTGGGTGAAGGTTACCTTTACTGGTTTCAGATGAATTTAATCTTTTAATTCTGATTTTGATTAAACCTAGGGAGGTTGATTTACCTGTAAATCTTTACAGTATTGTCAGTCAATAAAGCTTTCATTCTATGACCTTCAATATCTCAAAAGCTATCATGAAAGCAGCAATATGTTTAAATCATGGGATTCAATGGTATGATACTTGATAAAGTCAATTCGGTTATGACCTGAAACAAATATGTTTACAATTAAGGATAACAATTATGGGCCTGGTCATCTCTTTCAGTTAATGACCTGTTGCTGGCCTTTGGCAATGCTTCAAGGCTATTAACCCAAACAGTCACTTATTTTTTTTAATGCTCAATGAAAATATCAGTCTTGTTTATATTAAGAGGGAGAACATGTTATTGTTTCTATCTTGACATCTGTACTTAAATTAGTAAGGATAAATGTGACAGATTTTGCAATTATTTAGGCAAAATTAATTGTGGATAATTAGCATTTTAAATTAAACGTCATTGCCATGCCCTAAGTGATGTATTTTTTAAATCGTCCCAACAGTTTTCTATAGAAATGGGCAAATAAGCAAATCAGTTTCATCCGAAAGATGGTAGTATTATTAGCTATCTCTATAAATCTTATTAAATGTTCAATTGTTGCAGATTCGAGCAGGAGACAGGTACTACAGTACAACATATGTTTTTATTCTATTTGAAATTACTAATTTAAACTGTCAGCATTAACACTGACTAAACCTCACTTTCAACATCATTCATTTTAGACAAGTTAGCTATATAATTATTGAATATAATTATAAATTAATAGATTAAAATCTATATAAATTATCTGGCAGAAATTATTCTCTGTTTAAAGAGCCTCTTGCTAATATCAGTGTTTACACTAATGAGCTAGTTTTATTCCAGTATACTTATTCAAAACAGATTTCCTTTGCATTATTAGCAGATATGCAACATAAGAACAAAAATCTGAGAAAAAATATTTTCAGTTGTCCACAACTTCATTAATTGAAATACTCTTATGCAAATAAACAGAATATTTCATAAGCAACTTTACCTACACATCAGTGGATTTCTAATCATTTATGCTGTACAATACTCTATTTAAGTAGCCCCAAACTCCAAACAGAGAAGTCACATGTATTTCACAGAAGACAGATGCTGATGCAGCCATTCACAAAAAGGCTCTTTCTTCAGTCAGCCTTCAGGCTAGCTGATTAGCTGGCAAACTCCTCTGAAAGGGTCAGTTTGTACAAAACTGGTATTTCTACTCTGGAAATTGTTCTGACATGTTATATACCTGTATCCACAGAGCACAGCTCTTTTAAAGCTCAGTTGAATTTGACTAATAATGAAGCCCAGCTCATTGATAATTGGAAGGATCAACTGCAATGATTCTGATTTTTCAAATTTACTTTACAAAGAACTGTTCAATTTGATGCTACAGGAAGCAATTTGATTAAAATCAAATTACTTAATATAATTCTTCAAAGTAACTTGTATACTCCATTTTTAAAAAAAACTAAGAATGACTCTTGACAAATCAACTGCCTGGGCTTTCAAAATTTGAAATTATATTACCAGCCACTGCAAGCAGAGACCTAACCAGGTTGCTCAATTTCAGATACATAGCTTGGTGACATTTTGACAAGACTCTGTACAGATCCAGTAAGATCCTCAAATTTTCTGAAATATTTCCCATTTCTGAAATTTATTTTAAAAAAGGTCAACTTTCTAATAGCTACCAATCCTATAACTTTCTAACAACATACACAAAGTTGTAGGTCTCTCTCTGGCAAAGACACCAAACTTCCCAAGTCTTTTCATCATCATGGGACTTATATAATAAAAAAAAACCGTTGTCCAGTTTCATGATACCTAATGCTACAGGCAGTGAATTAGTACTGCCATTTCAAGAGATGAACTAGTAAAGTTTCCAAAGTTGCTTTAGCAGACACTCCAAAAAGGCTGCTTGAAATCAAGGGCAAACTCAAGAACCATCTACTTTGGGGAGGGGGGGGGAGTTTTTGTTAAACCAATTGGCGAACCTATGAAAAGGAGGGGGGGAAGTGTGTATATGGGGGGGGGGGGGGGAGAGAATTTTCTTTTTTGTTACCTGTGTGGGGGAAATCATTGCAGGTGAAATGACTGTGGGAGAGTTGGTGCTTCTCGGGCCGTTGGCTTCAGGTATGAGGAGAGGCAAGGGGTCGTGTTTCACCGAGACCACCACGACGGCGGCGGTGTCGAGGGGCTCGGCAGGCCTGAGACAAAGTCTTTTGGGGGACGAGGAAGGGCCGCAGGCATCTCCCACTACCGCGGCCCCGCCCCCGCCAGCGTACAGGGCCTCATGGGAGCGCTTGGTCGGCACCAGAACAGCAGCCGCTTCGGCCTTGACGCTGGGGTGGTTGTCGCCGTCTTTGGGAAGAATGTAAGTGTTGTTGGCGGGAACGGACGGGAGGCGGGCTCTGCCGTTGAGGCTGTAGAAACCTCCACCGCCGGCGGCCCCTGAAGTCAGCTTGGTGCCGATGCCGGCGATACTGTTGAGGGTGGCGATGGAGACTGCGCCGATGCAGTGGTTAGTATAAGTCTTGGAAAGCTTGGCCGCCTTGGAGAGCATCTGCATGCGGGTGCCCAGCAGGTTCTTGCCGATGGCCTTGTTCTCGTACCAGGTGACGTCGCCCTCGCTGCAGTGGTCCCGCGGGCGCTGAAAAAAGGCCTTGCACAGCGGGTTACGCTTGGCCAAGTATTTCACAAAACTGGCGTAAGGGCAGAACTCCGTGCCGGTTTCGTACATACGCGGCAAATTCTCCTCGTCGCTGCTCTCGGCGCGCTTTTTGCTCCAAGACGACGAGCGCGACTTATGATACGGCCCTAGGGCCTTAAAGTAGACAAACTTGCGCCCGTCCTCGTCCATGGCCAACCCGAAGGAGTCCTCCTCCAGCTCGCGCTGGTTCTCGCGGCCCCGCGTGCAGAAGTACATGCACGTCTCGAACCAAACCTTGTTCAAGAGCCCGAAGGGGCTTTGCGTGCTGAACACGTTGCAGGTGTAGAGCTTCCGAAGGTCAGCGCGCGTAATGGCTTGTTTTTGCACCACCGGCCCGGCGCCCTGCTCCTCCAGCTTCCGGATGACGGCGGCCAGGGTCAGGTTAGCGGCGCGCAGCTCCGGGTCCTTGGTGAGGTCGAGGGTGCGGCAATAAGGAGGTTCGTTGAGGTAGCGGTTGAGCGAGCTGCGGATGCTGATGAGCGACGACTTGGAGTAGAGCTGCCCGCTCTTGGAGCGCGCCTCGGCGTAGAAAGAGCGTAGCACGCGGCACAGCGCCCCCTTGTCCATGGTCTCGAAGTCGGGGCTTTGGGCTTTCTCGCTCAGGTACTCGCGGAAGATGCGCACCGCGTACCGGGTGGCCAAGCGCGTGTTCTCGCTCAGCCGAGCCCGCTCGGGGCGCTGCAGGAGCAACTCCGCCTCCGGGTCTGAGTCCTCGGCAGCAAGCGGTGCCACCGCTTTGCTAACGATCGAAGTGGCCATACCGCGGGCGCTCACCGGCACCGAGGGGGCGCCACCTGCAGCGGCCCCGATGGCCCCTGTGCCCCCTCTCCTGACCCCTCCGAGGCGGCCCCTGACCCCGCAAACAGCAGCCGCAGCTTTATCCAGCAGCGCCCTGGAGCCTTGGTCCATACGAATCATATGGCCCGGCTCCTCCTCGGGGTCCCAGGCAAGTCCCATCATCACATCGTCCTCTTCTTCTTCTTCTTCCTCGTCGTCGTCCAGCAGCAGGATCCCCCCATCAGCGCCCTCCTCGTCCCCCGTTATCTGCACCTCCTGTATCTCATCCTCGTCCTCCCCGTCCTCGTCCTCTCCCGCGCTGCAATAGTGTAGAGGCCGATGGGGGCCACCCCGGCTGGGCTGCCGGTCCCCCACATTGTGTTCACCACCTGCGCCGCCGCTACCGCCCCCGGTGCTCCAGTCTCCGCCGGCGCCGCCGCTGCCAGGCATTCTCGCCATATTGCCGTCTCCCTGCCAGTCCTCGGGCAGGGCGCATGCGCTATATTGGACCGCAGCGCTGGAGAGCTTTTGTGTTTAATGACCTTCAGCTACCGGGAGGCAAAGCTGGGCTCTTAAAGGGGCCGCGCGCTCCCAGTGGCGGTGGCTGCTGTGCGATGCATGGGGTGGGGAAACAGAAGAGAGACAGAACTGGGAAGGAACCGGGGAGTGGTGGCGGGGAGAGAGCTCACCAAAATAGGCACAGCTGCCTCATCGTATGGGAAGCTAGTGTAGTGCATAGGGTTAGTTTATATTGGCCCGTGCAAGCAAGCACCCGCTTAAAAGAGACTGACATTCACTTACCTAAACCTCGGTACGGTGCCAGCTGCCGTCCGTTAAGTGATGCCCGAAGAGCAGCACGGCAACCCCGGCACGCTCATTGCTTAGGGAGGCAGGGAAGAAGGGCTCCCCGCTCCCCACTCCACTCCCACCGGCGACTGAAGGGATAGTGGGATGGGTTAGGGAGAGAGAGCAGCTGTAGAAACAGCGGCGGCAGCGGCAGCAGCAGGTGAGACCCACCAGGAACGCGGGAGAAGAAAGGGGGCAGGCAGCTATACCGAACAAGGCAGCTCCTCCCTTTTGAATTCTGGCAGCCGGGCGCGGAAACACGGCATATTTCGCAGCCCCCGAATCAGCGGCTGGGGGGCAGCGGTTCGGAGTTGTCGCCAGCAAAGGAGAAACTTCTCGGATCCTCATCACTTCGAAACGACTCCCCTCCCGCCTCCTCCCTCCGACCATCCCACCAACCCTCCCCCCCCCCCCCAAAAAAAAAGAGGATTACTCCGACTGCATACCAGGCGCGCCGATCTCGCTCCTCCTCGAGTTCACGGCGAAGGCATCGAGCGGTCTTCGACGAGCAGCCAGACGCGACAGGCTGCAACCGGAGTCGAAGGCGGCAGATCACGCAAGACAGCGGCTGGTTCGTCCGAAGAGAGCAACCAAAGGAGAGAGTCGAGCAAATCCCCGGAGGTTTCTCCGTCGCTCCCCGAGCGGCCGCCGTTGCTGCAGATCGGGAGGCAACCGAAGCCTGCGAGTAAACCGGCCTCGCTACAAAAGAAGCTAACCTGCTCGTTTCCTGGCTGGCGCTGGAAAGCCGAAGGAAGCCAGCAGCGACTAACATAGGAAGCCGTCAGGGCTAGCAAAGCCCACACAGTCCGCAGCCAAAAGGCAAATCTACAGCTATTCCCCAGCCTGCGGGGACAGGCAGCTGCAACACGCGCGCACACACATAGGCTGTCTCACACACACACACAAACGCGCGCGCACATACACTCACACACACGTGGCACAGCCTAGCCCTGCAGAACATAGCTATCTACATGTCTCGTTCTCACAGACGCTCATATTTGTCTCCTCTCCTGGTTCCCGCCTCACTTTCCAGAGTCCTCAAAACCATTTCTAGCATCTCCCCTCGGGCCAGGCGGGACTCGGCAAGCCCTCGCGTTGCCGCCAGCAGCCCTCAAGTTAGTACCTGCTTGGAGCCCTGTTACCGAACCCCCCGTCAATTCCCCGCCAGCCCCAAGTTCTCTTCGCCGCGCATTTCCAAACGATGCCGCCAATCCTTCCTGCCCAACTTTCAGCAAGAGGGGCGTGCCGGCCGCCCTGCTCTCCTTCGATTTGACTCCTTTCGCTGTTTTACGACAACGGAGGATGGTGCCCTTGGGCAGTGGGTTTCTCGACAAAAGCCAACAAAGCAAGCCTGTGTGTGCGGGCGTCCTCGCGGTTCCCTGCTGAGAACAGGGAAAGCGAGTCTGAATTTGGGCGCTCGCTCTTTTTCCATACACACAGTAGACATTACAGCATTTCCCACCACTTTAACATAAACACAAACTTGGCGGTATCAAACTGACGCCAGTGTCGTTGCCCTTCCTTGGATGGAGCAAAATCCCCTTCCACACACACACACACCCTCTGACACCCGCCTGCCGACGATGGGCTTCAGTGAACAAAATTGTGAGGAAATCTTGCTTAGCAGCAGACAAGTCACAACAAGCCAGCGCAACACCCCAGATATGATTCACAGATAAGGACCGATATGACAGTTTATTGCTATTCTGATCCTTTTAATAGGCTGGAGACAATTTTAACAAAACTTGAGTACAATTTCCGTGCGTGCGTGCGTGCGTGCGTGCGACCGAGGGCGCGCACGTTTGAAAAAGTGAAATGAAGCTGAGTATTTTGGGGAAAGGTAGATGACAACAGTTCAAGAAGTAATTCAAAACACAAACTTACATGTTTGAGTTGGTTTTCAAAGTTCAAGCAAAAATGATATCGCTGTATCTATAAGAAATACTCATTTTCTTCCACAAGAAAGAATCCTATTTTGCAGTAGCTAAACGCTGTGTGAATAACAGAGTCACAAAACTCAGAGCATTTCCAACAAAGCTGAGAATAGCATTGGAAGGCTTCTGGTAGGGTGAGAAAAGCTGTTTTCAAATTTGGAACAACTGTTTCAAACTTAGGATAACACATGTTGGGCTCAAAATGTTTTCGACTGAGAATGTTTTGCATATGATTCAATATTTATGTATTTTAACTAGATCACCTTTTTCTCAGCAGAGATTTGAACATGAGCCTAATTTTATTTGGTAACCGCAATGAGCTTAATCAGTTAGCAAACTTAGTTCTAATGAAGATATTCTTGCCTTACAAAGATAAAAATAATATAAAATATTTATACGAAAAGACTTTGTATTACAATGGGATTTTGCTATTTATAATTTTTTAAAAAAAAAAATTCATATAAGAATATGGTATCAACTCCCAATCATTACATATATGTCCTACCATTTATAACAATATTCTAATTCCAGAAAATTATTTATATACAGTAAAATGAAGTATATTTATTTATAGTGACCTTGTTTTATTATGGGTTATTAAACCTGTTTTCATATATGCATAACTACACATACCATTTATATGTAAACCTGCAATAAAGAACCAAAAGAAGATTGGCTGAACAGAAGCAGAAGATTGAATAATTTGGAAAAGAACGCAAAATTATAGGGGAGGAGTTTAATTAAAAGGCAATTGAAATGTAAAGTTAGAGGTAAGATAAAAATAGATTAAAATGATGTACCTGTTAAATATGATGACACAAAGATCGTACCCAGATGACACACTCTTAGATTAATAATGTAAGAGTGGTTATGGAAAAAGAAAAAAAACTTTTCAAAAGAAGATTGGCTGAGAATTATATGATGCATGAAACTTGGTGGCATATATAGTTTGCTTTCATGAATATTGGCTAATGCCAATGGAAAGTTCCTGTCAGAAGGAAATCCTTGTCTGAATCACATTTCTACATGGAGTCAAACTGAACAGGTATTTAGCTTGTTATGGTTTTGATAATTTTAATTCTACCTGTACACCGCCCCGAGTCCCTTTGGGGAGAGGGGGAGGTCTAGAAATCTAAATAAATAAATAATAGCTTCAGAAAATCACCTTAATAAAACTCCAAGTTCCCAGGACTTGCTAAAATCTTGTATTAAAACAACTGAAAAGACCAAGGAAGAATAGCAGCATTGTGTCAGCATGTTCTTGTCTTTGCTCTCCAGCAAAGGCAAAATGATAGAATAGAGACAGGTTTACTTCTCTACCACATTTCCTGAGACAGATTATATTAAGCTTTAAAAAAAGTGCAGGCCATGTGCTGAGGTATTTTGTAACCCTGCCATGTCGTGACTGAAACAGGTTATTTAAAAATAATACTTCCCCAAATCATCACTTCATTTGCATATCTTGCATTCTGATCATTATTGTTGTTGTTGTTGTTGTAAGCTGCTTTGAGTCATCACCAGCATCATCATCACCCAGCTTCACCCCAGAAGGAGCCCTTGGTTGGGTCTCCCTTACTGCTAGGGTCATAAAGGAACAGGGACTATAAGTACAATTGACAGAATGAGAGCAGGTGAGGCACTGAAGGCATGAAGGAACTCTAAACTCAAATCTGGAGGAACTCAAAAGGCAAATACAGATGTTTTGACAGTTTTTGTAATGTGTCAAACACTCCCCCTGCTCTCTGCAGACGCCCCATATAAACAGTGCTGAAAACAGAGAGATAGATTTGGGTGCCAGATGATTATCTCTCCATGTCAAAAGATACAAGTTACTGAGATGAAAAAACTGAACTTTTATAAATAGGTCTGGAATCAATAATCCAGATCACAAAAAAGGCTGGTCATTGATACTCTATACCAGTGTTTCTCAACCTTGGCAACTTGAAGATGTCTGGACTTCAACTCCCATAATTCCCCAGCCAGCATCCACTGGCTGGGTAATTCTGGGAGTTGAAGTCCGGACATCTTCAAGTTGCCAAGGTTGAGAAACACTATACTAAATAAGAGTTCCTTTCCAGTTGAACGATGGAATATGAGAAGCACAAACCAAGGAAATTTGAAATAGAAAAGATGTATATATCTGTAAAATATGGTGTCAGGGTTCCAAACAGCAACCGGAAGTAAATCAGAGTCCCATTGGATCCATATAGGGACTCTGATTTACTTTTGGATGCTATTTGGAACCCTGACATATGGTGTGAGAGTAAATGTAGGGGGGCACTTACATTGCAAGAACTAGAATATGAAACTTAAGAATGGAGTGGCAATAATATTTAAAAATAACATCACTTAATATGTGCCTTGCTTATATATCCCAGTGAACCACAGGATAATAGTTATTAGAATTAATGGATATAGAGAGAAGAGTAATCTTTTTGCTGAACATTTTGGAGTACAATCATATTTACTCAATTGGGCAGGCCTGAAGGCCAACGAAATAACGAGGTGGTGTCTTTTAATGTTTTCTGGGATTCATGTGAGTCTATGAATCTTGATGAAGTGAATAGGATCTCTGTGAGGCAAGTTTTCTCCCCTCAGGTTAAATCTTGGTACACCCTACCAAGGAAGAGATGATGACCTGAGTTTGTTGAATGCCTCTTTGAATGAGGAGTGAATGTCACCAGGCTTAAAGATGCAATGGTGCACCTTTCTCATGGATGCTCCTTCAACTCATTCCTATCAGACACCTATCACTCTACAGAACTACCACTATTTAAATTATCACTTTGGGGGAGAAAATTGTTAAATGGTAGGGCTGTAGCCACAGGAGTTCTTGGATGAAGACTCTTTTCAGTCTGGATTGAGGCTTGGGCATGAGATGAAAACTATATTAGTTATTCCTGTTGATCGCAATTGGACTTAGATTGCACTTGGTCTTGTTGGACTTCTTCCACTGTCTGTGATATATAGATGCTATGTTGTACTATCTACAAGGATTGAGAATGGGAAACCATTTTTCAGTGGCTGACCACTCTTGATCAAGTATTGCCATAATTAGGGAGGAAAGAAAAGTTGGGGCCTTGATGATTCCTTTATTTAATGCCCTATTGCTCTGCCTTTTCTGTCATTCTATTTCACATCTACCTGAAGTTGCTGGAAGAAGTAATCTATTAGCATGGGATGAGGTATCAGGATTCTGCTGAAACCCAGTAGTACGGTGAAGGAATACTGGACCTAACATCTGAAAACAGTAAACATTTGGAAGAGAAGAAGCAGATTCAAGTCTAATAGTAACAAGATGAAGTGGCTGTTGATTCAGAAGCTATTTCATACTAGAATGATTCTTGATTTGATTTTGGATAAGGTTGCATTCTTCCTGAAAGAATAGGTTTATTCTTTATTCCTTGGTATTGGAGGATTAAATTTTATTCATGCTTTTCATATTCATTTTGCTTCCAAGGAGCCTTCATAATGAACTAGAAGTTAGTGTAAGCAGAATGGTTAAGAATAGGAAAGGTTATATCATCATACTATCCAATTAACTTAGAAAGCAAATATAAAAATAAGAATATAAGAATTTATCAAGTTTAGACAAACTCTGCAGTATAAGGATATCTCTCTGACAACCAAAGATCAAAATAGTTAAAGCAGTGGATTTTCCAGTTGTAAAGTATTGTGAAAGTTGAACATTAAAAGAAAAAGAAAGCATGCCTCTTCAAATCTGAAATCTGAAAATCTTTACTAAGAGTGTCATAGATTGCAAAAAGAACTATGCTTCCCAGATACAACAGTCCATAAGTAGAAACTTTGCATGTACAGTACACTGTGGGTTATGATGGGCTAGAAAAAATGAATGCTTGGCAAGATTGACAAATACAGAAGAAAGGAAAGATAACTTCCAAGGTAGATAAGATGGATGCATGGATGGATCAAAAATGTCCTTGGAACAGAATTATTGTAATTGTTACAGGTAATCACTGGACAAATGGGGCAATTGTCCATATAGTTACCAGAGTTTGGTATTGACCTCATAGCACCTAAATTATAAACTTCCTCAAAACAAAACACACCATCAGGAACACTGGAACTTAATAATAAGAAAAATAACACTGAAGCCTCATTAGTGGGTTACTACCATTGATATCAAGGAATTTTCTTACATGATTTCCTTGATAATCTTTACAGGAGTCAGTGTGGGGAGGAGGTGAGCCAAAACTCTCTACAATAAATACTAAAGTTTTAAAATAAAGAACATGGTTTGTGCCCAAACAAAATGAAGTTATGTTTTTTACAGTATAGAGTTTCATCCAAGTTTCTAATATGAAACAAAATAAATTATTTCTTCAGGTTTATAAACTGACTCAATTAATAAATGAAACAACAGAATGGAATATGAATGCTGTAAATTTTATCTGCCAAAGCAGTGAATAATATTGCAACACATTTTTGTGTGTGAATGGGTGATAATTGCTTGTTTGCTTAACACTATGCCTGGGACTCATATGAGCTAAAGATTTACAATTGGGCAATTCATTTCACTTTCTGATCTAGAGCAACAAAGCTTATGTTCATTTATATTTGCATTTTGTAAACCTAAGCTTTATTTTTGTTATTGCTTGCTATTTATTTTATATACCACACAATCACATTAAAATGATCATGCATTCATAATTGCCATAAAGTGCAGCTTATAGAACTGAAACAGGAAAATTACACTTGATCTATCTCAGATCTGAAGCACTATTTTCACTTCTGATCTGAATCTGAAGCAGGAGAGGATAAAAAGCAAATATCCAATATATGAAGCCAAGATGGTAGCTTCAGAACTGAATGTGAAGTGCACATCTTGACTTTGTATATTGATTTTTCTCTCCTCATACTTCACAATCTATAATTACCATATTTTTCGCACCGTGATGCACCACACCATAAGACGCGCATTAGCTTTAGAGGAGGAAAACAAGAAAAAAAACATCACCCTCTGCCTCCCAGCATCCTGGTAATCATCTGGCTAGTGTCCTTGCAGTAAACATCAAACAGTCTGGTCAGCTTCAGCACATTATCGCAGCCCCAGCACATGGCTCGTCAAGTCTCTGCTATGTTGCGACCACCACCAATCAACTGAGCTGAGCTGCTACCACCGCCGGGGAACACTGGAGCCTTCACTGTGTAGTAGCTGATTGGTGGTTGGATCGGTCTCCCGGAATACTGCTGATCAGCTAGTCTAGGTGGCGTGAATCACCGTTCGCGACCGTCATTCTCTGCCACCATTCTCCGCCACTTGCCACCACACCAGCCCTCCTCCCCTTCGCTGCAATATTCACTCTAACGACCCACAAACATTTCCACCCACTTTTGGGGGGGCGGGGAATGTGTCTTATAGTGTGAAAAATACAGTAATTCTAGGCTTTTCAGCTATCTTCCGGTTCCTCCCTTTCTCTCCATCCCATTTTATTTTTCATTTTGCCCAATAGAAAGGATTCAATAGATTGCACATTTGTTTGTTCGTTCATTCATTGAATATCACCTTTTTATTAATAACTCAAGAGAGTGAACATAATTCTCTTTGCTTCTCCTATTTTCTTCACAATGAACCTACAAGGTAGATTGGGTTGCGAGAGAGTGACTGGTCTAAAGTCAACCAGTTGGATTTAGATTAATAACAACAACAACAACAACAACAACAACAATAATCTTTATTGTCATTGTACTAAAATTACAATGAAATTGGTTTTAACTTCACTGGTGCAAAATTATAACAGGAAAAAAAAAAGAGAGAAAAGAAAAAAGAAAAAACTAGCATGTGCACGGAGTGATTGTGGTTGAATTTAAAAGTCTCACAGCCCAAGGATAGAAGCTATCTTTAAACCTGTTTGTTCTGCTGGCTATACTTTGATATCTTCTGCCTGATGGTAGAAGTGCAAAGAGATACCAACCAGGGTGTGAATTATCTAGGACAGTGGTCGGCAAATCGCGGCTCGCGAGCCAGGAGTGGCTCTTTGGCCCCTCGAATACGGCTCTTCCTTCAACTAGCCACGGGCAGACTCCGGGAGCCGCATGCCCACCTCCCTTCTCCCGCAGCGAGCGGCCGTGCGGGGAGAGGACCAAGGCTGCGGCTATCTAAATGCCACGGAGGCCGTCCGGGTGCCTCATGCCAACCTCCCTCCCAGTCCGTGCGGCGGGCAGCCCTGGAAAATGCCCTTCGATGGCTTCTGCAGGCGGCTGTTGCTGCTGCTGCTGCTCCCGAGCCCTGCGACATGCAGTTCTCACCGTCCGAGGTCGCCCGGCAGGCGCATCGGGCAGCACAGCCGGGCTGCTCGGACGGCAAGAACTGTATGTTGCAGGGCTCAGGAGCAGCAGCAGCAGCAAAAGCCGCCTGCAGAAGCCATTGAGGGGCATTTTCCAAGGCTGCCCGCCGCACGGACTGGGAGGGAGGTGGGCATGCGGCGCCCAGACGGCCTCCACGGCGTTTAGATAGACGCAGCCATGGGTCCTCCCCCCGCCCGCTTGCATGCCCACCCGCTCACTCGCTGACATGCCGGGCTTTCCTCTGCTTCCCAGGGAGGGGGGGGGAAGAGAGAGGGAGGGAGAGACTGCCATACACACAGAGAGACAGACAGAGACAGAAGGGGAGTGAGGGAGAGAGGGAATCAGAGAGAGACAGACACACACACACACAAACACACACGCAGTGACAGATGGGTGGAGGGAGGAGAGAGAGACAGATACAGAGAGAGAGAGAGAGAGATTCAAAAAGAAAGAGAGAAAGAAAAATAGAAAGAAAAAGAAAGTGGGAGAGAGAGAGAGAAAGAAAGAAAGAACTTATGACCACAATTGAGCCCAAAATTTTGGTTGCTAAGCAGGACCGTCATTAAATGAGTTTCACCACATTTTCCAAGTTGGCCACGCCCACCCAGTCACATGACCGCTGAGCCACTCCCATAGAACAGGCCACACCTTTTGGCTCTCAAAAGAAATTTCAGTCGTGGTACTGTTGATATTTGGCTCTCTTAACTAATAAGTTTGCCCACCACTGATATAGGATAATCTTCCTTACTCTGCTAAAGCAGCAAGATCTGGCGATGTTATCCAGTGATGTCAGAGGGCAACTGATAGTTTCTTGTGCCGAATTGATCACTCTCTGTAGTGCCTTCTTCTCTGCAACTGTTAAACCAGCATATCACACTGTGATACAATATGTGAGGACACTTTCTATGGTGGACCGATAGAAAGAGGTCATCAGCTGTTGTTCCACCTGATTTTTCCGCAGGACTCTAAGGTAATGAAGTCTCTGTTGGGCTTTTCCAAGCACCAGAGACGTGTTGTTTTTCCAGGTGAGATCTTGGCTAATAAGCACTCCTAAGAATTTAAAAGAGGAAACCCTCTCCAAACAGCCCCCCTCAATATACACTGGGGCAGGTTCCTCTCTGTGCTTCCGGAAATCTAGCACCATCTCCTTTGTCTTGCTAGTATTTAGATGTAAGTTGTTTTTTGAGTACCATGCGGATACCTTCTGGACTTCTTCCCTGTATGCTGATTCGTCCCCTCCAGTTATGAGACCCACCACCATTGTGTCATCTGCAAACTTTATTATGATGTTGGATGGATCAGAGGATATGCAGTCATATGTATACAGTGAGTAGAGGTAGGGGCTGAGCACACAGCCCTGAGGGGAGCCTGTGCTGAGCTTCAGCGTGGAAGATGTAAAGGATCCAACCATGACTGTTTGTGGACGATCGGTCAGGAAGTCTTTCATCCATTCACAAATGAGGAAAGGGAAATTCAGGTCAGTCAACTTTTCAATGAGAATGCCTGGTAAGATGGTGTTAAAGGCCGAGCTATAGTCTATAAAAAGCATTCTGACGTAATTCCCAGATTTCTCAAGCTGGCTCAGTGCGATATGTAGAGCAGTGGTGATGGCATCCCCTGTCGACCTGTTGTTTCTAAATGCAAACTGGTGTTGATCAAAATTTGGTGGAAGACAGGACCTGAGGTGTTGTAGGACCAGTCTTTTAAAGCACTTCATCACTATAGACGTCAGTGCAATGGGTCTATAGTCATTCAAGCTTTTTATGGCTGCTGTCTTTGGAACTGGGATAATGGTGGCTGCTTTCAAGCATGATGGGACTCTAGCCTGTTGCAGGGAGAGGTTAAAAATCCTTGTCAGAACTCCTGCTGATTGGTCAGCACAGGGTTTTACCACTTTCCCCAACACCCCGTCTGGACCTGCAGCTTTGTTGGGATTTACAGCCTTCAGCTCAGCTCTCACTTGATGTTCATCCAGGGTAAGTGGCTGGATGTTAGCGGGCCTTTGGGCTAAAGCCACCGAGACTGTGGTTAACCACTAGAGCAGCAGTCCCCAGCCTTTTGGGCACCAGGGACCAGTTCCATGGAGAGAGATTTCTCTACAGACTGGAGGGGGTATGGTTTTGTGTGCTGCCTGCATCCCACGGATCGGTTTCACTTATTTGTGCGGCCTGGTTTCTGGCATGCCAAAACCGATTGCCATCTATGGACTGGGGTGGGTGGTTGGGTGGGACCCCTGCATTAGACAAAACTGGTTTTCTTTTTCTTTTTCTTTTCTTTTTTAAAATGTCTTTATATTAGTTTAGTAAAAGTATTCCTGTGCAATAGTGCAAATTTTTGGAAAGTTACTGTTGTAATTATTAAGAACATAAGGAGGTCTGATAGATTAGATCAAAGATACATTTAGCCCAGTATTATATGCCTCATGGTGGTTAACTGGATGCATACTTTCTCAGCAGTACTGATATTTAAGGTATATTGCCTGTGATGCACTGACAGCCTAAAATTCTATGAATTTAACCAATTTGTTTTATAATTGTATGAATTGATGGCTAGCACCTTATTTGATGCCAGTGAATTCCACATATTGATTATAAATTAGATGAAGAAAGACAAAAGTAATTTATTTGATGTTTGGTAGAAGTAATTTATTTGATGTTGGGCAGAGAATGAATGCTTTATCCACTATTATTTTTGTATTTTGTTATGTTATATACCTACTTTATGAATGGTGTACAGTAACAATAACAGTTAAATATTTTATTCTTTTTGATGATATGGTCTTATAACATTGAATAGTAAGAATCTGATCTGTTTCATTGCTATGAGTTGACAATTATATAGATTGAAATAGTTATAGAATCTTTTTCATTGCAAGTTCTGAGTTCATAGGAGCTGCTTGTTAAATAAGCAAACAATAATTATTATTCTCCAAGAAAACAATGTTGCAATTAAAATGTATATTGTATCCATTAACACATCTTGGGAGAAGATGCATTAAATTATGTCAAATTATTTATTTCAGTCTATTAAAGCATTTAAGGCATTGTGTATGGGGTTATTTCTATAATTCAGCCAATTATAGAGGAAGTTACCTGATATCAAGCCAGACCTCTAGCTTACCTTTATTATTATTAAACATGAAATAATATATACAAGGGCTGTTATTTTAATATATCTTTATAACAGGGGCCTTGTTGTTTCTAACTTTAACATGTTATTATTTGCTTCCTATAAAATTCTTAAAGCCTTAAAAGTATTATTTCTCCTTACAAGTTATTTTCCCATGCAGTCTTTTGGATGTTGGTGCAAGAAGCAAAGGTTAACAGGACTTGCATACCATTTATAAATGTATAAAAAGGGAACCAGTTTTTTAACTGCTGCATGACAAGTAACAAAAAACAAAACTATTCTATGAAAAGCTTTTAAGGCTGCAGAGTTCCACCAATTAACATTGGCAATATTAACAGAATTTCAGTATTTGTCATATTGCTGTAACTAGCATTTTTTCTGTTTAGAACTACTCATTTTAACAGGTCTCTATAAAAGATATGTGATGAATGATGTAGTTTGAAAATAAATCATCAAACAACATAACAAATAAGCATATTTGTCACAATATGTTCATACTACGATAGATAAAACCTGTCCAGTCCTACCTAAAACTTGCCACTATAATGCATTCTACTAAATAATGTGTCAAATAGCCAGATGTGTTTCTTTTTAGGGATCACTGTATATAATGCATCAACACCTGCCATCATAGAAAATTTTGCTTAAGAAACAAACCAATACTGTATACAAACTGCATCTTTAAGGATACTGTAGTCTCACTCCAAACAAAATGGTGATGTGAAAAACATTTCAAATTAAAAATACTTAAAATTCAGAACAAGAAATAATCAAAACATCTGTTTCAAACTTGGGACAGAGCATTTCAAACTTAAAACATTTTGAATTTCAATCATTTTCTATAGAGAACATAGCCTTTTAAAGTCTGTTTTTTTTAAAGTTTAAGACAGTTGCTGCAACTATTTAAATGATGTTCCAAGGTTAATGTAACCATGTTTTGAGAGCAGTATAATCAAAACATTTCCAGAATCCTTAAAATGTAGGGCTTTGAACTTGAAACATTTTGAATTTGAAACATTTTGCATACTTCTAAGAAAGGTTTTTTCTTGATCCACATATCTACAAAGCACAGTTATGCGGTTGATAGTCTATAAAAATATCACAAAGTCCTGGAAAAGTAAATGCAATTGGATTCATTCCTTGTGAAAATCCTGAAAAGGAACTAGATTAGTTCATCCATAAACTTCTGACCTTCTTTCTATGTATGGCATTCTAGGCATAGTATTCATCAAACCAGACACTGAAAGCCTATAGAAATTATTTAATCTTAAATCCTTTTTTAGTGTGCTATGAAATACATGAACCATTACAAATGTCTTGTAATGTCTGTAGCACAAATTCTCATGGGGAAATAGAATGCACAAAGCACTATTTGGGGAGTCACACCAAAATTACGACCAGTAAAAAAAAACTGTTGTAAAAAAAGATGTTAAGCCATTGAAATCAATTATCTAAGACATGCATTTTTGTCTTAAGACCCAAGAGAGGAGGGAGGAGAAGGTGACGGGATTTTGTCTTTCAAACTGCTATTGACCCACAAACTGCTTAGGGGAATAGAGTTGAATAACATTTCAGGGGTAAAACATTTATGTGGGGGAAGATCTAAATATTTTTATGTCTGAAATAAGCTATCCAAATGGATAATCTGAACTGGTCATTCATCAAATCAACACTGAAAACATATAATTCTTCAGTTTGATGTACTGTGCATAATATTACTTATTTTAATGCTGTGATAAGAAAGATGTGGTTAATTGCTGTTCCAGAACTATGATTTTGTTCTAGAGATGGAATTCTATATACTCTGATATGTTTAGAGTAATTCATATCCATGATTTAATAACAAACCTTCATAAGTGGTGATACTGAGATCTACCATAATTCACTGCAGCTTCATTGCAATAGTTCCTAAATCTCACATTTCACTTCTGACTCAAACTGACTATGTGCAGGATCCCAAATAAAAAGGAAATAAGTTTATAACACACAAACACACACACACACACGTGCGTATGTATATACAGTATATTTTATATAAAATGTTATAAGCTTATTTTGTGTGTCTGTGTGTAACCACACACCAGTAGTGGGTAACTACAAGTTCGGCCTGATTTGGCCGAACCGGTAGTGGTTTGGCAGCCTGGATCGCTGGAACAAGCAGCAGCCCAGGCCTGTCATGCCCCCAAACTGGTTCCCCGGGCAGTGCCAGCACAGAATAATTGTTCTGTATGCACAGAACAATTTTAATTGTATTGAGCATGTGCGCACTCAAAGCAGTCACTTAAAGTACACACAAGTGCTGGACGCCCCCCCTGACACACACACATTCATATTTAAAAATAAACACATATTTCCATACAGGCAGCCCTTGACTCACAACCATAATCGGAACCAGAACTTGTTCCTAAGCAATCGGGTCATTAATGAGTCATCACTTGACCTTACATTTGCTGCAAGAAGTATTTTCCTGGACATGTAAAGAGACTGAGATTCTGGATTCAGGCATCACGCTCAGGTTGGATTGTTTAAATATTGTCTGTTGACACTGAACCTCTAATTTTGAAAACAGCTTTCCAAAATATTTTGTCAAGGTCCTTGTTCATTCATAAAATAGGTCTCATGGGAGATTATAACCAGTTTAGACCACTTTTTTTGCCACAGTGCTACCTATTACTCTCACCATATTATATCTGCATTCTTTGTTTTGTCTTTTTTCTACACGACTGAGCAGTTGAAAACAATGTATTGAGCCAAGCTTATGGGGATCATTTTTCAGAAGCATTCCTGGAATAAAAAGTTTCTAACTGTAAAAAAAAATTAAAAATCATGCATTCCAAGAAATTTGAGAACATCAAGAGGGGTTGTAAAAGCATCTTCTTACCAACATGCTGATAAGTGTTAATCCAAAAACCACAGTTTACCAATCCTAGCAACAGAGTTCACACAACTCACAAAAGTCCAATGCAAGCAAACCACATTTAGCTTAGCAGTATGTATGAACCCAACCAGAGTATTACTTTTAATGTTGCCCTATTCACACAATCTAGACAGCCATACTGTGGGAGAATGAAGTTGGGGTTGTTGTTTATTTCTGGGAAAGTAACTGCAACCATGCAGAAATACTTCCCACTCCCACAGATATAGCTCATCTTATCCTTTCTTTATTGCCCAGAGGGCAGTAAATGTTTACAGATCCAGAAACCTGCAAAGAGATGGACTCATGCTCATTCATTTATTCCCCCATTCACAGTTTGCTCACAAGCATCCATATCAGTATTCCAGGTATCTGGCTAATTCAGGAACCTGCCTATATCCATAGGTAGCTTCAGCATCCCAGGCCCTTAGCATACAAAAATGCAGTGTGTAGCAGAAAAAGAAAAAGCCGATAAAGAAGCAGGAAGCAATGTCTCGAATGTATTCCAGGTAAACAAGAGACATATCATTCAACTACAAGGTCCACGAACTATTTTGTAAGCAGCCAATTGGGTACAGATATGAAATGTGGTATGATTCCTTGCTGGAACTTAGCTTAGAGCATGGCCTGGAGCTTTGTAACCACCAGAAGAGGGGCAACCACACTGAGGCCACACCCAATCCCAACAAGCGCAGAACTTTTGGAGGAAGGCAACAGTTAGATGCCACTTTATAGATTTGAAGACTTGTACTTGTATATATAAGGACTAACCATCAAATACCTACTTATACAGCTACAGAAAACTGCAACCTAGGAAAATGGAGTTAACCCAGGGCAATATGTGTGGTACAATAAAGTACTTAAAACAGTAATTTTCTGTCCTATATGACTAGTCCTTGAAAAACAAAGAACCCCCCCCCCACACACACACACGTTTCAAAGTAAGACGTATTTTACAAACACTGAGCAGCTAAATTGTAAATGTATAGACATGCAAAATAAAGGTAATCTTGTAGGCGCCTGACAAATCTTGTAGATTAGACAAAGAGATAGAAGCAAGTATTAAAATATAAGAAGGCAAAAGAGGAAATAAAAAGCAAACCTTACAGTGACTCCTTCCTACCTTCCAGTTTCAGAGAGAAAGGTCATCTGAACAATTATATGTGGACAAGGAGTCAAATGATTGCATTGTTTCCACCGAGAGAAAATTAGGTTATCTTGGAGCTTGAGGGCAAGAAAACCGAGAGTTTTAAGTATAGCTCACAGACCTGGCATCAGCGCTTCTATTGCCATCGCTTGTCAGAGATCAGAAGACAAACAACACAGGTACTACTTGATCTAAACAGGTCACAAACCATATGAGAAGAAATAAGAATTTCAACTGCAAAGAATAAAAGTTAAACATATACTCTACAAATGTCTTTTCCATAAAAACACAGGAACTTGCAAATAAGCTTTTGTAAATGTCATTAGAACACACATAGAAAAACGAGCGTCTTTATGCCAGGTTCAAAGTGTGTCCATTAAACCAACATAAAATGTAAATTTAATGTAAGAAACAAACCAGGACATAACAGTGTGCGGCCTAAGAGAATTAGAATGCCATAAAAAAATCTGCCTTAATATAAACTGGAGCAGTCCTCAATTCTTAAATATGGAAAGTTCACTTACATATATTTCAGATCAGATTAAGACACCTATTTTATTTCAACCTAGCCTATACAGATAGTCCTCAACTTATGATTGATTGTTTAACTACTGCTCAAAATTGCAACACATTTCTAAAAAAAAAAAGCAGCTTTGATCATCCGGACCCACCCCTGCAGGCATGAAATCATATCTGGGGCACTTGGCAACTGGATTTTTTAAAAAAAACCTGTTCAAATTATATAAATATTTTAAATAAAAAGACCTATGCTCCACCAACACCATTCATACAATTTAGGAGTTTGCATTGGATTTCCATTTTTTAATCTAGGATATAAAATAATAAAAAAACCTCTACAGATTTGTGGACATGTAGCAGTATAAGTAAATAAAGTGTTTTGATATGGCCTATAGGCTAATCAATAAATTAAGTAAATATAGTGCTAAGACGATCAGAAAAAATGATAGTACCTACGTGTTTCTGAACATCCATTGTGTATTCAATGTCTTAGATCACTCATACAATCAACAGCCAAGGAAGCTCCACCTTCTACTTCCTGGAGCATGATTTTCTCCATTATCCAGAAGAATCAGCTGATTTAGCTGTTTAAGTTACAAATAAACATAGATAAAAACTGGACATGCAACTCTATTTTTCTGATGGATTTCTCTTGGCTGGTGCATTCAAAAGAACCTGTGAATAATGAACTGGGATTTACCTGCCCATATCAATTGTTGTGGTCTCTATGGACATTTCTGCTTATGAGCCACAAAGTACTGCCATATAGTTTAGCAGACAGAATAATCAGAATTAATCTGCCTGACTTGTTTCAACCTGCCCCAAGTTAAAAATAGCCCAATGGCTATGTTTCCTTAATACTTGAAATTTAGCAATAAACTTAGTATAAAATATAAGAGTAGAATGAATATATGGCTGGCAGATTGGTTATTCATTTATTTATATTTATGTATTTTCTTTATCATAACTTTCCCCCTCTCAACACTGTTGTTAGGTAGTCTGAGGTGAGATAAAGTGATTGTCTCAAAGCTATCCAATGAATGAATGACATGTTCTAAAATAGCTGAACATGTCCTGAAATAGCTTTACAAGAATCATTAATGTTCTGGTAATTCCAGTTTCATTGTCACAATGAGTTCTCTATTGCCTTTGAAAACAACCAAAAATGCCAAATGATCCAAGAGAATGTGGTAGAATATTCTTACATCAACAATTTATCTCAAGGTTTTGGCAGTGTTTTGTTCCTGTTATCACTACAAATGATTTCTGCTATAGTATTCACATCCAGCTTTCTGTTAAGAACATGAGCATGCAAATAAGTTATTATGTATGCAACTAAATCACAGGATTCTTGCCAATTCTTTTATTGTAATGAACTTTCAGTTAAGATGTTGTTAATATTAACATCATTAGAAACAAATCATCTTGGCTAGCTTGGAAAAAATACTTTTCTTCTTTAATGTTTAAAAAACTATTTTAGTGCCTTTTAGGCCAGGGGTCTCCAACCTTTGCAACTTTAAGTCTAAAGGACTTCAGCTCCCAGAATTCTCCAGCCAGCTTTGCTTTGCTGGCTGGAGAATTCTGGGAGCTGAAGTCCTTCAGACTTAAAGTGGCAAAGGTTGGAGACCCCTGTTTTAGGCCACTTCAGTCTGACTGCTCTGTTTCTGATTGCTAGAGCTATTGAAGAAGGAAGGCACCAGGAGCTCTACTGCTTCTTTTTCTTCAGGTTGAACATGCTCAACTGTTTCAAAAAGCTTATAAAAACCACACTAGAGAAGACCTGACTACTCAGATTATATGGATGACATGTCAGCAGATATTTTAATGTCACTGTATTATTTATCTTTATTATTTAATTTACACCTCAGCTTTTTACTTATCTGACAATCAAGGAAGATTGCAGAAATAAATACAAAAGCCATACATAGCAAAACCCTATTTTAAACATTTAAACATATGCTTTTTATAACATTCCTAAAATTAAAGAAATGTTTATAATTTCATAAGTACTGTTTTATCTGTCTGTAAAAGGTAAAACATAAGTTATCTTAAAATATACAAATGCATGCAGTTTAATCAACTAAGTGCTTTAAAAATAAAATATGTTTATTCGTAGTTCCACCTGGATATTTTTAGCTTTTTTTAAAGTTTCTGATTTGACTAAATAGTCTGATCATTTTACCTTTAAACTGAGTTTTGTCCATTTATTTAATATAAACATGTGACTTGTTAAGCAGAAAAGCTATAAAGGTAGATTCATTTCATGTACAGAGAAATATGTGCATAAAAGATTTCCATCTTCTCCTAGCTACAATTCAAAACATTGATACTTTGATAAATCACAATTTAATGCTTACTCCCATATAAATAATTATAAAATAAGACCACATATATTTTTCAGTATATGTCCAATCCAACTGATAGATCACAAAACAAAGCCACAGAATTATAACACCTCTCAACTTGGCATTCTTCATGAGCCTATTTACATTATTTTCAAAACTGAACAACATTGCTAGAACATTCCTATATTCAGTTCTGATTACTTAACCATCCCCCACAGATGTCCATTACCAACCGCAAGAACAGAATACAAAACATTTGTTGCCATATTGCCATAGGCATTGACAGAGTGGGACAAATTATGAAATACCCATTGTGACATCAGAATACAAACTCCAATTCTTTTGTTTTTATAATGCAATGTTGCACACAAGTACTGCAAGTAAATGCCAAATAGGATATTATCTGAAAAATCACATTTTATCATCATCTTAAGTTAATCATTTCAGAGGTTTTAGATGATAAAGGGCAGGAGATAAACAAAGTCTTAACTAACTTTAAAGCAATTGCTGGAGACAGAAAAATAGGCTCCCATATTACCTTCCTGAATCAGTCATCCCAGAGATCCAACCAAGACTTTGTGTTGAGGATGTCAACAAACTGCTGAGAAAACAAGCAAACCAAACGGATTGTAATCCCATATCCCTCATTCAACATATGTCATCCAAGGACTTTGCTTCAAATTGAGATTCGATTCCAGATTAAAATAGATCTAGAAAATAAATTTCATCCAAGTGAGCCTGCAGTTATTAGTCACTATTTACTTAAGCAGCTTGCCAGGAAGCTGAAGGTGGCAATCAATTATAACTGCTTTCCTGATATGGTACAGATTAGGTTCTTAATCTGATCAAGGTTTCTAATCTGACCACTACCTCATTCAAAGAAGTCGCCACTGCTTCTTTTTCAAAGGTACATAACTGCCAGGAGATTCAAGGTCAAGACTGCAAATGATTAATCCAATTTAACTAAGTATCTTATCATTATCTGCAGTGTCAGGACTCAGACACAGAAAGCCAACACATCTGAACAAAATGTTGTAGACTATATACAATGTTATAGAATATATATTAGCATAATTATACTAACTATAGGTTTAAGGCATGAGAGAAAGAAATAACTGTATTTCTGCGGCAGACTTCAACAGATTCATACCACCAGCAAACTTCGGCTGGCTAGCAATGTAGAGATACAATGGATTTCCCCATCCTCACTGTAAATACAGAGAATAGAGGCTCTTATTTGCTTATTTGGATTCAGCATGAATTTTCCTTTTATTGCATCCTACTTGCTTCATAATGTTAAAGGAATATGAAGGACTGACATGAAATTAGAAAACAGAATGATTAGGCACTGTCATATCAACTCCCAGAATAAGTCAGAATGACTTATTCAAAATAGATGAGGAGTCCTCAAATCCTGGTTCGTGGACCAGCACCAGTCTGTGACATTCAAGACACTGGGCTGTGCAAAAAAGTAGAGCCCCATCTGCGGGATGCAGGCAGCATGTGAAACTAGTGCAGAAAAATATCTATCCACGGAACCGGTCCATGGTGCCTGAAAGGTTGGATGCCGCTGCCATAGAACATCAATAATGGACCTTATTTTCAGAATTCACATGTGATGATTTATTATCATCCTTTTTACTGATCTCTCAGTATGGATCATTTATCTACTTTATACCTATATGTCCATCCAAGGAAGATACTGTTGAGAGGGGGCAATTACTTACCGTATTTTTCGGAGTATAAGACGCACCGGAGTGTAAGATGCACCAAGGTTTTGAAGAGGCAAATTACAAAAAAAAGTAGGTAGGTAGGTAGATAGAGGGAGAGAGAGGGAGAGAAAGAAAGAGAAATACGTAAGGTAGGTAGATAAAGGGTTAGAGAGAGAGAGAAATAGAGAGAAATACAGTAGGGAGGGAGGGAGAGAGACAGTAGGTAGGTAGGTAAAGGGATATATAGAGAGAGAAATAGAGAGGGAGAGAGAAATACAGTAGGCAGGGAGAAAGAGTGTTTGGGTAGGTAGGTAGGTAGGTAGGTAGGTAGGTAGATAAAAGGGGGGAGAGAGAAATACAGTAGGCATGTAGGGGGAGAGTGAGAATGTGTGTGTGTAGGTAGGTAGGTAGGTAGAAAGATAGAGAGAGAAATAGAAAGATAAAGAAATACAGTAGGTAGGAAGAGAGAGAGTGTGTGTAGGTTGGTAGGTAGAAGCATAGAGAGAAATAGAAAGAGAGAGAGAAATACAATAGGTATGTAGGAGGAGAGGGAGAATGTGTGTGTGTGTGTACTGTAGGTAGGTAGGTAGAAGGATGAGAGAGAAATAGAAATACAGTAGGTAGGATGGAAGAGAGTGTGCGTGTGTAGGTAGAAGTATATAGATAGATAGATAGATAGATAGATAGATAGATAGATAGATAGATAGATAGATAGAGAGAGAGAGAGAGAGAGAGATACAGTAAGTAGGGAGGGAGGGTGTGTGTGTGTGTAGATAGGAAGGTAGAAGGATAGAGAGAGAGAGAGAAAGGGAGAAATACAGTAGGTAGGTAGAGAGAGAGAGAGAGATTAGCTAGGTAGGTTGATGTTCTCAGGTGTATTTATCTATGTCCTGCAGAAGGAAATTGCAGACAAACCTTAAATCTTTGTTTCTGCTTGCTCAGAAAAAGTTAAAGAACCACCCAGATTTTCAGCCTCTTTTTAGAGGAAAAAAGGTGCGTCTTATACTCCGAAAAATACGGTACTTACTTTATTAGATTTCTATCCCGCCCTATCTCCCAAAATGGGACTCAATTGTATCGCTGAGATAAAAATATGTTCTTAATATAAAATTAGGATGTTACTAATTCTGTCTGTTAGCATAACACATTTCATATATCATATTTTTCGGAATATAAGACGCATCCAGGTTTTGAACAGGCAATTTTTTTTAAAAAAGTAGGGAGGTAGATAGAGGGATACAGAGTGAGAGACAGAAATAGAAATACAGTAGGTAGGTAGGGAGAGCGAGAGTAGTTAATAATAATAATAATAATAATAATAATAATAATAATAATAATTTAATTTATAACCCGCTCTCTCCCAGAAGGGACTCGAGGCGGGGCACAGGGAATTTAAAATACATATAAAATACAAACAGTATACAATAATAAAATGAAATTAAACTAACCCTGCGCTAAAATCCCATATTAAAACTAACCCCAATCTAAAAAGAGACTACCCTAGGCCGGCCAAGCGAAACAGATGTGTCTTTAATTTTAGGCGGAAGGAGCGGAGGTAGATAGATAAGGGAGAGAGAGGGGCAGAGAGGGAGAAATACCGTAGGTAGGTAGGTAGGGAGAGAGAGAGTGTGTGTAGGTAGGGAGAGAGGTAGAGGGATAGAGAGAGAAAGAGAGAAAGAGAAATACAATAGATAGGGGAGGAGAGAAAGGGTAGGTAGGTATATAGGTAGATAGAGGGGGGGAGAGAAATACAGTAGATAGGGAGGGAGGGAAAGGGTAGGTAGGTGGGTAGGTAGGTAGTTTCCAGGTGTATTTACCCATGTGCTGGAGAAGAAATAGCTGTGGCACCTAAGGCTTTATTTCTGCAGGCACAGCACTTGACCAACGTAATTCTCATCATCACTCTAACTAAACAGCTTTCCAAAAGAAAAGAAAAAAACCTTTTGCACTCTGCAAACTTCTACAAAACGGCCTGTTTTTCGTGAAAACGGGCCTGTTTTTCTTCAAATAAAAAGCATGACTAGCCTTGGGGGGGGCTTGCAGAGTGCTCCTGAGGAGGGGTCCCAAAACGAGCAAAAAAACATCCCGTTTTTCGCAAAAACAGGCCATTTTATGGTCAACAAAATTGCATGCATAGCCTTATGGAGGCTTATAGAGTTTTGTTGGGGGCTGGGGGGGGGGCAGAAAACAGCCGGTTCTAGGATCATTTCTCCCCTCCCCAATCCCCAGGAGCTCTCTGGAAGCCTCTATAAGACTATGCACAGCCATTTTGGTGAAGGGACGGGGTTTCAGGAGGCAAAAAATGCTGTATTCAGTGTATAAGATGCACCCAGATTTTCAGCCTCTTTTTAGAGGAAAAAAGATGCGTCTTACACTCTGAAAAATACGGTAGCTAAAAAATATCTACAAACAGCAAAACCCATGTTTTTCCTGCTGCAATCATGCCTTTTTGTATCATAACTACATGAAAAAAATATAAAAATATAAATTAAATTACTGTACAGTGATCCCTCGTGTTTCGCGGCTTCGTTTTCCGCGGCTTCAGTCCTTCCCGGATTTGTAAAAAATACAAAAAAAAAATTGCATTGGTAGGAGGCAAGCGCCCCCTAGTGGTTGCTTTAAACATGTCCACCAATTCAAGTTTCCTAGCGAATCCTACTTCGCGGATATGCGGTTTTCGCGGACGGGCGCGGTCCCGATTAGCCGTGAAAAACGAGGGATTACTGTAACTTGCTTTGGATTCAAGGCCACATAGTATGCTTGAGACAAAGTGATAAGAAATATTCAAAATATTATTATCTGATTCTTATATATAGTATTTCTATAACACAGATAATAATGATTGTACTCAGGGATCCCAAAGCTTTGCAGATTTTATCACTTGATGATCAAAAAATGGTGTCAGACAAGGATGAGATTCAGAACAGTTCTGAATCAGTAAAGAGGTTAGATGTGTCACTTGTATCTAACTAAATACAAGTACCATGTGGTAGCATCTTTTCTAAATCCGTTGGGTAGATTTGAGAATCCCATGTTATCTTGGCCAAAGGGAGCTGGGAATTCAGAATCATTATCATCTCAACATATCTGAAGGGCAAAGGATTGCAGGAGACTACATTAGAGAAACAGATATTTTGGTTCAGAAATTGTCATAATTTTATAGCTTGCCTTCTGTCCTGCAAAGCAAAAATAAAATAAAAAAATAAAGATTGCTAAGGATCCCCATTTTGTTCCTCATTACTGTGAGCTTGGTCAAATTTGAACTAATGTAGTAGGAGTCAAAGAACACTGTTTTATGTGCATTATTAAATCAATCCCTGGTTTGACAAAATCTTTAAAATTCCTTTTTCAAGTGTCCATCTTTGAATATCCTTGTTTCTTGTGCTCTTTAAACTAAATTTATTAAGTTGATTTTTAATTCCCAGAGAGATTTTTATATATTTTATATATTTTTATATCTTTTTATATATTTTTATATATTTTTATATATTTTTATATATTTTTAATTAATTAATCTAGTTACTATAATTTATTAATCATGGTTTATGGAATATCCAATTATTTTTGACTTCAAGAAGTAATGCTTAAACAAAACTTGATTAAGGAAAACATTATATAGCAGGAGCTTATTCAGTAAGTACATTCCATTCAGCATAATAAATGGGTGGAGTTAATATATGCAGATATTGTACTTTGTAAACCTTGATATAGAACTGTACTGTATAAACACAGCCATTTAGAGTTAATTGAGGATTAAAACAAGAATTATTGATCATTATCTTCAAATATAACTTTAAAGCTACTCAGTTTCCTTATTTGGGATATGGCATCATACACATTTAATAAATAAAAATAACACATGCATACATATCAGAGGTGAAATTCAACAGGTTCTGGAGAACCGGTAGCAGAAATTTTGAGTAGTTTGGAAACCGGCAAATACCACATCTGGCTGATCCCAGAGTGGGGTGGGAATGGGAATTTTACAGTATCCTTTCCCTGGAATGGAGTAGGAATAGAGATTTTGCATTATCCTTCTCCTGCCATGCCCACCAAGCCATGCCCATAGAACTGGTAGTAAAAAATTTGAATTTCACCATTGATACATACATACAAGTGACACGGTGGCTCAGTGGCTAAGACGCTGAGCTTGTCAATCAGAAAGGTCAGCAGTTTGGCAATTTGAATCGCTAGCACCGTGTAACGGAGTGAGCTTTCGTTACTTGTCCCAGCTTCTGCCAACCTAGCAGTTTGAAAGCATGCAAAAATACAAGTAGAAAACCAGGAACCACTTTGGTGGTCCTTGCGCCTTCCATAGAATGTTATGCTGTAATGAATGTTTCATTTTTAGAACATTACACAATTCTTTGTATGGAACAACTTTGAAATTTTAAGTAAAGGATTATGTATTATATTCAAGAATTGTATTCTTCAATGGAGCCAATGCAGAGGCAATGTTTGCCCAATGCACATAATCATGGAGAAAAAAATGGGCCTATAGGATCCCATATAATTTATCTAAGACATTTGCTACTGTAGTAGGACAATAAATGCCTCTAATAAATCACATCGTAATTTATTTTTCAGTGACTACATACATAAATCAAGTGCTTATAACATGTTTTCTTTTTTGTTATCATTTAATGGACAAAGATCCTTAAATATACAGAATTTCTTTTTTAAAAATTAGCAAAATTAACTAAATAATGGAATTGAAAACTGCCAAGTCAGAATCTCTTTATGCATTAACTAACATTCATCCTTTTACACTCAGGGTCCTGCTATTTCATAAGACCATCTGGTACTCTTAACTTTTACTGTCTAGAAATAGCTCTACTATCTTATTGACTCCTTCTAGGCCAGGGATGTCCAAACTTGGGAACTTTTAAGACTTGTGGACTTCAACTCCCAGAATTCCCCAGCCAGCAGCTGGCTGGGGAATTCTGGGAGTTGAAGTCCACAAGTCTTAAAGTTCCCAAGTTTGGACATCCCTGTTCTAGGCACAAAGATTGAAGTTTGAACTACTGAGAATATGTGCTGCCCATGAGACAATGCATTACACAGAAAAGGAGGGAAATAAAGAGATTTTCTTTTTGCTTCTCAGGATTGTTTCCCAAGCTGATATATTATACACTAAAAGTATCTGGATTTCTTTATACCAGGGGTGTCCAAACTTGGGAACTTTTAAGAGTTGTGGACTTCAACTCCCAGAATTCCCAGCTGGCTGGGGAATTCTGGGAGTTGAAGTCCACAACTCTTAAAGTTCCCAAGTTTGGACACCCCTGCTTTATACTATACATATTCCCTCCCAGATTGAAAAGAAAACCTAACAATAGAAAATTGGAGAAAAGTACAAACTAATAGAGGGACGCGGTGTCTCAGTGGCTAAGACGCTGAGCTTGTCGATCAGAAAGGTCGGCAGTTTGGCCATTTGAATCTGTAGCGCTGCGTAATGGAGTGAGCTCCCGTTACTTGTCCCAGCTTCTGCCAAGCCAGCAGTTTGAAAGCATGTAAAAATGCAAGTAGGAAAATAGGAACCACCTTTGGTGGGAAGGTAACAGTGTTCTGTGCGCCTTTGGTGTTTAGTCATGCCAGCCACATGACCACGGAGACGTCTTCGGACAACGCTGGCCCTTCAGCTTTGAAACAGAGATGAGCATTGCTCCCTAAGAGTCAGGAATGACTAGCACATATGTGCAAGGGGAAACTTTACCTACTACTGGTGTGGCTCAACTCACTTTTCAAGGGCTATAACCATTCAAAACCATTCACCTGAAATAGTTTCAACAAAAACAGTTTGAATACTATTGAAGTATAGTGTATTTCATTCAAAACTTTAATCATCAGGCCTCCAAATTTGATTAATAACATTTTCAACATTTGGAAGTCATTCTGAGTGGGAGGTGATGAGATTTCCAATATGCAAGTAGTGATCTATAGACACATAGTACAGTGTAATATAATTCTTAGGAAATGCACATAACTAAACAAATTACTAAAGTCCACAACTTGTAGAATAGAAGAGATAAGGTTGCCAGCAAACCCATGCATTTTTGGTAATGCTATTGGTTGTTGCAAAGTGCACTTATTTTTAATAAAATAATCTATGAATGTGCATTAGTCTGCCCATTTTTCACTTTTCATGTGTTTTTCACACAGCTTTAAAAAAATGCTCCTTTCTGAATCAGGCAATTCTTGAATTGAGACCAGGCTTTCCTTTCCATCTTTCTCTCATCTTAGCTGTTTGCCCAATTTATAAAAGATTTCAGAAATTTATCTTAATAAAATTATTTTTAATCTGTTTAAATTCTTTCCGATCAGCTTCAAAATACTTCTAGATATGGCCCACTCACTCTCTGAAGTTGACACCCATATCTTAATTCAAGGATGGGTCAAGCTCAGATACCCCTCAGCATAAACTGCAGCACCAGAGCACTGTGGTAATGCAACACCAAAACCTGGAGGGCAAAAAGGATTGATTTTAAGCAGCATTTTTCAGGTTTTATACTTTTTTAAGAGGGAAAATTGGTTTGATTCTAAATTTGCTACTCTGGTTCTTTTTCTCTTAGTACCTTCACTCACAAAGCCTGAGAAAATCACAGACACTTTTTGCCTGGACTTTTCCATCTTTCCACCTCCTCCTTCTGACACTGGGAGAATCCTTGCAAGTCACCTCAGGAAAAGGATGCCATTGGCAAAAGGGCTGGAAGTCTAAACTGTTTAGGCTTATTGGGCAAATTGGTACACTGAGATTCCCTGGTAAGCTGCTATGGTTCTTGAAACAGCTTTGCTTCTGAGCAGAATGTGCTGTACTGTGTTGTGTGTCTGCACTTTATACTTGCTCTCTCTTATGAGATACTGCAATCTCCTATGTGAACTGTTCTGTAAAATGCATTGCTTTTCTTCCAACAGGATGTGGTTTGCAGCTTAGTTCCCAAAACAGTACAAAATAAAAACATCAAGTAAGAAATCTTCCCATTCGTGTTTATCTTTACTTCATTTAATTTTCTTCTAACTTTTATTTTAAGGGAGATGCACCCATGATTGGGGTAGAGGGGAAATAATTATCTTTAACAAACAGTGAGATCCGTTTTTCCAGATTCGTGCTTTTGAAGTGGAGATGGTGAGCAAGATAATCAATAATCTCCTGGTGTCTGTAAGGTGAATCAGGCTATTTGCAAATTCTACATCAAATAATTGTATATGCAGATATGCAACTTATGATAAAGAGCATACAGAACAGAGCTGCATCTAAACACAAGAAAACACACCATACTTTTACGAAAGTCCGATTAAAAATAAACTGTTTGACTTTTTTTTAAAGAGTCCTAGTGACCAGATTTACCAAATTTCAAGAAGAAATCCAATAAACTGAAACACATGCACATGGACATACACTTACACAGTTTCAGTTCAAAAATTCAGTCAAATTGTGCTTCCTAGAGCAACCTCATATAGCATGGAGAACCTATGACACACGATAAGTGACACACCATGTTTTGAGTAACACACAAGTCTTCACCAACACTCAACAACTATTCTTGAAAGTACACTTTGTTTTCGCATGATTTTTGGAGGAAGCACAGGCTGTGAGAGACAGCATAGGCTCTAGTACCATGATGGCAAACTTATGGCACGTGTGCCACAGGTGGCACACGGAGCCATTTGTCAGGGCACGCGAAGTGTTGCCCTGTGAGCTGTCCAGTGCGCATGTGCGCGCTGGCCAGCTGACTTTGACCTTCTTTTGAGGCGATTTTTCGCCCTCCGGAGCTTCCTGGAAGCCTCCAGAGTGTGAAAAACCGGCCCTACGAGCAAACTGGAAGTCCGTTCCTGAACTTATAAAGCCTCTGGAGCCTGGGGAGGACGAAAAAAGCATGCTAAAAATGGGTGGATCATTGGTTGTGCATGCATGTACACTGGGGTCATGCACATAGAATTATGGGCGTGGCACACTCGCCCACGACCGCCCTGCCCTTGACCCACTTTTGGCACGCAAGCTAAAAAAGTTTTGCCATCAGTGCTCTGGAACCTCCAGAAGTTGCTTGAGAGGGCCCTGCTCTCCTATGGCCTCTGAAATTGTGTGAGAACAGGGTGTGTTTCCATTCAGTTTTTAGAGGTTGCAGAGCCTGCAGAAAAATATTCTCTGAAACTGCTTCAAAAGCAAAGGCCTTCTGCATTTTGGAGCAGCCTCTGCTAGCCACAGGGGTGTGTCAAAAGAAAGAAAACACTGCCTGAAGGTAATGGATATGCAGAAGATCCTGAGGACCCTGGTCTGCAGAAGATCAGAAGACCCTGGTCTGCAAAGGCAATTGCACCAATCGTCAAGGGAGTGATTCAAGGTCGCCTTTTTGAGTGGCAGCAGTGATGTTAAAGCTGAAGTCGAAGCCCATGCCTCAATTTCAGGTCCAGTCTTGGCATTGCTGCAGAGTATTGCTGTTCAAGTGGGCTAGATAGAGCTTTGTTTCTTTTTGTTCAAGGGTGGCAGTGACATGCCAGCAGTCAAGAAAAAAGCAGGGAGCAAAGGTCATGACCCCCAATGCATTGCGAGTAAAGGGAATGGGCAGCACTTAAAATTACAATAAAATTTGCATTTTAAATGATTTCCTTTTAAGCAGAAAAAAATAGATAACCTAGAAAAAGTAGGACAAGGAAATAATAAAGTGTAATAGAGTAGGACAGAATAATTATTATGTATTAGCAACTGTTACACTAAGGCTGACTGAAGCTCCAAGAAAAAGTAAGATGCTATCCAATCTTACTTGTAAAATTATAATGAAAGCAAGCACTTAAATAACCGTGTGTCTGGGTGCCCCTTCCTCTGGAAAATCCAATGTGTGTGTATGTATGTATGTATGTATGTATGTATGTATGTATGTATGTATGAAAATAGGGATCGGAGAATTTTTTTTCTTGACAGATATCCCCCCCCCCCCACCCTTCAAATTCAGAGCAGAGAGTTGAACAAGTACAAGAACAGCATTGCTGGCGAAATGTGACAATCTGTGTTTCTGATCATTCTGTATTTGAGATCATGAAGGACAATGTACAAACATCAAAACGGTCCCTCATTGTTGTCTTTTACTGAACTGTAGAACATCATGAGTCTGCCAGACAGTGCAATGGCTGAATTTCACTCTCACCCAATTCGCAGCATTTTTACTATATGCCGTAACAGCTGGAAGTTTTTTTAAATGGCACATTTAAATAAGGTGATAAATCCCTCACCTACTTTATAAATGATTATACCTTCATGAACATAATGCTTGAAAATACATTGTTCATACAATGATACTGGCAGTGGTTTCACAATGCACAAAAGCTTTCATTGCATAAATTCAATTAAGGAGGAAATATGCCATAGTAGTGATGAAAGTTCAGGAAAAATACAGGATCAACATGCTAGGAGTATGAGTTAGCTAGAAGATCATATGGTCCATCATTACAGGATGGTGCACTAGATGGATTTATGGCATTAGCCATCTTGTGTTTTCTTTATGCATGCTTTGTAACAGTAGGATAAAAATGCAAATAAACCTGGATGAAAATATCTGAACATGTGCAAAACACAAATAACTATTGTTGCTAATAGATCAGGGAAAGGACATTGTGCTTGCTCTTGTACCTTTAACTAAATTTGGTCTGCAAAAATCAGCTATCATTTGGCATGGCATGGCATGGATTAGAGCTATTTTTCATAACAATATACTGAATGCAAGGCCCACAGTTCACTTTACAGTCCCATTACTATTGCACATATAACAGAAAATCAGTGGTGGTGAATAGTCTGTAAATATATGCACTGAATATTTCTGAGTACCAATAGAAACATAAATTATGCAAGATTCCCACTGATGTAGAGGACCAAAGTACATACAGCAGCACATAAATAGTCATATTGTAGCATCATGAATGTGGAACTGATAGGTACTACATATTTACTATATTAAAATAGCTGTTAGTACATGCAAGAAGCACAAGAACTACAATTAAACTTTAGTATCAGTTGAGATGATATAATTTTGTAATTGTGTAATCATTGAATTAAAATCCATTAGTTCTTGAGAAATGGCTGTTTGCCTCTTAAAGATGTATTGCCATGGATTTACTTCACTTAACAGTTTACCTGAATATTTTAAATCATCTGCATACATTACTAAGTACCATATTTTTCAGAGTATAAGAAGCACCTTTTTTCCTCAAAAAAGAGGATGAAAATCTGGAGGCATCTTATACACCAAATACAGCATTTTTTGCTTCCTGAAGCCCCGCCCCCTTCACGGACCTGTTTCCCCCCCACCCAAAAAGGCATGAATAGGCTATGGAGGCTTTGCAGAGAGCTCTTGGGGCGGGGAGGTAGGGCAGAAATGTGCAAAACACAGGCCGTTTTTTGCCCCCCCCCCCCCAGCCTCCAGCAGCACTCTATAAGCCTCCATAAGGCTATGCATGCCCTTTTTTTTTTTTGCAAAAAAACCGGACCATTTTTTGCTCATTTTGGGGGGGGGGGCACCCCCCAGGAGCACTCTGCAAGCCCCCCAAAGGCTATTCATGCCTTTTGGTGGGGGGGAACGGGCCCATTTTCATGAAAAACGGGCTGTTTTGGGGAGGTTTGCAGAGTGCAAAAACTTTTTTTTTTGAAAAGCTTTTTTAACTGATTGATAATTACATTGATCAAGTGCTGTGCCAGCATAAACACAAACATCTACCTAGCTACTGTATTTCTCTCTCTCTCTCTCTCTCTCTCTCTCTCTCTCTCTCCCTCTCCCCCTCCCTCTCCCATGTTTTCCTAAAAACAAGACAGGGTCTTATTTTCTTTTGACCCCCGTAATAAGCACTTGGCCTTATTTCATGGAGGTCTTATTATTTTTGAGGTACAGGAAGTGGCGAGCGTGGTCACTCTATGGCTGCTGTTTTGTTGCAATATTATTAGGGAGGGCTTATTATTGGGAGAGGGCTTATTTTAGCGCATGCGCTTCAAAGCCCGATTGAGCTTATTATCCGGGGAGGTCTTATTTTCAGGAAAACAGGGTACCTACCTACCTCTCTCCCTACCTACCTACTGTCGTTCTCTATCTCTTTCTTTATCCCTTTATCTACCTACCTAACTACTCACTCTACCTACCTACTGTATTTCTCTCTCTATTTCTCTCTCTCTATCCTTCTACCTACCAACCTACCTACTCTCCCTACCTATCTACTGTATTTCTATCTTTCTAATTCTCTCTCTATCACTCCACCTACCTACTTACGCACTCTCTCTCTCTCTCCCGACCTACCTACTGTATTTAGCTATCTATCTATCTATCTATCTCTATTTCTCTCTCTATCCCTTTACCTACCTAACTACTCTCTCCCTCTCCATACCTACTACTGTATTTCTCTCTCCCTCTCTCCCCCTCTATTTACCTACCTACTTTTTTTAAAAAAATTGCCTCTTCAAAATCTTATACCCCGGTGCATCTTATACCCCCCAAAATACGGTAACACTAAACATTAATAAATACTAAAACAACCATCCAACCACATATAAACAGTAAATAATTAAATCTCCCTTAGTTTTCTTGAATTTTATTGTAAACAAAATACATTTTATTTGTACAAAAGTATAAATGCTTGTTATGAGGTAGATTGGATGGAACCTGTTAACTTATTTCCATATATTCATGATACAGAATATCCATTTACTAAATTCCCCTAGCATTTAAAAAAAAATCAAGGCTAATATCTTCATTTTAAAGGTGCAGTATTCCTCAACTACTTTCATGGATATACACTAAATATCTATTTCAGTGAATGTGTAATCTTCATTCAATGTAGCACTTTGTAAAAAGTACTGAAATAAATGTATGTGTTTTAAGATTACAGCTCTAGTTGTTATTATTCAAACTCAGATTAGAATTAACTGTAAACAAGATGCATCTTAGCTACGAGGGAGACCTCTAGTGTGTGCTAGAACATCTTGTGTCATGCTTCAGGCATAATTAATACACCAAAATCACTGCAGTCATTTTGCATACATGATATTAAATTTCAATAAGTGTCTCTCAGAGTGAATTAGTTTTAAATATCCTCCTAAGTATGCAGCTTAACTTAAATGGCATCAAACTAAAACTGAATAAAATCTCAACCCTTCCTTCTGCACTATGTCTGATCAGTTTCAGTGATTGGATTTTTATAGCTGAATGATCAAAAGGTCACCAGCGATATTCAGACCTTTGTATCCAGGACCACAAACACTTTACCTAACAGTGTCTTATATTTCTGCCAGACCAAAATGTCAAAAAATAAAGCAATTTATAAATCTACAGGGTTTATCTTATTGAACACTGTAGGCTGGATTTAAAATAACTGTTCTCTGATTTATTTAATGACCAGTAATCAGTATGCATGTATAAAACTAAAGAAAATAGGATTTACTTTTAAATCTGATGTACTTTAGGGAGTAGGTGGGTGGATGTTAAATTCAGGAAGTCTTTTAATGTGGAAGCAAAATGGCAGTATCCCAGTAAAATTAGGAGATTTTTACATAATTGGAATATGGTCATAAATATAAATTTGCAAATGATAGAGGTATAATTAAACATAAAATTTCCAACACACAACTACAAGTTATTAGGTCATACAAATGCTGAAAGAGGTTAAGCTTACAGAGGAATGTGGGTCTAAAATAAGGATAAGGATAGCAATCCTGTAACATTTAGGTCCGTGATGGCGAACTAGTGGCATGTGGAGCCATTTGTTAAAGCATGAGAGGTCTGGCTTTGGCCTTCTTTTAAGGCCGTTTTTCACCCTCCGGAGGCTTCCTTGAAGCCTCCAGAGTGCAAAAAAAAAACAACCGGCCCTATGGGCAAACTGGAAGTTCAGGGTCAGACTTCCAGTTTGCTCATAGGGCCATTTTTCGCCCTCCGGAGCCTTCAGAAGGCGAAAAATAGCCCTACAGACAAACTGGAAGTCACAGTTCCCAAACTTCCAGCTTGCCCCTAGGGCCATTTTTCACCTTCCGGAGCCATAAGGGAAACTCCTGAAGCCTCCGAAGGACTCAGTGGGGGGGAGTTTGTTTTCGCACTCCCCATGCTCTTAAAAAGACTCTGATGCCGCGGGAGGGCGAAAAAAGTGTGCCAAAAGCAGGTGGAATGCTGATCGCACGCACATGCACGCTGAGGTTCATGGACACATGCGCACTGGGGTCACACACATAGCATTATGGGTGTGGGCATGCCAGCGCACAACCCCCTGCGCTGCCCCCACTTTTTGGCAGGTTAGGCAAAAAGGTTAGCCATCACTGATATAGGTCATAGCTTATAATCACTTCTCTATTTTGTCCACTCTGAAATCTCTGGTCATCAGTTTGGCTACTATCAAAGGCACATAGTGGAGATAGTGAAAGGAAAATGAAGACTTTAAAGTGACAATCAGAGTTAAGGAAATATGGAAAAATATTTGGGGGTGCTGATGGCACAGTGGTTAGAATGCAGTATTGCAGGCTAACACTCCCCACAGTCTGTAGTTTGACCCTGATCAGCTCAGTCTTCCATCATCCTGAGGCCAGTAAAATGAGGACCCAAGAGGTCTGCCTTGATTCTGATAATAAGAGGGTATAAGGAGACACTTTGGAAGACTTTCAAAATTCTATTATTATATCCTAACCTAGAACAATAAAGCATTCTTGGAATCTTCATGAATTCTGTTTCCTGACCTGGCCCACTTCAAAAAGACTATTATGAGTCTTATGACTCACATGAGTCTTATGAGAAGCAGAAATTCCAATAAGCAGCTCATAGGAAGTTACCAAAAAGAAACAGAGCATAGAAGAGAAATAGTCAATGTTTCCTTGGCCAAAAGAACATTAGAAGTTGTAAAGGCCTGTGCTCAGCATGCCAAATGGCTGCCATATGAGGCATGTATAATTAGGAAGAGGGTGCTAGAAGAGTATCTCTAGCCATTTACCTAAAGGCAAACTTACTCCCATCCTATGGAAACATTATGGTATTCAAGTATTCTTATAAAGAAATATGACCCCAGAGGCCTGTGCTTTGTAGCAAACCAATGTCCTACTTATGATTTATTCATCCACCCATTGCTCTTTTTCTCATTATTTCACTTTATTCATTCAAACTCCCTTTAAGAAATGTGAAAAATAGTTAGGTGGGTACCAAGGAAAGTCCTGTGGACTTACTCTACACATGGCATGGAGTGTCAGTCTCCTAACTCTCTTCTGGAAGATGGAGATGTATTAACGTGGAACTGGGTTTTTGTGTGCGTCTTGTTCCTGCTATTATTAAACTGGGAAATTACATTAATAGAAAAGAAGGATGGCAAATTAACAAAAGTAATTATTTCAGGCTCAGGTGTTTTAGTTAATCCCCATTTCCTATATGTACTCCCACCTGAACTGCCTAATTTATAGCTGAGTGTTGTAATGCTAATTCCAGTGCCGACTTTTGTCGCGGTTTAATTGCTTTTCATTGAGAAAACAAAAACAAGAGACACCATCATCCTTCTTCAAAGGAGTAAAGAATGGGGGGGGGGGATAAGAGAGATTATGGTAGGAAGCAAAAGGAATTTTTGGTAAGGCCACTCTGATGGTTATTTTGTGAGTGAATCCACAATTCCAGATGTGCATTAGTCCAGAAAAGGTTCAATTAAATTTTACGGAATAAAGTATGTCTTATGGATGCATATACACACCCAACAGACTAGACTCACCATAGTTGTGTGTTTTGTAATTCTACAACAGCTTGTATCTTGGGCTGTTTACTTGTCCTGCTAAATTCAAAAGGCCTTACTTCAAAGTAAGTTGTACAACTACTCTTTCATTAACTGTGCATTTGAAATACTTATATAAACAAATCTGCTATATAAATTATTTTAGGTATATTAGGAAATCCCCTTCTTTCCTCCTATTTTTTTTTCCACTTTCAAAGTAGGACTCTTTAGGAGTCTAACTGCTGAGAAGGTAAAAGCCATTTTCCTTATTTTTAATTTGCTCAAACAATCCAAGCATGCTTGGTGCCCAGAGGGTATGCTCAAATAAACTTGTATGTGTCTGCCAGTTTTGTTGATTGAAACCAGAAGGCGAACATTTCTGAGAGAATTGTGATGTTATAACTGTTTCCTTTATTTCAACAGAAAAGAAGGAATTAGAGAGAAGGGGGGGGGGGAAACAAGCAAAGACTTATTTGAAGATAGCTGTTTGCATGCCTTCCAAAGAACATTAAGGCATTTCATTTGAACTAATTGTGTTTTATCCATTGAGCTAATGCCACAGAGACTGAAGAAAGCTTAAGCCACAGTGATACTGGATGGTATAGCCACTGTTACCTTCAAGTAACAACTTTCATTGCTCCATCTAACCTTAAATATGTAGCTCCTCACTTTGGGCCTGACCTGAAAGGCACTCCCTAAAGTCCCACAGTCACAGTAAAATATTAAACATACCTTCAAATATAAGTTATTAGAAGTACAGTCTTTCCAACTGTACCTCAATTTTTCAACGTCCTTCATCAATATTCAAATCCAGAAACCAAGCTGTCACCATTTTTGCCTACCATACGTGTTTAATTTACAGATCACTATTCTGTGATAGGAGTTAAAATCGCGGTTAACTAAATTATGAACATCCTGCAAACGCAGCCTCTACTACTGAGCAATTAATCTCTTTTTGATCATTGTTTTTCATCTGCTTTTAACCCCGTACTCTTCCCAAACTCGTTTTGAATTGGGCATCCGGGCAAACTTAATAAACCAATCAGTCAAAATCATCCTCCCACAATTGTCGGGGGTGTTCATAATTAGCAGAGAAATAGGTTGGGAAATTAGTGGAAACACAAGCGCCTACGTTCAGGAACGCTGTGGCTGACTTCGCTAGCGCGGCCAGCCTACCTACGACACGTGTTCGAGCATGTTTTTACACTGTAGGAAATCCCCCACAAGTTATTTCCTTATTCAAGTCCATTAAAAACCACTAATTCCTATATCCAGTGACGCATGGCGAATCCGTTGCACACCCGACAGATTACCATCCACCACTTTCAGCAGCTAGTTTTTGAATAGGCTTTCTTCCTTCCCCTCCCATCGCAGTTCGCGGCGTACTATGCAACCGAATAAAGCCTTCACCGATTCTTTAGTAGTCCCTTCCTGAGAGTTTTAAGCAGCCTCTGGCTCTTCTCGTTACAAGGCACAGTTCCCTCAAGGCTAAGCTCTGGCCCTTTAAGATGCCCGGTATTACAGCTCGGCAGGCAGGCAGCGACAGCCTCGCCAAGGTTCCGCGACTCGGCGAGCCGTTGCAGGAGGCGGCAACGCGCCCGTTCTCCGAGGAACCGGCCAGAAGGGGGCAGCCGCGAGCGGCGCGCTAAAGGGAAACGAAAGGACGCCGCAGGAGGAGCGGGCTCTCTCAAGAAAGCTCGGGTCGCCGTCGGCCTGCAGAAGGCGAGCCTTGTACCCTTTCGCCTCAGCCTGAACCGACGCAAGAGAAAGAATCGTCCGAAGCTGAGGGGAGAGGGGCGGGGCTGGCGGCGGCTACCTTTTCAGCTGGCGCGCAGGGAAGAGCGCGCGCCCCCGCCAGCCCGCCTAGTGGGGAAGAAGGCGCCTCCTGTAACATAGAAAAGCGAAGGGCCCCGGGGCAAGAGCTGAGCACACGCACGCGCTTTTCGCCCATAATGGCGTCTCTCCTGCAGCCAGCTGGGGCGCTTGGGGGCGGAGAGAGAGAGCGAGAGAGCCGCCAAACAATACTAGTCTGAGGCTCCGCTTGCGGCCCGTCCTTCGACGCTCTTCGGAAAAGAGAGGCGGCGGTTCCCTGCCTGCCTGCTGCATGTGTGTGTGGGGGAAACAGGAGCAGGAGAGCGAGCAAAAAAGCAAAAAAAAGCAAACCCTCCTCAAGCCCCGCCGGGAAAAGGCAACTGGCGCGCGCGCGCGCTGTAGCCCGGCTAATTGCAAAAGCAGCTGCTTATGGCGGCGCCAGGCAACGGGATGGATTGGCTGCTGCACCCTTTTGGAAGGAGCGCGGCGAGGAGGGACGAGGGTTGGGAGCGCCGGGGGAAAGAGAGAAAGTGACCACTTCCAAATCGGTAGCCGCTCGGACCAAGCGAAAAGGCTGCGCGAGGAGCCGCTGGGAGAGATGCCAGAAGGAGCGTTCCCGTCGCAGCCCAGCCCGCCCTCGCAAACTCGCAGCGCCCCAGTTCCAGTGAACCGGGAGGCTGGAGATTTGCCAGTCCGGTGTCTCTCCTCGTCTATTTCTAGGAATGTGCGGCGCTCACCCATTGCCTGGCACATGCGTAAAAGCGAGTTGCGCCCAGAGTCCCAAGCAGACCCTTCTTAGCAAATAATAACAAACCCATCCAGATCTTACCTGAAACATTGAAGCCGCGAAGTGTGTATGTCTCTTTTTTCCAAGTCCTTTTTCCCCCCTCTCTTTTTTCCTTCCTTTCTCCCGATATTTCTCTCTCCCGGCAGCGATCTGCTCTCTTCGCTATACCAGAGAGAAATGCAATAGCTTGGCTAAGGTAGACAGAACAAAATACAAAGAATAGTTGCTCCAGGGGTTTTGAAACCCCTCAAGGCAAGGATCAGGATACAATTAGCTCACGTCTCTACCTCCAGTCTAAATCAATCTCCAAAATAAAAGTTAAATTAAATTAACTGATCACACGGGCATTGAATTGATCTCTTTCAAAATGCACACGCACATGTATGTATTTTTTCCAGATATTTCTTTTTTTGTTGTTGTTTGGAAAAAGCAGGCTCATTCCAGCCTCCAACTTGCTTTTTACTTTCCTCTTGCACAGAAAAGCTGATTTTAATCGTTGTGATTAGTTTTGATGTAACGTTTCCGCGGGCGATTTCTGCAAATGGATGGCGTGTTTCTTTGCCAGAAGAGGGAAAAGCAGCAGATGATGATAATTATAAGGATTGTTGGTTGTTTCTTTTTCTTTTTCTAAAAGGGCATTTAGATCGGTCCCTAAGCTTTTCCCAGTTGACCTAACGTTACCACTGCATTGAGGTCGCCTAACTTGTTGATTAAGATGTCCTTCTAATTTGAATAAAGGATAGGTGATGATTTGGCAAGGGAGTCAGGCATTTTCTGATCCTTTGGCTGTATGACTTCCCAAATGACGTATATAAAAAAATAAAACAAGCACATGGAGTCTGCTTTGCCCCAATCAAGTCTGAATCAGTGCCTGGGGGTGATACACAAACTCATTTTGAATGTTCAACCATGCAGAATTGTAAAAAGATTGAAGGAGTTCCACTGAATTTTTATTCCAAAATAGCAGAATTAAAGCAAAATCTCTAAACCTTCTCAGGAATTAACCATGAAGGGATCACATGACCCTTTCATCAATTGTGGCTAACTTTCCCCAATTATCTAATTAAACTGGAAGAGTTCTCCAAATATTCTTGGCTGGTAACTACTTCCTGAAGAACCTGCGGTTAACTACTTGAGTAGTTTTATTGATTTTAATAAGACAACCCCAATACTGACTGTTTAACTTTTAAAGTTTTCCCCCCCATAGTGGAATTTGTCTAAAATCTACAGTAACAGGAATATTTAATTTAAAAATGACTGAGTTGTATCTGAGTTTATAATATGAAGAGCACAGACGTGGGATAAAAATTGCAAGGTAAATGTGACCATGCCTTGGTCCTACTTTATTGTCACTATAGGGTGAAATAAATCAAAGAATGTTTTTCCTCACAGCTTATTGACCAGAATATTTATTGTAGTATTCAAAATGTATACAGAGTATAGCATGTATTATGGAAAACTTAGAAGTACTTGGTTGCAGCACTTAAATGCATAATTCCAGCATAGTTGTATAACATTTATTATGATTAAAAACAAATGCAATGGGATTTTTTTCCTATTAATTCAATGTCATCTCCCACCTCCTGTATTCTTCAACAGTTTTATTGTACCTGATTGGTGCAAAAAGTTTGAGTTTCTTAAAGTAAGATAACTTTTCAAGCTAAAGGTACCTAGTATATAGTCTTGGATAGGATTTGATGATCCAATCTCATGTGAAGATAATTGATGTCTATTATAATTTAAAGGCCTTAGAAGTGGACATCTAAAGCCATGGGTAGTAAAACTTAATGTTAGACCCTATATTCACAAAAAATAAATAATATTTTAAATTGTGAAAAAGAATAAAATGGAGTGAAATTAATGATTTTAAAGTACACATCAACATGTTAGTCAACGTTATTTACAAGAACAGATTTAATAAATCAGATTATTTTCAGTGTAAGTAAGTGAAAATCTAAACACATGCTTTACAGTAGCAGGTTTATCTACAGTATATTAACTTAAATGTAATAAAGGAAAAGTTAAAATATTAAAATGCTTTTATTTTTCTGGCTAGTCAAATATTTAATACAAAAATGAATTTAAACAACAGTTTATAAATTTCTTCTAGCCATTAAAACACAAATTTAATTTGTTACATATTTTCTAAAGAAACTGTTGAAAAGAACCAAAGTTTGGGAGAATAAAACAAAAGAGTTTGCCTTTCTGATGCAACATTTTGCATCCAATAGTAATAGCATACTTCTAATACAGGGGTGTTGACATGTCACGTGATGACACGTCATGTGATGTATCACAACTTTTTTCCTCTTTGCTAAACTGGAGGTGGCCGTGGCCAGCACATGACACATCTGCCCCACAAGTTTGATACCTGTGTATCTTTTCTGTCCTGAACAAGTAAATCATCATTTTTGCCTGGAATTCATCACACAAGACCATACCAGACCTGGTGTCCCCAATCAATACCTTGTACAAAGATATCTGATTCTTGCTGAGAAACAGCTTCTCCAATAAATTCCTTTTGTCCTTTCCTTTCTGCAGGTATTTCTTTAGCAGGCAATGAGTGTTTTCTGCACTATTTAAAGTAGGGTATCCCACTTTGACATATGGGCTATCTTATACACATTGCCTCTTGCAGGTTCACTATTAGCTTTTCATATTTACTGGTATTCACATACATTTCTCTAAGACAGATTTACAAGAAATTTGCCCTGCATTCCATCTTCTTTGGGGTTTTAGTCTGGTGCCTGAGAGATCATCCTGTTGCTCCTACTATTTCCATCATAACCTGCCTTTTTTCCAAGAAACCAAAACCTCTATGAGACTATGAGACTATTTCCATTTGCAGTATTATTTATACAGCAATCAATTTGTATTAATTTAAGAAAAAATAGTACTGGAGCTCGGTGAGAGAGCATACATTTGCATACAGAATATCCACTTATTACTCCTTGGTATCCACAGAAATGAACATAATTCCGCCCTGGGTCCTTTTCTAGGAGAAGGGCGGGGTATAAATTGGAAAAATAAATAAATAAATTTGCTTAAAGAGTCATTGCCAATCAATTAAACTTTGCTTAAATCAAGTCATTGCCAATCAATAAGTCATTGCCAATCAATTTCAATAATATTGGGTGAGAGGACCAGTGATCCAATTCTAATTTCCATATATTTTTTGACAGAAGTCTCCTTCGTTGAACCCAAATAACCAGAAACATGTAGCAAACCATTGGTATTCTTCAAAAAGAAGGATTGGATTTTGTTAGTACTCATATGGAAGATAGTGTGCAAATCCCAAGGCTTAGACTAAATTAGGTTGGATAATCATACTGGAAAAAGGTGATGGCAAACAGCTTCTGCAAATATCCTATCTGGCTGTATTCATATAATGCTAAAGATTAAGCTTGAGTTAAAGGAGTATTAATCTCTTTACTCAAGAGTAATGTACTTCTGATTCTGACATACATGCTTTTCTGGAGATTGAAGAGCATATAGTAGCCTAGTGTGTCAGAGAAAGCATGGGGATGTTTTTACAGATACATGAAATTAATAAGATGGCTAGAATGTATTTTGAATAGGCAGAAGTTGTTGAAGAGAAAACCTTCATTACTAAAGCCAGCATAATTATTCTAGAAATAATTTTCTCTGCTATTCAAGGGTTAAATTTGTTCTTGACAGCAACTGCCATAGCTCTGTGTTTCTATTTTTAGATACTGTTTAGTTGTTGAATATAATTTTACTGAAAAACTATGTTCAATTTTATTTTATCTGGCATTAACTTTGAAGGGAAATTCCTCCTGTAGATTTTACATAAATCTGGAACATGTTTGTGAAACAATCTGTGAACTCAAACTGAGAGAGGTATTTGAGTTTTGAGTTTTTACTAAAACGTCTCATCTGGTTATAATTAGTTCATGGAAAACTAATATCCTCCATCCCTCATGTCATCATCAATATTAACCCTCAACAAAATGGAAACTTTTCAAAGAGAAAAAGTTCTTAGCCTTCTACTAGAACTTACAACATTCAAATATTAGGGGGTTTGACTAGTTCTGGAAGTTGTTCCTGATGCATTAGGAGGACACTAGATTAGGGTAAGGCTATTGTAAAGGATTCAGACAATATGAACCCATTGCATTTTGATTTGGCCCTTCTTGTACAAAACAAATATCAAAACTAACTCTATGAATACATCAGTATGGGCTTTATATTATGTCAACCTGACCCTAATCCAGAAATATATAACACTTTAGCAGAAAATATACAAATAAATGCAAACACCTCTATCTAGCAATCAATGTCTAAAGTGTACTTTAAAGTTTAAGAGTTGCTTATAAAATAGTTGTGTTTCCTTTCAATTTTCTCTCCAAATTGTCTTCAAATTTATGGAGACAGCATCTCTTCCCCCAGCTAGCATGAGGTAGTAGATCCTTTTTTACTTCTTACCATTTGCTTACCAGTTGCCATTATTCACTCCCAGGATCTCATGTGTGCCATTATTCACTCCCAGGATCTCATGTGTACTCAAAAAGATAAAGTATGGGATCAGACTTTACAGTTGCATGGTTCTCACTATTACACAGATGCAGCTTGAATAATGTCACTTATTTTCTGGAGAGAAAAAAATATCCATATTGGATTGTTCACATTAATAGAGCATCAGTAGTCAGTACTGACTGTCTCCAAGCAGAAAGAAAGATAATATGTTGATCGAATAGAAGGTGGCACACTGTTCACAAATGTGGGATTTAACAGCCTCCTTTATAATTAACCTTAACATACAATTTAATAAATAAATAAATATAATAGGGGGCTTCCCATGTCATGTTGTTATAAAAGCAATGGAACTGTAGCAACCTGTAACCAAACCAATGTTTTGCTAGAACTTTTCAATTTTATATAACTTGTCCACCCATTTCATCCAACGGCCAAGCAATTGTTATCTTAATGATATTTCTGAGTTTGAATATAACTTTTGCCCTCTCCCACATAACTCCATTGTGTCTCTTTATATCAGTGGTAGTCAACCTGGTAGGTGGTAGGGGTTTTCATGGTAGGTGGTAGGGGTTTTGTCCAATACTGAAGCACTTTCCTTTTTTAATTTAATTGACTTTCCTACTTTATAAATCAGCATTACTGTGGAACTGGTGGGCAGTTAGAAAATTTTACTACTAACAGAGATACAAAAGTGGGCAGTAGGTATAAAAAGGTTGACTACCCTTGCTCTATATCATCACATCATATATACATACATATACATATATATCATATATCATACAGTATATCATGTCTTTATATATGACAAAGAACTATTTTTTCAACTGGTCCTTAATGAAACTGCGCTCTCCAAATGTGCAAGAATTTAATGTGTGTCTCAGGTTTGGTTCAAACACTTGTATATAGCTTGGATTTATGTGACAGATGGTTCTAATTAGAGACTGCAATCAGGACTGGCCCTCACTAAGTTGGCACTATAGACAACATAAATTTTCCTGCTACCCTCAGGCTTCTCAGGGACCAATATAGAAACTCCATGGCTTTTCCTGGCAGTCTGATCTCCAGTATTCAGTGTCTTTACTTAACAAGTTACTCCCCCAAAATAACCATCAACAGATATGTTCTTGGTTGTTTTTTTTAATACTGTACAATGGACAAATTGATGGAGGAGAATATTAAGATTTATTTCATGAAGAAAAGTGGGAATTCTGATGGGGGTTTTGAATCCTGGGGGGTGGGATGGTAATGACAATCAGCTCAGTCTAAAGATTATGCAATGATGGAAATCACAATGTGTAAAGTAACTACCCTCTTTCTAGTCTTAGAACCAGCTATATCTATAGTGATTCACAACTTGGGGGTAGTGTAAATGATATATTTTATCTAGCACTTTAAAGATACTATGGAGTATCTGAAGGCAGTTCTGTTTGTAGCACAATCTGTCTTGTTTGCAGTTCATCTGGTATAGAACCACTTAGCTTTGCTTCATTGTCCTATTGCCTGAACCAGAACTGTTCCTGAGATACCTAATAATGCAACAGAGTTGCCTTGAAGGCACTATATAAATTTATGTAAGTGTATCTCTTTGTGTATCCTTTGGGTGTTAGAAATTCTCAGTTTAGCTAACCATGAAAATAACTGTCATGTAATTCCAATATAGGTATGTATGTATGTATGTATGTATGTATGTATGTATGTATGTATGTATGTATATGTATATGTATATGTATGTATGTATACACCCCCCCCAAAATATACATACTATATATGTAACATACACACATGCACACATATATACAGTATATACATTTAATACACATACATACTAAATATACTATACTATAAACTACATACAGACATACATACTGTATTCATTCTCTCTCTCTCTCTCTCTCTCTCTCTCTCTCTCTCTCTCTCTCTCTCTCTCTCTCTCTCTCTCTCTCTCTCTCTCTCTCTCTCTCTATCCCCACTGTATATACATTCAACAAGATTAAATATATTATCCCAATTTTCTGTGTGGTATTTTGTACTCTTAAACTTCTGAAGCGTCATAACAGGTAACAGACCAGCAAACATGAAAGTTCTCCTTTATTTTACAGCTGACATAAAAACATTGGAACAATTAGAGAGCAATACAATACAATACAATAGAATAGCAGAGTTGGAAGGGACCTTGTAGGTCTTCTAGTCCAACCCCCTGCGTGGGCAGGAACCTTATACCATTTCAGACAAATGGCTATCTAACATCTTTTTAGCCATTTGTCTGAAATGGTATAAGGTTCCTGCCCACGCAGGGGGTTGGACTAGAAGACCTACAAGGTCCCTTCCAACTCTGCTATTGTATTGCATTGCATTGCATTGCATTGTATTGTATTGTATTGTATTGTATTGTATTGTATTGTATGTGTATGTGTATGTGTATGTGTATTGTATTACTCTCTAATTGTTCCAATGTTTTTATGTCAGCTGTAAAATAAAGGAGAACTTTCATGTTTGCTGGTCTGTTACCTGTTATGACGCTTCAGAAGTTTAAGAGTACAAAATACCACACAGAAAATTGGGATAATATATTTTATATTTATATTTATTGTAGAATTATAATAGTCAACCCTTTAATTACTGAGATAACAGGTGCAATAGAATAATAAAGACTGAATAAGCTTCACATATATAAACACATAAAAGCCAGTCTTTTACAAAATCAAGTTGATGTTTTTTCTACAGACATCATACAATGGATGGTGTTTGATACCTTGCATTAAGAAGGAAGCAGTTTGAAAAATATGATTGTTTATTATCATGCAATAATAGTATATCTTTATTATGGAATAGAAAAGCTGAAAGTACATCATAGTAATGGTCTAAAATACTACGTGAATGAAAGCTTGTGAAAGAGAAAGTCAGCAAAGAAGTTATTTAAGGCAGCACATTTGGAAGTCTCTTTAAAATTGTTGTTTATTTAATGTATTGGTGTGTAATTATGAAAGAACAAATCTATGAGGGAACAAGCCCTTCTTAGCATATCCAAGCAAACAACAATTGTGTTTGCTTAAATAAAATTCTTTTTCTCTGCCACAGGGAACTGAAAGCAGGAAAATACAACAAATAAAAAACCAGAACAAAGATTTAATCCAATTAACAAGTAAATTATTTCGGAACCACCTTTCCTATTTTGAATGTTTCACATGCACAGTCACCATGCAAATCCTTTTAGTGAACTAGTGTCCTTCAAGGATTTTTCTTTTGCATGAAACTGTAATGTGTGCCTTCCAATAAAGCTGAAGGATAGAACAGTCACAAAAACAAAAGAAAATACTTTGTCATTCAGTATATGGTGGAATTCTCAGATTTGGTACTATAACATAGTTAAATGATTGCCAATTTGAACATCTCTAGAAAAGAATTTCTTCAGTTTATAGAAGATAAGTTTATCAATAACGGTAGCTGCCGGCTATGGTAATTAATTCCAGTATCAGAGCAATTATGCCTCTCAATACTAGCAGCCAGGAAACCTAAGATGTTCCCTTGTAGGCCTACTATAACAAGTCATTTTCCACTGTATGCAAGATTAGAGAACTTGTCGCCATCTAAATATCGCTGAATCACAAATTCCAGTAGCCCTACTCACATGTTGAGCAGTGAAAAATGCTGAGAGGTTTAGTTCAGCAATATGATAACTGAAAAACCATGATATCTCCACCTCTGCACTATAGGAGTAGAGTAGCTTCAGCGTCTAATCCAGTATTTTTTTCCCAATGACTAGAGTATACAGTATTCATACTAAGTGGGTACATGCCTAGTAGATTTGCTCCATATGATATTCTACACTTGTGATACAATCATACTGGACCCTTTCTTCTCAGTGGTATCCTCTGTAAGTATGTGGATATCCTCACCACACACATCTAATTGCTCACGTTATGCACCCCATTATAGGATACTTAAGAGCCAGTAGGTTCTGGTAGTTAGAAAGGCCGGAAAGCAGAAGATCATGAATCCAAATCCTGCCTTAGCTATGAAAGCCAGCTGGTTGACTTTGGGCTAATTGTTTTCTCTCAGCCCACCTCACCTCACAGGATTGTTGTTGGGGGGAAAACAGAAGGAGGAATGAATGTTGGATATGTTAGCCACCATGAGTTATTTGCAAATAACTCGATAAAAATAATAAAAGCGGGATACAAATAAATTAATAAAATAAAATAGAAATAAAGTATGATTTTTCTGAATGCAAGTCACCCTGATCTTTCCTAGTTTACTGTTCAAAGTCCTTTAACTGGATGTGCTACACATCTATCCTCAAAAATAGTGTGTACAAGACATATTTTATTTGTTGTTTTTTGCTAGTGAGTTCCAATCTTTCTGGTATGTTTTTTTGTTTAAGACTAAAAATTTTCAAAGCCCACTAACCTTATTTTTCAAAAGTATGTTTTTCTTTCTTAGTTTAATAGTCTGGGGTTCTTCTTTAGTTATATTTTATTTTATTTTGTGCAGAAGTATATCAACCATCTGTTTCTTTAATACGATATTCTAAAATAGCTCAGGGCAGAATTTGTAGATTTAATTCCTTTTTAAAAATGTTGCCCTTGAGATTGTTAATTTCTTTCTATTGCTTGATGTTACTTGATGCATTTGCACAACATGTTTATTTTGGGTAAGCTCAATATCTAGTATACTGTGAGAATTCAAAAAGTGGTCAATTCAGAATTAAAAGAAGAACCATTTTACTTTTAGAGCAGGGGGCCCCAACCTTTGCAACTTTAAGTCTGAAGGACTTCAGTTCCCAGACTGAACTTCTTCTGGGAGGAGTTCTCCCATTCTGGGAGCTGAAGTCCTTCAGACTTAAAGTTGCAAAGGTTGGAGACCCCTGTTTTAGAGTATTCAAAGCTTTTTCCTTTTATTATATTCCACTGTAAAATAAAAATCTAGTACTTTCTCCAAGAAAGTTCAGAAAATGAAATGGAAATGTGGAAAAACTGAGAACACAACATATTCCATAAAAATTGCTGTCATATATACTTTGACGTGTTTGGTTTCTGAATCATATTTTAGCAACAACTTACCGTACATATATAAATTCTGAATGCAAAATGTAAACAGAATTATTGATGTGAAACAATGGAAATAGAAACTATGGTGAAGAAATATCACATTTGCCGTGAGTATTACACTAAGGCAAAACTGGTATTTGCTGGTACTACTCCAGTCTTAATTGCCAAAATATCTAATATAAAGAAAATTGCTGGAAATGTAATAATAAAGTTGGATCTTCTTTAATATCTGATGACATTGTCACAAAGCACAGCAATTCTGGAAGACAATATGATTGTTTTTACATGAATGATACAAACTCTAAATACAGAAATTCTGTTCTTGTCAGGACCATTTCTATTCACCAATATTTACAGTACATTGCCACAAAGTATGCAAATTGGCATTTCAACAGCTGGTACATCTGCTCCTTAAAAACTGCATTCAATTTTGTCATTGGTGTATACAAATTCTGCAGTATGTTATCAATGTTGAAAATGGATTCATATAAAAAACATAAGCATATGCCTTTTAATAAAATTTGTTAGGCAGACAAGGTGCTGCCAGACTCCTGGTGTTTTGTCTCCTGATATGATGTAGTTAGATATGCATGAGGTTTTATCAGTTCCTATAATGTACTTCTTGTAAATATTTATTTAGAAAAATGTAGAACATTTAGTTATTTAGAAAATTTATATGGCTACCGATTTATCATATAAACTCAGGGAGTCCAACAAAATTGAAGAAAAACAAAATAATAAAACCTTTATCCGCCAGACAGAAAACAAGACTAAAACAACCAATAAAATAAAACAAGTCCAATAACCAAAGATTCACATCATGAACTCCACCATACAACCATGCCTATATTGCCTATTACCTCTTACTCTGATCCCTAAGGAAAAAGCCAGGTTTTCATTGCCTTTCAAAGAGCCAAGAGGGCTCAAGCCTTCTGGGTTTCAGGACCAACACTGTAACACAGAACGCACAGCTTCTTGGACCCACAAATTGGCATTGTTTAGTAAAGGGGACCTGGGGCATACTCACCAGGTCAGAACTGGAGATAAGTACCGTAATTCTGTAAATTACCTACCTGTGCCATACAGTGTTTTAAAGGTGACAATTAGATCTTTGGAATTTACTTGGAAGCCCACTGGGAATCAGTACAACTTGCAGTACAACGGTGATGAAACCTGGGTGAGCCTTAGCATGCCTAGAACTGTGCGCATTCCTGCATTCTGGATCAGTTTAAGTGCTTTTCAAGAGTAGCCTCATGCAGAATATATTGCAATAATCCAATCAGAAGATGACTAACGCATGAGTTACAGTGAAACAAAGTTTGTGGCTGTCACCTGATCAGTTCTATCTGGGGAATGCTACCTATTGATAGTTGTATATGAAAAATCTCCTACTCTGGTGGGGGGGGGGAGAATCCAAAAGTACTACCTCTTGTTAGGGTTGTTAGGCATTCAGGAATGCTAATATGGACGTACAGAAGGTTTCACTTTTTCTAATACATTAATCATCTATGTTGAAAATATTGCATGGGAATATCTGGTTCCTTATCTGTCACAGCTGTGAACTGAAAGGCAGGGAACCATACCTTCAGAAGGATATTATGGAAATGGAAAAGGTGCAGAGGAGGGCAACCAGAATGATTAGGGGGCTGGAACACCTTCCTTACTATCTGAGGCTGCAACAGCTGGGCCTCTTCACTCTAGAACGACGGCGCCTGAGAGGTGACCTGATTGAAGTCTATAAAATCATGCACGGTGTGGACAAAGTAGAAAAGGAAAAACTGTTTTCCCTATCGCACAACACTAGAACTAGGGGGCACTCCATGAAACTTTTGATAGCTAGACCTCAAACAAATAAGAGGAAGTACTTTTTCACCCAGAGGATCACTGGTCTATGGAACTCCCTGCCAGAAGTACTGATGACAGCTGTCAGCCTCGACAACTTTAAGAAAGGATTAGACGAGTTCATGGAGAACAAGGGTATCAATGGCTATCATGATGGATGCCTAAGGACACCCTCCGGGATGGAGAGACAGGCAGGATATTTCTCAATGCCATTTGCAGGGAATCATAAGCAGGTGAAGACATCTGCTTGGGAATACCCTGAAGCAAATGGTGAGCCACTGTGTGAGACAGAATGCTGGACTGGATGGGCTGTGGCCTGTTCCAGCAAGGCTATTCTTATGTTCTTATGTACATCCTGACTTTGTGTCATTGGTTGGCTGCTTTCTACTCTGTGTGCCTTTTTCAAATTTCCCATTGAATAGGCAGTCACCTAATAGTCACCCTGGAGATTCCCTTTTCAGTGCAGCTAATACTCCCTTATCCAATATAGAGACTCAGCTGGAGTCTCTAGTAGTTATGTCTTTTACTGCAATTTATACTGACTGTAATCTTCTAAGGAAGGTTTGCCCAGCGGTACCATTAGGAATACTGTATTCAGGGTTCATCGTTCTTTGTTTGGTGGGTGATTACTTTCATCAGAGGAGGCAGGATTAGTAAACTGCACCTTATTTGTGTCTTCTACATATGTGATACTCTGATGAGTAAGAACACTTCTAGAACACTTTAATCACTACTTTGGGGTGTCAGATGGAGTTACCGTTCGTTGGAATATCTCCTGTACTTTTCCCATCTTTTTTCCCATCTTTTTTTTAATCTTATAAAAGCAGATAAGAAAAGGGGAAAAAATAATCTGTACAATCTATTTTGACAAAGCTAAAAGCTCTCATCCTGGAAGAACCCCAAAGGAGCTTTATTTACCCAATAAAGAGTTTAAATATATCTTCTTGATGGATTTAAATTATCTCCTTCATGCTCTACTTTTCCTTAGGGTAAAGGTTCCCCTCGCACATCGTCCTTCCTGACTCTAGCTCATCTCCGTTTCGAAGCCAAAAGGCAGCGCTGTCCGAAGACGTCTCCATGGTCATGTGGCAGGCATGACTAAATGCTGAAGGTGCATGAAATGCTTTTTCTTAGATTATGTTAATTGTAGGTATTCAGACTCATACAGTATTTTATTTTTAGTTTTGGATAACTGCTCCATGCCACCTATGTGTGGAAAGGCAGTCTTTCCATGCAGGTGAGCTACATTTGCTGATAGTATATTGAGAAAGCTCCCTATAAAAGTCATTTACTGTTGAAAATATTTTAGTACATCTGGGGGTTTATTACTGGGTTGCCATGTTCTATCCCACATGTTCTAACTTCTTTTAATATAGTTATATGAGAAGTATATGAAGAGCAATTGATAGCTTCAAAAGAGAAAGGTTTATGTTTTCTACCCTTCCTGTCTTGATCTCCTGCATGACTTGCTCTCTGGAAAACACACATACACACACCCTCCAGATCTCTTATGCTCGCCTCCCAGGCTGTCACTGCCATCTCTAATGCTGCTGTCTCTCTTGGCCACACACATGCCTCTCCATGCATTTTTCAACCGGAGGCTGCTTGTCGTCACTCCCCACACTCTTGCAGACCTTGACTGCTCACTTATTTGCTCTCCCCACTCTCCCCCCCCCTCTTGCTCACACGCCTATCCTCCTGGCTAGTCACTTTCCTCTGACATCCCCACCCTTTTTTTCTTGTGCAAAATGCTGTACTGCACTTACGGAAGATAAACACGAGGGCTATGTGAAAAGGGCCAAATCCATGCCCTACCCAGAGGTCCAGGTTGCGTGTTTGATTTGGAAAAAATAAAATTTAATTTAATTTAATTCATTTATTTAAATTTCCTATTTCTAAGCTGCCCCTGTCCCTCAGAGAAGGATCCTATCTATAGCTTTTCTACCTGCAGGTTGATATCTGTGGTGTGTCCATGAGTTGGTCTTGGGATTTTACTGTCTTCTTGTCCTGGCTCTCTGGTTTTTGTGTCAGATCTTGCCATAAGGGAGGTTTGTACCTCCTCTGCTTTTGTTGGAATTCAGTTTGTGATTCAGTTTTTGCACGTGCTTCTTATTCAGTTTTAGTGGCTGGGTTAAGTTTCTAATGAATTTCTCTTTATGGTCTCAACTGTTTTCCTATGGATTTGGCAACAATGCTCTTCATTTTTCTCCTTTCTCTAAATTGATGTTTCTCAGCCTTGGCAACGGTGTTCTTCAACTCCAGAATTGCCCAACCAGCCATGCAGCCAGCAGCCTCCCAATTCTGGGATTTGACATCTATACATCTTAAAGTTGCCAAAATTGAAAAGCACTGCTCTAAGGCATCACTAGAAGCAAATCTGAATTGTTCCTCATATTTGGAAGGTGTGTGTGGTGTGCATTAAGGGGTGGCGAGGAAGCAGAAGTGGTACTTTTGCCAAGAAGTGATTATGTAAGTAAATGAAAAATATTTTAAAGGATAGTGGCAATCTGATAATGTTTGCAGAATATTTTTGTAGGACTAACATTCCTTTAATGATGAGTAACATGAAGAATAAATTCTGCCCACTGAATTCCATAAATCATCATTTTCTGAAATTGAAGTGTTAAACAAGTTAGGAAGAAAGAAACAAAATATTTTGGAATTCAGGTTTGTGCAGAGTTTGGATTGAAGGGTAAAATGGTATTTTGGATCATGCATCTGCTGGTGAGGGCAGCTGGCTGCTTGAATGTGTTCCCAACAGGTGCAACATGCATGCCTAGATACACTGTGAATCACATTTTGCAATCAGATCTCTGCATAGATATCTTGCAAACCATATGATGATCAGAATATCCTTAGTATGATTAAAAACATTTAAATGGAAGCCACGGCCATATGATAGAAGCCCCCCTTTTTACATATATTGTACACGTGGCACCCAAAAAGAATGAGATTTCAGTTTCAGAATCACTTGTGTGACCAAGACCTTTATCCTGATACCACTTCACAGTACTTTACAAACCTCTTTAAGTGGTTTACACAATAAGCATATTGCCTTCAACAATCTGAGTCCTCATTTTATCAACCTAGCAAGAATGGAAGTCTGAGTCAACCTTGAATTGGTCAGGATCATACTGCTGGGAGTCAGCAGAGTTAGCCTGCAATACTGCACTCTAATCACTATGCCACCATTTTCTCTAGGCTTAGTAAACCTATGATTCTTTTATACAAACAATGTAAGAAAACTAAGTTGTGAAGTTTTGGAATCTCTTGTGCTGTAATGTAATCTCCTCGTACAGTGATGGCTAACCTTTTTTGGCTCGCGTGCCAAATGCGGGGGGAGCGCAGGGAGGGATCGTGCATGAGTGTGCCACACCCATAATGCTATGTGCGTGACCCCTACTTTTGGCATGCTTTTTTCGCCCTCCCCAGGCTCCAGAGGCTTTCCCCCACACCTCCATAGGCTTTGGGAGCTTCCCTGAAGCCTCCAGATGGCGAAAAACAGCCTCAAAAGAAGGCCTAAATCAGCTGGCCAGCGCACACATGCATGCTGGAGCTGACAGGGCAATGCCTTGCGTGCACTAAGAAATGATTCTGCGTGCTGCCTGTGGCACCCGTGCCATAGGTTCGCCATCACTGTCCTAGTTTATGATTATCTCCAGTTTGGGACTGATCTCTGAGCAAGAATTAATGAAAGCTCAAAAATCAACTATCATTAGACAAGTAAGATAACATTTTCAGGAGGTAGACACTGGAGAAGGTAATAGGGGACAAAACTATCTTTGCCATATAACATTTCCTTCACTGTTTGTGTCAGATATACTGGCCTAAACTACAGTGAAAAAACTAAGTTATCGCTAATCTTGACATTAGATTAAGTTGGAAAGTCTCTTGGTAGACTGGTAAGTAGGGGAGGGGGGAGTGTTACTTATGATGTTTATCTTAAACCGCAAAACATCTTGTCCAGAGGTGCCATTTACATTTTCAACTTCTGTTTCAGATAGAAAATCTTAGAAGAAAACGAGAAGTAGAAGATCTCTTATAAAATAAACATTTTCCCAGTTTAAACTCAAAAGGATGATTGTTTCTGAAATATTAGTCTGATTTACACTTGATTCTAAAGAACACCTTTTCTATCATTAGCATGAAATTAAAGGATGACATTAGTTCAGACAGCACTAAGTTCACACTAAGTTCACAAGTCTATGGCAGGAGAAGTGAATATGGCCTGTAGGCATTTTCTCCCTAAAACTATTATAGAGAATTTTCACATTGGGGATAGAAGCAATAGAAATAGAAGAAAACAACTCTTAAATATTTAAAGAACAATATATACTGCACATTTATTTAGGGTGAGGAACATAGTTTATGTTAAATTGTTCCTCTGTATCAGGGATGGGGAATTATGGCCCCTTTATGACATGTGGACTTCAACACGGCTGAATTCTGGAAGTTGAACTCCACAGATCATAAAGGGGTCATAATTCTCCACCCCTGTTCTGTATGTTCTTAATTTCTTCCCCAAATAATTTGCTTGCTGAAATACAGCAAGAGCCTCAATGATCATCTGAACCCCAATAAGAGAGAAGAAGAATGTCATTATATCAGGAAGCCCATATGTTGAGTGCCCTGGCTAGAAAACCTGGGACCTGGCAGTTCTAATATTTTTAAAACGTACCAAGTTGGAGAAGGTTGCTTTAATAAATGAATGTACTCCAGAGGTACTCAATGCAAGGTGACACCCCCCCCCCATATTCCATTTAAGTTTTCTAAACTGTCATTCTGTTAAAATGAGGATCCCTCTTATTTACTGATGACCCCAAAGAGTCTGTGCGAATACTCTTTTCTTTAATCTCAAGCTGAATTTACTATGTTAGTTCTATAGAGTTCTACAGCAAAATCTGCAAATGTGATCAAAATTCATTCTTGTTTTGCCCAAGCTATAGGGTAGGAAGATTGCTCGCAGTAATAACTTCTTTTGTTTGGTACATCAGAGCCCAGATTGCCATGGCGGCAGCTCATGTTTTTGTTCAAGTCTATACATATGTATATATTTCTACTTTCCACTATTTTCATTTCTTTGAGCACTGAGGCTTATGTGTTTGCTTGTTTGAAATTTTGGCAGCAAGGGACCTGAGGTGTTTTTTCCTTTTTTTAATCCCTCGCCCTTTCTCCTTCTCCTTCTCCTCCTTCTCCTTCTTCTGTTTTGTATCCTCAGCTCTTTGGGGGTGTGAGGGGGGGAGAGGGCAGCTTAACAAGTCAAATATAAACCACATGGCAGAAGGGGGAGAGAATAAACCCATTAAACAGACATTGTACGTGATATTCCATCACTGATTCGATATACTGCATTGAAATAACACACAGGCTGGGACTAAGGTGAAAAAATGCAGTTGCCTGAAGCTCTGAGCTTTCAAATTAGGCTAAGAGGCTCCCTTGATAACCAGCAGCACCGAAGCTTTCAATATTATTTAACTACTCTCATATCAGTGACACTTGACTGTAAGGCAAGGACCTGGAGGAGACCCACATCACACCAGTAAGGTAATCCACCTGCCCCTTCCATTCTTCATAAGCCAAACACAAATACTTTCAGTTTACCCAAATGGCAATGGAGAGCAAATGCCTCTTTCTCATCTTGAACACTATCTCTCTCACTCCATGCAGCCTATTTTGCATCAAAAGATACATTTGAAAGTAGAGATCCCTTTGAGCTAAATAATTCTAAACTGGCAGAAGAATTTCTAGTGGCACACGAGCCTGGAGCCATATTTTTATGAGGACATCACTTTATATTTCGAAGCTTCAGTAGGCACTCATGTTTCCTCATTGCTAGGAGCCATGCCACATCAAGTTGTCTCTCACTCCCCCTCCCTCGGCTTTTATGTTTTTTTAATGGAGTCCAGTTTTCTACCTAAGTTATGGCTAGCTTTTTGATAAATCCTCAGACACCTACTATGTAACTATAACAAAAGCCTTCTTTTCTGAATCTGCTACAGGAAAGGGGAGGGGGAAAAGGAGCTTGCTGTCATTTATGTACTACTAAACAAAGACCCCCCCCCCTTTCCTCCTCTGATAATTTCTCATTAAATCAAATATTTAACTATCTTAATTTGTCAAAAACTTATCTATCTACCTACCTACCTACCTACCTACCTACCTACCTACCTACCTACCTACCTACCTATCTATCTATCTATCTATCTATCTATCTATCTATCTATCTATCTATCTATCTATCTATCTATCACATCTATCATCTCTCTCTCTCACACACACACACACATCTCTCTGACATAGTTCATTCCTAATAGGAAAACTGCAAAGCAAAGTCATGATAATTAATTTTAAAAAGTACTTGTGCCTAATGTCCCAGTTTCTTCACGGATATGCTGATAAGTTTTATCACTGCCCGATAGACCCTTGTGACCACCTCCAGTACATCAGAATGAGTGACAGAATTGAGCGAAGCATAATTTTCCTAAGGCTACTTAGGCAGCTCACAGCAGAAATGAAATCCAAACCAAGAACTTTCTTGCAGCTTTTGCTGCCAGACAATATGCTACCACACATCTTTGGAACCGAAAATATAGCTCCAGTGATTAAAATGCCACATATTGGCAACCATTGCTTGCATTCCTAGTTCAAAGCCGCTGACCACCAAAGAGAGCGAAGGAGGAAATGCTATGTGGGTTTGGTCAGAGCTCCACTGTCGAAGAAGCCAATTAGTGCCTCTATTCATATCCCCTATGTCTTCTTTGCTTTTTTGCATTTCGTAAATTACTAGCAAAGGAATTTGATGGAACAAAGTAGTGTTATTTATGTGTAATGAAAGGATGAGAAACAAAGAAAGGATTTATTAAATGCAAAAAAGTTGGTGATAAGATCATACTATAGGTACGTACAATCAGCAAACATGCACTTTTATAGTTAGTAGATCGTTGTTTTTGGAAATAGTAATGGAAATAATCCCCCCAGGTAAACGAAGGGACACGATAGTATAAGAAAATAAACAAGTCCCTTTAGTGCTGAAAACAACATTCAGCACTGAAGTAGAGCAAGGTGTAATGAGCTTGGAAACAATACTAAGTCTGGATTAATCTTGAGTTAAAATCTATAAATACGTTGGCGCTCTATGCATGGAAGCAAACAAGTTAGAGAATTGATATCTTGAACTCTAAATCAATTATAGTCTTCCAAGCAAAGAATATACAATCTCTCTAAGTCTATGTTGAAAACTGAGCAGGAGAAAGGGTGCATAGTCTTGTTAAAATATAAAAGAAAAGTTTTTGCCTATGAAACTGAGTCAGATCTGTTTGGGAAAAAAATATTCTACTAAAGCAAGTGGGCATCAGTTTGTAGAAATAAAGCTACTAAAAATATTTATTGATATTGTCAAACATAAGACCTGGAGTAACTAATTTTCTGGTACCCTTGTTGAACAATAACTGATGGTGACCTGGGCGTTATATGGAATTTATCCTCATCAGCAGTTCTTTATGAAATGCTGTTCTTTAATCCAGTCAATGGCGGGAAGAAGGATAGCTCTCTCCAAATTAATCAAAATAAGGAGCTCAGAATCTTTCTGCCACTCTTACACTTATTCCTAGCTGTCACCAAAGTGACTGGCTTTGCAGTTGTTTCCAAAAAGAATTGGATTTTTGGACAAAAAGAGGGGGGAAAACAGGTGCCACACAGCGAGGCGGGCAACACATTTGAATTCTTGTGCAACAAAATCGGTAGTTTCAAAGCTCTTTTCTCTCTCTTTTTAATCAAGTCATTCTCAGTCCATATTTTATTTCTGCCATGTTCTGGGAGGTTATATATTTCAATAATTTAAATAATAGAAGAAATAAAATTAGATGCTTGTCTGTGGTAACATCTGCATATAATTTTATGCAGGGATGGTGCCTGTCAACATTTAATAGTAGGTCATCTTTCTTTTGCTTTTTAAATAATGAATTATAATGATTCTTAACTGCAACATTCCACAAATCAAAGCTTATCTTGAAAATACTTTGTGATCCCCCCCCCCACCCCTGCTAAAAGTACTGGAATCAAACAATATAGTGGTATTTCTTTTTCTGTATTGAATTTTAGAGATCCTTAAAATATGAGAAATACTGAAGTAACAACAACAACAACAACAAAGAAAGACAAATTGTGGCAAGCCAGCAAGTTCATTGCCTTTATCTTTGTAGCCTGCAAGACATCTGCAGAATATTCAGCAATTAAATATGCCCCCAGCTGAACAATAATAATGTTGCTAGGCCTGCATATGAATGAGATGAAGTTAAAGGTGGGTTTCTAAGCTAGCCTTGGCTATTGTGTCTCTTTGCTTGTGCATTAATGTACCCCAGCACCTACTGAAACTCTCATTCAGCTAAGTGGCATTTGCATTGCAGGAGGCAGGTTTGGATCACTAGGCTTTTTGTTATTATATTACGCGGGCTAGAGGCTTCTTCAAATTTTGATACAATATATGCATAGAAAAATCCAGGCTGAGGATTATCAAAGCTGATGTAGCTTAATAGGTAACACTGTCCTAAAAGATTGCACCATTCTTTTGGTGCAATCCATATTATTTAAGAGAAATAATGACAGGTATTGCTAAGGTAATCAGCATCTAGCTGACCTTGGCTGACATTTAGAAGTATTTATATTGGCGTTTACAAGAAAGTAGTAGTAGCAGTAGTAGTAGTAGTAATAGTAGTAGTAGTAAGACTATAAACAAGACTGAAAGCAAACCCAAAACCAGGAGAGGATAGTTGCATTTCACTTCAGTATGGTTGGCAAGAAAAACAACAACATGAATTTGTCCATGAAAACCACTATTAATTACAATAATACAATAGCAGAGTTGGAAGGGACCTTGTAGGTCTTCTAGTCCAACCCCCTGCGTGGGCAGGATCCTTATACCATTTCAGACAAATGGCTATCTAACATCTTCTTAAAGACTTCCAGGGTTGGGGCATTCACAACTTCTGGAGGCAAGCTCTTCCAGAGGTTCAAATCATTAAAAATGATTTGAAAGAGATTTTACCTTCAGTCATAATCAGGATTGCTTTACCCAATTATCCCTTAGTAATTAACTATATGTCTTTATTTAACTATATGCTTTTCTTTTCTCTCACCCATAACAATTAATAACTTTCTTGTATATATAAACTTAATGTGGCAATAAAAATATTTAATGTGCCATAGGTTTTTGACAACAACAAATTGCTGCAATGCAGTGTAATAATAGCACATGGCACCATGAATTACAAGGTACCTACAATTTCCTTATTATGGAACACTTTTAATTTATACAAATTGGTTTTGTATATTGTATAGTTCAAACACCAATTAAAGTAACCAAATTAAAAATGGCACTTAAGAAATAGACTATCCCAAATTTATATTACTTTATATCTTACCTTATATTTTTAAAACTACAATAGATACAGCAAATAATCTAAGTAAATCCATATATCCATTTTTTAAAAATAATGTAATTTACTATTTGAAAGCATTGTCTATAGCAATACAGTATAGCAATGTGATGTTTCTGTTCCATTGTGAAAATTCCCTTGGAAAAGTAAGATGGATATTTCTACACATATTTTTTGTTTAATAATTTCCATGTAAATAATTTTTTTTTCTTAGATTCTCATTTGGGTGCATACTTTAGTGTGATAAATCTAAACATGCACACGCACACAGACTAAAGTAAAGAAACAAAGCAGAGATATTTGTTGATTGGAAGCCTGCCAGAGTTCAATATAAGATGGGTGGCATATAAATGTTTTAAATAAATAAATAAATAAATAAATATCAATATGATTACAACTTTTAAAAGGGTCAAAGATTAGCAGGTATTATTTATTTATTTATTTATTTTATTAAATTTATACCCCGCCCTTCTCCTTGTTAGGACCCAGGGCGGCGCACAGGCATTATTTAAGAACACAAAATACAATAAATATCTATTAAAATGTATTAAATTAATAAACCCGTGCTAAAACCCAATATTAAAACCCTTGCCAATTATAAATTATTTTCTTAAAAAGTCAGAAATGGGGGCTATCCTAGGCCGGCTTGTTGGAATAAATACGTCTTAAGACGTTGGCGGAAGAGGCGGAGGTCCGAGATAGTACGGAGGTCTATCTCGGAGGTACATTCAAAGTTGTCAGTAAAAACAGGGAATCAAATTCAGCACAGTAATGCTTCAATCCAAAAATCCTCATAGGAGTTCTCGCAATCTTGGAGATAGCAAATTTCTTCTCATAGCAATGGTAAAGCAAAGAACAATCAGATATTCTTACAAAAAGAATCTTTCACCACTGCAACATGGTGTTATGTATAGTGGTGTGCTGCTACGGGTTCATCCGGGTTTGGGTTTACCCCTTAGCTAATGTTATGGATGGTTCAGAGAACCTCCAAATCCCACCCCTGGCTGGCTGCACCCCACCTTGCCCCTCCAACCCTTCCCCACCCTTCCCCAGAGTCTCCACCATCCCATTTTTGATGCAAAGTATGTGCAGGGCCCATGCAGAGGCTCGGGGAGGGGGGAAAACGGGCCTCCCAGAAAACCTTCAGAGCCTGGGAGAGGCAGTTTTCACCCTCCCAGAGGCTCGAGGAAAGCCTCTTGAGTCTGGGGAAAGCAAAAATGGGCCGGCTGCCATGGTGCAAGAGGCCAACTAGGCCATGGCCATGCCCATGCCCACCCAGCAACCGTGCAGAGAACCTGTTGCTGAAATTTTTGAAGCCCACCCCTGGTTATGTATCCTTATCTTTGGAGAGCTGCATATTTATTTGGTGTTGTGGCCAATTCTTAGTCTTAGTTGTTGTGGCATTAGCATTTTTCAACATCTGTGTTTGAACTGAGTAGAGTAACACAGTATTCTCTTTGATATAGCTGATACAAGAGATGTTGCAATTGATAAAACCAACATAACCATACCTTAGTTTCAGTAACAAAACTAAATTATATACGTACAATTGGTCATTACAATTGTATTAAAGCACAAATTGATTTGGAGCATTTAAGATCAAATTACATCTATATGCTCATAGTGTCTCCAATATGCTTGTTTGTCAAGATAAATAATGGAAGCTACTACCCTCATAGAACTATTTTGACTTATATCCTGAAGCTAGGTAGTACATTTGATGCTTTAGTGTTGATAACCATGAATACAATTTAGTTATTGCTTCATAATCTTTGTAGTCTAAATATATGGGGGAGACATCATAAACCTATGGTAAACATCTATGTAGGTATATGCTAATAATAGTTATTAAGCAAAATATGAGAAAACCAACCATATTGTGACAAATGCAGAAAATATAATAAAGTAACATCATTTCTTATTTTTCCTATGGCAAATGTATATTAGCTGACATTGTGAATGAAATGCAATATTAGTAGAACATTTTGTTGCTTTGAGTAATAGGATATATCTTTTTTTTTAACTCAAATGCTGTGATAAAAAAAATGTAAACCTGCCTCCTGCATTTGATTAGGAGCAATGAAAGCCTGAAAATTAATAATCACAATTGGTTAATATTTTTCTTTTCTTTTTACTTTGAGATACTCTTAAGAAAAAATAGGTCTGTCATGCCAAACTGCATTTTTGTAAAAAAAAGCGCGTATTCACAAACCTTCAAAGAACTGCAATATAAGCTTTAGTTACACTTGTAATATTATATTACTATTTGTGAATGTTATATCTATTTTTCAGGGAATTCCTCTAGGTTTCTAAATTACATCAAGAAGTGGACCCCAAAGTTGGAAATATAAATTGGGTTGAAAAAAACATTTCTTATTGTTGGCATATCTTGTCTACAGAAAGAGCTTTCTATTATGTCATCATTATGCTGCCATCCTACAATATAGATACAATAACTCATGCGACTATTGCAGTAAATATAACAAAAAGTATTATGTTATCCTACAGTGAAAGTTGGATTTACTTCACAAGAACAGGAAATCTTGTCACCTTTAAACATGCACCTACAAGCATCTACTATGGAATGTTGATAAATAGCTAGCAATATGTAAAGGCTTTTTTAAAAACAGTTTTTATGACAATTCGATGACACTCTTGCAATTACTAACCTCCAAGCTGGAAGCATTTCCTTTTTATCTTGAAAGCTCTTCTTGGAGAATAATGAGTAACAAATGGATGAGAGCATTAATTGTATGGTGGATCACATAAAAAAGCCATAATCAATTGCTCTAATGTCACAAATGTTACAGTCTATTAATTTGAGGTCATAATTTAGTAATAGATTATGACTTAAAATGATTCAGTTAGAAACCAAAAGAGGAGGAAGAAGAAAAAGAAGAAGAAGAGAAGGAAGATGAGGGAAGATGCTATAAAATTGTGACTTGACTCATTTAACTTTCAGAAACAAGGGGAAAAAACAAGGGAAGCATAGTTTATGTTTTCTTCATAAAGTTATTTACTTATTAGATTTTTATCCCACCTTTATTACTTTACAAGTTACTCAAGGCAACAAACACACATAATACTTCTTTCTCCTCCTATTTCTCCCTCAATAATAACAACCCTGGGGGTGACTTGGAATAAGAGAGAGTGACTGACCCAAGGTCACCCAGCTGTCTTTGTGCCTAAGGCATCACTGGAGGTCACAGTCTCCTGGTAACCACTAAACCACCACTAAAACAAATTAGAGAATTTCAAAGGTTCTTCCAGTATAGGTTCAATGAGTGAAGAAAAAACTAAGCCCCGATCCTGTACACTGACTTTTCTCTATATGTCTCACTTTCTGGTTTTTTTAAAAAAAACTATTCTGTCATGCTCCAAAGCAGAAATTGTGTTAGCTGAAGAAAAACAATGATAGGGAAATTTTTGCAGGACCCAGTCTACATGCATAGAAAGAGCTGCAAACTCAAACTCTGCCCTGTCAAAGGCTCCTCTGCCCCAAGTCTAATTTTTCATCAAGATACCCCCTTTGCTTCTTATAGGACAGCCTTGGATCGGATTGCCCTTCAGAAAGTAGGTGCCTACAAATAAAGAACAGTCCTTTGATGGCTCCTCAGACACAACCCTGTGCTCTGTAAAATCAGATATATTTTAAGAACAAAGATGTTATAAATGCACAGCTAGAGGTGGTTGGTTGATGGATATATTGGGACAGTTGCCTGACATGAATTTAGCATAAAATGGTTATTTCCTGAAACTTTTCTAACATTGCTATTCCGTTTCTTCTAAGATTTCTTTTTAACTGGAATGAAGTCATTTGAGACAAATTTTGCTCTTGGATCCTGTTTGTCTTCTGTCATACTTGTTGCCCAAATTTCACTCTTTGTGTGGGATAATGGCAGTGGTGGGTTCTGGATCCCATTGCAACCGGTATGCTTTGTGCGTGAAATCCCTGATTGGCTCAAATACAGGTACGGAGGGCATGTCGGTGGGCCCTCTGGAACATCATAACAGAACGGTACCTAGTGCTCCCAGCAGTCGTATCCCACCACTGGATAATGGCCAGTCTTCTGGATTTCCAAATAAACTCCTCCTCCTCCTCCTCCTCCTCCTCCTCCTCCTCCTCCTCCTCCTCCTCCTCCTCCTCCTCCTCCTCCTCCTCCTCCCTTTCAGCACTCCATGTTTACTTTTCAGTCCCACTCTGACCCTTAGGCCTCATACAATACAATAGAAATGTTGTGGCTTCTCGTGAGAATAGAAAGCTCTTGCCAGAATGCCTGGAAACTAAAGGGGAAAATTGCAGCAGAATAATTCCTGAAGCCCAATACATCATGGTAGCAAAGCATAACCCCTTTCATTTCAGGCTCCTTCAAGTCTGAAAGCAGAGTGAAAGAATATGACTCCAGTAAACATTTCAGCCAGTAGTCCACTGGATCTTAAATGTATCCAAGGGAGTAAACAAAATCCATCTTATTTTGGGACTATAATAAAAGGAGGGTTTAAAAGCATCTGAGATAAAGCCCCTTCCCTATGGATTTACTTTACTGATGAAAACTAGATGATTATGATAATGATTCCAGAATAGAAAATCAAAGCAGATTGATTTAAGAATAAATCCCCACATTTGTTATATAATGTGAATTGTTCAGAATCATTTAAAACTGCAGACACAATATATACTTACCTTCACCTTTCCAGCTATTGAAAGAAAGTAAAAAAATAAATTAATAAATCAGAGTTTTAAAGGAAATTTGTGGAGGGAACAAAAAGAAATGAACAAGAATAAATATTATCTAGTGAGTTTCATGGGGAGGAGATGTGAAAGAAGTCAGAATTAAAAATGGCACAGGATTTTCTGGTCTTTTTATTTGCAACAAATCTAAAAAGGTTACATTCTCTTCCTTCTCTGCCTACTTCTGATATCAATGAACATCAGCTAAAGGTGGCTGAAGAACCAATTTCATGCATCTACTGTGGAAGGAAATGAACTGAGCCATGGGCAAAAATAAAATTATCCAAATGTTATTATAGAGTAGCCTGCTTCTGTCCTAGTTTAATTCAAATTTCACTGCTGCAAGCTTGGCTGTTGGCAATAGCCTTGCTGAATAAATCAACATTTGCTTACATCTAAATTATTAGAGAACACATGACTTCGTTTATTGTATAAATTATATACAAGCATTAACTGTTCAGATGGCTTTATGTAACAACAATGTCTTCCGTTAGCTTCCCCACATCCCAAAAAGAAAAGGAAAAGCCTCCAAGACAAACCACATCGGACAGTAACTGTAGGCCTTGCCTGGTTATATTATTTCTTTTAATGGATATACCCCAAGGCAGAATTGGTGAATGTTATTTCAGTTTGCCTTGGGGATAGTTATTTACTTCTGTACAAAAAGGAAGTAAATTTTGTTGACTTTGTATCCTTCATATATCCACAGAATAGAATTACAAATAAATAAACCCATACCTATCTGAGTTAAACTGAAAGGCTTTGTTTATTGTATGCTTGTCAAGGGTCCATCTACAGGATAAGCTGTATTTATTTATTCTTCCATAAAGATGATGGATGCTGTGGTCCTTTGTCTATAGGTCAAGGGTCTGACTTCAATGGGTTGAGAACTATTGTCCAGCAACTGAATACCTAATCTATTGTGATAATATAATGGCTTGGCTTGAGATGTCCCCCAGCTCCTTGCAGTACACTGGGGTTAGCTACTGAGTTTTTATAGACCGGCTTTAGGGCTAAGCATCTGTGCTAAGATGGCCTAAGGGAAGCTTTAGAATTTGAGCTATAGAAAATCAACCTTATAGCCCAAAGGCAATGGGTATTTTTTCTTCTTCTTCAATAGGCACAGTAGTTCAGCATTTGGAAAACCTTGTAATGAACAGCCTTGGCAGCACAGTTCCAACAGACAATCTGGTTTCCATGATCCATTGGTTTGGAGTGCAGCCAAATTTTAAGATTTGGGAAGAAATGACATTGCAGACATTTGGTGCTCTTTCCGACATTTGGCACAATACTAAGTTGTAGTGGAGCACTATGAATTGAATTGTGTATTTATTTAATACATGAATGAATGCCCCTTTTGTTTTTTAAGTGCCTGAACCAATGTAGAAACTCAAAGATCATCAAGTCATGCTAGGGAAAAAATGTAAAGGGAGGGAAAATGAGGGAATGACATGAAACTTACCCAATTCAGTAAGAGGGCTGGTTTGAAACTCCCCCCACTGCTACAAGCTTAGCTATCTGGCATGCAGGAAAGGGTCTTCTCCTTCATATTATTTTTTATTTATTTTTGTATTTTTATTTTTATTACATTTATATCCCGCCCTTCTCCACAGAGGACCCAGGGCGGCGCACAGGAAATTTAAAAAGATATACAAAATAGAAAATGAATAAATAATTTAAAATATATATTAAATAATCCCAATCCTATGCTAAAACCAATTATATGAAACCCAATTTCAAACTTTTCTAAAAGTCCCCATGGGAGGTTAGGCTAGGCCGGCTTGATGAAAAAAGTATGTCTTTAGACATTGGCGGAAGAGGCGGAGGTCGGTGATGGTCCGGAGTTCAGGGGGTAGGTCGTTCCAAAGGGCAGGGCCCGCCACAGAGAAGGCTCTTCCCCTGGGTGTCGCCAGTCGGCATTGTCCGGCCGACGGCACCCTGAGAAGACCCTCTCTGTGGGAGCGTATCGGTCTAAGGGATGTATGGGGCAGGAGACGGTCTCGCATATAACTAGGCCCCGAGCCATGGAGCGCATATTAGGACATGCACTTTTCAAGGAGGTTCAAATTTGATACCCATTCTCTCAATATTCATGAAAATGATAAACTTACCCAATTCACCAAGCTTTTGCTTGCTGTTTGAGGGTCATTTTTATTTTAATGTTTTTATTTTAATTTTGCCTTGACAATTTATAGTTTGTATTTATTTATTTTTATTTTATTTTTTATTTGATTTGATTTTTATACCGCACCTACCTCCCCGAAGGGACTCAGGGCGGTGCACAGGAAATTCAAAGCAGAAATACAAACATATAAATACAACGGACGTATAATAAATAAGACTAACAACAATAAAATCTAATTAAATTTAAAGTGACCTGTGCTAAAAATTTGTAAAAATGTGTAATTGCCCCCAGCCACTTGCATGTTTTATACCAAAAGGTGGTCGACAGATGGCAATGATGATAAGGATGATGATAAGTAGAAGATAATAGTAGCAATTCTGGAATGATTTCATATACCTTTGAAAGTTCAAAAATAGCAACAACAATAACAAAAACACTTCTGCCTTTCCTATTTGTTTTAAGCACAGTACACTTAAGTGAGTAAGGACATCTAAGTCCAGATTCAGGGTAGGCCACTGTATAGGTCCTGTTCTGAATCCTTACAGCTTCTGTAGATGGTGGAACAGATAAGCATCCAGTAAATTTATATGCCACTCATCTCCCTGATAAGGCAACTCTGGATGACTTATACACCGCTGATACCAAAAGTCCTTTGTATAACATTTCTCCACGTATGACTATTGTTAGTTTTGGTCACCACGATGTAGAAAAGATGTGGAGACTCTAGAAAGAGTGCAGAGAAGAGCAACAAAGATGATTAGGGGACTGGAGACTAAAACATATGAAGAACGGTTGCAGGAACTGAGTATGTCTAGTTTAATAAAAAGAAGGACTAGGGGAGACATGATAGCAGTGTTCCAATATCTCAGGGGTTGCCACAAAGAAGAGGGAGTCAAACTATTCTCCAGGGCACCTGAGGGAAGAACAAGAAGCAATGGGTGGAAACTAATCAAGGAGAGAAGCAATTTAGAACTGAGGAGAAATTTCCTGACAGAACAATTAATCAGTGGAACAGCTTGCCTCCAGAAGTTGTGAATGCCCCAATATTGCAAGTCTTTAAAAAGATGTTGGATAGCCATTTGTTTGAAATGGTATAGGGCTTCCTGCCTGGGCAGCGAGTTGGACTAGATGACCTCCAAGGTCCCTTCCAACTCTGCTATTGTATTGTATTGTTAATATATGATTGCTACTGAAGAGAACTATTTGTACCAGAGGTGGTATTCCGCAGGTTCTGACAGTTCTAGAGAACCATTAGCAATATTTTTGAGTAGTTCGGACAACCGGTAAATACCATCTCTGAATGGTCCCACCCCCATCTATTCTCTGCCTTCTGAGTCCCAGCTGATCAGGAGGAAATTGACATTTTACAGGATCCTTCCCCTGGAGTGGGGAGGGAATGGGGATTTTACAATATCTTTCCCCTGTCACACCCACCAAGCCAGGCCCACAGAACCAGTAGTAAAATCTTTTGAATCCCACCACTGATTTGTACACTGTATATATAAACTTATCATATGCCTTGAATTTTCATTGAAGGCATACAAAATGCAAATAGGTGAGGATTGTGAAGGAGAATTAATTGTAAACAAAAAAGAGAGTTCTGCAAGCCCTAAAGAAAAATTATATTGCTAGTTTACTATGGTTTTTTGGGGGGGAGGGGAACCTTTATTGTGGATTTATTGTAAGTTAGCTATAATTGTTTGTGTTCAATTAAAGAAGTAAAAATGAACAATTATGCTTGTTAAAGAAAACTTTTCCTACACAATGGAATCTTAGCCTTTTTCTTTTAATTACTAAGGCTTCCTTCTGAATATGTCTCCTTACAATTGATGGGCACACATGTTTCTTTTGGAGAACATTTTTTCATAAATAGCTGAAAAATTAAAATTATACTGTGTTTCTCTGAAAAGACAATATACCCCAATAATAAGACCAACCCTAATTTTTTGGGGGTGGCTGTGGCCAGCACGAGTGGCAGTGCGGACACAGCAGGTGGGGGAGAACTGCCTGGTTGTAGCTGCAGCCTGCTAGCCCCTTGGGACAGTGCAAATACTCCTTTTGCCCTTCTCTTTCTGGGTGCTGCACTTCTGCTTGTTGGGCCAGCTCCGCTGCTTTGCTTTTTCCCTCTTTTGGGGGGGTTCGCGGGAGGCTTTTTGGTGAACGGGAGAAAAATGCAGAGGGGGATTTTCCTGCCTGTCATCCATTCCTGAAGCTCAGCACAGACTGATGGAAGGATGGCAGTCAGAAAAATGCCCTTCCCCATTTTCCTCCCGTTCACCAAAAAGCCTCCATTCTGAACACTGAAGGTTCAGAATGGTGGTGACGATGCGTCCACGGCATGTCCAACTCACCAAGTCTGGCCTGCTACATCTAAAAAAAAAAAGTAAACCCTCCTCAAAAATAAGCCCTAGTGCTTATTTTGAAGTCTAAAAGAAAGACTTGGTCTTATTTTCTGAGAAACACAGTATATAAAGTCAGACAACAGTTTCAATATATATGTCATACATATCCCTTTTGGGGCCATGGTAGTTGTGAAAAAGAAAAAGTGTGCCCTTTTATGGCTGATTGTTTTCTGATGTTAATACTTGCTTATTAAAAACATTTTTAGTGTTTTGCTACTGTTGCTGTTTCCATCATGATTTGCCCTTTAATTATTTGTTATTTCTTGCTAGAAAACTACAGTGTACATTAATAAAATCTACTTAATCTAAACAATGTAATGCAGTATATGCAAAATGGCCTTGATTACATTTATGTTGCACAGAAGAGTAAAGCAAGATAATAGATAAAAACAACAAAATACTAAGAGACCTACTTAATACTACAAATCACTTTTGTTAGAGTGCTGAACATATTAATGGTTATAGTGTATTTTATTTTCTAAAGATATTGCCTAGAAGTTACCCATTATCCCAGTTGAAGCCCTCAGAAACACAGCCAGCTTGGTTTGTAAATTTCAATCCAGCAGTTACAATTTGTCACCAGAGAGACAGACATTCTCCCACCATTTTGGCAAAATTACATATATTTAATTCAACTTCTGCTTCGTTATATAGACTTCAGTGGAACATAGTATCATACTATATCCTTGTCCAATTTTAATTTGTCCATTTTCTTACTCAGAGAACAACTTTGCACTGCTGCTTGTAAATTCCTAATTGCAGAGAGTCTTAAGGCAGCCTTCTTTTTGTAATTGCTTGCCTTTTCTTGGTGCTGGCTAGGCACTGCAGAAAAGAAGATACTACTTAAATGAACCAGTAGCCTGATACACTCTATGGTAGCTCTGAAGTGTTCAACAACCCAAGGGATAGCCTGACGGTAGGTGTACAGCCCAACAAATAATAGGATTCATATATCAAGCTCTCAGGTATGCCTTTGAAAAATGGGTTGCCTCCGAGAGCTCTCACACATTTTTTCTTCACTGTATGCAATGCTATGGTATTGTGGGAAAGTCTACATCATTATGAAACAGGAAGGATATCTACAAAAAGGTCTATGGATTTGTATCACTCCAGCACATGAGAAGATTGCTGCACATCAGCAAGGTCCTTGATGCATTTGATTCATTTTTGATGTGGCCTGATTTGTAAGGATGGAGATCCTCAAAGGTCAACTCCATGAGATGTTTCATTAACAGTTATTGCCATAATTTTGCATACAGTTTTAGGTTAAAAGAGAAACTCTCTTATTCACTAATGTAAGAATCAAATCCCATCATGATGCTTTTCTCTGATTTTTTTCCCCAAACAGTAACCACTGACATACCAAGGCCTTCAAACTCTCTATCATCTACTCTGAGATGCAATGGCTTCCAGACATGCAGGAAAAGCAGTCCATGCAACCTACTGTGAATTTTGAAGACAGCAACATGGTTCCATATTGCTCATTGAAAAGCTGAGCAATGGGTTGAAGTGGACTGCCTTCTGGGAAGAAAGGAGAACTTTCTACTTTCATTCCATCTTTCCCACAACCAACAGCATCAAGGACAGAAATATTGAGAAGTATATTTGTAAGTCTATAAAAGTTATGCATATGAGGGGTGATTGGAGATATGCAAAAGGATACCTACTGTATTCCAGATAAAGATTTACATGTTGGTTTTATTCCATGCCCAGTGCAATTCAAGTAAATTCATTTGTTTATTACTTGGATTTTAACTTCGTCTGTTAAAACCCTCTAACCCCTATGGCTGTGCCATTTGAAAATACTGAGAGTTGTAATCCCAATATATTCAGAGGGCACCAAGTTAAGGAAGGCTAAATCAATAGCTGAAAAACATAGATGACTCAAAACATTAGCAAAATACCATGATTCTGAAGCAGATTAAAGATCTGCATTTAGCCTTCCTCCATGGGAAAAACTTGTGTTTGCTTATCTGAATTTGCTTCATGAAAAGTCAGCTGACTATAGAGCCAGAGGAGAATCTTAAAAAGTAATGCAGGCCAAAGCAATTCAATGCTAGATTTAAATAGAAACTCAAATGAAATTCACCTCCCCTGCTTCAAAATGTATATTAAGCCTGTGAAAGGCGTAAGTATGAATGTCAGTGTAGGAAAAGTAATTAATATTGAGGCATTTATAACTGCAACATATGGCTGCCTTTAGCAGCTTTATTCTGTTTCATGCCTTTCTTGGGATCATGCAGCTCAAATGAAAAGAAAGCATCCAGAAAGAGCTGCTTCAATTTCTCTGCATGGATGTAACTGAGGGATTGAGCATTTCTTCATAAACTCTGAGTGGATCCCCGAGGGCAGCAAAGGATAGTATTGGAAGTATACAGCATTAATGAAATAAGAAGCCCACAGTCCATTCTGGACCAAATTCATATTTTGTATAACGATGCACCACTGTTGGCATTCTCTCTCAGTCAAAGAATTTGATTGACAAAAAGAGGCACGGCATGGGAAATCTACAAAGATGTTTTTAAAAAAAAACCTGTGGGAGGTGAATAGAGCAATCACTTCAGATGTCCTTGGTAGGACATTCTCATTAAAGGAAACAGTGTTTCCTAACCGACCTCCAACAAAGAAAGGAAAATGCCCATAGAATAATATAAACTGAAATGGCTAAATAAAATCTCTTCAGAATTTTATTCTTAAGGGAGATAATTAAGGAAAAAGATGCAGATTTCCAAAATACATAGTGATGATGATGGTGAAAAACAGTGGTGTTGGTGTTGGTGGTGATGATGATGATGATGATGATGACACTGTAAAAATTCCCTCTGGGTCCATGAAGGGAAATGGATATTCAGTAGTATCCTGAAGAAACTTTAACTGAGAGATGAACCACTCATTCTTAACTCGCAAACCGTGTTCAAAAGGAAGCAGTAAAATCAAGTCAGTTTTGCTAATACTAAAATAATAATAGTTCTGAAAGAGACCTTTGCTAAACAGAACTTACTTGTCTACAGAAAAGGGCAATGCTGCATAATATAGCATGTTATTCACTGCTGCATGAAAATATTTTAAGTCTTTTTCCAACTCATTACAGAAAACCAATACTTCAGTACTACTAAAAGGTTATGGTAGGGTTGTTTCTGTTTTTAATTATTATGAAAGAACCTGGCCATAATTCATTGGCTGCTTGGCACATTGGTTGCCAAATTTTGAGATGAATTCCAAATGCTGGATGTTGGTACTATATTGATCAATCAATCAATCAATCAATCAATCAATCAATCAATCAATCACGTATTTATAATAATTTATTTGTAAACTGCATGATTGTTGTTGAATTTATCCTTTTATTAACTCAGCAGCTAAGTGTTCTTAAAAAGGATTTTTCAATATAAAAGATTTTTATTTTATTTTATTTATTTTATTGGATTTATATACCGCCCCACTCTCCCCAAAGGGATTCGGGGCGGTGCACAGAAAAAATTAAAACACAAATATGACCATACAAAAAATAAATACATCCTAAAATCACTAAATCCAATTAAATTTGATAATACCTGTGCTAAAATCAATTTAAAACCCCTTATACAAATTTAATTTAATTTAAAATCAGTCACTAATATAGTCTCGGAGGTTAAGCCAGGCCAGCCAAGTGAAAGAAATGAGTCTTTAGATGTTTGCGGAAGAGTCGTAGGTCCGTGATGTTTCTAAGATCAGGGGGTAGCTTGTTCCAGAGGGCAGGGCCCACCACAGAGAAAGCTCTTCCCCTGGGTGTCGCGAGCCGGCATTGCCCGGCCGTAGGCACCCGGAGAAGACCCTCTTATTTTAAGTTTGACTTTTAAATAATAGTAGGAAAAAAGCCAACCACCAAAACTACTGTTTTGCTTACATTTTGCAGCGATCTGCTTTACACAGGTTAGCTTTCAATGTACCGACAACATCTTTAATAAAGTGTAACAGAAATTTGAAAGTTTCAGTATTGTACATCTGGGTACAAAAAAGCTGAATTTGCAGATGGCAGAAAGCAACTAAACTGGAAGGCTATCTGCAAGTTGCCAATTGCTCTCTAACATGCTGTAGAAAGCATATCATGAAAGCATATCCATTGGCAGAGAGGATCTGTGTAACAGGTAAGCCATCAGAGGAGCCTTACCCATCTACAGAAATTTGCAGGAATGCATTTGTGTTACTAAAGTAGTTCCAGTTGACATTACAACACAAAACAGAACATTTAATGGACATGTTAAGGGCAATCTTGGATCTTGACATTCCAACATTTATTTTATTTTATTTATTTATTAAATTTATAAACTGCCCCACTCTCCCCAAGGGGACTCGGGGCGGTGCACAGGAAATTAAAATAGAATAAAAAGACAAACATGACAATAAATAATAATAATAATACATAATAAATTTTAATTTGTAGACCGCTCCCTCTCCCCATAGGGACTCGGAGCGGTGCACAGGGAGAATAAAAAACAATAAATATACAAACATATTTAAAAACAGATTAAACGATATTCCTGTGCTAAAAATCCCCATTAAAATACTAAGATTCCCCATAAATTAATATATTAAAAACCCTATAGAAGAGAGACTACCCTAGGCCGGCCAAGCAGAAAAGATGTGTTTTTAATTTTAGACGGAAGGAGCGGAGGTCCGTGGTCGTTCTAATGTCGGGGGGAAGGTCGTTCCAGAGGGCTGGGCCCACCACAGAGAGAGCCCTTCCCCTGGGCGTCGCCCGCTGACAGAGTCTAGTGGACGGCACCCGGAGAAGTCCCTCTCTGTGGGAGCGAATCGGCCGTGCGGATGTATGTGGCAGGATCCGATCCCGCAGATAGCTAGGTCCCGAGCCATGGAGCGCTTTAAAGATGATAACTAACACCTTGAAGCGCAACCGGAAGACGACAGGCAGCCGGTGCAGCTCGCGCAAGAGCGGTGTTATGTGGGTAAACCTTGAGGTTCCCATAATTGTTCGCGCGGCTGCATTCTGGACCAGCTGAAGTCTCCGGGTGCACCTCAAGGGGAGCCCCATGTAGAGAGAGTTACAATAGTCCAGTCGGGATGTCACGAGAGCATGAGTGACTGTGCGAAGGGCGTCCCGACCCAATAGGGGGCGCAACTGGCGAACCAGGCGAACCTGGTAAAACGCCCTCCTGGCCACGGCTGTCACTTGATCTTCCATGGACAGCCGGGCATCCAGGAGGACACCCAGGTTGCGCGCCCCATCCACAGGGCCAAGATGTTCGCCCCCTATGGCCAGCGATGGAGTCAGCTGGTTGAATCGGGCAGCCGGAAACCACAGCCACTCGGTCTTGGTCGGGTTGAGTCTGAGTCCGTTACTTCCCATCCAGATCCGTACGGCTTCCAGGCCCTAGCACATCACCGCTACGGCATCGTTGGGGTGGTTTGGGATAGATATATACAGCTGAGTATCATCAGCGTAGAGATGGTACTCTACCCCAAAACCACGGATGATCTCACCCAGCGGCTTCATATATGTGTTGAACAGGAGAGGTGAGAGGACCGACCCCTGAGGCACCCCACATGTGAGGGGTCTCGAGGTCGACCTCTGCTCTCCTGCCAACACAAATTGCGATCGGCCAGAGAGGTAGGAGGAGAACCACCGTAAAACGGTGCCTCCCACCCCCAACCCCCCCAGCCGATGCAATAGGATACCATGGTCGATGGTATCGAAAGCCGCCGAGAGGTCTAATAGGACCAGGATGGAGGAACAACCCCCATCTCTGGCCCTCCAGAGATCATCTACCAACGCGACCAATGCCGTCTCGGTGCTATGCCCGGGCCGAAAGCCGGACTGGCGCGGGTCTAGATAATCAACTTCCTCCAGGTGACAGGGAAACTGTTGTGCCACCACACTCTCAACAACCTTCGCCAAGAAGGGAAGGTTGGAGACTGGACGATAGTTGGTTAATAAAGCTGGATCCAAAGAGGGCTTCTTAAGGAGGGGCCTCACCATAGCCTCTTTTAGGGAAGCAGGCAAGGAACCTCACTTAAGGATGCGTTGACAACCTCTTGGAGCCAGCCTCGTGTCACCACCCAGGATGCCAGTACAAGCCAGGAGGAACACGGGTCCAATAAACATGTGGTGGCTCGCAGTCGCCCACGTAGCCTGTCCATATCCTCGGAAGTAACGGAGTCAAACTCCTCCCAAACAAGATCTGTCTCGTGGCATCCCACTGGGCCATCGATGGAGACTAGCTCGTTCTGAATCTGAGCGATTTTCTCCTGCAGATAAATCCCAAATTCCTCTGCTCTACCCTGTAATTGGGTTTCCCGCACCCTCTGTTGAAGGAGGGAGCGGGTCACCCTAAACAGGGCGGCAGGGCGGTTGTCTGCGGATGCTATGAGAGTGGCACAATGATGATGTTTGGCCACTCTCAGCACCACAATGTAAGTCCGTAAATGGGCTCTTACCTGTGTCCGGTCAGATTCAGATCGAGTAGACCTCCATCTTCTCTCTAGGCATCTCTTGTGGCGTTTCATCACCCTCAGCTCCTCAGTAAACCAAGGAGCCAGGGTGGCTCGCCGCCGCAAGAGAGGCCGCAAGGGCGCGACCCGATCCAAGGCTCCCGTGGTCGCAGTATTCCATGCGGCCACGAGGTCCTCCATCGGGGCGCCGGTCAGGGGTACAGGAAGTGGCCCAAGCGCCGCCTGGAACCCATCAGGGTCCATCAGGCGCCTGGGGCGGAACCAAATTGGTGACTTAGGTTCCGCCTCCCCGCGGAGGGGAGTAGCGGTTGGAAAGTCGAGCCGGAGAAGTGAGTGGTCTGACCATGACAAGGGCGTGATGACTATATCCCCTATACCCAGATCACTCTTCCATTGGCCAGAGACAAAGATGAGATCCAGTGTGTGTCCACCCTCGTGGGTGGGGCCTTAAATTAATTGGGTCAGGTCCATGGCCGTCATGGAAGCCATGAACTCCCGAGCTACCTCGGATGATTCACCCACCGATGGCAAATAGTACTAAACATATTACCCCACAGTGTAGAAGTGCGTTAGTGTGAACTTAACATTGTTAATTTATCTCAAATTAGTAGGAAGTTTTAAATGTTGGTTCAAGAAATGCAGAATACATCGCTCCATACTTCCAGCCATCATGATGCTGGCTCAAGGGAACGTAGTATTATCTCCAGCCCAGATACTCCCATACCTGTTGCTTCTGTAACATGACTTCACTCATTGCCAGGAAAGCTGCTAATATGAAACCCTTGTTCTTTCATTCATAGATAAATCCCTGCTCCTGGTTTCCACCATATTATAGGTATGAGATTATAGCTACAAAGTCCTAAAGCAATAATAACTAAATATAACAAAAGGAGCCTGCACTCTTTTGAACTAGTTACCATGTGACAATAGCTGAAAAGTCTACTAAAAGAAGTCGGTGGGGAAAATAATAAAAATTCCGCAAACTTCGGTCTCCCTTGAGGAAAAAAAAAATCCTTAGCAGGAATTCATGAGAGGTTTAAGTGCTAGAATGAATATTGCTCTGAAAAATTGCCAGATAAATAATAGAGATACGACATTAACGATGGCATTTTTTGTACGTCCTAATTTATGTAAGCAATAAATAGTTTATCGAACCATGACTGGCTTGGCAGTAGCTTCCAAAAAACAAGCTAAATAAAAGACCAACCCCAAAGAAGAGACTTTCTACCTGATAATCTTATAGAAAAGTCAATCAGACTCAGAAACAAACTGAAAGAAATAAAACTAATACCTTCTGAAAATCCCCCTGGCTATCTCAGCTGGATAAAGTAGTCTTCAGTTCCTCTCCAACAGTTCTGCTATGTAATAATATTAGCAGTTGCATTCCAGCCTACAGGCCAGTTCATTTCAGCAATGGGAGAAACGTTGATTTGGAGGAGACGGCATCATCTCAGCTTTCATTATTTTGTGCAAAACTATAGTGACAAACACATTTAAGTAACATTTTATGGCATACAATATTAAAATACCCAATATGATAATTGCAATATATATTAGACTAATTTAAATGTTCTCAATAAGGCAAAATAAAGATACCGGTATATTCAGAAGCTTCAATGAGCCTGCAGTGTTCTCCAGTTGTAAAAACTACTACTGTTACTATAAGACTCCATTTAGTGTCCCATAAAGAAAATAGCATATAAATCAGCTCAATGTGTATATAGGTGGTCCTCGACTTACAACACTTCATTTAGTGACCGTTCAAAGTTACAAAGGCCCTGAAAAAGTGACTTATGGCCATTTTCACACTTATGACCATTACAGCATCTTCACAGATACCTGATCAAAATTCAGATTCTTGGCAACTGACTCATATTTATAACAGTTATAGTATCCTGGGGTCATATGATCACTTTTTGTAATCTTCTGACAAGTCAATGGGGAAGTCAAATTCACTTTACAACCATATTACTAACTTAACAACTGCAGTGATTTGCTTAACAACTTGGCAAGCCTAAACTTTGTGCTCAATTATGATTGTAAGTGAAGGACTACCTCTACCATCACATATATTCCATTCACAAAGCCCCTTCAACGTAAGTTCCACCATGGATCTTACCTAAATCTAAACTTAAACTTAAATTTAAACCCTAAGTTTATTTACATGATTTACAGATGTAAAAGTGGAGCGAATTGTTTTGTGAGCCTATAATGATCACAAGTAATTGTTTCTTTTAAAGCAGTGTTGGACAGAAACACCTAAAGAATGTTGACAGATGAACAGGTATACTGTTTGATATGATAAGACAATGTTGTGATAAATTTGCTGATATGTGCAATTTCTTTTCTAAATGTTAGCTTACTTATATTTGGGTTTGGATGATGAAAAACATAGACACCATTATTAAATAATAATAGCAGCAAAAATAAAATAACTCCAAACAGGAGTTAAATGTGATACATACATTAGGAAGGAATTGTATCCCATGCCACTGAATGTATTAAGAGCTTGTATAAATAATCAGAGTAATAGATAGTTAATGTCCATGCTCTATTTTCAAGAAAGAAAGAAAGAAAGAAAGAAAGAAAAAGAAAGAAAGAAAGAAAGAAAGAAAGAAAGAAAGAAAGAAAGAAAGAAAGAAAGAAAGAAAAAGGAAGGAAGGAAGAAAGAACCTTCTCCCTATGCCAATATTTTGTAGCTCTGAGAAGGAAGAAACACACTCTGGAGGAATTTGGATCTTTGCCATTTCAAGAAAAAGAAAACCAGCAGTTTGAGAGACTGATTTCTGCTTTTGGCACAAAACCCCCACCCTTGGGACTTTGTGGCTACTGAACTGCTCATACTGGCTTCACGTTGCTGCTGCTGCTGAATGCTAAGTCCATTTGTAACAAGACCAGTTCAGCAGTGGTGGTATTCACAAATTTTTACTACCAGTTCTGTGGGTGTGGCTTTGTGGGCATGGCGTGGCTTTGTGGGCATGGCTTTGTGGGCATGGCATGGAAAGGCTACTGCAAAATCTCCATTCCCTCCCCACCCCACTAATATGGTTTCCAGTTTCATTATCCTGTTCAGGTCAATAAAAGAAGACCAGCTGGAAGCTGGAAAGCAGCAAGGGCTGCTGGTTCTCCGAACAACTCAAAATTTCCACTACCGGTTTTTCAGAACCTGTCAGAACTGGCTGAATACCACTTCTGGGGTTCACCAAGGACTTAATTGTGGAGGGTCAGGCAGAACTGGTGTGGATGATCAAAATCTGGGTGGACAACTGCAGCAATGAGGCTCTTTCTTTTATCTGAGCACTGATAGCTGTGCGCCTGTTTTTTCAGGCTCTATAGAGCTTCAATACCAAGGCAAGAGAAGTTCAGTGGCATTTATCTTCAGGAACATCTTCTTTACCAGACACCCTGATGCCAAGCTGATGCCTGAAATCAAATGCCTCCATATTAAGATGGGCCATAACAACTCTTCTAGTGTGCCAGTTGTCCTGCTTTGTCCAGTTAAAAAGTGTCCCGAGCTCATTGACCTGGTCTCTAGTATAGCATCACCATTTGGCCCTGAGAGACTTCTGTCTTGATGCTCTGGACACAGGGCTGCTTTGAAGGATACCTACATACTGTAATTGATTCAAAGTGCCACAACTCACTTTTTGGCTGAAGTTCATTGCCATGAATAAATCACATTTACATTGTATACTGCATTGATTGCCAATAAGTTCTCCTGTGCAGTTCAGAATGCCTTGTCCTATAAAGCTTTATGGCTTGGTTGGTGCCAAGGTACATGTAGTATCACCTTCTCAAACCAGAGTCATGCTGTCTAAAATGTATCTTCCAGGAGAAAAAAAACTTCATTTCTTAAACTATAAGAGGCTGAGTCTAAACAATATTATTCCTCAATGATTCCAATTCTTTGGGATTTCCTCTAGAAGCCACTCCCTTGATTAATTTCAGGAAGCTAATTAAAATAGAATTTTCTGAAAGACAATTGAGAATCAATGAGACAGTACTGTATAAATTTATTTGCTGGGTTCTGATTGTTATTTGATGCATTTTTTTCTGTGAATATTTTAATTTGTTCTGTAATACACAATTATTATCTATCAGCAAGATGTGATGGTTACAAAAGCATACAAATCTAATTAATGAAGGAATCTTGCTAAATAACTAAGTAACAGTTTTATACAGCTACAGAAAGTGTGGTTTCTAAAACATATGTAGAAACTTATTGCACAACGAAGAGTTAAAATATCGTAAGACTTTTGTACTGTCCATAACAAACCAATGAATATTTTCTTACGGAATTTGTCAGAATATAAGCAAGTTCTGGAGAGGATTAAAAGAAGTATTGCTCATTGCCTCTCAGCTTGAAATGTAAACTTTATTAGTAAAAGAGGAATATTTTCAAAATGGAACGCAGAGATTTTACTTTTTGGTCAGATAAAGTAAGTACTGGCTTCACCTGGGAGTTGGAATCCAGAATTGTACACTGAAAGGACCCAAAGAATGCCCCACCTTTTTTTTTGCTTGTTTGTTTATTAAGCTGAGCTTATGATTTGTGGAGCCATGGTGGTGCAGTGGTTAGAATGCAATTTTACAGGCTAATTCTGTTGACTGCCAGGGGTTCGATCCTCACCAGCTCAAGGTTGACTCAGCCTTCCCTCTTTCTGAGGTCAGTAAAATGGGACCCAGATTGTTGGGAAAAATAGGCTGTCTCTGTAAACCACTTAGAGAAAGCTGAAAAGCACTGTGAAGTGGTATATAAGTCTAAGTGCTAATGTTATGACTATCTGTCCACAGGTAACAGAAGTTGCAATGTCTTTGATTTCTTTAAAGTCCTATAGCAAGGTGTGGCTCTGCAGATCTGTAACAAATCCACAGGAAGTGTAAGCTTTCTTTCTAGGATAGACTCAATCCATTAATAAATTCCCACACATAGGCTCCCTGGGGATTACACCCAGAGCACTGTGCAATTTACCTGGAATGAAACTACTTTCAATGTATCTTTCACAATTGTGGTATTTGTTCTGGTACATTATACACTTTTCACTGAGTGGTATGTCCTGAGGATTATCTAACTTTAAGAAAGCCATGATTAACAGTCTATGATTAGTTGTTTTAACTATGAAAATGACAGGACCAGCTATTTTTCATAAGGATTCAGGCAGATCATATTAGCTGATGCAGAGGAGACCTTGTCTGAAGTTCTTTTTCTGTTCTGGTTGAATGTTTTTTGTTTTCCACATAGAAATGAGTATTTCATTAAAAAGGCAGTAACTTTGGCTATTGATGTGGATGGTAGGCATTCCCCAAATGTATTTCATAATCTTAGCCATTGTCCAGATGCTTTGAGCCTTCTTTTTTAATTGATCTTTTTATGTTTATTGCGTTGTTTTTTGGTATACATTCATTGTTATTCTAAACCAACAGCCAGTGGGCTGCATGAAGTCTCCAGCAATGTTTCTTGAGTTTCCAAATCATCCTCAAACAGCATCCATGAAAATGGGTATTTTTTATATTTTGGCAGGGCAATAAGGAGAACAGCACTTCCAAACCAGGCTGAACTATTTGACTCAGTCCATCCACTGACATTGTGACATCATCTATGACCACTCAGTACAGTTGTTTTAAAGAAACAGAAACAAAATGTGGGCCCTAAAAAGATTGCTCATTATTGCAATTCATAATCTTACGAGGGAAAAATAGGTATTTATTGGGAAGGTAGCATAGTGTATTGAGATATAGGCGAACTGCATGCATTAAAAACTGTCATGAAGATATGATTTGAACTCACAGTGTCACATACATTTAAGCATCAGTGTTACTACACTGTGTTACTTTAGAGTGCTGTGTTTGGAGGGAGAGAACCTTGACTGAGATGCCAGATGAACATTGGCTGGTTATTGGCAAGATTGGCAACATACTGTGTCTTAGTATTATTTAGTCAGCTGTTAAAGAGTATAACACAATTTTGGTTTTTCCAGACCTGCAGTATTACATTATCGTTCTCTGCCTCTCCCTTTACATACCATAACCTTAAAATGGGATAGAGAAAACTTTCAATTGTAACTGACAAAAATTGTCAACATGGTTCTCATGCATAGGAGGCACAAAATTAAAGAAAACCCTTAACACCGGTTCAGAGTTCTTTAAAAATCAACCAAAGGATCTTCTTCCAAATCCAGGAAAAAGCAGAAAAACCACTCAGCTAATCCTGCCTTTGGTTTGGCTGTTTCACTTCTAGCATTCTATAACTTTCTCCAGATTGATGCTGATCACCAGAAAGTAGAAGACCTCATCACAAAGGAAAATAAATATTTGGGTGATTAAAAGGAACATTCCAAAACAGGCAAATACATTGCAGTGGGCACTACAGTATTAATGAGAAATTACTAAGGATGTCAATACTTAAAGTATCAACCAACTTCAGCAATGCTAATTATGTCAGAAACATATGTAGATGGCTGGCATTCCCTTTGCTAGGGATGAAGGGTAGAGATGTAAGGTTCAGTTGAGAGAAAGGAGGGGAGGGAGGAGAGAACACTTTTCTGCACATTTTCTTGGCATAAATCTAGCATAGATTTCAGACATTTCAAGCATTACCAAATGCACCAGTGAGACTGGACCAGCTCCATTATGTAGCAAGAAAAATGTTACCCCACCAGAAGACATGACATCTAATGAACCATGGAATCACATGCAAAAGAAAGTTTTGGCCAAGATAAGAATTCATTCTTATTCATTTGTACAGTGGTACCTCGGTTCACGAACTTAATTCGTGAACTGACTCTGTTCGCGATCCGAATTGGTCGTGAAGCGAGGCACAATTTCCCATAGGGTTCAATGTAAATCTGGTTAATCCGTTCCGACCTTGTTTTTTGGTTGTGATTCTTGAACTGACTCTGTTCGCGAACAGAATTGGTCGTGAACAGAGGCACAGTTTCCCATAGGGTTCAATGTAAATCCGGTTAATCCGTTCTGACCTTGTTTTTAAAATGTCCGCGGCTCCGGTTCGTGAAGCGAGGCGGGGTTCGTGAATCCGAGCATTTTTACGAACTTTTCTGTTCGTGATGCGAGGGCGGAGTTTGTGAAGTGAGGCAGAGTTCGTGAAGCGAGGCGGAGTTCGTGAAGCGGAGCGTATTTTTACGAACTTTTCCGTTCGTGAACCGAAACGGTGTTCGTGAACCGGGGCACATTTTTTGGGAAATTTTTGGTCGTAAAACGAATTGGTCGTGAACAGAGGCGTTCGTGAACCGAGGTACCACTGTATTTTGCCTTCTCAGGGTGAATGGGAATAATTGAGATTTTTTTCCATTATAGGTTGGCTCATTTGATTTCCTTTGAGATAAAAATTTGTTTCAGTATCCTAGGAGTTGTTATCTTTTGAAAAGTTTTTCCCCTCATTAATATTTTTTATTAGATAATTTGACTGCAAAGTCATGAGTCAATCGTTCTATTTTTGTTCCTTTCTTCAGCTGCTTAGTTGAAGACAACATTTCTTAGCTGTCTTTCACTCCAACTAGTTGGACATATCAGAAATATAATTTGATTCTGACTCTGTTTTTGAATTTTTGAAAGAGATATGATTGGGCCATTCTGGAGGCTATCTTCTTTGATTCGAATCTAAACATGATCCTTACTTCAAAAAATCTAAAGCTTTATTAAGAAGTAAATATATCCTTCTTATTTTGATATTTAGTTTTTGGTAAAATTAAGATAATATTCAGAATTTTTTAAAGATCTCAGATAGATCTTTCTAAACAAATATACTCTATGACGTCTGAACAAGGGGTCCATGAATTTTTATCCAGTTACATTTATGTGTATTTATAAAAACCTGCCTAAAATTGTAGAATAAAGCAAATATTGTTTTAAAATTAATATTGTTCCATTACTTCATTGTAACCCTCAAGATGGATAAAGAAGTATGGTTGTCCAGAAATTTAACCTGCCCTAAAGTTTAGAATAGAATAGAATAGAATAAATCTTTATTACGGTCAAAGACCAGCAATACATGTTACATTTAACCATATATTAAAAAGTACTAACTTTGAGATATAATTTTAAAAATGTCAGCATTATAAGTGGAAAGTAGCATACATGTTCTCACTTTGTTCAGGTCATTTGCTGGTTTACCTAGGTGCAAAAGCGTTAAGTATGTATGTAAAAACCATGGTCCAGAAATTGTTAGAGATATGTCCAAATGATTGGTACTGGTTAATCTGGAATACAGGGATTCCAGATTAACTGGTATTTCTAACTGTAATCTGAGACTGCAATTAGAATAGAATAGCACGGGGTAGGATCGGATAGATAGGATAGGGTAAGTAGGGTAGGGTAGGGTTCAACAAAACAGAACAGAATATTCTTTATTGGCCAAGTGTGATTGGACATATAAGGAATTTGTCTCTGGTGCAGAAACTTTCAAAAAAAAAAGTACAGTATTAGATTATGGTACACTTTTCTTTAATCAGAAAGATGACTTTGAATATAAACTCTGGGCACAGGAGCTGCCGAACAGAATGCTTCTGTTCCTAACTGAACGTCAATGGGGAAGCAAATACTTGATAGATTATGTGTCTTGATAGTTTCTATCTTATAGGAATCAATGTTTTCTTGTCAGTGAAGGGGTTAGACCATGTGTAGAACGGGGACACAAAGAAATTCTAGTCCCTTGTGGGATGTAATGTTCTCTTAGTTGATATTACTAGCCTTCCTTTATCCTGTTGTGTGCCACAAAACCTGAACATGTGTTACATGCCTTCAGGCATTTGCTGCTGAATCTACTTATGCAGAAGAAAGCAGCATATATAAAAACATATGACAGTGTACAACAGAACATAAATGCTCAGAATTATTTCTGCATATTATGTGGTGTGTTTGTGATTATTATAGCAAAAAAGAGTTGTGGGGGGGATAAAAATCACAATACATTATTTATCTGGAATTATGTAAGATAATTCCTGCCCTATTCTCTAATAGAAAATTAGACAGGAAGAAAAATCTCATCCTTTATTTTATTGCTAGTGAAACTAAGAAGACCCTCCTCTTTAGAAAATAAACTATTTGGGCAAAAATTACTTTTCCTTTCAAAGAAATGTAGCATGAAAAATATTCCAATAAATGTAATACATATAAAAATAAATTAGAAACTAGTAAGAACCTAATTGAGTTAAACTATTATATGCTAATTCAGGCTAATTGAACTACAACTCACAATTAATAGATAATACTATTTGTAAGTTCTTTGATGATAACAGTCAGATTATCAAGTCACTCTAACCCTTTAAAAAAAAATATAGACATCCCTTTTAGGTTATAAACTGTCTCTAATTTTGATTGTTTCTGTTATTTATTGATTAATCAGAATAATGCTTAACAGATTTTCAGCTGCATTAGAAAAAAGGGATAGTACATTGCATACATGTATTGTGTGTGTGTTTTGTGAACATACACAAATTTGTGCATGCATGTATGCAATCTATACATTTTCTTCTGTTCTGCAACGCTCAGTAGATGTACTCTTGAAAAGTAGGGATTCTCTGGAATAGGATCAGAAATGATATAAAGGGTTCATTTATTTAGTTTACAATTTATACCCATTCCTTTGCCTATAGGCACTCAAGGTGGGTAGCAATTTTTTAAAAAGCACCTATTATTCCCCCCAAAAAAACTTGTTAAAGTAATCATTAACATAAATCTGATTGAAATGGTCTGCCTGAAGAGAAAGGTCTTGATTACTACATAATAATATAAGCATGTCCCAGACTGATCAGTCCAAGGCCCTTGGGTCTGCTGTTCCCCCCCTCCCCCGACACAAAGGCTACACTCATAAACAGGACATGAAGATATACCCATCATCCATCATTGGCCCCTTGCAGCTGATATTTGCAGGAATGAAGCCCCAAGTCAGAGAAACATGGCTTCTAAAGAAAAGTCTTAACAGATTGTTCCAGGTGCACTTTTCTAATTCTCTGAGTTAGGTAGATTTCCCTGAAGTTGGAAAAAGAATTGACTACAATTTTCAATAGAAGTCACTTCATAGGTTTAATGCTTTACAATCAGACTTAGAAAGGGAACTTTTGAAAGAACTTTTGAAAGAACTTCTTGATTGACTTTAAGGTCTAGCACTAATATCTTGGCTACAAATAATGAAAAAACTGTAACCTTAACTTTCAAGCAGGTAAGTTTTAAAATGTTTAGGCTTTGAGATTAAGCAACTACAAAAAATACTAATTAGTAAATAATGTGGGATGGTTTTTTTAAAAGATGGATATTTATGTACTCAAGTTAGCATGTTTTTCACTCATTGAAACATCTGAACAATCCCCATTGAATTTAATTGTAATGTAATCAAGTCACAAATAACTTATGATAGCTCTGAGTTGTTCAGGAGCAGTCATAACTGGTGCATAAGGATTGGTGTACCAACTAATTGCTTGTTGGTGCCATCTGAGGAGCCAAAGTTAGTTGGGAGTCAAGCACTACATTTAGGCTATAGGTAACAGAAGGAACCTGTGTGTACTTAGGGACATGGTTCAGTGGCTAAGACACTGAGCTTATGGATCAGAAAGGTCAGCGGTTCAGTGGTTCGAATCCCTAGTGCTGCGTAATGGAGTGAGCTCCTGTTACTTGTCCCAGCTTGTGCCAACTAGCAGTTCGAAAGTAGAAAAAATAGGAACCACCTTTGGTGGGAAGGAAACAGCGTTCTGTGCACCTTCAGCGTTTAGTCATGCCGGTCACATGACCACAAAGACATCTTTGGATAGCGCTGGCTCTTCGGCTTTGAAATGGAGATGAGCACTGCCCCTAGAGTCGGGAAAGACTAGCATATATGTGCGAGGGGAACCTTTACCTTTTTAACAGAGAGAAAGCAGTGAAGAAAGATTAACACAGAAACAAATGCCTACCAGAAATTACTTAGAGGGAAATGCTCTTACATTTTGAAAAGAATCTTTTTGGTTTTTTTTACCATAAAATAGATAAAACATGATCAATTATTCTGAAAGACTTTTTATATGAGGCAGAAAGCTCATTTAAAACATGACATCTATCAGTAAGATTTTTTTATATCATGAAAAAATGGATGCTTGTTTTAAAGGAGTTTGAAAGTCAGATTAAAAAAATCCTCATACTCATATCCCATGTATACCAGGTATAAATTACTTGATTTGCTTGTTGAAATTATTTGTGAATGGTTAAACCAGAAGACTTTAAACAATTAACTTTTTAAAAGAAATATAAATCAGTCCTCTTTTATTAATCTTCCATTATTTATTCTTTTAAAAATATACTTGCTATGGCTTTTCCCATCTTTTTATCTTTTGTATTGTTCAACAGTAAATCCAAAAGGTCAAGCTGGTAGATGTAATCATGGGATAACATCTCTACCCCTTTTTACATTTATGCAACATATGCCAACAGGAGCAGAGATTTGATACCATTTTGACTTCTTTTAGACATACCCAGTATCCCCCAGACATCCCTATTTAAAACAGTCCATTTTGCATTTCTACTGTTATGATTCTCTCTCTCTCTCTCTCTCTTTCCCTCCCTCCCTCCCTCCCTCTCCCTCTTCCTGCTCTCATTAATGACTCCAGGTGACCTGCTTGACTAGGCCCTGCTTCTCAGGGCTGAGAGAGAGAGTGACTGGCCCAAGGTCACTCAGTTGGCTTTGTGCCTACAATGGGACTACAACATAAGATGCCTCCTTATTTGCTCTAATGTCTTAATTCCTACGCCAAAATTTATTATTTGCAATCAGTAAAATAGTTGATATCTATCATTTAAAAATGACCTATGTCATTTCTTTATTCAACCAATCTTATTTTAAATTTTGTTCAGTGGAAAGTATGCTCCTAAGAGCATACTTTCATCATTTGCCCCAACCCTGGAAGCCTTTAAAAAGATGTTAGATAGCCATTTGTCTGAAATGGTATAAAGTTCCTGCCCACGCAGGGGGTTGGACTAGAAAACCTACAAGGTCCCTTCCAACTCTGCTATTGTATTGTATTGTATTGTATTGTATTGTATTGTATTGTATTGTATTGTATTGTATTGTATTGTATTGTATTGTATTGTATTGTATTGTGAGAGTGTTTTGGTTCACAACTTGTTGGCTTTTCCACTATTTGAATTTCAGCAAGAGTGCCAAAATAATGTTATAGCTTAACTTTAAAATTAAGGTATAGAATTTCTCTTTGATTCTGATATTGATTTAAAGCCAACTCTAAAGCTTTCCAGAAAAGTTTCACTTTTTGAAACAACAATTACCTGATCTCTAAAGGAGTTTTGTTTGGCTGCTGTAATTGGCATTGAGACTGTTTATGGTAAATGCTCAAGTCTTCTTTGGAAATGTAACTTAAAAAAAGAAGGGTGAAAATTACATTATTTTGTCTTTCTATCTTCATTTCTATCTTCATTTTTTTGTTAAAGTTTTACTGTTATTTTGAGACTGTGAGAAGTTTGAAAGACACTAACCTACCACCAGAGCACCTAATGATTGTGTGGTTTTATATGGCAAATATTAATAAAGATGTATTTAAAATAAAAAAGAAATTCAGCGAATAATCACTCTGCTATTAATGAATATCTTAAATTTATAACATTCTACTAAATAATCCAAAGATCACGTGTGCCTAATAGCTAATTTCAGATCCTTGAAGGTTATGACATGAAAGGCTTCTGTTTATTTTCAACACTACCACTTATAAATTGTAGAGCCTTTTTTAAAAAAAAAAAAAACCAAACAGCAAGATTATTTACAGTGTTTGCAAGTGACAGCTTTAGGAAGCAGGCAATAATCTTCATTTTACTGCTCAGAACCAAAATGTAGAAAAAAGACTAGTTAAACACTATTACATTAATGGTCCTATAGCAGATGTGGGATGATGAGCTGCTTCTTCCAGTTCCAGCTGTCTAATCGATTTGACAACAATGGATTCTGTTACTTTGAATTATTTATTTTAAAAAAATTATACACTGCCTTTCCATCAGAATTGAAGTCTGACACAGCTATTAATTGCAATTGAAATCAATAAGGTGTCTCTCTAAATGTATTTGGAATAGATATAGACATCTACACAAGTGACGAGTAGCCCAGCTTAATAGATGTGATAATCATTGGACTTCTATTCATCCTAGAGTGCTTGGAAGATCTTGCTGTAAATGCAGTAGAAACAGAAAACAAATTAATTGGTGACCAACTTCCAATATGTCTCTACAACTTGTGATTATACTAAGTTAAATTCATTCTATCTCCTATAAAGTACAGATTGATGCCCACTGGGACTTGGGGAAACTAATGGTTGACAGAAAAAGTTAAGATTTCCCCTGTCCAGCTGTTTCTGTCTCAATCACTCGGATTCGGAATGAGCTACCCTCCATCGACAGTGGTCCTGTGGGACTGTCCGAGACTAGTCTTGAGGTTCCTTCTTGGGAGGAGTTTGACTTTGTTACCACCGAGGATATGGACAGGTTGTCAAGGAAACTTAGGGCGACCACATGTTTATTGGACCCGTGTCCCTCCTGGCTTGTACTGGCATCCTGGGAGACGACACGAGGCTGGCTCCAGGGCATTGTCAACGCATCTTTGAGTGAGGAGTCCTTGCCTGCCATCTTGAAAGAGGCGGTAGTGAGGCCCCTCCTCAAGAAGCCGTCCCTGGACCCAGCTTTATTAGAGAACTATCATCCGGTCTCCAACCTTCACTTTTTGGTGAAGGTTGTCGAGAGTGTGGTAGCCCAACAGTTTCCGCGACACCTGGAGGAAGTTGATTATCTAGACCCGCGCCAGTCCGGCTTCCGACCCGGTCACAGCACCGAGACGGCATTGGTCGCGTTGGTTGATGATCTCTGGAGGGCGCGGGATAGAGGATATTCCTCTATCCTAGTCCTATTAGACCTCTCGGCGGCTTTTGATACCATCGACCATGGTATCCTATTGCACCGACTGGGGCTGGGAGGCACCGTTTTGCGATGGTTCTCATCCTACCTCTCTGGTCGGTCGCAATATGTGTTGACGAGAGGGCAGAGGTCGACCTCGAGGCCTCTCTTATGTGGGGTTCCTCAGGGGTCGGTCCTCTCGCCCCTCCTTTTCAACACATATATGAAGCCGCTGGGTGAGATCATCCGTGGTTTTGGGGTGGAGTACCACCTGTACGCTGATGACACCCAGCTGTACATATCCACCCCAAACCACCCCAACGATGCCGCCGAAGTGCTGTCCCGGTGTTTGGAGGCCGTACGGATCTGGATGGGTGGTAACAAACTCAAGCTCAACCCTGCCAAGACTGAGTGGCTGTGGTTTCCGGCACCCCGGTTCAGCCAGATTACACCAACTCTGGCCATTGGGGGCGAAACACTGGCCCCCGTGGAGAGGGCGCGCAATTTGGGTGTCCTCCTGGATTCCTGGCTGTCCATGGAGGACCTTGTGGCGGCCGTGGCCAGGGGGGCGTTTCATCAGGTACGCCTGATGCGCCAATTGCGCCCCTTACTGGACCGGGCTGCCCTTCGCACAGTCACTCAAGCTCTCGTGACGTCCCGACTCGACTACTGTAATGCTCTCTACATGGGGCTTCCCTTGAGGTGCACTCGAAAGCTACAGCTAGTCCAAAACGCAGCCGCGCGGGTGATTATGGGAGCCACTAGATGCTCCCACATAACACCGATCCTGCGCGAGCTGCATTGGCTTCCTATAGTTTTTCGAGTGCGCTTCAAGGTTTTGACAACTATCTTTAAAGCGCTCCATGGCTCGGGGCCTAGTTATATGCGAGACCGCCTCCTGCCCCATACATCCCTTAGACCGATACGCTCCCACAGAGAGGGCCTTCTCAGGGTGCCGTCGGCCGGACAATGCCGACTGGCGACACCCAGGGGAAGAGCCTTCTCTGTGGCGGGCCCAGCCCTTTGGAATGACCTACCCCCTGAATTACGTACCATCACCGACCTCCGCCTCTTCCGCCAATGTCTTAAGACATATTTGTTCCAACAAGCCGGCCTAGCCTAACCTCCCATGGGGACTTTTAGGTAGTTTTAAATTGGGTTTTTAAAATTTGGTTTTAGCGCAGGATAGGTTTATTTAATAGTTTTTTAAATTATATTTATTGTATTTTGTATGTTTTTAAATTTCCTGTGCGCCGCCCTGGGTCCTTTGTGGAGAAGGGCGGGATATAAATTTAAATAAATAAATAAATAAATAAAATAAAGGGGGTGGTGCTCATCTCTGTTCCTTAGCCAGGGAACCAGCATTGTCTGAAGACACTTCCGTGATCATATGGTCAGCATGATTATATTCTGAGGTGCATGGAACATGCTTACCTTTCCATTGAAGGGATACCTACTTATCTACTTTCATTGGCATGCTTTTGAACTACTAAGTTGGCAGGAGCTGGGGCAAGTAATAGGAGCTTACCCCATCACATGGCACTTGGATCTTGAACCCAGGCTTCCAGCTTTCCAGTTGACAAACTCAGTGTCTTTAACTGTTGAGCCATTGTGCCTCCTTAACAGTTGACAGAACCAAGTGCCAAATCCAAAGCCAAGGGACACCAAGACTCACAATAGACAAAGCCACCTGAATACAGTTCCCTTTCATCTTCCTCTTCAAGCATTTGTCTCCCATGTATTAGTTTTATAGCATCTAACCACACTGAAAAATCTATATAAATAAAAATGTAACAAGAGTTTGTTCAAAACCGCTAATCTCTGAAAGTACTGCACTGATCACTTCCAAATTTTCACACAACGTTCCTTTCAAATATGGCCCCAATGATATATATATATATATATATATATATATATATATATATATATATATATATATATATATATATATATATTGTGTAGATGTCACACCTGTGCAGGTACATGAAACGGAAATGTAAAAAATTGTAAAAAAAGGTAGGTAGATGGATACAGAGAGAGCAGTGGGCCACAGGTATTATGTCATCCTTTATGACATAAAATACTCTATCCATAAGATTCAAGGAGAAATACAGTAGGTAGGTAGGTAGGTAGGTAGGTAGGTAGGTAGGTAGGTAGGTAGGCAGCTATAGGGATAGAGAGAGGGAGGGAGAAATGCAGTAGGTAGGTAGGTAGGTAGGTAGGTAGGTAGGTAGGTAGGTCGAGGGAGAAATACAGTAGATAGGTAGGTGGTTGTGTGTATGTGTTTGTGTGTGCAGGTGTAGATCTACACACAGATTGGTTGGCCATTTAACCAGACTGGGCCACAGCAACACGTGGCCGGGAATGGCTAGTAGTATATAATATATATACGTTGAGTATATAATATATGTGTCAGGGTTCCAAGTAACCCCCTCCCTCCAACAGAATCAGAACTCTGAGGCAGACATCTTCCTCAAGGCATGAATTTATTAAAGATGTCATATTGGCATACCCAAAGTAAAGCCAAATTTCCTTCCTCTCCATCCACATGTGCATCACATGGAAAAATGTTTTTATGATTACACCCACACACTATCTTCACCTCCCCGCTTCCGTTCACACAGCTTGCCCTCCACTGCTTTGGCAGCCCTGAAGACTCCCATTAAAGATGGCTTCAGGGCTGACAATGTGCTTTGAGTTGGAATATTTGTGTGATGTCCAATTTGATTCCAGTGTGGAAAAATTTGTCACCAACTTGTGCAACTTCACAGATTGCAAAAGTGAACTTCCAGTCATTCCCAATCAGCATGATTAATGGTGGGGGGAACCACTCAATATCATCAGGAAGGTCATTGTGTCCCCACTTCTGCTTCATACCCACAACACCAAAAAGCGGTTATTTGAGCCCATACACTTCTCCATTGCCAAAATCTGTTGCATAGAAAAAGCAAATTGAGGTTTTGAAAAGCAAGCCTTTAACTTACATTTGTCTGCTCTGCAATATAACATAATGCATGCACACATGCACACACACACAAAGATTAAACAGAAGTCATTTAACTTCAAGAAGTAATGTAACTTTCTGACTGCAAAGTAACATTTTGAGGGTGAGGTGTGTGGTGCCTCTTTTTATATATCCAGGACAGTAACATAAACAGAGACTCTGACATTTATATTTGTTTGATTTGCATGCAATAAGAAAAAACATCTACAGAACAAGAAATAAAACCTATTGCATTTCTGTTTGGTAGCCTGGAATATTATAAATCTCAATCTTACACGGTAAAAGACCCGAATACAACAAGACCAGCATACCTACACCCATGAAAATCTACGAAAACACACACACACACACACACATTCATATTCATACATGTGCATGTATGGCTTCATATGTACATTTATGTGAACAAAATGCACTGCGTGGGGAAGGCAGAGAAAGGAATAGCAGTCATGTCTCTGTTTCCTTCTCAAATGTCTCTCCTAATAGCTTTCAAATGTTGGCATCCCTAGGCCATGTACATACACAACTCTGGACATGCCAGTGGCTTCATGGCACTCAAGGAGATAAGACAGTTTAGTTTAACACAACTTGAATGATTCCAGCCTCAAGTCCCAATCAAAGAGATTTACAGCTGTTTTAAAAGGACAGTAATGTTGACTTGACTGGTAAAAGAATCCAAGAAGCTAGACTGAATAAAAAGACAGGGAGTTAACAAGTAAACAAATGCTGGACTGTTCACATAACACATTCCTAGTTAATTCCCTTATTTTATGTAGCTATGATCGTTATTCTTTATGGGACCATTACACTATCTCTTAATTTTTATTCATTTGCTGTACCTTTGAAATAATAAAAAAGAGCTTTCTCACCTGCCCTTCCAAGTATTATCTAATTAAAACAATTAAACAGAAAGTGCAAAGGATTACTTCTGTCACTATAATCATTTGAATTCTCTATGAACCTGAGACCGCTATTTGGTCTCAATTTCACAAAAGGACTTTTCTTGTCAATTGCTTTGAGGTGTATAACTGTGAGCTATTGTCCATTTTTAAATATAGATTTTGACAGGCAACCTGGCATCAGATTGCAAACAATATTATACTTGAATGCCCACTCTGTGCAATGTTGCTTTATTAAGTATATTTCTTAGGGACTTAAACATTAACTAATTCAATATTTTTTTTCATTTTTTTTACCAGGTATCTTAGAAGTTGTCTATCGACTTCATTATGATGGAAGTGTAAAGTAAATGGGGGGGATATTTCAGTATATGATATGGGCTTGTTCTACTCCTCCCTCCCTCCACCCCACATACATGCATACCTGCATACCTGCATGCATGCATACATACCTACATGGCAGTGGTGGGTTTCAAATTTTTTTAGAACTTATTCTGTAGGTGTGGCCTATTTTGTGGGCATGGCTTGGCAGTCATGTGACTGGGTGGGAGTGGCCAACTTGTAAAATGTGGTGAAACTCATTTAACAATGCTCTTGCTTAGCAACCAAAATTTTGGGCTCAATTGTGATAATAAATTCATTCTTTCTTTCTTTCTTTCTTTCTTTCTTTCTTTCTTTCTTTCTTTCTTTCTTTCTTTCTTTCTTTCTTTCTTTCCTTCCTTCCTTCCTTCCTTCCTTCCTTCCTTCCTTCCTTCCTTCCTTCCTTCTTTCCTTTCCTTTCCTTTCCTTTCTTTTTTTTTCTTCCTTCCTTCCTTCCTTTCCTTTCCTTTCCTTCTTGTTGGGTCACCGGTAGTGGCGGGGCAAACTTACTTCCGGGTCCGCTGGTGGAACCCCCTCTCACCGGCTCTCTAAATTTCACCATCCGGCTCTCGCGAGTAGGTGCGAACCTGCAGAAACCCACCACTGCTACATGCATACATACGTAGACAATTATTTCCTCTTAAATTCAGAGGGAATTTTGTTTTAATATCCCTAAGTTTGTTAATATGATTTTGGGGGAAAAGTCAATGTGACTTTGGTATTAAAAATTTGGAATGTATCACTATATACCTGTAGTGGTAAGCTGGAGTCCCTGTAAATTGAGGAAAGGAGGGAGGAAAGGAAAGAAGGAAGGACTATTGATTTACCAAATATGGTTTATCAAATAAACAAATTATTCTACAATGATAAAAAAGTAAGACTCAAAATTTAGAGCCTTGGATTAATGATGTAAGTATATTTGGTCTTTGCTTATGAACTGGCTCTTTATTGATAACAGTGGAAAAAATGAACAATACCGTCATATTCTGTGTGACCAAAGTTTAATGTTGCAGAGAAAAATTGAGCTATTTCTATAGAGTTTTGTTTTCTTTATTTTCCATCATCTTTTAGTACAGTGAAGCAATGCTTCTTAAAAAAAAACCCCATAGATGTACTGATTTCTTTTCTTACTCGCTTTTTTGAAAATACTTTGATACATGCAGCTGCAAAAAACACAGCAGTATATCAACTCCATGTCTTCCTGAATTTAAGTGAAGCTAAATCTGCCTAAAATTCCATTGCATGGATTAAAAATTAATAAAGGAATATTAAAAATGTACATTAAACCAGGAATACATGTAGTAGATTTGGCTGTGATGAACTGAAATCCATAACTCAGAGCAAATTATGATAAAATTGCCTTCCTTACTGGTGGGGCACACGTCTTCCACTGTGTGTGGCTGGTACATTTGCCTAAGGAGGAGGAGAAAGCTGGGGGATGCAGACTGTACTGATTCCTTCACTACAAGGCAAACAACCTGCTGAGTAGACAGGTGCTGGCTGTGTGGATGTCTATGGGCAATGGAAGCCTAGTTGTCCTGATAGCTGACATCTATATCTATATCTATTGGGATTTTTAAACTGATACAACATGAAGAATGTCACTCTTGGTTACTGTAGAGCTGCATCTAATGGACATCCTTTAAGCGTAATGCCTTGACCATGTCTTCCTTGCTTTCTTCAATCGCTGTGATCTGCTATTGTTGTGAAATCTTTGGGATCTTTATTTAGCCTCCAGAGCAAATCGCCTTGGCTACAGTTAGAAACTTTTGCAAATGGTACATATTTGATTAACATTCGGGGGCATAAAAATGACAGACTTCTTGGGGACAGTGCCTGTAACATTATTTAGAGAGAAACAGGTCACTTGTTAGAACAATATCCTCAGTATATCCAAGCAGGTAACGAGCATTTTGTGTGTGTGCCTGTGTGTGGGAGTGCATGTGTGCCTTCAAGTCAGTGTTGACTTCGAGTGACTGCCTAAACAAATCGCTGCAGTTTTCTTGGCAAGATTTTCTGAAGTGGCTTGCCCTTGCCTTCTCCCTAGTGTTGAGACAGAGTGATTGGCCCAAGGTCGCCCAGTTGGCTTCGTACCTAAGGCAGGATTAGAAATCACGGTCTTCTAGTTGCTGGTTTGATGTTTTAACCATTACACTAAATTGCCTCTGGTAAGACATATTACCCAAGTTACATTGACATTGTTTCATTTAGAATGTTGCGTACATGAAGATTCCACACACCTATCTTTTTTTTTTTCATCTCCTCACACATCTTTTTTCTACTTTGCCTATCATTCTTCGATCTTGCACTGCCCTGTTTTTATTCTTCAAGATAATCATAACTATCTTGTGGGCAGAAGAGAAAAAAAAATGAACACCCAGAATTACTCACTCTTTGAATTGCCTGTTGCAGCAGTTTAATACACTATTGTGAAAGCTTCCTGTGGGATTTGTCAGCTGAAGAGCTGAGTAAAAATGTTTAAAATAATAAAGAGTAAAGTGTATAGTCAATTTAATTAATAAAGTAAGGTATATTTGTTTCTTCCTCTGAAACATTTTATTTTTTTTTACTTGAGAAAATAATGTAGACATTTCCCATGCGTCTAGAGAGGCTAGCTAGGTTATAGTATGTGCATAGGAACGGGATTTTAAAAATGTCAAAATGGTGTCTGTGAGTGTGTGATTAAAACTCCAGCGTGTTTTATTTGCATTGCATATAAAAAAGAACTTCAATCACATAATCATAGTTGCCATCTTGACTCTTTGGAGATTCCCTGCAGATGCCCTTGTGATTTGGATACTTTGATGGTTTAATCTACATAGTTTGTCTGTCTAGATAATCTATCTATCCTAACACTAAGAACTTTTAGAATCTGGGAGTTAGGACTGTTTCCACTCCCACTCCCTGATCTGGAACATTATGTAGACAGACCCTACCTAACGTCTCTGTTTGAAACAGAATTGGAATGGAGCCTTGTTCTTGCACCAAACTGAACTTTTTAAAGGTCTTTAAAAAGGACAGATAGTTTAGTTTAGTTTAGTTTTTATTTTTTAATTTTTTTTCTAGAATCCCTGAGCATGATTCTCTTCTAGGAGCAGAATGAAAATGGTCTGGCATGTTTAATATTTCTTAAATTTGAATATGTCATTCATGAAAAATTGAACTATTGATATTTAAATTTATCTAGCTGTGAGTCTTTACATGACAGTAGCCCCAAACAGTTCTTTCTTCTTTTTAAAAATACCCCTGGTTTTAATTTGTGGATTCTAGTGTGAATGAATAAATATATCTTTAGAGCTAAGTGAAAGTATTTGATGTTAAAACTGGTAATAGGTACAGGCTAGTCTTACAGATCAGGCCCAGGGCCTTCTTAGCAGAGCATTTTGCTAGTGAAGCCAACCATATACTTTCATTTACAAGCAAGGGGTGATGACGTATTTCTCCCCTGCTGTTTTCCCCCTGCAACCAAGATACCAAGGCCTGCTGCCCATTAAATCTGGATTCTTACGGTGAGAATAATGATTTACCCAAGTCTGCTTTGTTATAAAAGGAAGAGCAAGCCGGCTTATCAACATTTTCCTCCATTTGAAATAGGAAATTATTTGGAGTTTGGGGGAGAGAGAAAGAGAAAGGATGGAACCAATAAAAATAGCAAAAGGAACAAGGAGATAAATAAAGCCCACTTTATTGCTGTCTTATGCCTTCAATGTTTTCTCTAATGAGTTACAAATTGAATAACTAGTGTTATGTGTCATGTCATAATGCATCAAAGTCAGATGGCATTTTTTTCATGTCATAGTGAGAAACAGGAGATGACAGATATAATGAGACACTGTCTGTCACTTTATGAATTATTTTTATTTCTTGCTGATAAAGTTAAAATATTACTTCTCAAATATGGTAGCATCTTGGTAATTGAGGAAATTTTAAACCAAAACCTGAGATCTGGAGAGGGAGAATGGAGGTTAAATGTTATTAAGACTTAGTCCTTAAGCAAATTTATTTTATTTTACTCAACTTGGACATCACCCAAATCCAGTCAATTCTTGTTGGTGCATAGCATAAAAAATCAACACAAATATGCAATGAAGATAAAACAAACAATGAAACCAAGTAATGAATCTTGCATAAATGTCAACCACCAGCCATCAGCCATCAGCCATCTTAGCTTAGGGTCTGGGAAAAGAGCCAGGTCTTTCATCAGGGTGACAGTCACTTGGATCTCACAGGGTACATCATTCCAGAGAGCAAGTACCATGAACACAGAAGGCATGTTTCCACAGTCCTGATTGATGGCACCTGGAATGCCCCCAAACCTGTTGGATCAAATTGGTTGGGCTGTATCATGATAGATATGTGGCCCTTCAAGTTCTATTTCCTGTGCCATGCAAATCTCTAGAGGTCATAAGTAGCACCTTAAATTATACCTGTAACCAAATTGATAACCAAGCCATGCCTGTCACTGCCCAAGCTACTGCTGCATTCAGGACCAGTTGAAGCTTTTGAGTGGTTTTCAAGGGCATCCCTATCTTGAATGGATTGAAATACTCAAGTAATGAGGTGACTAGGTTGTGAGTGACTGCCTGAAGGGCATCCTGATCTAAGAAAGGGTACAACAGATGCACAAAATCAAGCTCTCATAGAATGGGATCTGTGAGTTGAAAGAGAATGTACACCACTCGTGTGTGGGTGTGTGGGTGTGTGTGCGTGTGGGTGTGTATGTGCTACCCATCCAAATCTAAACATGGAAAATTTCCTATATAGATGGCCCTAACATCTACAGCCACTTGGTTTTTGTAAGATGGAATCAGAAACAATTCTCACCCATCAAAAACTACATAGCCTTCAGGCATTGTACAGAACTTCACTTGAGCAGCCTGGAGTTAAAAGATACTGTAGGTTGGTATAATCAGCATACTAATGCTAGCCAACTCCAAATAAATAGATCACATCACCTAGTGATTTCATGCAGATGTTGAACAAAAGGGATAGAAATCAGTCTTATGACACCACATAAAAAAGAGGCCTAGAAACAGGAAACCCCACCTCCAACACTGGCTGCAACTGGCACCAAAGGAAAGAAGACGATCATCAGAAAATGATGCTCTTTATCTCCACCTCTCAAAGTTGGTCAACAGAATCAAAAGCTGCAGAGAGATCAAAGATGGATGTTTCACTTTCATCCTGGCTACAGTACAGATTGTCCAGAAATGTGATCAAGGCTGTCTCTATATTAAATCATAACCTGAAAAAAGATCTAGGCAATCTATTTCTTCTAGAGTTTTCATCAACTACAGATTAACCATCTTCTCACACTTCCCTGAAAAGGAAAAATTGAAGACAGGACTTTAATTATCTAAAATTGTTGAGTACAAGGGCAATATCTTGAGGGTGGGCTGCATCATCTCCTCCTCATAGATGCCGATACCATAAAATGAAACCAACCTCAGATTACCTCCCTGACCATTTTCACAATCAATGAGAGACTTGTGTCCAATCAATATCAGCTGATGCTTACAGCATTGAGAATCGTGCTCATTTTTTGAAGAGTCATTAATTCTAATTCAACCACACCACACCACAAGACCGGGTCACAGGTAATTCTGCCAGATCTGCTCAATGAGTCTAAGGAGTTTTAATGTCAAATTCCTCATGGTGACCCTGCAGATGATCCTAGGACACTCCCTACTAGTTCATGCTAAACAAGGTTGCTGCATGACTGTCAGCAGTTGCAGTAAAGGAGCGTGATATTGCTACTTCATTGCCCTCATGAGCAGGAGGTAATAACTTATTTTATTTTATTTTTTATTTTTATTAAATTTCTAGACCGCCCCCTCTCCCCGAAGGGACTCGGGGCGGTGTACAGGAAAAATTAAAAACATCTAAAAAACATAACGATACATACATAATTAAAATTGAATTAAATAACCCTGTACAAAAATTTATAAAACATTAAAAACTATATCCCATTAAAACCAAATAAAACAATTTAAATTACAGACTGGGGCGAGAAGCAAAAATTAGGCCAAGCCAGCCTGATGGAACAGATAGGTCTTAACTTTTTGGCGGAAGGAGCGGAGCTCCGTGGTAGTCCTAATATCGGGGGGTAGGTCGTTCCAAAAGGTCGGGCCCATCACAAAGAAGGCCCTTCCCCTGGGCGTCGCCCGCTGGCATTGCCTAGTGGACAGCACCCGGAGAAGTCCCTGTCCCTGTCTGTGGGAGCGAATTGGCCGAAGGGATGTATGGGGCAGGATACGATCCTGCAAATAACTAGGTCCTGTGCCATGGAGTGCTTTAAAGATGGTGACCAACACCTTCAAACGCACCCGAAAGGCCACAGGCAGCCAGTGCAGCTCACGCAGGAGCGGTGTTACGTGGGAGTATCTGGTAGCTCCCAAAACTGCCTGCGCGGCCGCGCTCTAAACCGCTCTAAACCTAACCATATTAGGACTTACTTAGTGGCGATAAGAGTGGCCAAACGTGAGTATTGTGCCACTCTTATTGCATCCGCAGATAACCGCCCTGCCGCCCTGTTTGGGGTGACCCGCTCCCTCCTTCAACAGAGGCCGCGGGAAGCCCCGTTACAGGGTCGAGCAGAGGAATTTGGGACTTATCTGCAGGAGAAAATCACTCGGATTCGGAGCGAGCTACCCTCCATCGACAGTGGTCCAGTCGAGAGGGCCGAGGCTGCTCTTGTAATACCATCTTGGGAGGAGTTTGATTTTGTTACCACCGAGGATATGGACAAGTTGTCAAAGAGACTTAGGGCTACCACATGTTTATTGGACCCGTGTCCCTCCTGGCTTGTACTGGCATCCTGGGAGACGACACGAGGCTGGCTCCAGGGCATTGTCAACGCATCTTTGAGTGAGGGGTCCTTGCCTGCCGTCTTGAAAGAGGCGGTAGTAAGGCCCCTCCTCAAGAAGCCGTCCCTGGATCCAGCATTATTAGAGAACTATCGTCCTGTCTCCAACCTCCACTTTCTAGTGAAGGTTGTTGAGAGTGTGGTGGCTCAACAGTTTCCGCGACACTTGGAGGAAGTTGATTATCTAGACCCGCGCCAGTCCGGCTTCCGACCCGGGCACAGCACCGAGACGGCATTGGTCGCGTTGATTGATGATCTCTGGAGGGCGCGGGATAGAGGATATTCCTCTATCCTAGTCCTATTAGACCTCTCAGCAGCTTTTGATACCATCGACCATGGTATCCTATTGCGCCGACTGGGAGGGTTGGGGCTGGGAGGCACCGTTTTGCGGTGGTTCTCATCCTACCTCTCTGGTCGGTCGCAATATGTGTTGGCAGGGGGGCAGAGGTCGGCCTCGAGACCCCTCATATGTGGGGTTCCTCAGGGGTCGGTCCTCTCGCCCCTACTGTTCAACACATATATGAAGCCGCTGGGTGAGATCATCCGTGGTTTTGGGGTGGGATATCATCTGTACGCTGATGATACTCAGTTGTACATATCCACCCCAGACCACCCCAACGATGCCGTCGAGGTTATGTCCCGGTACTTGGAAGCCGTACGGATCTGGATGGGTGGTAACAAACTCAAGCTCAACCCGTCCAAGACTGAGTGGCTGTGGCTTCCGGCACCCCGGTTCAGCCAGATTACTCCAACTCTGGCCATTGGGGGCGAAACACTGGCCCCCGTGGAGAGGGCGCGCAATTTGGGTGTCCTCCTGGATTCCCGGCTGTCTATGGAAGATCATGTGGCAGCCGTGGCCAGGGGGGCGTTTCATCAGGTACGCCTGATGCGCCAATTGCGCCCCTTACTGGACCGGGGTGCCTTACGCACAGTCACTCAAGCACTCGTCACCTCTCGACTCGACTACTGTAATACTCTCTACATGGGGCTCCCCTTGAGGTGCACCCGAAAGCTGCAGCTAGTCCAGAACGCAGCCGCGCGGGTGATTACAGGAGCCCCCAGATGCTCCCACATAACACCGATCCTGCGCGAGCTGCACTGGCTTCCTGTGGTCTTTCGGGTGCGCTTCAAGGTCTTGACGACCATCTTTAAAGCGCTCCATGGCTCGGGGCCTAGTTATATGCGAGACCGCCTCCTGCCCCATACATCCCTCAGACCAATACGCTCCCACAGAGAGGGCCTCCTCAGGGTGCCGTCGGCTGGACAATGCCGACTGGTGACACCCAGGGGAAGAGCCTTCTCTGTGGCGGGCCCTGCCCTTTGGAACGACCTACCCCCTGAACTCCGCACCATCTCCGACCTCCGCCTCTTCCGCAAGTGTCTGAAGACACACCTATTCCATCTAGCCGGCCTAGCGTAACCTCCATACTAATTATTAGATAGTTTTAAATTTGGGATTTTAATTCGGTTTTTAGCGCAGGGTTTATTTATTAGAATAAGTATTTTAAATTTTGATATATTTTATATATTTTGTATCTATTTTAACATCCCTGTGCGCCGCCCTGGGTCCATTTGGAGAAGGGCGGGGTATAAATTTAATAAATAAATAAATAAAATAAATAACTGTAGCCTTCGGGTGCATCTCAAGGGGAGCCCCATGTAGAGAGAATTACAGTAGTCTAGACGGGACATGAGTTGAGCCCATATTAGTAGTCTAATATGGGCTCAACTCACTGTGTTCAATCAGGCTTTGCGTCTTCTCCAATGACACTCTCAGCATATCTTCTGGTGCTTCATCTCTTGAAACTTCCCCATAAATTGAGGTGTAGGTCTGCATAGGGGCCATAAGGAAGTGACAAAGGTTTTGGCTGAATTGTCCATCAAATCCTTGTGGAAAACTCAAACTCTTTCTGGAACCCCTTGACTTGATCAATCAATCCTCTGAGGTGAGCTTTTTGAAAGGGCCTTATCTTCCTGTAGGGAGGGGGTGATACTTGTGAACTAAAAGACAGTTGGAGTGTATTCTGTCTATGGCAAAAGACTGATGTGAATACCCTACATTACTAGATCATGTCACAGCCATCCCAAGACAAAAAACATCCCTTTTTATTTAGCACTTGCATGATAGAATTAAAAAGAATGGATAAAAGTGGTAAATTCCACAAGGACACTTACTTTTATAGATATGCCAAAGATTACTACATCAATGGCACTAGAAAGACACTATTATTTCTCACAGAAGCTGAATCCAACTTTCAGTTCTCACTTTTAATGGATTCCTGCTATCCAAGAGTAGTGTTATTGTATATCAGTGGCTCTATTCTACAAAAAGGAGAGCTATTTTTCTCCCTCCCTCCCTTCCTCCCTATCCCTCTCTTTGTGCCACAGAGTTTAATCAAAGCAAATTGATTTATCAAAAGTTTTGAGCTTGCATTTTTTATATTTTAACAAATTTAAATGTTTATAAAATAATAAGCATTAAAAGGGGGTGGTGATGTTAAGTTTGTCAGCTAGAAATCTGGCCGCTCAAGTTCATGACCCAAGCATTGCACAATAGGGTGAGCTCCTATTATTTGCTTAACTCCTGCCCACCTAGCAGTTTGAAAGCATGCAAATGTGAGTAGATTAATAGTTATCATTTCAGTGGGAAGATATTTGCATTCTGTGACCCTCAGCATACAGTCAGGCTGGCCACATGACCATGGAAGTCATGGTCAGACAACACTAGCTCCCTCAACTAAAAAACAGAGATGAGCCCCTTTCCTTAGAGTCAGACACGATTAGACAGAGAAAACGTTCATCTTTAAGTGTTAAAAATTAGTTCAAAACAACATTGTAAAGTCTAAATAATAATTTAAGAATCCAGTTTGACTGCAATTTCATAGAACACTTGTGAAAATTAAGAAGATGTAAAACCAATTTGTAAACTTAGTACTATCTCAAATCCAAGTTCAACTTTGATACCCGAAATAGTTTTTAAAAAAAAATTGCAATCCAATCTCAATGTTGCTCATCTGACCCTCCACACCCTTTGAGAAATGTTGTTCTACAAACAGCAAGAGAACTAAACTACCAGTGTAGTTTCGTATATATTCTTTATTTTTTCTGTGCTGACTAATGTATAATAACCAGTATAAGACCTTTCTTGCAATGAGAATTAAGCTCAAACCCCAAGATTTGTTGCCACAATTTTAAACCAGTCCTTACAATCAACCTAGCAGCCTAAATCAAGAATGCATACTATGATTATGGTAGAAATGGCCTAGCACTCTTTAGAAGCAATAAATGGAAGGGATGCAATGAAATCCATACACAACATCTGAAAATGTAAGGCCATGTCTACCATTCTATTTTCTAATTACTACATTTGTTTTTACAGCTGAAAAATGGTTATGCTAGTGATTTTTTTTAAACCAAGGCAAATGATTTCCAGAGGAGAAATTAGTATTAGGAAAAAAAGTGTGGAGGAGAAGAAATTTAACCCTATGTGTTATTTTATGTTTTCAATTTTTCCTTCTCTCCTCCTGAAGCTCCAAATATGGATAGACATAAAGGAAACCCTGCATGAGAAAGTGATTTGGGTCAGAAAGAGAAACAGAAACCTGAGGTATTTTTGGCAAAGACCTCCTGCTGAAACTAGAAACAGAAAATGTAATAAGGAAATCCTTCTCTGACACTGACCCTGTCTGATCATTCCTCCAGAAGCATTTCCTCTTGAAAAAGAGCTTTTGGGGAAAGCACTCATATCTCCTTGTCATGTATAAGGCAAAGGTAAAGGTTCCCCTCGCACATATGTGCTAGTTGTCCCTGACTCGAAGGGATGGTGCTAATCTCTGTTTCAAAGCCAAAGAGCCAGGGTTGTCCGAAGACATCTCCTTGGTCATGTGGCCGGCATGACTAAATGCCAAAGGTGCACAAAACACTGTTACCTTCCCACCAAAGGTGGTTCCTATTTTTCTATTTGCATTTTTACACACTTTCAAACTGCTAGGTTGGCAGAAGCTGGGACAAGTAACGGGAGCTCACCCCATTACGCTGTACTAGGAATTCAAACCACCGAACTGCCGATCTTTCTATATCAACAAGTTCAGCGTCTTAGCCATTGAGCCACTGCATCCCATATACAGCAAGTATGTATTGAAATACTTCCCTTGCTGGCATGATGTTCAAATATTCTATGGGTCATCTAGATTACAGACTGTTTAGAAGCTTCAGAAGGCACAACAGGGGAAACACACCTATGGGGAGAAAATTCTCTGCCTGATTCTCGTGGGTAACTTTAAGGCCCCTCCATGACACAATAGAGGCCCCTGGGGCTACAAACAAAAATGTGCTCCACTATTAGATTTCTTAAAGTACACAATAAAACAAAATATCTCTAATGTTTGAGAATCTAGCTTAAGAAGAGATCTTGAGTTTCACACAAGCTCCCTTTAGGCTTGCTCTGTGTTAGATGTTTCATTTCAGGTAGGGATTCTTCCCTTTCTCTTTAGTGCCTGCTAAAACTAAAAACACATTTTCTTTACAAGGGAAGGAGGAGAAAAATTCAAGCTATTCTGGTATAGCACAGTGAAAAAAATCCTTTTATTACGTAAAAGCTAGAGAATTGAGCCACTTTAGCACAGGCGTCAGAAGAAGGTGGTGCATAATTTACACTACCTTGGGAATTGCTCTAGGAAGCATTTTGCCCCACAGGCAATCCTGCTTTGCCATCTCCCTCCTTATTAAGGGTGTGGAGAGCTTGGTATTTGCCAAGAGTAAATTACTAACATCCCTCAGAAATGCTGGCTCAGCTACTTTGGTTCATGCTTTGCTTCAGCATGCATGGCATACGTGCTCCAAAGAGACAAAAAATGGTGAGATTATGGCCTAACTAAGATGGGAAGATTCAGAACCTCCCACAATGGAATAATGTTTGGTGAAAATGATAGGATTGATTGAAATGGCTAAATTTATTATTTTATTTTAATCACATTTATATCCCGCCCTTCTCCACGAAGGACCCAGGGCGGGTCCATTGCTGACCAGAAATCCCTTACAGACTTTTTGCATTATATATATATACATACTTTGTTCCACAACACCCTTTTAGGCCCCAATTAAGGGAGGAGACATACTGTTTCCTTTTCTGCCTTTCGGCTCATCACCAGAGACCATCTAGACAGAAAGCCATGAGTTCCGTTGTGTAATTCTTTTTTAATATGTGTGTTACGTTTTTATTGATCAGCTCAAAAATGTAACACACACACACACACACACACTCACACATGATTTATGGCATTGATGATTAGACAGGATAGATTATAGAAAGAAGACATTTCTGTTATAACCATAGAGTAAGACAAAATGTATAATTATACCTATAACTGCTGCAAGGAAGATTGGAAGCTACTTCTTTGTATCTTTCTTTCTTTCTTTTCTGTTTTCCTTTTCCTTCAACCCCCTTCCCCCTTTCTTGTACTTGTACTTTTACCTTTCTCTTTGATTTTTAAAAAAAATCTTTTTTCTTATTTATTTATATAAGTTTATTGGCTGCCCATCTTACCACTTGGTCACTCTGGGCAGAATTTGCCTTACCTTATATTAGTTTGCATTAGGTATGTAGTTTTAAATACCCACACACAGACATTACATACATACATACATACATACATACATACATACATACATACATGCATGCAGGCATGCATGCAGGCATACATACATACTGTATATATGTATGTGCACATACACATACACAATTTTTTTTTTGCATTTATAATACAGCTGTGCCAATTTATTTATTTATTGTTCACATTTTGGAATTGCCCATCACCATCAGAGAGAGACATTGCATAAGGACCCTGTCAGCCAATGAATTCGGATGGGTGAGGTCCAGGAGAAGAGGCTTCCTTGCTGTGGCTTCCTTGCTTTGGAATATCATACTCCCAAGGTGAGATCCACAACAACCCTCCTGACCTTCTGTAAGAGCCTGAGGATCTTTCTCTACTAGCGGACTAAGAAAAAAGAAACCAAACTTACCCCCCATTGTCTTCATGCTCCCTTTCTCTTCTCCCTGCTTTTAATTTTTTAATGATAAATTTTAAATACAACTATGAATATGGTTATAAGCGTTTTAGCTCTTTAATATTTCTAGTTTTAGTGTCGTAACCCATTCAGAGTTCTCTCCAGACAAGCTGGGAAGAATCTAAACCCAAAGAAAGAAAGAAAGAAAGAAAGAAAGAAAGAAAGAAAGAAAGAAAGAAAGAAAGAAAGAAAGAAAGAAAGAAAGAAAACATTGTCAGTGGCATGAATAATCATTGCCCCTAGAATAGTATCCAGATCCTAAGTAGTGTGTATTTTAAGTAAAATGCTTGACAAATGCTATTCTGTGATGTTATTAAAAGTGCCAGTCAATAAAAAAAGTAGAGCTTGCCTTGTGCTTAGATACAGTATAAGAGCATACAAAATAAAAATACTGAATAGGTTTGTAATATATCATTTTCAAAAATATAAACGCTGTGAATTACAGTGTTATGTAGAATCACACGTTTTATATCACTAGTTTTATGTACAAAGTGACACTGTTCTAATTTATATGAACTGTCTATAGTTTCTTAGTGAACTGTTGTTCCATTCCAGACATCTATACAATGTCTGAATTTCATCTCCAAATCTGATCTCTTGTAGCTGCACCTGCACTCTTTTCTCATGAGCATCTGGCTGTAAGTAATAAATCTGATCATCAAGTCTTCCTACTCAGGTTATTGGCATCGCACTTCACTGAAGTATTGCTGCAATACATCTTTGGAACAGATTTGTGCTCTGAGACTTGTTAGAATAATAGACATTTCCTGCTTTAGAGAGTCTAATGCCCGCGTGAGAGCAAAAGGCCTTGTGGTTTTGTTTTGTTTTGCTGTAGACAAATACAAATATAGAGAGATAAGCTTCATTTAATTATGTTACAGGCAACACTCTACTTACAATTACAATTGGGACTGAAACTTCCATTGTTAAATGAAGCAATCATTAAGCGAGTTGCACACAATTTTACAACCTTTTTGCCATAATTGTTAAATGAATCACCACAGTCATTAAACAAATCTGGCTTCCCCCAGTAACTTTGCTTGTCAGAAGCTTCCTGTGAAGCTTGTTGTTGCTGTTAGTTGTGACACATTGCAACCCCATGGACAATGTTCCTCCAGGCCTTCCTGTCTTCAACCACCCCCCAGTCCATTTAAGCTCACACCTACTGCTTTGATTACTCCATATAGTCACCTCATTCTATGTTGTCCCCTTCTTCTTTTGTCCCCAGTCTTTCCCAGTATTAGGCTCTTCTCCAGTAAGTCCTTCCTTCTCATTAGGTGGCCAAAGTATTTGAGTTTCATCTTCAGGATCTGGCCTTCTAAAGAGCAATCAAAGAGTGTAAGTTACTTTTATCCGTGCTGTCTTAACACCGATTGGTTGTTAATGGTTGTGCGTCAAGAATTTATCTGTATGAAAGTTATTCTATATGAAAGTTATTCTATATGAAAGTTACTCTATATGAAAGTTATTCTATATGAAAGTTACTCTATATGAAAGTTATTCTGGCACTCTGGAAAGTATCTTTTGACTTTTTCATGAGTCTACAACTAATAAGAATCTTGATTTTGTTTCTCTTACTGATGATGTTGCTAGCCTAATAGAATAACGGAAATAAAACTTCACCTTGCAGATATAAAATGTGTTTTTCTCCGTAAGAAAAGAGGTGTAAAATGATGCCAATGATCTGAGCTTTTCAAAATTCCAATGGAGAAAAGAAAGGAAACATGCTGACAGTCTAGAAAAAGTTATTGGAGTAAGTGAAAATAACATGAAGGTTCTGTCGCATTTCCCACAACTCATTATAATAGCTAAAAATGTAGTGCTTGAAAAAACATGATTAACCAAAGATGCTAAGCAGGATATATGACCTACGTTCATGCTCATTCAATGCTTAGGAAGCTCATTAGAAGCACATATGATTGACTATACTCCACTGGAATCAATGGAGTTGCAAAATGAATAGAATTAGCCCACATCTCATGATGTCTGCTTTCATAATTCCTTCAACACAGTAAGGATATCTCATCTACCTAATACCTAATACAGCATAGCTGGCTGGGGAATTCTGGGAGTTGAAGTCCAAAAGTCTTAAAGTTCCCAAGTTTGGACATCCCTGACCTAATATAATTGAGCAGAAGGGGGGGAAATGTTACTTTTATACTTTTTACTTTTATCATACAACCTGCAACAATGTGAGCTGACTGGTAGAAATTGTTCATTCTGAACGAGAATCACTTGATTGTTGAATAGATATTTCTCATATATATCATAGCAAGTGCTTGAAACTAGCAGATTTTGACTCATCTTTTTTAAAAGTTAAGGAATGTTGGCATTTGCTAATATTTTCATGAAAGGAAAGGACCAGCTTGATTCAAGACAGTCTTTAGATTTACCTAAAGATTGCCAAAATTGATACCATGTCTGGAATACACATTTGTAACATTTATTTATTTCCCCATTATATTGAATCGAGGATGATGTCCAACAACCACTGAAAATAACTATCAAAACATATACCTAAAAACTGAATCTGTAATATACCAAAAATGATGTGATCTGTATCAAACTCTCCTATTTAATTAATTCCACCTCAGGAATTCAGTCTACAGTCTGTAGGATCTTGTTTCTTTCATTAGAATTATATGCTTTCATTAGATGAAAACTGCATCATGATAAGTTGTACTGAATTGTGCACCCTTTTTGGGTGTGTATGTGTTATCACAAAGCACATCAGAAAGGTGTGGGCCTTACATCACAATGCCACAACATTGGTTCATCAGTCTGAATTGTCCTCCCCCCCCCCCCCCGCCCCGGAGAGTCTGCTGAATTGCATCATTCATCCATATAACAACATGAAGTAGAGGGTCAATGTGTTATTTTAATTTAAATAGCATGGGGTATAAGCTTCTGTTAAGGAGAAAATAATGAAGCTTTCTATAACCTCCCAGGAATGTAATTCTATCAAATGGATTGCTAAACATATTTTCAAAGTTGATTCAAGAAAGGGTCTGAGTCTGTGATATCCTCCAGTTATAGCTCTTAATTAAATATGTTTTATAGCAAATATACATGAAGAAACCAGTAGGATTGGGCAAAAATTAAATTATTTCCTGAGATCTCCAAACATATAAAGCTCTAGTCATGATGTAACGTTTGAGTAATGCCATCTTCTGGAAGGTTTCTTTTAACCACTTAGAATAGCTAGCAATATAGAGACTATATTGGTCTAAGAGCAGTCAAATGTGTAGATGTTTATTATTACCCTATTTCACTATGGATTTTTTTGTTTCTGCAACCTACCAGGCTTTGTATGATTGTGGCATTTTAGAAATTTAATAATAATAATGTGGTTCCTTTTGTCCCATACACTGCCTGTTTTTGTTATAAAAACATTCACGATAATCTTTTCTGTTTGACTGACTTGCATCAAATAAAACAATAAAATAAAAATACAAGAAATAAATAGCAGATAACAGGGAAGAAAGAAATGCAAAGAACACACACACACACACACACACACACACACACACAGCTAGCAGGTCAAAGAGAGGGGAAAGCAGCATAAAGTCCTTTAACACTGAACATATCTACACTATTAAGTACTCTGTCCCAAGCTGATGCTGCTTTAATTCTAAGCCAGTTTCAGAAAAACCCATTCAACCTGTGACACTTTGACACAGCTGGCAAGATATTCAGTCTGGATTGCAGGTTACCCTAGACTTCCCACTGAACGATATCCTTGATATTGGACAGTCCCAAATTGCCATTCCAGAAAGTCCACTACATTTCCCTTTATTTTCTGTGGGTGGGTCTTAGTGGATATACAGAGAGACATATGAAATTATAAGTTAAGTATACAAAGTAATATGTGTGTGTCTGTTAGTATTATATAAACATAAAATATATTAGTTCAAAGCCTTCTTTGAACTACACCTATTATTGTTTTTCTTTCTATTGGGCTGTTTTTAAAAAGTCCATTGTTTCATTTTTCTAATCACGTTTTTCCTGAGACTAGAAAAATTATGAAGTAGTGCATGGCAGACTTATTTTTAAAAAAAGGACAACAGGAAAACATGTCAGATAAATAAAAATAGTAGTACTTCAACAACAACAATAACAACAACAATAATTTTTACCTGTGACATCAGTCTTTGACTTGCATTAGAGGAGATTCCTTTGTCTGCAATGTGCCTAGTGAAAAAAACAAGGAAACTGGAAATATAAGAATCAGAGAAATGAAGCTGATGATCTCATGAGATTTCATTCATTAAAATAACATTTAATTTCAGTTTTCCAGTTATACCAGCTGGTATTCCAAAGAATGTTGTGATACTCTGCTGTACCACTTTACTAGTCTCTGCCTTAGTGAAGTTGAGAAGGTGATAAGATACATGATATTTCCTAAGTGATCTATTCTAATTGAGTGAAAAACATATTTTGCAGCAGACTGTTTCATAGGCTGTTGTGAAACTGCTAGAGCTTTGAACAGTCTAATATTACAATAGGGTGTCATGCATCTCCCAAATAAAGTATCCTACTTTTGGAACTAGGAGGGGTATTTAGAAGCATCCAAAATTGTCAGATACCCTTCAAAGCCATCTCTATGTATGATATATAATTGTAGGGACATGCAAAGTATTTAGATTTTGAAAGAGTTTGATTAAAAATGGCTACTTCAAATACCTTGAACATGAAACCAAATTTTATAATTTGAGACGCTTTTAAAAAGATGGTACAAAAGCACTATCCCAAACCTTAAACAAAGCTGTCAAAGGGGGTTGAATGCTTGATTTTGGATGCTGTAGTTGGATTGTTCTATGGCTTGAGATTGTACTAGTTATGTCCCTATTGCTTTGGCTTAGAGGATTTGGAATGATGCAGGTTGAGAGGAAAGAAGCTGTGAAGCCTAGGGCCAGCCAGAAGATGACAGTTCACAACAACAAGCCTGCCAGACTCTTTAATACATTTACTGCTTAAAACAAGGAAACTAAATCAAACAAGTATTATGGGTAGTGGACATCCACTATTATTATTATTTTTATTTTATTTTTCATGGACAGATTATGCACAGATATGCTTCTGGAAATGCACTACACTTCATATACAATACTCCCAATTCTTCTGAATTGTGTATAGATGATAACGAATCACCCAAGTGATGGCTTGGATTATTACACTTGGCACACATGCACTTTGCGAGCTTTTGAGATCTTGTTGATGTAGTATTAATTTTATATACCAAAGTGTAAGTTTCTTCCCTATATACCGATAGGTTGCAGTTAGTAAAAATTCAAAATAGTACAAAATTTGATGTAGTGTGATTTGCAAATTGATAATAGGCCGTGATTAATGTGAACCAAAATTCTGTTAGTGCTGGTGCATACATAGTTGAGATTAGTGCATAGTTGAGACTAGCTGCTGTTAGGATTTAAGAATTAGATACAGATACAGATTAACAGAGTAGGAAGGGACCTTGCAGGTCATCTAGTCCAACCCTCTGCCCAAGCAGGAGACCCTACATCTGCCTCTACCTAGGATTGAACTCATAACTTCCTGACTGGGAGGCAAGAGCTCCACCTAATTGTTGTTTGTGCACATGAAGAAAAGGAAGGTTTTGTCTAAGGAAAGGTGGATGGTGGATGATCTCTGGAGGGCTCGGGATAGAGGTTGTTCCTCTATCCTGGTCCTGTTAGATCTCTCAGCGGCTTTCGATACCATCGACCATGGTATCTTATTGTGCTGGCTGGAGGGGTTGGGGTTGGGGGACTCCGTTTTGTGGTGATTCTCCTCCTACCTCTCCGACCAGTCGCAATTCATGTTGGCAGGAGGGCAGAGGTCGATGTCGAGGTACCTCACATGTGGGGTGCCACAGGGGTCAGTCCTCTCGCCCCTCCTGTTTAACATTTATATGAAGCCGCTGAGTGAGATCATCCGTGGTTTGGGGGTAGAATTCCATCAGTACGCAGATGACACCCAGCTGAACATTTCTACCCCAGACCACCCCAATGATGCCATCGAAGTGATGTCCCGGTGTCTGGAGGCCGTGCGAGTCTGGATGGGGAGAAACAGGCTTCGACTCAACCCGTCCAAGACCGAGTGGCTGTGGCTTCCAGCATCATGATACAGCCAGCTGGTACCATCTCTGGCTATTGGGGGCGAATCATTGGCCCCCACAGAGAGGGCACGCAACTTGGGTGTCCTCCTGGACTCTCGGCTGTCATTAGATGATCATATGACGGCCGTGGCGAGGGGGGCTTTTTATCAGGCTCGCTTGATTCGGCAGTTGCGCCCCTTTCTGGATCGTGACGCTCTACACACGGTCACTCCCGCCTGGACTATTGCAACGCTCTCTACATGGGGCTGTAGAGATGTTCCCATGTGACACCTCTCCTGCGCGAGCTGCACTGGCTGCCTGTGGCTTTCCGGGTGCACTTCAAGGTGCTGGTAACCACCTTTAAAGCGCTCCATGGCATGGGACCTGGCTACTTGCAAGATCGCATCCTGCTACCAAATACCTCCCATCAACCAGTTCACTCCCACAGAGAGACCCTCCTCAGGGTTCTGTCGGCCAAACAACGTCGGCTGGCGACCCCCAGGGGGAGAGCCTTCTCTGTGGCAGCTCCTGCCGTCTGGAACGACCAACCCCCGACCTACGTACAATCACTGACCTATGCCTCTTCCGCCGGGCCTTGAAAATGCATTTATTCCATGCGGCCGGCCTGGTGTAGTTTTTAATCGATTTTAATTGATTTTATTTAGTAATTTTATTTGGTTTTAGAACAGGCCCCTAATTTAATTGACATTTTAATTGACATTTTAAAATATTTTATATATTCATGTCTTGGTTGTTTTTATTATGCCTGTTCACCACCCTGAGTCCCGCAAGGGAGAAGGGCAGTATACAAATTCAATAAACATTAAACATTAAACAAACATTAAAAAATAAGACCCTCATTTTATTTTATTTTATTTATATACCGCGCCTCTCTCCCCGGAGGGACTCAGGGCGGTGCACAGATTAAAACAGAATGCAAACAAACAATAAAATGGACATATAATAAATATGATTACAAAATAAAATCTAATTAAATTTGAGTACCCTGTGTTAAAAATTCCCTAAAAACATTACCCACACATTAAAACCCTCAAGATAATTTACTGCTCAGTCTACTAAAGTCTCGGGGACTAGGCTAGGCTGGCTAGTTGGAAAAGATGAGTCTTCAGACGTTGGCGGAAGAGGCGGAGGTCCGTGGTAGTCCGGAGTTCGGGGTGGAGGTCGTTCCAGAGGGCTGGGCCCACCACAGTGAAGGCCCTTCCCCTGGGGGTTGCCAACCGGCATTGCCCGGCGAACGGCACCCGGAGAAGTCCCTCCCTATGGGAGCGAATCAGCCGAAGGGATGTATGAGGCAGGATACGGTCTTGCAAATAACTAGGCCCCGTGCCATGGAGCGTTTTAAAGATTGTTATCAACCATCGGGTGAAGCACACCCGAAAGACCACAGGCAGCCAGTGCAGCTCGCGCAGGAGAGGTGTTACATGGGAATGGCGTGAGGCTCCCAAAATCCTCCGCGCGGCCGCATTCTGCACTAGCTGTAGTCTTCGGGTGCACCTCAGGGGGAGCCCCATGTAGAGAGCAGAACTGCAGAAAAATTCTGCAGAACTGCTGAAAAATTCTGCAGAACTGCAGAAAAATTCAGGAGATAGAAGTTCCTTTTGGATATAGAATGATCCTCTTTTATTGTCACACAATACTTCATTAATAAATCTATAACAATTTATATTTCATTTTTTTTCTTTGCCTATTGGCTGGAACCAATAAGAGTATTTTCCATAGAAATATCACTTCAAATAATGTAACTTTAATAATGTAACCATTTTGCAGAATTCATTAGCCAAACTAATTGAAATGCTCATCATAAGCAAAATGATAAAAATCTACAGAATAAAGTCTGTTTTTTAAACAATGTGAATACATTACTTGATTTTTGAGGAATATCAACTTGATAAACAAGGAAGACTTAAAATTATCTATAAGTGCTTCTGAGGAATAGTTAGAATAAAGGAAAATGAATTAACCTGGGCAGGGATATATTCTTCCCCAAGGATACTTTTAAGTAAGTAGCACATAATATATAACCTTATTATGCAACATATAAATCATTATATACTGTATTACCATTAATATGTTTTAAATGAATAGCAATAGCACTTAGACTTATATACTGCTTCACAGTGCTTTTACAGCCCTCTCTAAGTGGTTTTACAGAGTCAGCATATTTCTCCCAACAATCTGGGTCCTTATTTACTGACCTCAGAGGATGGAAGGCTGAGTCAAGCTTGAGCCTGCTGAGATTCGATCTGCCAAATTGCAGTCAGCAGAAGTACTGCACTCTAACCATTGAGCTAATGTTTCTATTTAATATTAAACTTTTTAAAAAGTTTCTAAATGTATCAAGTTTATGTGTTGAATTCCCATATGCCTTCAAATTCTTTTCTGAATGACCTGTAGCCATCTAAAGTAAAACTGACTGTATGGGGACACATAGGGCTACAAATGTCATCACATCTGCTTTTTCTAGCAGCAGAGAAATTATCTTGATATCTAAATCTTTGATAAAACCCATTACATCAAAGTTCCACCTGCTGTGTTTTGTCTGTGATGGTCCTTTCTGTACACAAGAGAACTATCACACGAAGCACCAAATAATAAATGTTCCAGTGTGAAAAAGCCACAAGATATGTTTTAAAAAAGGAAAATTCAAACACATTAGAGTGGGAATTATTTATAGGACTCCATAGATTGCATGCCAGAATGATCATTTTGAAGCAACTGATTATTTTGTCCATGGTACATGCTAAGGAGGGGAAGATGCAACCTGCTGAATGAAACAAAGTCACTGTGAATTTTCGCCCTGACGCCATACCTCTAATGTTATTTATATGTTTCTTTCAAGTTTATGTGCTCCACATGGCACTCGTGGTACCAGAGACTGTCATTTCCCCCCTTCAGAATAGCCTTCTCTGAATTTGCCTGCCTCATTGACTTTCCACTTCTTTTCAAATCTCATCAGAAAATGCATCTTTTCTCTCTTGCCTATAGCTCTTAATTTTCCTCTCCCTGCTATTATTTAACAGTGTTAACAGTTGTATTTTGTAGTGTGCTGTAAATAATGAAGCATAAAACCTTCCATAAAGAATGGGCCATAAGCTCTTGCATTCAACGGATGCCTGTAATTTTAAATAAGTAAACAATTACACACATATACACTTTACATTTCTCTCAGTCTTGGCTGCTGTGAATATCTAGAAGCTACCTTCAGTTTGTTTTGGGTTTTTGAGAAACTAGAACACAGCCTTAAGGCAACTTTTCCTCAGCCATATTAGCTGGGAATTCTGGGATTTGCAGTTGAAACCCAACTGGAAGATGAAGGCTGCCTTGTAGCCATGCATCGAAGCATAGTATTTCTACTTGTCTGAAACCACAGAAATTTTGAGTAGGCAAATGACAAATCATTTTCAAAGCAGTCTTACTGATCAGACTGTTGATCCAATTATTCTGAAATTATTCTATGGAACTTAAAATCACAAAACAAATATTTCCTATTCCCATTCCCTGACATTCTTCAACCAGCAATATTAAGAGGGATTGAACCTGGGATTTTCTGTATGCAAATCAACACTACAGGCAGTGCTCATTTAGCGACTGTCTTGGATAGTGGCCATTCACAATGATGATTATGGAAAAGTAATTTTGTGGCTAGTGCCCACATGTATTGCCTTTGTGGCATCTTTGCTCTCAGTCATATGTTCATTTCTGTCAGTTTAGTATGTATTGTCCTGTGCCTGACCCTTTATTCCCCCCCACTTCTCACAGAGCAGAAATTGTCCAAACAAGCTATTTTTCCCTCAACTGCTTTTCCCCACTCCACCCCAGTGAGTCTCTATGTTGGTTTGTTTTAAATATTTATGTAACTGTCCATCTTGTATCAAACTCTGGGTGGTTCCCAATCAAGCTTTCTATCACAGTGCTTTTGGGGAAAGCCAGGTCTTTAGTGCTTTTTGGAAAGCTAGGAGGGCAGACCCTGCCGAACTTCAGGGGAAAGGATGTCCCCCAGGGCAGGAACTGCCACAGAAAAGGATGTTTCCTAGTCCCCATAAGGTGGCAATGTTAAAGAGAAAGGACTAGAAGCAGGCCTACCTTATCTGGTAGGATGGATGGATGTTCTTAGGCAAAGGCATCTTGCAAATAACGTGGCCCTGTGCTGTATTGCTGTATAGAGCTTTAAAGCTTTAACCACCATCTATAATTGTACTCAGTGGAACTTAGAGGTGTTACATGCTAAATCTAGGAGCACTGCACGTGCCACCACGTTCTGGACAAGTTGTTGCTACTAGATAATCTTCAAGGGCAGCCCTATGTAGGCCACATTGCAGTAATCCAAATGAGAGATGATCAAGGCATGAGGGACCATGGACAAGGCCTCTTGGTCCAGAAAAAGGCACAACTGATGTACCAGATAAATCTGTGCAACCCACCCCCACTAGTCATGGCTGCTACCTGCTCCTTGAGCAAGAGCTATGAGTCTGGGAGGATTGCCAAATTGCACGCCAATTCAGTCTGGGATTTGTAATGCCACCCCATCCAGAGTCCAAGATAAAATATCCTATAGGCCTTGTTGAGCAAGCTTAATTTATGCCACATGGTCATTGTTGTGGGGAAAATAGGAGAAGGAAAGAGTATTAGATATGTTTGTCACCTCGAGTTAATTATAAAAATAGTAAAGATGGAATATAAACAAATAAAGACAGAGAGTCAAAACCAGTTCCTCCCCATCTGGAACTCAGTCAGTACCATGACAGCATCACCTAATGTCTGTGGAGATTTATAATTGGATCTCAACATACAATTGGATCTTATCAGTATACTGATGATACTACACCACATACTGACAGATGACTTCCACCAGTGTTTTCATGTAGATGTTAAAAAGGAAAGGCAAAAGGCTTAAACCTTGAGGCACACAACATTGCAGGACTGGAACCGCTCATGGAAGAAGGTGTAGCACCATAATACAGTGCCTCCCATTCCCAACCTCCAAAGTTGGTTCAGGAGAATATCATGGTCAATGATATTAAAAGTCACTCTCCAGATGAGTCAGAATAATTGCACCATCCCTATCAGGAGGTCTCCATAGATCCTCTGAAAGGTGTAACCTTTCAGTGCAATGCTTCAACTTGAACCTGGAAAGGATTCAGATAATCTGATTCATTACAGGGTCTTTGTAGGTGTGCACCAACCACCCTCTCGTCAACATTTCTCTAAAAAGGCAAGATTGGAGAGTGACAAAAACTGTATAATACTCTGGGGTCGAAGTCCTTCTTGAGAAGGGGGCATATCACTGCCTCCTTCAGGGCAGATGACACCACACCCTTTCGCAAAGAGGTATTAATCACTGCTTGGTCCCAACCACATGCCACACCCTGGGAGATCTTAACTAACGAAGATCCAAAATGCAGGTTATACTTATCTCTGTACTAGTGCTTATTCTTTGCTTTGCAACGTATGTTAGAAAGATCAGAGCACATCTTTAAAGCATTGAAACATCCTGTACAAGTCTTGTTCAGTTTCTTTGATGGCAATCTCCTGTGATTGAAAATATATTTGCTTCACTTCTTTGGTGACCCCATTTTCTGCACATCTGCATGCATATCCAAATGGATACTGTGAGGTTTGCAAAATTGTGGCTACTTTAACGCTTGGAGGAAGGGCCTTTGTTCAGTTAATGTGATTCCTGAATCAACTTTTCGTACAGCCATAGTGCTTTTAAAGGTTAAAGGGGTGTTTTGATAGGTAAATGTAACACTGAAGATTTTTTTTGAAGTCAGCAGAGCTGAATGGCCTGAAAGTAAGGTTTCAGTAATTTAGTCTTCTTATAGGCCAAGGGATAACGCTCTCTAGTAGCCTAATCTCCTGATTAAGAAATGATTAGGTGAAAGGTTGCCCCTCAGGCAGAATACCTTCTGATTGCACAGAGCGCATACCACTCTCATGGCTGAGGGCTATGCCTACAGACACAGCATGACTTAAGGCCTTATGCGTCTTTTCTTTGTGCACAGCTCAAGGAAAGATTTTGATGTCAACTGAAAAATACCATTTATTACGGATCTGCCAGTAGTAGCTAGACCTGCTGTGCAGCCTGAACCTCTGCATGTTTACTGTCATGTAATCCCAGTTTCCTTAATTGGGTTATTCCCAATTTTATTTTGGAGCTTTCTGAATGTTACATTTGCAATCTGAGACCGAAAATATAACACTAAAGATTCTTCCATGCATGGGAAGGACTATGTTTTATTTAAAATGTTATTGCTGAAATTCAAAAGATAATGTTCAGAGGCGCTATGTGGCAACACACAAATCCTTTCAGTTTTTCTTAGGTTCCAAATTATTTCTTATTTCTCATGTTAGATCTTTAATTCCTCCTCCATTTGTTCAGCCTTTACTCCCTCTTTTTTTTTTTTAAAGAGACTGTTAGATCTTCAGTAACAAAAGCAGATACAGTCTTGCATTCACTTTCTGATTCTCTCCCCTGTAAGTTCAGCCTGATTTATTCCATTGTTGTAGCAGTACACAGAAAACAGAATTGTATTTTGTGTTCTTTTATCTCAGTGTCAGAAGAAGAAGAAAAAGTAACACATGAAACAAAAATTAATTTTCCTATTAGAGAAGGCATATAGTACAGTGTTTAGATAGAGCAAACTGACCTTGTTCAAGGACTAAAGAAGAATTGCAACTTTTGGTTGAAACGTGTGTTGGAGTCGGGTGGTTAAGAGAAAGAGAAAGAGAGAGAGAGAGAGAGAGAGAGAGAGAGAGAGAGAGAGAGAGAGAGAGAGAGAATATATTAAATGAGCTCTTTCTCCTCCTGCTGGTCAGAGAGTTGAATTGTTCTTAATCACCTTCAAAAAGTATTTCCTTTGTTTTGAAAATCGGATGCTATTCTTGGTTCGGTATCAGTTCAGATATTTGTTTGCTTGCTTATATGGGGTAATATATTTGGTAGCATTTTAAAATTTCATTGGAACTCTTATTGAATAAGTTGAAGAATTTATCCTTTGTTTTTAAAATGAGTTAGTTGTAAGGTTTTTACCTGATTATTGCAGATATTATTAGCACAAAATAATATCTGCAATAATCAGGTAAAAACCTTACAACTAACTCATTTTAAAAACAAAGGATAAATTCTTCAACTTATTCAATATCAATTTTTTATTTGCTTTCTGAAACCACAACTAATTTGAATACAACAGAATAATAAAAAAGGCCCCAAAATTCCACTGCATTTTAAGGTTTCTGTTTGAAGCAAAGGAGAAATGCATGTGGGACCTGAGTGGGATAATTTAATGACACATTTCTCTAATCAGCCACCTTGCAAGATATGTTTCTAAACTACGGAAACATTTCTAAATGGAATATTATTAAGTACAATCAACAGAACCCTTATGCATTGTTGATAAAGCACAACACATATAGTACTACTAAGGAAAAGTTTATACAACTGCATATATTTGTTAATCAACCCAATCAATATTTGTTAATTAATCAATTATTGTGTTTGTATTTCTATAGAACAATTGTCTACTGTGGCTTATTTGCAAGGCAAATGGAATCCTTATAAATTAAGCTATCATATTGAGCACATTTTTTTGGGAAGGGCCCCTCTGAATACATATGCAGCCATTTCTGTTTTGCGCTACGATAGTTTTATACACAGCATGAACTGAACAGATGTAATCAGCCGTAGAAACAGAGAATATATATTTTGCGTTTGCTGAACAGCACTTTTTCCGAATTGTAGCTTAACAAAGCAGCATTCACACTGTGATTTCTACCATCCATTCCCAACCAGACAGTCATATGGATTAATGACAAGGAGAATCCACCGGCCATCTTCCATTGTCCCTTGAGCCATCTTCACACCTATTCTCCAAGAAATCAATATCTAATTTCCCTGGAGTATTTCAAAGGTCACAGAAATATTTATTGATGTTACTGATATCTTTACTCTGATCTTACCTGAGTTATTCTAGGGTTAAGCGTAGAACTGGATGTTGCAGATCATAATAACAGCAGGATTTAAATAAACAAAGCAAATAGTAAAAATATAATTGTTTTGCTAGTTGGCTTAAGTCTAGGGAAAGACCAATGATCTAAAATAAAGGAATATTGATATTGATTAATCTTGGATAAGGTCACATGGTAGGCAACCTGACCCATACAACATAATTATAAACTATAAAAATTATCTTAATCTAAAGAAATACTACATGAGCAAATGGCATACTAAAATAGTCGCACAGTTAAGCATTACTTCTCACTAAGGACTGGGGTTCCTTCTGAATGCTCTGTATTTCAAAAAATTATTTTCTATTAGTGCAATTGGAATGAGAAAGCAAATAATTTTTTCCTCTGGGGAGAATAATGGATAATTAGGAGTATAATAGATTCCACATTTTCCACATGTGATCCTGCTATTGTTTTAACATAAACAACCCTTCTTTTAGAAATTAGTGTCACTGATGTTCAGATAATTTGATGAGGGCTTGCATTAAGAACTCAGAAAAAGTGTTCTTATAGTGCCAAAATAAGAACAGAGGTATGAAAATAAAATTTAAGTTTGACACTTTGAAAAATCATTAGAAACAAGAAGTTTATGTATTAAATTCCATTGTTATATTCTATATCTTCAGTAGATTCATAATTTATATACCTCCCTAATTATATTTTATGATTATATTTCTTGAACTTGTGGCCCTTGCAATTAATTCTATTTACTCATAAGAAAAAACTATCTAGTTGATTTAAGTGGCAGCCATGCTTAAATTGTTTTATTGTTAACAAAAAATTACACTGGAGACCATAATACAGGGATGTCCAAACTTGGGAACTTTAAGACTTGTGGACTTCAACTCCCAGAATTCCCCAGCCAGCATAGCTGGTTGGGGAATTCTGGGAGTTGAAGTCCACAAGTCTTAAAGTTCCCAAGTTTGGACATCCCTGCCATAATATATCTTGGTCCTAAATCAAACATACTAAAATTAGAAGTGAAAAGAACGTTCTTAAATTTAACTCTTTGGATACATGTGCATAATAGTTTCCATTTTAGTGGGGATAAAATATTGAACTTATAATTTAACAGTATAGAATATAGAATAACAGAGTTGGAAGGGACCTTGGAGGTATTCTAGTCCAACTCCCTGCCTAGGCAGGAAACCCTATGCCACTTCAGACAAATGGTTATCCAACCTCTTCTTAAAAACTTCCAGTGTTGGAGCATTCAAACTTCTGGAGGCAAGTTGTTCCACTGATTACCGTAATTGTTCTAACTGTCAGGAAATTCCTTCTCAGTTCTAAGTTGCTTCTCTCCTTGATTAGTTTCCACCCAGTGCTTTTTGTTCTACTCTCAAGTGCTTTGGAGAATAGTTTGACTCCCTCTTCTTTGTGGCAACTCCTGAGATATAGGAATGCAATGTATGTAATGGTAAGGAACAGTGTTCTTATAAATGAACTTCTTTGAGCCAAACTTTGAATATACAATCAACTGAATTTAAAACGTGAGCACTTCTTAAAATGGAAATATTTATCTTACTCTTATCTATAAACATTGTGACATCTCTTATGTGCATAATATATGATTTATGTCGTAGGCATAAAGAATATTTATTTCTTTATCAGGGCGAAATATTTTGTAGTCTGCTTTTTCAGATTAACTCAAAATTTTATGGCAACATAAATATAATCTTTTTCACCAGTTTTCTTCAGTAGCCATTCCAGAAAGCACCAGAAAAAAGCCACTCATCTTCAAAGAACCTGACTTGCCAATTTTCCTTGTAAATATCATTAAAATTTGTGAAATAATAAGGGATAGCTAAGATGCTGTATTAATTTTAAGTGAATGAATAACAGTTGTTAACAGAGAGTTTTAAAACTTTAATTTTGTTTTGTTTTGGTGTTATTCTTGCTATTAACTACTTTGTCACCAATATAACATATATAAGACAGGTCAATAGTTTCCAAACAGATTTAAATAGTTTAAAAATTTGGGGAAGGCCTGTTCCTCAAGGGGTGGGAACTAATGTTGTAGTAATGTGTTAATCAAGATTCAACTAGAGGGGATAATATATGTATATGTGCAGTTTTTGATGCACCTGTCAACTTCAAAACGACTTCAGACGAAGCCATATTTACTTTTGCGTAGTTTCTTAGTTGCCACTTTTGGGGGAAGGGGGGGAGTTAGAAAGGACTGGAATGTGGTGGCTGAGTCCATTAGACAAAACATCAACAAGACACAGCGTGTGAACCATGGCCATAACAACATACATCTTCTGAGACTGAGGGGGAGCTACTACTGGATTGATTGGTTAACATTAGAGGTGGTATTCAGCAGGTTCTGACCAATTCTGGAGAACTGGTAGCGGAAATTTTGAGTAGTTCGGAGAACCGGTAAATACCACCTCTGACTGGCCTTGCCCCATCTATTCTCTGCCTCCTGAGTCCCAGCTGATTGAGATGCAATGGGGATTTTACAGTAACCTTTCCCTGGAGTGGGGTGGGAATGGAGATTTTGTAGTATCCTTCCCCTGCCACACCCACTAAGCCACGCCCACCAAGCCAGACCATGCCCACCTAGCCATGCCCACAGAACTGGTAGTAAAATTTCTGAATCCCACCACTGGTTAACATGACCCAAGACACCGCGGGGAGGGGGAGTTTCTATTATTTTTATTACTCTGAAGCATGGGAATTACTCAGAGCTAGCTTCACCTTGATACGTTCTGATACAATGTACTCAAAAAAGGTCTTTTTTTATTTTTATTTTTAAATTTTAAAATAAATTTTATTTACAAACATGTAAAATACACTCACACAAAACTTAGACATTCACTACATTTACACCATACAATACGAACAGGAACTTCCTGCTCCTTCTAATAGCAATTGTTAATTGAAGCCGCTCATCTTATATTGTTTCCCCTTCTGTTATATTTCATTTGGTTTTCACCATTCTAAACCCTCTTATTTTACTCATAACTATTGTTTTTAAATTTTGCCGTATTCCTTCATTGGTACTTGTTTCTTTCCTCCATCTACCTATACCATTTATCCCATGTCTGGTAGAATTCTGATTCTTCTTTTCCCTGGATTTCTTTAGTTAATTTGTCCATTTCAGCACAATCCATAACCCAGAAAAGGTCTTTAGATTTTAGATTTTATTTGATTTTTATACCGCGCCTATCTCCCCGGAGGGACTCAGAGCGATGCACAGGAAGTTAAAATGAAAAATACAGACACATAGATAAATACGACCATATAAATAAATACGACTACAAGCAATAAAAACTGATTAAATTTGAAGTGACCTGTGCTAAAAATACACTAAGAAGTTACCAAAAAATTAAAATCATTTAAAATAATTTAAAACACAGTTTGTAGAAATGGTCTCGGGGGCTAGGCTAGGCCGGCTAGGTGAAAGAAATGGGTCTTTAAATGGAGCTTCTGAGTCTTATTCAATGTTCGTTGCTCGGAACCATTACAGCACCTTTTTAATGTTTAGTTGTTTTGTGTTTTTTGTGGGGTTTCTTTTTCTTCTTTTTTAAAACTTTTTGGGGAGAATTTGTATTTTACTTTGTCTTGAAGAAAATAAAATGTGTTTTAAAAAATGTGAAATAATGCATTTGTACTAACTGTACTAGTTAGGAAAACTAGTACTAGCTGCAAATCGTTAGAGCTAGTGTCTGTCCTACCGAGGATACACTAGCATCAAAATACTCAATTCTGTTCTCCTTAGGATTGATTTTAGCATTCATTTTAATTGTGGACATGGTCCAAGGTAATATTAAGAGTATGCACACATCTCCATGCAGAGTGTTGTTATTATATTGGAAATAACATTTCTATTGAAACCTCTAAAATAATTATTTTAGAAGATACAGTTCTATATCATAATGCAAAAAAAAATATGTTTAAATTCTTTTAAATTATCAGTGTTATAGCTTGCAAGTACTTCCTGAGTCTCTTCTGCTATTTATACCTGGTGCATAGCAACACACCCACACCCACGCCCAACAGAAAGAGTTACAATGATTGTCATTGTTAGCTGGGTTTCATTCAGGATACTTTAATTTGTCTACAAAACACATAAATACTTTATGGATTATGCTGCTCAAGAAACATACTATTAACAAATATTTCCAGATTTTTAGATCTGTTGAGAGTTTTTTTGAAGAAATCCCTACTTGTAGAGAATCACTGGTAAAAAATAATTACTTCCAAACAAAAATGGCAGAGAAGAGCTAGTTTTGTCCCCTGGCCTCACTCTCATCTTTTACACTTTTGAGATTCTTTAGTAAAGCTCCTAATTTTTTGATTCTTTTGTGATTTTAAAAAAAATATTTGTTTTATTTTATTCTCTGCTACGGTAGATGGTACAGAAATATTTCAAAATAATGGAATGAAAGAAGTTTGGCTAATCTCTCCTTTCTAATTAATAAAGAAGTAGGGCTTGCAATGCAAGAAGCTCAGACTGAAATCCATCCACAGTCATAAGATTTATTGGTTGTGGGCCAAAGACTTCTTATAATGGCTGTGAGGATAAATTAAGATAGAGAAACCAAATACAAGTCATGCAGAAATTATTCATAATAAATTGGTGTCTGCTGATATTTTAGGATGGGTTTTCCTTTCATAATCTGCACAAGAGAGATTTTCTATCTGATGCTGGCAGTTTTGACCACTGCTGAGGAAACACGGCTGTTTGTCATGTTCTAATGACTTTCAGATGTTCTTATCTTACTTACTTTCACCTTCTTATAGGCACACAGAGAAAAATCAGACTCTGCTCATCCCACTATTCTGAGATGAACGGAGAGCTCTGCCTTTCATATATTTTTCAAGCAAAACTTGTGCCAACCTGAGCTTTTTTCTAAGCTACACATGTGTGGAAATCAAGCTAGGCCTTCACATGTACCACTCTGTTGTTTAAATGTTCACTGAGCTTCTTCACAGGAGAGCAACAAACAATCTTTTCGTTTCACATTAGTGACAAATCCATTGAAATAAGCTGCCAGAAAGCCCCCATTTTCTGCCAGCTCGCAAAGCCTTGTTTCCAGTAATTGCAAAAGCCATTAGTAAAGGGAGGGGAGAAAGAGGGAGGGTAGCAAGACACAAAGGGGAATATATCCTGTACATAGCCTGCAGCTCTTTCCCTCCCACACATATGATTCACTGTTGTTCCTGGCCTCACATGGGAAAAAGATGTCCTACTGAAAATATACCTTACGGGCAGCTCTGCCTCAGAGACCACATCTATGCATATTGATAGCATGCACTTTGTAATGCCTAGAGTTCTTTTTAATGAGCCAGGATGAAATGTACCAACAGTTTTCCTCTTCCCCTTCCTTGCAGATGACTTTTTTGTGTGTTTCCTGGTGGTCCCCTGTCCCTAGTGAGCAAGATAAAAGATAGCAAGGATAATAATTCTGCAGTGTCAGGCCACAATGAAATACCCCCCATGTTAAGAGATGAGATGCACCCAGTTAATCATGGGGATGTTTGTTTACTTTGAGCACAGCTTTCCTGGTCTAACCACTGACTTATGGGAAGCACTGCAGAGCACAATATTTAGATGGGGCCCCAAAATCAAGTCGGGTGACTGCAACAGGATCGAACATAAAAATCCCAGCAGAGTTTGATCACATTGCTGTGGCTACCAGCTTGTCTTTTTTGGATCATATCCTATGGATGTCTGTCATTATTCTAAATTACTAGATGCTGGTGCAATCATTTATCCTAACTGTGATGTGTTTGCTTTGATGAAGTGCTAGCACCAATTGACAGGCTAGGTCAGTGATGGCGAACCTTTTTGGCACCGAGTGCCCAAACTGGAATGCGTGTGTGTGCATGCGTGCGCCAGAGCCCCAGAACCTCAAAGATCAGATGCCACATGGTCCTCTGGTTTCCAGCACACACATGCACACTGGCCATCTGGTGTTCATGTGTACCAGAGCACTGGAAACCTGAAGACCAGGTGGCTGGAGTGTGCATGCCCACCAACCAGCTAGTCTTTGAGCTTCCAGGGCTCTGGCACACATGCACGTTCCAGTTTGGGCACTCGATGCAGAAGAGCAGCTGGTGATGATGTGTGTGCCCACAAAGAGGGCTCTGTGTGCCACCTCTGGTACACATACTATAGGTTCACTATCACGGGGTTAGGTCATGTAACAGAGCAGGACCGGGAATGTTGGGCTTTAAAAAAAAGTTTACAAAGGCAACATTGGATATCTCTCGTAATTGTCAGGGTAGATTTACCCCCAGATATAGTGTTGTATTAAATCTCAGTAATCTCCAGTATAGGGTCACTAAAGCCATTGGGATTTCAAGAGGATCTTCATTTTTCTGATCATATCCACTTAAGATAAGAACATCTATCATAGAAATCAAACTTAGGCATGGAATATATTCAAATGTTGCTTTTTTCTTTTCCAGAAGATCATTCAAGGAGAACGAGCATTTTTATTTATTTATTTATTTATCAAATTTATATCGCGCCTCTATCTCTGGATTGGACTCAGGGCGGTGCACAGGAAAGGAATAAAATGTAAAAAACAATAAATACAGGATATTAAAATTAAATTAAATTAAATTGCACCTGTGATAAAATTGCCAATTAAAACCCATTTCTAAAATAAGATTAAAATTTAGAGCTATGCCAGGCTGGCCTCGTGAAAGAGATATGTTTTTAGAGCCCGGCGGAAGAGGCGCAGCTCTGTGATCGTGCGAAGGTCAGGTGGTAGGCCATTCCAGAGGGCAGGAGCTGCCACAGAGAAGGCTCTCGCTCTGGGGGCCGCCAGCCGGCATTGTCTGGCAGACGGCACCCTGATGAGGCCCACCCTGTGAGAGCGGACAGGTCTAAGGGAGGTACGTGGGAGGTATTTGACATTTGACATTTGACATAAATAACAAAATATGAACTACATTATTTCATTCCTTAATAAATGCAGTGTTTATCTTTTTTTTGTGGCTCCAGGCAGTTTTTATTCTGTGTACATTCTTTTTATGACCTATGTACACTTATGTTATGTTATTAATGATAACACAGTTCTTCAGACTATTTCATAAAAGTATTTATGCAAGCATAAATGATAACATAATGGTTCATTTATATCCCTGCGAATTGCAACCCTCATTTTCATTTAGCTTTCTAATGAATTAAACTGAAAAACTTTTAGTTGCAAATTCTTGCCCAAAACAAACATTAGAGATCAAAGCTATAAACTGTGTATAAGAAGTGATAAAACAAATTCAAAAACCTTTGACATCTTCATTGCTGGTGTCTCAAAACTCCGAGAACAAGGCACTGGTGAAGGAACCTTATAACAGACAAAATAAATGTATTGAGGGATTAGACTAATAGAGAATGGATCACCCACACTTGCACAAGTGTGCAGTGATTTAGAGAATAATACAATTCCAGATGCACAACAGCTGAGACAGCAATACATTGATTTAAGGCGTGAAATCTTCTAATCTTTGCTACTGGTTGGGAACCAGGAGTGTGTGGATATGCGCATGTGCACTCACTTTGCTCATGTGCGGTGCTTCTGCACATGCGCACAGCATCCGTGATGATGTCTGAGCAAAGCCTTCTGCCGCTGCCACTACTTACGCACAGTCACTCAAGCACTCGTCACCTCTCGACTTGACTACTGTAATGCTCTCTACATGGGGCTCCCCTTGAGGTGCACCCGAAAGCTGCAGCTAGTCCAGAACGCAGCCGCGCGGGTGATTACGGGAGCGCCTAGACACTCCCACATAACACCTATCCTGCGCGAGCTGCACTGGCTCCCTGTGGTCTTTCGGGTGCGCTTCAAGGTTTTAACGACCATCTTTAAAGCGCTCCATGGCTCGGGGCCTAGTTATATGCGAGACCGCCTCCTGCCCCATACATCCCTCAGACCGATACGCTCCCACAGAGGGGGCCTCCTCAGGGTGCCGTCGGCTGGACAATGCCGACTGGCGACACCCGGGGGAAGAGCCTTCTCTGTGGCGGGCCCTGCCCTTTGGAACGACCTACCCCCTGAACTCCGCACCATCTCTGACCTCCGCCTCTTCCGCAAGTGTCTGAAGACACACCTATTCCATCTAGCCGGCCTAGCATAACCCCCATTACTGACTCTTAGATAGTTTTAAATTTGGGTTTTTTAAATTCGGTTTTTAGCGCAGGGTCTATTATAATAAGTTTTTTAAAATTTTATATGTTTTATATGTGTTTTAACATCCCTGTGCGCCGCCCTGGGTCCGTTTGGAGAAGGGCGGGGTATAAATTTAATAAAATAAAATAAAAAAATAAATACTGGTTCACCCAAAATGGGCGAACCAGCAGAATACCACTTCTGATTGACGATTGTCTGGAGCTGATTTCATATTGACAAAATACATACAGTGGAAATGTCTAAGGTAGAAAAAAGGAGCAGTAATGAAGAGTTGTGGGAATGAAGAGAAAGTCAGAGTAACCATAAAATGTCTTCTCAGTTCTGAGAGAATCCCAGCCTTCATTGACTTTATTTTAGGGAAATTGGTGCCACTTGTTTATTAGTCTAAATTAGGGTAATTGGAACAAGGAGCTGAATATGTGAAATTTGGGGGTTGCAGAGGTGTTTTCTTTAAAAAAGAAAAAAACTAAGATTCAGAGTTAAGATGAATGCAACCTAACTTGACTGTTAACCATAAAGTGACTCTAGTTTAGCATATTAAATGACTGTCACACACATCACATATGAAACTTAATTTGGGTCTCGGTTTTATCTTCCTAACCTCTTCTTTTGTTAACATAAGGAGTTAGAATTAGACATCTACATAGTGATCAGAATATTAAAAAAAAAAATTAAACCATGCTATAGCAAAGTAATTTCAATGTCTTTTGTACATGTCAGTTCTCTATTAACCAAATTTACTTTGTTCATGAATGTTACCAGAGGTGGGTTCCTACCGGTTCGGCTAGGTTTGACCAAACAGGGTATGGCGGCCTGAGTCGCTGGAACCGGCAGCAACCCAGGCCTACCACGCCCCCAAACAGGTTCCTCAGTCGCTGTCACCGCCATCTTGTTTTTGAGTTCTGAACATGCACAGAACAATTTTAATTGAATTGCACATGTGGATGCAGCACAGATCCAGTGTGTATGCGGACGCAAAGCAAGTGCATGAGCAAACTGGCAGTAAAGCCAGCCAGAACCCACCCCTGGATGTTACATAATTTCCAGGATTGAATGGCCATTTATGATTGTCTGGGGACATCAGAAAGAAGAAACAGGGTTAGAAGTAAAGGGAAAACAAAAGAAAAACTGTCAATAAATGGTACATGTTTCAATGTTTCCTTATAGGAGAGTCTATGTGGGCTGAGAGACGAAGATATGAAGAAGCGGAGAGCACCACCCCTACCAGTAATTCCATCCTTTTCTGTTGGGAAACCTGAGAGAGAAGAAAAAATGCCAAGTGCGATTCCTCAAAGTTCATTGCAACAAGAAATAAAAAAGAAAAAGAGATGTGCTCCTCTTCCACCAACTCCTAAAATGCCAAACAGATTTGAAGAAATGGATAATAAAAGACAAAGTACAATTGATCCTTTTCAACTGTCATTTGTCAGCCATTTTATTTCAACTGTCATTTGTCGGCCTTTTTATTTGCCTGGAGAGATTCCTGTTGTGGCTGTCACTGCTGTCTATATTCCACCTGGTACAGGTGTTGGCACGGCGCTCAAACCAATTTCATTGTAATTTTATTACAATATTATTACAATGACAATAAAGAGTATTATTGTTGTTATTATTGTTATTGTTATTGTTGTTGTTATTATTATTATTATTATTATTATTATTATTATTATTATTATTATTATTATTATTATTATTATTATTATTATTATTATTATTATTATTATTATATATTTCTTCAGTTTACTTTACACAATTGATTCCTTGAAGGGATTTTTTTTTTAAAAGACCAATTTACAGATAGGCCTTTACCACCTCTGGGGCCAAGACTTCAATCTCTGCCCCCCTGCTGGCAGCCTTTAGCAATTACGATACAGAAGGACCAGCAGGCAAAAAAGTGAATTAAAATTCTTTCTACCCCAAGCAACTTGTCTGCATCCAAGCTGAAAGGCATCTAACAAAGAAGAAGAAAAAAAATCAGTGAGTGAATCAATTATTTCTAACACTGATCCTGTGATTACCATGGAATTTATCTCATTACAAATAGAACCATTTTTTCCTCTAACCAGCAATGCTAAAGCATCAAAATTAATATTGAAGGATGAGTTAAGTCAGGGGTCTCCAACCTTTGCAACTTTAAGTCTGAAGAACTTCAGCTTCCAGAAGCTGGCTGGAGAAGTCTGGAAGCTGAAGTCCTTCAGACTTAAAGTTGCAAAGGTTGGAGACCCCTGAGTTAAATAACTTTCAGGAATGAAGGCGAATATACATATTCCACAGGTGTGGTATTCATTTACTTTCCCTACAGGTTCGCAAATGTGAGCACGCACACTTGCGCTTGCTTCACTCGCATGCACCCCATCCACGCATGCACTCAGTCTTCCACGCATGCGCTTTGATCATGTGCTTGGCTTGTACACATGCGCACGGCTTGAAAACATGCCTAAATAGGAAGGCATTGAGCTGGGCTGAATGGTTGGGAGCTTGCCCACCCGTGATTTCCACTACCAGTTTGTGTGAACCAGTCCGAACTGGCTGAATACCACCTCTGGTATCCTGGGATGATGTTGCTTATCCTTGAAACAAACTCATAGTTACTATGATAACATCAAGGCTCATGTAAAACCATACAGCTAAAAGATTGCATACCTCAACACCAAATCTGACTATTTCCATCAGCTGATGCAATTATTCATTTATGTGCCGACTTGTAAGATTAGCCAATACTTGCCTTATAATCAGCAAACTCACTATTAGAACTACAAAACAAATAGTAATTAATTTTCCAAATGGCAATTCTAGATAAAGCTAGATACAAAAATGCAAAAGTGAGGAAATTATACATTTTATGGCACTGATTATTGGCCAATTATCTTTTGATACCGTAAGTAGATAGTTCTAAGAAAACAACAACAGACCAGAAAATTAAACTTGAATGTGATATTTCTAAAATAAAATATCTGGTCTTTATTAATTAAAGACTTTAAAAAAACAAAACAAAACCATACTCCATATATTAATTATATGAAGGCCGGTCAGTTATTCTCCAGCCAAGAAAGATACAAGCCTTGAGCAACCTCTGAAGTTTGCTTGGTAACTGAAAAATAAATGATCTGTTAGTGACTTCAACACATACTTGCATACCAATAGAGAAAACATAGGTGAGCAGGAGTTATAGGGGAATGGTATGCCAAAGATAAAATGCATACACAAATAAATTCTAGTAACAAATACCAGGAATCCTCTTGTGGAATAGTCTCATGCAGTGGTGGGTTTCAAATTTTTTAGAACCTACTCTGTAGGTGTGGCCTATTTTGTGGGCGTGGCTTGGCAGTCATGTGACAGGGTGGTGTCACAATGTGGTGAAACTCATTTAACAACGCTCTTGCTTAGCAATCAAAATTTTGGACTCAATTGTGATGATAAATTCTCTTTCTTTCTTTCTTTCTTTCTTTCTTTCTTTCTTTCTTTCTTTCTTTCTTTCCTTTCTTCCTTCCTTCCTTTCCTTTCCATTGGGTCACTGGCAGCGGCGGGCCAGATTTACTTCCAGGTACGCCGGTGGAACCCCCTCTCACCGGTTCTCTAAATTTCACCAACTGGCTCTCGCGAATAGGGGCGAGCCTGCAGAAACCCACCACTGGTCTCATGGCTTTAGGCTGTTATCATGTATCCTGAGATGGCAAGTTACTCTGGAAACAAATCTATGCTTGGCATAGATTTGTATAGCACAAATCTTGTATAGCACAAATCTTGTATAGCACAAATCTTGTTATCTTATGACAAAGTGATCAAAAGTACGAATAGGAAGCTAAATGGAAGATGGTAGGTTTTTACAATTTTATTCTAGAATTTAAGATTTCAGCTGTGTTCCCTAGACCTTTGTTGAAAATTGTAATATTTTTAACTGTTAACATTTAAAATCATTTAAAAGGCAACATGACACTATTTGCTTACATTTCTTAGAAAATGTGTAATAAAATCTTTTCCTGAAGATCTATGAGCAAACTTAAATAAGAGAAGCAACTCCCTTATGAACTGGTGACTAGTTAAAAAGGAACAAACCAGAAAGCAGAATGTAGTTCAATCTTGCTCTATATTCCCTGAGGAATTAGAACTGTGTTTTAAAATTTTGGATAAAAGACCCAAAGGCAAAAGTGAACAATCACTTACTAGTTTTTCTTATTACATCACATTTAAGTAGTTGAGCAAGTGAATAGTGAAAAGTCCATAAAAGGGGGAAAAAATCCCAACCTGATGGAAGCTCTACTAGCAGATTGATCAGGAAGAACAGCTTGCAATGGGGGACAGCTCCATAAATGTATTTACTTAGTATATAACTGTTATTAAAAGGGCAAATATAAGCTGGAATTAGCAGGAAAAAAATCCCAAAAATCAAATTGCAATTATTATAGCCTTGTATAAAAACATAGTACAGCAATATGCAAAATTCTGTGTATGATTTTAGTCACTGCATTTTGAGAAAAAGTGCTATCCAGCTGGAGAAGATGATTGGGAGAGCAAACAAAATGTTCAAAGGACTGAGACTGCTGCCCAGTGAGCAAAGATTCCAATTTAGAGGGACTTCAACTTAAAAAAAATGCACATGGGGACATGATACAAATAGAATTCTGGTTGCTGTGGAGAAATTGATCATAAGCATAAGGTGTTTGAAGCAGCGGTTCCCAAATTTTGCAGCTTGAGAGCATGGCTGGGAGGGAGAGGGGAACCAGAGCATGCAAATGGCGGGTTGGTGCACACTTGTACAGCTCTACTTGTATGAGCTAGAGTACCATGTGGCCTGATTCTAAACAGGCTACATCCTAGTAGTGGACCACAGCCCAGGTGTTAGGGAGCCCTGGTTTAAAGTATATATAAAGTAGGCTGAGTATTATTTCCAGCAGGAAGCTGTTCCTCAACATAAAACCCGCCATGGAGAAGCAACACACGTGAGCCTACTTTCTACAGGTAAGCCCTAAGTATAAAAATGGGAAATCTCTAGTAGGTTCACCTGGAATAAATTGATTAGTTGGTGTTGCGGTCCTTGACTTACGACCGGCCACAGGTCTTCCGCCCAGCTACAGACAGCCAACAGCAGCAGTCGCGTCTCAGCCAATCAGATGCGACTGCTGTTGCTGTCTGTCTGTAGCTGGGTGGAAGACCTACAGCCAGTCGTAAGTCGAGGACCGGTCGTAAGTCGAGGACGGGCCGAAGACCTGCAGCCGGTCTGGAACTTAGCAGTTGGGTTGAATCCAGATGCAGAGGATGGTCCAGCACAGGAAAAGATCATGTGAAGTGTTAATACCACTTTGTAATGCCTTGGTAAGGCCACACTTGGAATACTGCATTCAGTTTTGGTCACCATGATGTAGAAAAGATGTGGAGACTCTAGAAAGAGTGCAGAGAAGAGCAACAAAGATGATGAGGGAACTGGAGGCTAAAACATATGAAGAATGGTTGCAGGAACTGGATATGTCTAGTTTAATGAAAAGAAGGACTAGGGGAGACGTGATAGCAGTGTTGCAATATCTCAGGGGTTGCCACAAAGAAGAGGGAGTCAAACTATTCTCCAAAGCACCTGAGGGCAGAACAAGAAGCAATGGGTGAAAACTAATCAAGGAGAGAAGCAACCTAGAACTGAGGAGAAATTTTCTGACAGTTAGGACAATTAATCAGTGGAACAGCTTGTCTCCAGAAGTTGTGAATGCCGCAACACTGCAAGTCTTCAAGAAGATGTTGGATAGCCATTTGTCTGAAATTGTATAGGGTTTCCTGCCTAGGCAGGGAGTTGGACTAGATGACCTCCAAGGTCCCTTCCAACTCTGCTATTGTATAAGTAAGCAAACAGGTGTAAAGTGCTTGTATCTTCTTTTGAGAGGTTTTCCAATCTAGCCCCATTCAAAATGCATAACATTAACCCAAGCAAGTGGTGAAGACCCAAAGTCTTTTCAAATCATCCGTAAATGCTGTGTAAACTATTAAAAGTAATCACGTTAGTGGTTACAGTGCAAGTATGATTTCAACTGAGTGAAGCTATGCCAGAGATAAAACGTTTGTTTTGTAACTGAAGTTACAAATTTTGTGTAGGAGGGCCAGAGCGTTCAATTAACTTTCCCCAAATTATTTTTTCTTACTGACTGCATGGATTCTTACACAGTTATTTTTTCAGACTATTATGGCATCTCTGTTACATCTTCTCATGAACCTTTTCAGCCCTGTTGTTTAGTATATTTTTGTGGCTGTAAAATGGCGTTTTTCTCAATGCTTGCAGCATTGTGAAATGAAACTTTCTCTTACATTAAAAAAAAAATTGAACTGTCCTGAAATTTTAAAGTTCCATATCCATTCAGAGGGACAATACTTGCTAGCAGATATCCTGGGCCAAATTAACGATGATGCTAAGCAAGGTATGAAATAGTAGAGCCTTCAGCAAGTTTGGGACCTTGATGTACTAGCACAATTTTCTGAAGAAAACTGAGTGGGAAGCAGCTTCATCAGTTTCCTCTATGGGTCTCTATAGTTTATTTTGGTTTTTTTCCATTCTTCCATCAACCACAAGGCAAACACAGCCTGTGCCTCACGTCATAGGTGACTTCAAAATACATTGGTTTATCACATTGGTTCATGTACCAGTTTAATGGCCCTGCCTCGGCTGTGCCCAGTTTCAAATGATGTATAATGTGCACTCTGATTGTATGCTTTTTGTATCAAAACAAGAGAAAGAATTATAAATACCATGGCTTGGGTAGCCTTGCGTTGAATATATATATAGACATATAAAATATGAGTGAAGTAATCCAGTTTAGAATCAAACATTAAGTCAAATGCAATTGTAAATCTTAAGAAAACAATAAAAACTGGATGTTATTAAACATGTTTTTATTTGCAAGTAGTAAGGTTTTTTTTGTTTTGTTTCAGATTATGTCACTTTTGAAACCTTCCTATTTCCAATAAAATATATAGCTGCCCTCAAATCACTTGGATCAGCAAAGACCAACAGTGTGAAGAGGAAAACCTGAAGCTACATGACATCAAGTGAACCTGAGAGAATGTAAACATTAAGAAAAAGTGCCCTTTAATCTTTTAATTATGTGAAAGCATAACAGCTCAGGAACTAGATACAGTACTTATGAAGAAGCACCCACCTTTAGGAGTTTATCTTCCAATAGCACACTGAAAGGAATGATATTGATTATTGTTATTGGTTATTGTAGAATCATATTTGGGAATCTGTCTCTTGACATAAAGTCTACCACTTTTCTTTTACTAAATAATGCCTCTGCTTTGGAATTCCAGTTGGCATTTGCTGAATCACTTTGCACTAAAGCAAAGAGAACATCATCCTTACTTTTAAGCATATATTTCATATCTATCAAATTTTCTGTAACATATTTTTATTAAAATTTCAAGATTGATAAAAATACTTTGTTCGGATTGTTTTCCTTATGCATAAATAGATTTTATTTTTATCAAATTCTGCTCCCAGTAATATAATACTGAAGAAGTGACAAATATCATAGTATACAAATAATTCTACTGATGTCCTTTTAATTTTTCAGTCACTGGTCATCTCATTGGTTATCTTGCTATGAAAGGCAGGTATAAATCGACATAGCAGTAACAAACGATAATAGTTGAAAATGATATAAATATGTCCATATGGAATTGAAATGGTTCTCAACATGGGGCCCAGCTGATTTTACCTATCAATCAAGAATGAAGTATAATGATTGCTACCCTTAATTTCAGCACTAACGTCTGCATTTCACAGTAGCAAACCTCAATTACCTGGAGGAATGTGAAAGACACCAAATCAATGACACAATGCAAATCACTGGAAATATGTATGGGACATCTGACCAAGAAATAAGATCCACTGATATGAAAACCAAACTACCTGTTAGATTTCAGGTTTTAAATTTAATTATATGATTCTTCTCTTAGACCAGGGGTGTCAAACTTTCAGCCTGCGGGCCAGATGCATCATGCACTGGCCATGCCCACCCCTGCTTTTGCAAAGGGGAAAAAAGTCACGATGCATCATGTGACGATGACCTGATGAAGCAAGTTTGACATCCCTGTCTTAGACAGAAGCTGTGAAATAGATAGCAATGAAAAAGCCAAATGATTGCTTAATAAAACATCACAAAAGTGTAAAAGAAGTGTTGCATGAACAAAGCATTTCTTTTTGAATGATTAAAACAGCCACTTAAATAGGGGTGAGTGCAGGGGGTCTTGGGGGTGAGTGTATTTGTGTAAAAAAAAAAACCATGATGCATGCAGTCAATGTCCTGCATCTTTTTTTTTTTTTTGCATTCATTGATGTAAATATGTAAAAAATAGGCTGATATTTGATTACAGGGTTGTGGCTGCCATTCTTGATTTGTTTTTTAATCTGATTGCAAATGTCCCAGAAAGCATGCATTCCAACAGGTGTGCCTTTAGCCAAGGAGTCTTCCAAGGATCTGACAATTCTTTTAAAGATGTTAATAGTTTTAAGGATTCTAGAAGGAGACCTTGCCTCATGCTAACCCTTTGTAAGATACTTTAAATTCTTCTTTCTATTGAATTTTCTGGATTCCCATTCTTTTCTTCTCAAAAATTCTATTAGCCTGCTAAAGAGAATGAGATTGAGGAAGCACACGTCAGTTTTCCCTGAAAAGATATAATGCTATTTTAATCAAAATATTTTTTTATTCAGGAAAACTTTAGTTTGTGTTTGTGTACGAGAGAGATTTAAGCAGTATTTTGTGAATTTTAAGAAAAATCAGGAGATTAAACACTACATTTTCCATAACATATCTGTTATGGAACCCATCTATCTTTTGCATGGTGGTCTTGAAGCAGAAGGAGAACATATTGCAAAGGGATTTAAATGAATAAATATTTTACACTTCTGATATTTCTCTGCAAAAGCAACAATATGAATCACTAGAAAACTAGATAACAGATACGACATGGTTTCTGCTTCTTAAATGAGCAAAAATGTAACTGGCAACCCTCAATTAAATTAATTAGTTGGTGCATTTCATTATTTCTCTCAATGTATTTTTCCATCTTCTATTACTTGCAATTAAATTATCCTTTCAAGAAAAATTAACATTTCATTTCAGTGGATTATTATGGCTACGTGTCATAAACCAGGTGATATCTTTCAGCAAGATAATTACTCATTCTCCAAAGAGGTTGGAGGAAATCGTAGTCATCTTGGGACCATGAGCTCATCTCCAAGTCAGTCTTTCTAATTAGCAACGCAAACAACTTGTCATCCTTCTGGCTTCCCATGAGGCTCACTTTTAATGGAGTACAAGAAACACTCAGCAAACACACACAAACTGAAGTGTGCACAATTACTATTAATTCATTTACTTAGAAATGCCCATTCTATTGATTACAACTGATCTTCCTGCCTGAAGTTTGTTTAGGATTACAAAAAAGTCACTTTAATCCTTTCCCCTCAGATAAAGGCAGTTTAATTTAAAATGCTGCATGGAAAATGTAGCCCTTTTCATATAGGAAAAAGCATTTTGCAATCCTCAATAGATTGTCATACTGTAGAAATACTGTAGAAATTGATATCATAGCAAGTTGAGGTGATTTCTGTTGGCTACTGAAATTGAGGGTTTCTCAGACAGCTTAATTCAGTAAACAATTCTTCTCTATTTTGCCCAAGCCACAAGTCTTGATTGGGCAAAATAAAATAGTATGGCTATTACTACTGACACTGAAACAAGGTTCAATATTAACATCTGACTAATTTACATAGAAGTGGGTATAGATACTGCTCAGCTGCAATTTCCAGTAATACTAGTTCCCTGAGCTAGCAAATAATGAGAATTAGAGGTGGTATTCAATCAGTTCTCTCTGGTTTAGGTGATGGCTGTTGAAGGCTCCACCCACCTGTCCCCAATGTAATATGTGAGTACTATGCATGCGTAGAAGATGGTGCGCAGGGAAGGTAAGTGAATCCCACCACTGGTGAGAATCCTGGGAGTTTTCACTGAACATCATATAGCAGGACATACCTAGACCCAATACTTAGACCAGTGATGACGAACCTAGACCAGTGATCGCATGCCACAGGTGGCACATGAAGCCATTCAGCAGGGCACGCAAGGCATTGCCCTGTCAGCTGGCCACCGTGCATGTACGCCCTTGCCAGCTGATTCAGCCCTTTTTAAAGCCATTTTTCGTCCTCCTCAGGCTTTACAGGAGCCTGGGGAGGGCGAAAACAGCCTTCCGGAGGCTTTAGGGAAGTTCCTGAAGCCTCCGGAGGGCCTCCATTGCATTATGGGTGTGGCACGCATTGCATTATGGGTGTGGCATAACAGCCTTCCAGAGGCTTTAGGGAAGTTCCTGAAGCCTCCGGAGGGCCTCCATTGCATTATGGGTGTGGCACGCATTGCATTATGGGTGTGGCATAACAGCCTTCCAGAGGCTTTAGGGAAGTTCCTGAAGCCTCTGGAGGGCCTCCATTGCATTATGGGTGTGGCACGCCAGTGCATGACCCCCCTGCGCTCCCCCCTCTTATGGCACATGAGCCTAAAAAGGTTCGCCATTACTGACCTAGACTAAATAATTTAGTGACTTATAAAAATAGTTTAGAGCTGTTTTTAGAGACTTAGCAATAACACAGGAAGTGTAGAGGGCAAGGAAGTTGATTGTGATAGATATGCAGAAGTGTTTCTTAGGCAAAAGGGCTAAAGCATTTTAAAAGAACGGCCAGATAACATTTGGAAGGTACACAGAGGGACATCTCCCTAGTTTAATTGAATTACATGTAGTCCTCAACTTATGACCTGGAATTTTGGTTGTAAGTCAGATCCAGTCTGTAGTTTTAGTCAGTTGCCATCTGCCAGATGCCTCTGGAGCATTGGACAAGTGCTAGGTTTATTAATCTCACTGGAGGGCTTTTGAACCTTTCAGCCTGACTTATCTCATAGGTTATGTTCCCATTACTTCCTGAATCACCAATTAGCCCATCAGATTTTGCCTTAGGGTGTTGCTTGACATCACTGTGGTTAATTAATGGTTCTGCAGATTCAGATTTGCTTAATAAAAAAAAAACAGAACATAAATTATTATCATGTCAGGTGGTCTTCCATTCTAAACTTGTGAATTTGATATTTTCCACTTAAGTAGGAAGCTTCATAATTGTGTCTATGAAATTTTGCTCTGTTACTTTCTGCTCATTTCTGTAACTTTCCACGATTGCTTTCTGTTTTGTTTCTATATTTTAGATAACTGGGTTATCTATTCAGTTTTATGGCACTTAATATTTGATGCGTTCCTTCAACCATAGGGTTGCAAGGGATCTTGAAACATATCCTACTCTTTCCCCAAGGCAGCAATCCCCATAAGATCCCTCCAGTGATCAAGTACCCATGATTCCAAAGATAGGCGGTTCTATGCTTAATAGCTCTCATAAGTACTCCTTATTTTGAGTTTGGATTTTCCTTTCCAGAGCTTTTGCTTACTGAATCTTATTCTACTCTCCACACCTTATAGCCCACAGCTTCTTTTCAATGACAGTCCTTCAAGTATTGGAAAAATGTTATCATGTACCCTTCATCTTCTCTTCTTTAAGCTAAACAGGTTCACTTCCCTTAATAGTCTTCAACTATCTTCTCTGCATTTCCCCCCATTCCTTGTAGTTTGATAAGGAATCATTCCGATTATGATCTGTATCCACTTGTGGCCATCCTGTCCATCCACATGACTAGCTTGCTAATCAGATTTGTCTTGCTAAACCCAAACACGCATTATTCATAGAAATTTTAATAATAATTTTAATAATAGCATGTCCAGGCTGTAGCTTGAATTTTGGGAAAATAGATTTCCCAGTTTTTAAAACAGGCACAATGACAGGAAACATCTGATCTCACTCCTGAAGAAGTTGCAAGTGGATAAATGTGTTCTTGCATAAGGAATAATCTACAGCAGCCTTAGTAATAGCAGGGCTTTTCTCCTTTCATATAAGCAGAGGTTTGTCTCTGGCATCATTTCCATGGGTAGCTTGAGGACTTAGTGACTTGGAGGGACATTTGTAGATGGGCTCTTTGACCTCTACCTTCTCCTGTGGACAGATCTCCCCTGTTTCTCTTTTAGGCATTTTTAACTAGAAAAGGTTGTAGGCCACAGAGTCACAGACTCCAATTTTATTCTTCAGGCTACAAAAGCTTGTCACTTTACCTCTGGCAGGGCATGCCAGTCAGTAAACTTGAACTGCTCTGGACAGCTGTGAAGAGTGAAAAATAAGTGCTTTTGAAAACATTTGTCCTTGGATTGTGTGCCTTCTGTTTGCAGTGCAGCTGGTTCACATTAGCTCTGAGAAGATGTCACACAGCTGTTTCTCTGAAGCATCACTAAGAGGCAAATGGCCCTAGCATCTCCCTGATCTCTGTAACTTGTTAATTTTTCGTCTCTACTCTGTCATATTTCATTTCAACACATTAAGTGTTTGTTTTAAAGTATTGTCTTTGGGCATGTACTCAAAAGTTTACAGGAACTATGTATGTTTTAAAATCTTACCATTTTGCATTGCTCCTAAACATAGGAGAAGGGGAAGTAAATGACAATACTTCAATGGTTGGGCCTTCACAAACACTTCAAGTTATATACTTGCATCAGAGATTACGGCTAACATATGGAGATATTTCCATAATGAAATAACCATGTGTATATACCATTTCAAATCATCATGGATACTACTGCCTCTAATTAAACAGAAGAATCAGTCCCCTGAGCGGAATAGGTGACACCATCTAAATTAATGACTTATAGACAAAATTAATTTACCCTTCTTGATCTATATGAAAGATGTATTTCATTATCAATTGCACAACTGTTCTGTTAAAATTCAAGAGCCTTCACAGAAACTTTCTGCTGCCCTCAAATTGTGAGGTTGCACTGGGCAAAAACATTGCAAAAATGTGCAAAAAGGATGAATCTTGCATCCTGAAAACACAATGCTGTCCTTCTCACTCATAATCTGGGATCAAATAAACAGTGACATATCAATATATATGAAATTCAAGAATAACCTGTTGGCTCAGTTTAGTAACACATCTTGCTCTGTCTTTCCACCGGATTACCATATGGGATTCATGTGAAATGGTACATTGACCAGACATGCTATCTCTGGCTTCAGAGCTACATGTCTCTTTATTTGCTCTATTGCAGTATATTTTCAGCAGTCCTGTGCAAACTTTATTGTATTGTAGTCAGAATAACGCAATGTGAAAAATCAGTCTTTCATTTTTGGAAGTTTTCTTCTGAAAAATGCATCATTCACAGTGCTACAGCATGTCATCAGTACTACTGCTACAGAGCTTCCTTTAGTGTTGTGAGTTGATGTAACACACAGGCTGTTGTTCTTGTTTTTTGCTACACAGTCACATGGGAGAGTTTCCTCAGGCTATCTTCTTTGGAGATTTAACTGAGGGAAGTGCAATCGGATCCAGGAGAATTTCATCATGTTTTCCTTTGAAAGTAATTTTCTTTTTCTTTCTCTGTATCTTTTCCCACAACAACGTCCTCAATTAAAACCAAATTAGAATGGTTGAAGACACGCATAGCAGAAGACTAGTTCCAACTGTGGAACATATGGATAATTTAAGAACCTAATGAGGCCAATAAGAATAGTTCTACTCATTTCTTGTATTTCATGTGTGTGTGAATACACACAAATACATATACATAAGCACACTATACTATTCATATACTATATATGAATGATACCCTAAAACATTTAAACATTGGTCCTAAAGTTCAGAATATTACATTTCATGAGTGTGGCTATATGCTGAAATCTTCAGACTCCAAATATTGTTACTGTTTCTTAGTTTGAAGTAATTCAATTTGCCTTGTCCAATATTCTTAAGCAAACCTTAGGACTTGGGTGAAATAGCATTTGCAATATTGGGATGTTATACCTGCAAAAGCTTCAGAATTGTTTAAAAAGGTGAGCGAATACCCTGGTGATTCAGGACTTTTATTTAGATCTGAATTCAAACCATAGTCCTAGGATTTTTCTCTATCTAAAAACTGAACAGGTTAGACCCAGCTCAGTTTTGTGGAATCAACCAAGGCTTTCATTGTGCTACATAGTGGTTGGGTTACAGCATGGGTGTCAAACTTGCCACATCATGTTGCCATCACGTGACGTTTCAGGAAATTTTACCAACATGTTTCACGACATTCATGGAACTGAGGTGGACGTGGCCTGCATGTGATGCATCTGGCCTGCACTCTGCCAGTTTGACACCCTTGGGTTACAGAAGTGTTGTAAGAAGTACTAAAACTCTTTATTACAATCTTTCTGTAATGTGAAAATGCTAAGTACCTGTGTCTATAATTTGAATAAAGTGAATAATTTCTGAGATAAAGATTTACATTCTGTAATAATTTCCAGAATATTGCTTAGATTGGTTCTTTTGTAGTAATTAGGCATGTGGTTACTTATTGCTATTGTCTGAAGTTCAATTAACTTCAGATAGTATAGTTGAACTCATAAAAAGTTATATGAAAAGCAGCTAATTTCTACTTCATCTACACTTGTGATGATCAAACCTGATTGTCTGTCAGATTAGTTATTTCTTGTCAGTACAAAGAGATCTGCTGTTACACATCTCCAAGATCACAAGACTGGAATTTATGTAATCCTGGACAGAGCAGAATAGACTTATGATCTGAATTAACAAGTTTTTTTTAAAAAAACAACACAAAACAAATGAACCTTGAGTAAGTTTGACTTCACTAGATTAAAGGATGTAATATCATATAAGAAATTTTAGAACACACAGAATAACTTGGGTTCACTGCAGCATAAATAGAAAAGGGTCTATATGTATAAAGCAAAAATAGATAAATTTTAGAATCTTAACAAACTCATGTTACTCTAACACATATAACATGGGAGAGTTAGAGGCATAAAAATCCCACAGATTTCTCTTGGGCTCACAGATTTGGTTCATGTAGGCAAACTTAACTAATGGTGACTTAACTAACTTTAAATCATCTGAATTTGTGTGAATAGCTTATTAAGATAAATAAGAGATCAATCAAATGAATGATGATAATGTCTTTAATCGTAAACATTATCAAATAATGTTTTAGTGCTTACATCCACGCTAAAAAGAAAAACAGAAAAATAATGCAAACAATACATCTGTTGATGGCACAGTAAACTGTATAAAACTTACTGATTGCTACCAATAGGCCCCTTGTCCATTACTATCCCAGCCAATGACCTGATGGGTTACTGAAGATTATACATGGATATTAACAGCTTCACTTTAAATATAGACCAAGGGTCCCAAACCCTCAGGTTGTGGCCCACTCCTGGGCCTTGAGCTGTTTGGAACTGGGCCATGGAAGTAATGGGTGAGCATGAGCGCATGCACCCCCACTTGAACAAGTGTGAGCACATATACTTCATTTGTGTGAGTGGGGGGGGTATGCATGTCTGCTGCTCGCATAGAACCATTTCCTCTAGTGACCTCCCACCCCGCCCCAGGCCGCAAACCCAGGAAGGTTGGGGAGCTGTGATATAGACCATGTTAAGAAAGTAATATTTCTGTAATTATTATTTCTGCTCAACTTCTCCTGACTTGTTAAACATTAATCTAAACCTAAATTTCATAACTTCTGATATGATTAACTAATATGAATATCTTCTTGAATTGAATTTAAATTTGAATTCTTTCTTGAAAAAGTTATAAGTAGAAGGATGATTGTCAGAAATAAAATCATAATCTGGTAGAGGTGGTTTTCTTGCAGGCATTTCATTACCAAACTAGGTAACATCATCACTATTGGTCCTAGCATAGTAGCTCTGTGTAGTATCTAGTAACTCTATATACAAGTTATCAGATGTTAATAAAAGAGCCAATTTGTAACTGGGATTGCCTTTTAAAAAAATAATAATTCTACAACTAACTTGAATTTAGTCATTTTTTCTAAAACCTAACCCCAATGCACTGACATATCTTTGAAATAAATTATAGCATGAGTTTCTTTATGATCACTAATTTACTTATGACTTAGCCCTAAGTATTTGTGAAAAAACCCTCTATAATTAACCTACCTCAGATACATAATCAACCATTCCTCTCTTTAGGGTTGTTCTTTATTATACAGATGCCCTAGTCCAGGGGTGTCAAACTCAAGGCTGGAGCTGGCCCGCGGGGTACTTAGCTCTAGCCCATGGGGATGCCTTGGAAACTGGCCCACAATGCTTCTGCCAGTGAAAATGAAGCTTGGGTGGGCTGTGTGTGGCCCTCTGAAGCTCTGTTTTTTTCTGGCAGAGAGGCTGTGGCAGCCAAAAATGGAGCTCAGGAGCCTGTTTTTGCTGGCAGAACACTCAGGCCACCATAGGCACCCTTGACACAAGTGATGTTGAGCTGGCCATGCCCACCCTGCCTCTTGAGGTCAAAGACAAGCCTGATGTGACCTCAATGAAATTGAATTTGACACCACTGCCTTAGTCTTTAGACATTTGTTCTGTTCTATTCTGTGATTATGTCTTGTATCTTTGTATAAAACAATATTTTCCTCCATCCTTTCTAGCATATTACTTAGTATCTCTTGGACTAGATATGTTAGTGTAGGGGTGGAACATTTTCATTGCAGCTATCCAACTTATCCATGATCTAGACTGCTTGTTAAGGTCATTATTCATTTACTTAATCAACAGAGAATAGTTAATAGATGATAGTCTTATTGATCACCTTGATAAGCTTTACCCCTAAATATTTATTTATTTTATTTTATTGGATTTCTAGACTACCCCCTCTTCCCGAGGGGACTCGGGGCGGTGTACAGGTAAAATTAAAAACTACTAAAAACATGACAATACATACAAAGTTAAAATCAAATTAAATAATCCTGTACAAATTTATAAAGTTAAAACCATACCCATAAAACCGAATAAAATAATTTAAATTACAGACTGGGGCGAGAAGCATAAGTTAGGCCAAGCCGGCTTGATGGAACAGGTGAGTTTTAAGTTTCTGGCGGAAGGAGCGGAGGTTCGTGGTAGTTCTGATATCAGGGGGTAGGTCATTCCAAAGAGTCGGGCCCATATCAGAGAAGGTCCTTCCCCTGGGCGTCGCCCGCTGGTATTGCCTAGTGGACGGCACCCGGAGAAGTCCCTCTCTGTGGGAGCGAAATGAGATATATAATTACCCTGTTAATTGTCAATGACACAAGGGTCTATAATTACCTCATTATTCTATTTCAGAACTTTGGTAGATGAAAATAATACCTGTGGTTTGTAAATTTATACATAACAATGAAAACATGAGTTATGTGTAGTGCCATCTTCAGAAATTTAAACATTTGGATTTTCAAAGGAGAACATATTAACAAGTTTTTATATCACCTATATTTGATTGTTTTCTAAGACTTCTTTTAGAAATACAAACAAGAAGGATGATAATAGGCAACCCTATTTATTGTAGTACCTTGATTTGTACCGTATCTCTTGCTACTAACCATTAACATCAATTGTGACATAATTCTGATTATATAATCAATGCAACACAGGGATAAAATTCTCTTCCATATATGGAATGGCAGCTAATTTATTTAGATATTCCCATTCCACCATGTCAAAGGCTTTAGCAGCATCAAGTGACATCAAAGCAGAGATTTTATAAACTGTTTGATGTACGTTTCTTAATTTTCTTGTAAGAATGCTACTAAATCCTGGTATTGTGATTAATTGATACACTAGGTCCATAAAAGACAATCCACACTGTCTGATTTCAGAGATACATTCAGAATTTTTTCTCAATGTTTGGAGAAGTATTACTGATTAAAGTATTATTACATAACATAAACATATATGAGATTAAGATTTTCATGAAATGCTTCTACAGTTCCCAAATTCTTCTTCTAGGTATTTGTTATTATTAAAGTCCTTTATCACTTATTGCCTGATTAATAAAGGAAGGGTTCTAATTTTTCTTTGAAAAACAACTTTTGTATCTCTATCCTACCCAAATTAAGTGATAAATTTTATGGAAGGATAAAGTTGCCATTTTTGTATTCTTATTCATAAATTTCCCTTTGTCATTTAAAAACACTTTTTGTAGTTCATTTTACAAGTTATACAAATGGTAGCAACTAGCTAACATTAGCTGAATTCATGTATAAGTTGACTAATATGTCAACTACAATATTAACAGTGTGTGTCTTTGAAAAGGAAATGACATACTTCTGAAAGAATGCTAATAAACTGATTCCTTACCAAAATGAAAATAAAGTGCTGCACATAATTGTATAACATGGTTTTATTTAATGTTATACGTTGAATGTATGGCAAGAATTGATTCAAAACATTGAATATTTTATTTCCAACATATTATATTTTAGGATACAACCGAACACAAAAAAGAAAATAATCTATTGTGCTGGTAATAGTATATCTGACTTACATGGATTATTTCAAAGGCAACAAATATATGATTTAACAATACATTTGTTTTAATTATAGTAATAGGCATATATTCAATCCTTTTATATTCATCTGATCTCAAATTATGAATTCTAGAAGGAATAAATGTTTTAAAAATAGATTTTCAATAAGAATCGGACATGAAATTGGTCTACTATGTAACATTCGCTTTATTTATTGCAGCTTTTTATGCTTGCTTTGATGTTTATTCCCTTTGAGGCATATGTCAAAGCAGAATGCTACATTCTCTCCTATGACCCCAGTCCACATCTTTCAAACACTAGCAAAGCATTATTCTAGTTTCAGATGGAGCATCTTTCAAAATGGGACATCTTTCAAATGATAAAGAAATTGATATGCTGCATCATCATCATCATCTGGTCATTTACATATATATATATATAAAAAACTCAAGCCAGCATATCTACAGGTAGTCCTCAACTTACAAACGTTTGTTTAGTGATCGTTTGAATTTATAATGGTACCGAAAAAAGTGACTTATGTCCATTTTTCATACTTACAACCTTTGCAGCATCCCTATGGTCACATGATCAAAATTCAGATGTTTGGCAATTGACTCATATTTATGACCATTGCAGTATCTTAGGGTCATGTAATCACCTTTTGCAACCTTCTGATAAACAAAGTGACTGGGGAGTCAGATTCACTTAACAACCATGTTATTATTCTAATACAGCAGTGATTCACTTAACTGTGGCAAGAAGAATTACCTGTACTCGTCCTGCCTTCGCTTTTTTCTACAACAGCAACCCTGTGAGGTGGGTTGGGATGAGAAATGGAGTGGCTGGAATAATAATAATAATAATAATAATAATAATTTTAATACTTATAAACCGCTCCCTCTCCCCATAGGGACTCGGGGCGGTGCACAGGTAGAATAAAAACAATAACAAATATACAAACAGTTCTAAAACCAAATTAAACTTAACCTGTGCTAAAATTCCCATAAAACTATCTATGCTAAAAGCTACCCAATAAAAACCCCAAGACAGGGAGACTATCCCAGGCCGGCCAGACAGAAAAAGTGAGTTTTTAATTTAAGACGGAAGGAGCGGAGGTCCGTGGTCGTCCTAATATCGGGGGGAAGGTCATTCCAGAGGGCCGGGCCCGCCACAGAGAGAGCCCTTCCCCTGGGTGTCGCCCGCTGACAAAGTCTAGTGGACGGCACCCGGAGAAGTCCCTCTCTGTGGGAGCGAATCGGCCGTGAGGATGTATGAGGCAGGATCCGATCCCGCAGATAGCTAGGTCCCGAGCCATGGAGCGCTTTAAAGATGATAATTAACACGCCAGGAAACAAGCCAGCTGGCTTGTTTCCTAGTTTCTGGGCCAGCACTTAGCCCCTTTACCAAACTGGTTTTTCTTTTATAGATTACAGACTAAATAAAAATTCTGGTATTTGCCAGATAACAAGCTTAAATTTGGAAAGCACTGAAAGTTGTGTATATACAGTATAGATATCACCAAATAAATTCTGCTAATTACACTTCTAAACTCAGTTACTCAAATTATTTTAGTTTGGTAAGCAATGCTACATATGCCATGCATCAGGCTAACTGGACTTAGGAACTAATTTGAAATGCAGCTCTACTAATGAAGACATATACAAAAGGATACCTTCATAGAGCCCCAAGCGTTTCCTATAAAAGCTTTGTGGTGGTTTTTCTTAGGAGTTTGACTAAATGGAATATACTGGATTTGCCATGAATCTGTTTAAAAATTGCCAATGTTTAATATTTTGATAGGTACAGTATATTCCCTTCACAGGTGCTTTATTGGCTGCCGCATATTGGTAAGCTTGAGCAAACTTTACTTAGACATAGAGGCAAAAGTGGAAGAATTACCATCTCTGTAACATTTCCATTTTTTCCTTGCTGATATCCTTCTATCTCTCTCCCCACCATCTCCTTTTTTTTGCAAGACATTAGACTCCAGGGAATATATACATAGGTAGCTATTATCCTAATTATCTGGTCAGAGATCTCCATATTTCATTCAGTTTGCAATGAAGGCACAGGTGACACAATTTTTGCCCAGGGGCTAAATGTTACACACCCAAGATTTATAGGGTTCAATTTCAATATCTCCTTTCCTTAATGTTCCCAAATTATATCAACCTAGCATCAGCATGGTAAATTTCCTTCCTCTGGCATTAATAGGATTGCATTAAAAATGTTTCTAGAATGTAGTTGTTGGTCCAGTACTTTCCCCTTCCTCAGAATTCTTTGCCACACAAAAAGTTTTTGAATAACAGACAAAGCAAGGAGAATTAGAAAGTTGTGATAAAACATTAAAAAATACATGTTTAAAGAAAAAAATATCAACTCAAATATATAGTTGTGTATGAAAAGTGAACATTTAATGTTTAATAAAATAAGTATTACTTATGCAAAATAATTCAGAAGTATCACATGCAACTATATTACGTTGCAATATTTCAAGGTCAATAAATTCATCTTTTTCATATCAATAAAAGGCGGTGTGACTTTTCCCATTTTTATGGGTTTGAAAGACATTGAGACATTGGTATTCATTATGTTTTAAACATCATTTTTTCTCAAGTTTTTATAAGCTTTGAAATGACAAAGGTTTGATCAAGAGTATTTCATATATATTACCTATTTTTAATTTTATTTATGCAACAATATATGATCTTGAATCAATAACTTTAATGTACCTCAATTGATCTAATATTTTTCCTCATCAGAAGAAAAAGGTCTATCCATATATTAGTTAGCAAAACTGCCTCATCAATGAAAATTATACATTAAACTTTGTAAAAACTTAGGAAATTTGATTTTGGGATGAAGATTAATTGGTAGAAAAGTAGACAATCTATATTTGCTCATTTAGAGGCTAAATTATGTGTTTATTTACATACACATTTATCTGGATTTTTATTTGCAAGAAGTATTTTCAAGACACAAAATGTATTGAAGCATCAATTTACTGATATTTTTATTGTTCTTTTTTCAGAAGTCCTGAAAATCTTACTTTTAATTGACTCAATTAAGTATTTCATACCAGGTAGATGGATTTCCCTCCATAGGAAGGGGGGGAAAACCTTATACTGAACATTGTATACTTTTTACAGCATATAAATATCCATTATTAGTAAGATAGCCCTAACCATCATTTCTTTTAAGAATGTGTGTTGCCAGAGTGGGACTATATATTTATCCCTTTTCACTAATCAGCCATTAATGGAGACTGATGAGTTCTGAACAAAAGAATGATATCTCTACTAAAATTATAATACTGGCTACAGTTAACAAATGTAAATATTACTACATTTCAACCAAAATCACTTGAAGCATATAAACACATGCAACCAATTCACTATATGCTATCACATGACGTTCCATGCTCTAGTTCAGTGTTTGTTGACCTTAGCAACCTTAAGACCTGACAGCTGAAATCCATATGTTTTAAAGTTCCCAAGGCTGACAAATACTATTCCAGCTGATTGATGCAGGGTATGTTGGCAATATCAGAAAAGCTAGGATGCTGTTTATGACATATAGTTCAAGCCCCACCATTTTTGTATGAATCATGCATGCAACTCCAGAGGAAGGGACACAGTATTGATGTTTCTGGCCATCTCCAAATTGATGTATGGAGACCACTTAATGGGGAGACCACTTAATGGGGAGGATTGTCAAACTTGCATTGTCACATTGTCGTCATGTGATGTATCACAACTTTTTTCCGCTTAGCTAAACTGGGGATGGGGGTGGCCAGCATATGATGCATCTGGCCTGCGGGCCATGAATTTGATCCTACTGACATAGGCCTTTGCTAATGATGTCTTTCCAAAATACACGTGGTAGGGGTGAGCGGCTTAAGCCATAAACACCAGTGACTGTCTAAAGCAGGGATGTCCAAACTTGGGAACTTTAAGACTTGTGGACTTCAACTCCCAGAATTCCCCAGCCAGCTATGCTGGCTGGGGAATTCTGGGAGTTGAAGTCCACAAGTCTTAAAGTTCCCAAGTTTGGACATCCCTGGTCTAAAGTAACACTCTGTATGCTTTTCTGAATAATTTTTTCTTCCCATGTATGCTTTAAAACAGGCAATTAGAAGTAGCTCTTTGTTAGTCACAGAATATTTGAATGCAAAACATCAGTTACCAAAAAATATTCCAGTAGTATTTTAAACAATTAATAAACAAACCTCTTTATTATAATTACTTTTTTTTAAAAAAATCACAGTGTATGCAAAATGGATGAGATTAAACATTTCATGTATATAAAATTGGCACAGTAATGCTTCATTTGTTTGAATAAGTGCACTGAAAACAGATCAGCTTCCACCTTTTTCTGATCCCTACACATTTTATCAGTTATGTGATGCGCAGCAATACATTGTGAGATCTTTTGCATGGGAGGGACAATGAATTGGTGTACATTTTTAGCATTATTTAGGATGTAAAATAATTGTGGTTGCAAGATTATTAATGTTGGTGGAGAGAAGAACAGGAAATAAGTAATGTTTTATAGGTTGGGAAGGAAGCATCAACAAATGCTGATAGGGTTTTTTCATGTCCCACTGAATTTGTCATAGACTTTACAGTGAAATTACTAATAAAAATTGACAACAGTCAATTAAGTGTCAGAAGAACAATCTAATAGTTTCTTGTTTCTATGGGCAAATTAAGACAAATTTTCTCTTTCCATCTCATGACTGATTGCATTAAAATCAACGTATCTTTCAAAATTCATTCAGATTCTCCTTAAATACATCAACAAGAATATTTGTGAATTGAATATAATTTATAATGTCCCCTTAGTTTACAACATTGCTATCATTTTACAGCATGGGTCTGATGAAACAATGAGGGTAAAGCAGGGGTCTGCAAAGTTGGCTCTTTTAAGACTGGTGGACTTCAACTCCCAGAAGCATAGCTGGCTGTGGAATTCTGGGAGTTGAAGTCCACCAGTCTTAAAAGAGCCAACTTTGCAGACCCCTGGGGTAGAGCAATGTGTCATTAAAAAAATGGAGAAATTAATACATTTTTCTTATGAAAATTGGTGTTTGATGGAGATTGGAATGAGGAGATCCCCCCCCCCTCATTTAGATAGAACTTCTGAGAAAAATATTTAAAGCACTCAAGGTAAATTACCAAATGCCATTTTAATTCAATGAACAATTTAGAGTTAGTGTAGGCAGGAGACAGAAAAAAATGGTAACTCTAAAGAATATGCTTATTATTCAGAAAGACATATTTTTTCAGTAATAGATAAATGTTGAATTTCAAAGAACCTACCTACTAAGATTCCTATAGTAGGGACCCTGCCAAAACCTGTTCTGCTCATAATTTCATGAATTAGGTTTGTAAAGAGAAAGCTACTATTTTTAGATGGAGATTAAATGAAATACAATTATAAAAAGAATAATGAATTATAAAATGAATTTAACATAATTTTTGAACATAATTTAACTGTGGGCATGGATTTAAGAATGGTGTGGGATGCAAGTAAAGTTTTTATGAGAGGATAGTATACAATATAATACTGGACTTAAAAAGAAGAACCAAGGAAAATATAAGCTATCTTGATGAGATAAAACAAGAACAATTAAATTTCCAAGAAAGATAAATATTTCTCATCAAATTAAAATTTTACAACAGCTGTTGATGTTAACAATAAAACAAATGGATATAAAATGAATTATGCAAAGCAAAAAAATTGGATTTACAAATAAATTGGGGAAACATTTACCATATACATTAAGAAATGAAAAAGAAAAAAATATGGAAATTTCAAAAGGGGGACACTGTATTAATGGTTAATATGGGAACACAAAAAAAATCATCAATATTATTCTATTTTGTATAAAGGCCATAGGATCCCCAAGGAGAAATTATAATTGAGCTATTTTTAAAATTTTTTGGAAGATATGAATTTTGGAGAGAATTTCATAAAATGGACGTCTTTTTTTCTTGCTTCTTTTGTCTTCTCTCTTTATTTTAAGTATTAGTTCTTATTGGTTTCATGTATAAACTATCATCTCACATATGATCTTATTGAACAGCTAATTCATTGATGATATTGCCCAACATTTGAAGTATCTCAAGTGACAAACTCACAACAGATCTGTCTCTTTTATAGGTGGAAAACTATCTGTGGGTATACTGGCAGGCTGGTCTCTGCTTTCAGTGCTTCTTGCTAGTCATACAGATGATAGCACCTCATTAGTAGGATCCCTTCCTTTCTTATCATCACCCCTTTCAAGATCAATGAAGTGGACAATTCCAGGTTTCTGGAGTAGATCATCTGTTTCCCTCTGGCTCTTGGGATCTTCTACTTCAATGTATTTTCCTTTGGATTGCTGGGTTGTCTTATTTTCCTTGAACTTAAGGTCATCATCAGGGCAATAGACGTATTGATAAAGAGCACCTGCCAGGACAGCTCCTATAATTGGTCCCAGCCAATATACCTATACAGAATCAGAAGGAAAGGAAATTTGATACAGGGGATTAAGGACTGACTAATAAATGAAAGGGTGGATAGTAAAGTTCCTTTGGCTTGCAATGACATGATTGGTTACCCTCTCCCATATTTCTACAAGGAAATATAAAAACCAGCCATTTTTATGGTTTAGCGGTAGATATCTTTCCTGTACTTCAGGGATGTCCAAACTTGGGAACTTTAAGACTTGTGGACTTCAACTCCCAGAATTCCCCAGCCAGCATAGCTGGCTGGGGAATTCTGGGAGTTGAAGTCCACAAGTCTTAAAGTTCCCAAGTTTGGACATCCCTGCTGTACTTTCTGCACAAATACTTAAGCCTAGGCAAACTAACCACATTTCTTAGATGTTATTTCCATGTTGTTCCACAATGATCTGTTGTGCCTTTCTTTGATGAAAATGTGCTAAACATATTGGATGAAGAATGACTAGTGTTCTGAATTTTGATTGGATCATAATCTGTTTTCTTAATTATGAAGTCTATGATTCACAATAGAAAACTACAAATATAGGAAAGAGACCTGTGATTTGTTTGTTTCAAAAAGTCAAGTTGAAAATGGCAACTATGGAATCTAAGCCTTCTTTTTAGTATGTCCCATGCATGGTGAATGTAAACAGGTGGTGAAACTTCAATCTAGACTTTTTGACCCCTTCCCCACAGGCACAATACCCCCAAAATAAGTTGGTTTACCAATCTTAAAAAGAATGAAAGATATCTACAAACAAGAAAAAAAATTGGTTGTGTTTTTTTACACAAAAGCCGTTTTATAATGTACAGTAATCCCTCGTTATTCGCGGCTTCGTTTTCCGCGGCTTCAGTCCTTCCCGGATTTGTAAAAAATACAATTTTTTTTTTTTTTGCATTGGTAGGAGGCAAGCGCCCCTTAGTGGTTGCTTTAAACATGTCCACCAATTCAAGTTTCCTAGCGAATCCCACTTCGCGGATTTCCGGTTTTCGCGGACGGGTGCGGTCCCGATTAGCCGCGAATAACGAGGGATTACTGTATTACCTTTTTTATAAAATAGTCAAACAAAATAACAGTTACAGATATTAAGTGTTCTGGAAAAATGAGTAATACTAAAGTTTAATAACTTACCCAGTGATCTTTCCAGTTTCCCATGATAACTGCAGGCCCTAGTGATCGAGCAGGGTTCATGCTAGCCCCCGTGTAACTGATCTGTAGTAGGTATACACATACAAATATATAAATATTTGGAAAGGAAGAGTATGATTAACCACAAGCAAACACACTGTTAAAATTCTTATAGAATCATCCTTTTCCAGTGGTACTGAAATGAGGGATGCCAATTCTAGAGCTCTTATACATCTCCTTTCTTGGGGCATATTTGTGAATGAAAAAGGTTGCCAGGTGTGGTTTTCACTTGCTTGGAAAAGAAACTTGCTGATCTGTTGATGACATTGTTGGGCTCTTTCTATTGGAGCAGGTTTCACTTCCTTCCTGCCTTGAGGGTGAGTTTTTTTACATAACATACTTGATATCTGAATTCATGTCTGATAATGTCCTTTCAGCCCTTCCCATTTGCCCGCAAAACATTTTCTATTTTTTTTTCATTTTTTAAGTGTGGATTTTGATGATAGAGTACCTTTGACACAATGCACATTTTTGTAGGGCCTTAGAAAAAGACAGATCATTTCCAAGAACTATGCTTTCTCTCCAGCTTTGGAAAGGGACATCTGTTTTCCTTCCTTCCTTCCTTCCTTCCTTCCTTCCTTCCTTCCTTCCTTCCTTCCTTCCTTCCTTCCTTCCTTCCTTCCTTCCCATTAATTCATTCACTTTCTATAGCTGCCCATTTCAGTTAATGACTCTGGGCAGTGTAGAATTCAAAAAATATACTACCATTACAACACTAACAACATTTTAAAACAATAAAAAATATGGCTATTGGGACATAATGATAAATGATAACAGGTAGATTCCTACACTGCACTGTTAAAAATGTTCTATGCATTAAATAGTCAGATAAAATAGCACCTGGGCCACAGTTCATCAGATACAAATACTATAAAAAATAAACAAACAAATACATATTAAAAATAAATACATTTCAAAATATGTATGTATATGCATGCACACGCACACACACACGTATATCCTTATAGGGCATAGGGATACTAGTTACTTGAGTGACTGCCTGTTCCACATAGTATCTGCCCAATCCCTTCAATCTGGGAGGGTTAGGGTGCTCTAGCACCCTTCAATTAAACAATGTCATCATTGGATTCCCAGAAGTACAATGTCTTCTATCTGCAATGCCTGCTCTCTGGACTGTTTTCCCCAACATCTGGTTTGCCTCCACTCTGTTGTTGTTCAGAAAAAGTAGTGAAGACCTTGCCACACTCCATCTGGTCTGTTGTGCTTGCCATCATTGCCCTTTGATTGATACCATTGTAATTACAGACAGATGCCCAAAGTCATTGGAAGTTGGGTGGCATACAGGGGAAATAAATAAATAAATTGTTGTTGTTAAAAATAATACAGTTCCTTTATTTACTTTTGGTGTTTGTTGAACAATGAAGGGAACGAGGATTATTTCAAGTTATATACTAATTAAACTGAAAAAATTAATACAAAATAAAACTAATTATATATTTATACATACACACATATTTTGTGTATACTTATACACACATCCAAAGAATAAGAAAAAACATATAAGAATATTATTCATTTTAATATAGATTTGACTCAAATGATTCCAAAGATGCTTGCTTGCATATAAATATTTTAAATATAATTAACTGAAAGTTACAGCCTCTGACTATGCATGGGTTTCAGAATAATGAGGTAATAGGCTACTTAAAACATTGCTACTCTATATAATTTATAAGTCCCTAGCTAAGAAAGCTAATGAAAGAAGCAACTTACAGCAAATAGATGTCCTATTGCAACCGAGAGTCCAATTGCCAATGCCACAGAACCGGTGACATCATTTCGCTTAGAATCACAGCTGGCAAAAATAGTAAAAACCAGCTGGAAGGTAATTATCAGCTCCACCAAGAGCCCATGTCCACTGGAAAGTTCTGCATGTATCTAGAAGAGGAAACACGCAGAGAGCCAGGCAGCATAAATAAAGTGTGAAATTGTAATTACCAACCCGCTAATTAAAACAGTTTCAAAGTACACAAGTGCTTTGGAAAGAAAGAAAGTAGAATAAGGCAAGGAAATAATACTGTTAAAAGCCTTTTAAGCAACAGCCTCTTGGGTAATCTGGGCTTCCTTGACAGTTGGCTCTGAAAGGCTCCTGTTAATGGCTCATTAGCCATTAGGTTTGTTAGGATACAGAGATGTGTATTTTGTGTCCTCATATGAAATAGCAATGCTCTAAACCAGGGGTCTCCAACCTTTGCAACTTTAAGTCTGAAGGACTTCAGCTCCCAGACTTCTCCAGCCAGCAAAGCTGGCTGGAGAAGTCTGGGAGCTGAAGTCCTTCAGACTTAAAGTTGCAAAGGTTGGGTACCCCTGCTCTAAACCAGTGGTTTCCAACCTTCTTTTTGGCCATGCCCCATCTAAGCATCTCTAAAATCCTAATGCACCCCCTCCACCCGTGACATATAGTTCTTACTGTACTCACAAAGTGAACTCTACTCACACAGAGGAAGCCTAAAAGGCCACTAACTTGGTTTAATGAATGTCCCAATTGCCCCCATTAAAAATCAAACTGCACCCCTGTGGGGCATGGGGGGGAACCACTGTTCTAAACATAAGATGGTTTGCTTGCCTGATTGTGGTGTAGATCTTGCTAATATGGCTTACACATTGTGTCCCAAAGGTGCTTTATCAAGAGGCAACTGGACTTTCTTGTTTTTCTTTGAAGATGTTTTGCTTCTCATCCAAGAAGCTTCATCACTTCTGAACTGAAAAAGCTTCCTAGATGAGAAGTGAAACATCTTCAACTCCTCTGACCTTATATTTTATATATATTTACACATATTTATATATATCATATTTATGACATTCACCATGAAGTACTCTAAGGCAGACCTTTTCTACTGCGGGAGTCCCCCTACTCGCAGGTATGGCCCTCCGCGTCAACGAGGGCCCACCTTGATGAGGGATTCTGTATCAAGAGAGGTGGGCGGGTCGCAGTTCTAGGGGTGTTTGAACAAAATTCTTAATTTGGCTTTTAGGGGGTTCCAGGGAGGAGGGAGGGATAGTTTACAATTTAAATGGGGGATTTAATCTGGTTTTAGCGCAGGTTTTGTCATTTAATAAGTTTTTTAAATTATAATTTGTACTATTTTGTATATTGTTTTAAATTCCTGTGCGCCGCCCTGGGTCCTCTCGGAGAAGGGCGGGATATAAATTGAATAAATTGAAAAAAAAAAAAAAACCAGTAAGTCCAGTTGCCTAAGAATCTCCATAGACACTTATACATTGTGTTATATAGGTGACAGCAGTAAATTAAGCCAATGTGACATATTCCCCCAAACCATGATGAACATAGGTTTGTGTTATGTGTGTATACCCATTAACAGCTTTACACTCAACCTAACATCAGCTGTGGCCCTTATTTATATGAGTATGTGAACAAAATAGCCCTTTTTCAAACTCTTGGGTTTTGATAGGAATTTCACACAAGATTCTTAAGAGCACAGCTACTTTATTATTATTATTTTTCTTTGGCAGATCCATGATTTAGTTTTCTGTTATGAATCCATTAATTAGCTTTTACTCAATTAATTTCAGTTTCAAATAAAAATGGATAGCATGTAAGTGCAGTTTCATATCCTGCAGTGAGGTTAATTGATAGAAGAGAACAAAGCTAGAACCAAAAGCAAAGTCTATTTTTTAAAAAGTTATCTAAAATATACACTTTTGTTTTAATATATCTATACTTTTGTTTTAAAATATTTAATGCCTGGATGTTATAACTTATATCAATTCTTCCTTTAGTTAGAAATATCTACTAAGGAACAATTCCTAATACAGAATTTTAAAAAAACTGCAAATAAGCTACATCAAATGTATTAGAATAAAAAAAGTTCTTACTTTAAGTTAATCTGTATACACCCCCCACAGTTTATTAGGACCTGATACATGCATATAACTGTTGTGAAATATTTAGCAGTTAGTTTTCAGTAAAGAATGGATTTATGGGGCACAGGGCACCCTGCCTATCAAAGTTTCTTATTAACATTTTTCTTAAAGGCATTCTAAATCCATTCAAAGAAATACATTCCATGTGGGCCTGGAGTTTTATCAAAAGGTCACTTTTGAATTAAAAATAATAATCACATGAACCACTTGGGAAACCACTGTTCAAATTTTAAAGCAAATTTTTCAAAATACTTTCATTAGGTTAATATAATTCTAAACGCCTTATATTCATTTTAGCCCTTGGCATCCACATTGTCATCATCATCATAATCATCTATAATAATAAAAAGATGCAGAAATGAATTTAAGTTCTTGTCCAAAAAAATCCATGCTAAAATATGAATGACGTGTAGAATGTTTATTTGTATATTAGTGTGGAAGCCAGAATAAATGTAACCTGAATGTAACCTTTCCAGTCCACACTGGAAAGTAATTTGCTTTGTAAACTTATAAAAGCGGGAAGAGGGAAATGTGATGCAATTCTGGTTCTATCTGGTTCGGGTGAAACAGTAGTGGCGGCGGCAGGAGGCTCCACCCACCCACCCATCATCACATCCTGTTTTTGACGCTCTGTGCATGTGCGGAAGGTCCTGTGCAGAGGTAGCGTGCACTCACATTTGCAAACCGGTAGTGAAGGTAAGTTGATTTCACCTCGGGGGGGGGGGGGGAGGGAGCCATTTTTTTATTCTGAATTTAGTAACTGGGCATTGTCCCCCAATACAGAGATCAATTAAAGCCATTTTCTGGGATTTCAAATCTAATATCTGTGGGGGCTGTTTGTTCCCAAGACCATGTACTGTCTTTGATATGAAAAGAAAATATCTGGTGAAGATATTGGACTAAGCCTGGGGAGGAGAACCTAATTTCAAGTCCACCTTCAGCTATGCAAATCGAATGCCTCAGTCACCCTCTCTCCATTAGGGGGAGGTTCTTCAGCCATTTTCAAGAAGAAATAGCTTTTTCCCATTCAGCAAATGCTGAAATCTGCTTGAATGGCTTGAAAGCTGTCTTCTTAGAAAGGATAATTCTCCATTCTTTCAACTTACCTGGGTAACTCCTAATCCACCAATTACACTTGACGGAGTGACCAGATAGAGTATTCCTGTCCCTGCGATGGCACCCAAGCATTGGGCTACAATATAGAAGACTGACTTGGCAAGGCTGATCTTCCGAGTGCAAACCATTGCAATGGTCACTGCAGGGTTAATATGGCCACCACTGATATGTCCAATGCACTGGACCATTGTTGCAATGCTGAGTCCAAAGCAGAGAGAAATAAGGACCATGTCCACAGGCAGGGGTTTTTCAATCCCACCCCAGTTGATCGTAGAGCCAAGGCTGAGGAAGACAAAAATGAGCATGGCCAAGAATTCTGCTGACACAGACTTCCAGAAGGACTTGGTCCAGATGCCTTTAAATGCTGCCATGGCTGTCTCACAATTGCAGCATCGGCCACACTTACTGAAAAGGAAAACAAAGCAGCATAAGGACTTGATCCTATCATTTAAGAAATGCTTCAAAAAATGAATGTGCCATTATTTCCAAAGAACTAATAACGGGAACAGCTTGTAAGAATCTATCAAAGACCTGTAATTAGCCAATAACAGTCCCACATTGGCATGGAATGAACAACGTGGGGGCGGGGGGAGATCCTACCTGGTCATCTCTATTCTACATTGTCATGCTTTTATTGATACTCTCTAATTGCCATAGAAGTAACAAGCCTAGAGTAACAAAGCACAGAGATGAAAGTGAGAAATTAATATTCTTCTTCTATACCCAGAAGTTACATTCAGGAATAGTATGTGTGACAAGAGATGCCTTGCTTAATAACATTAACACAGAGACACACACAAATACACAGAGACAGACACAGACAGACACAGACACAGACACAGAAACACATATATATGCTGGTCTTTTTGTATTCAGGTCTTTTCCTGTGTAACAATCTTACATGGGAAAAGAGTCAAATACAAGACCAGCATACCTACAGCCATGAAAATTTACTATATGTATGTGTATGTGTATGTGTATGTCTATGTGTGTGTATGTATGTATGTATGTATGTATGTATGTATCTATCTATCTATCTATCTATCTATCTATCTATCTATCTATCTATCTATCTATCTATCTATCTATCTATCTATCTATCTATCTATCTATCTATCTATCATTGTTCCACAACACCCTGTTAGAGCCCCAATTAAGGGAGGAGACATACTGTTTCCTTTTCTGCCTTTCAGCTCATCACCAGAGACCATCTAGACAGAAAGCCATGAGTTCCGTTGTGTTAATTTTTTAATATGTGTGTTAGTTTTATGAGCTGATCAATAAATAAATCAGAGAGACTAGGATAGATCTATTTCGAGCTTTTTAGCTGTCATCAGCTAGTCATACTCTTTACTGGGATTCGAACTGGGGCTGTATTGCATATCAGGCAGGAGCCTTTAAACCATTAAGCCAGCCTTCGAATCCCAGTAAAGATATGCAATACACACACACATATATGGTAAAGGTTCCTCCCTCGCACATATGTACTAGTCATTCCCGACTCTAGGGGGTGGTGCTCATCTCCATTTCAAAGCTGAAGAGCTAGTGCTGTCTGAAGACTTCTCCGTGGTCATGTGTCTGTCATGACTAAATGCTGAAGGCGTATGGAAAGCTGTTACCTTCCCACCAAAGGTGGTCCTTATTTTTCTACTGGCATTTTTATGAGCCCCTCCCCTATCTATTCTCTGCTTCCTGAGTCCCAGCTGATCGGGTGGGAATGGAGATTTTATAGTATCCTTCCCCTGCTACAGCCATAGCCACCAAGCCACACCATGCCCACCAAGCCTACAGCATAAAATATTGCTATGTTTTGTGTACACTTTACAATGTAGACTCTTGCCCTTTGGAACATCTTAAACATATGGTGATATCTGTTCCTACCCTCTTAACCTTTCATAAGGGACTGGAAACCTGGCTTGGACTTCCAATAGAGAAGTGCTCCGCTGGAAGTGGTTGATGGAGTAAAAGCAGATCCCACCTCATCCCCTGCACACTTTGATCCTTCCCTTGCCATCATTTTACCTTATCTTATAATTTTACTGTTTTATATATATATTCATATTGTTTATTGTTGTTTATTGCTTTTAATTTTGTAAGCCACCTAAAATTGCCTTGTGGCGACAATGCAAATAAATGTAATAAATAGATAAATAAAACATAAGGCCAATATTTTGTCATATGATAGATGATTATTTATTTTATTTATATGTCATCCATCTCCACTTAATAAGAATTACCTGAACCAGGAAAGCTAGGATGCTTGCCATGAAAAAATAAGATTGAGATTCAATGCTATCCTAGGTCTCGAGAGCTTCAGTAAATTGTCTCTTTAGAGCTATCCAAGGTGCTGCAAGTTCAGCCTGGATACTTCAAGTCTTCCCTGTGGTTTAAAGTGTGATCTCCTTGAGTCAGCAGAAAATGAAGCCAGCACGAAATGTGCCATGTCCATTGCCTCTGTTCCCAATTACTGACAACCACCTGTTTTTTCCCCTAACATAATGGGTGTCACAACCTATTAGATTTTTTATATTTTGAGCCTGCCTATGGTGATGTTAGTACAATGGGAAGAAATGACATTTTAACAGTGATAAAACATTTCAGTTTGTCTCATTCATGGGCTGACATGAGATGAAGGCAACATCTTGAGGATACAGCAGGAAAAAAACACAATGCAATGGTTTATTCCGTGGCCAAATGCAAAATATATGAGTCAGGTGAGCATTATTCCATATGTATGTCTGCTCATTAAGATATCTGACAATGCATGTCTTCTGGTCTTTGATCTTTTCTGACGTGACTTACATTTTTGTAAGACATGACCTACATTTTTGCTTTGATGTTGACTTCATTTTCCATACTATCTCTTCTTCCATCCACTGGTTGCTATTACCAGCATTGTTCCATCCACTGCTTCTATCTGAGTCCTATTTTGTCTCTCAGTCCTACCAAAGACCATTTAGGCTAACAATGCAAAGAAGCTACATGTCAATGATATCCTTTGGATTTTATTTTTACCACCTGTTGTCTTCTATCTGTGGTCACATTTCCTCAGAACTAAAGCTAAACACCACTACTTTTATTTCAGTCTTCTCTAACTTTAAGTTATGCATGGAATGTGTGCCCATCATTCCACAATTATATAGCCCGTGGATTAGCAAGGATAGTATATCTAGAAAGCACAAATTGGGGAAGGTTATTCTACATAATGCTTTCATGGAATAGAATAAGACTTTGCTCACATAAAGGGAAAGGTTTGTCCTATCAAGTTATATCCGAATCTAGGGGTGGTGCTCATCTCCATTTCTTAGCTGAGGGAGCCAGTGTTGTCCAAGGACATTTCTGTAGTCATGTGGCCAGTATGAGGCACATGGAATGCGGTCATTTTCCCATCAAAATGATACCTATTTTTTTTTCATTTGTATTTTATTTTATTTTTTTCCTTTATTTTTTTTATTGTAAAAGTTTTTCAAATACAATTTTTCAATACAATATCCCCACCTGCCCCAACCCCTACCCCCCCCCCACTAATCCCACCCTCCTCCCCCCTCCCCGGAGCTTCCCAAAGTTGGGTACAGGGTATCAGACTTTCAAATCTGCTTATTTACAATCTCTATCTATGAACATTAATAATAAACCTTTTCCCTAGTAAGCTATAACAAGTTTTTCTGATCCATATCTGTTTTGTATAAAACTAATCCAGTTCCTCCATTCCAACAAATATTTGTCACGTGATTGATCCTTTAAATACGCAGAGATCTTAGCCATCTCTGCCAGATTTGAAACCTTAGAAATCCATTCCTCTACCGTACCTAGATCCTCCTTTTTCCAATACTGTGCTACAAGCAATCTTGCAGCAGTTATTAAGTTCAATATTAACCTTGTTTCAACAACAGTACAATTTGTGGTTATGCCCAGTAAAAAAAATTGTGGGGTAAATTCTATTTTCCTTTTAAAAATCTTTTTTTGCATGATCCACCAAATTTTAATCCAGAAAGCTTTAACCTTTTTACAAGTCCACCAGATATGATAATATGTTGCCTCATCACAATCACACCTCCAACATTTCGGGCTCTGGCTCGGATACATAATTGATAATTTTTTAGGGTCCAAATGCAACCTATAAAACATTTTATAAAAATGTTCCCTCAAATTTTGCGCTTGTGTAAATTTTACATTTCTTACCCAGATCTTCTCCCAAGTTTCCAGCTATTGGTTGATTAATATTTTGTGCCCACTTTATCATACAATCTTTGACTAACTCCGGGGCAGAATCAATTTCTATCAATAAGTTATATAACCGTTTTATATGGTACTGCCCCGTATCTCTAATTTGTTCAATTAATTCTTCGTCCACTGTTGATATGCCCATTTTACAATCTTCTTTTCGTTCAATACTCTAGTCCACTTGTGCCTAAAAATGATACCTATTTATCTACTTACATTTGCATGCTTTCAAGCTGCTAGGTGAACAGGAGCTGATATATATTTAATTTTATATACAAGTCAATGAATTTTTCAGAAGTTAACAGGGTATGGATTTTATGCACATTAAGAGCTTCCAATAACTATACTTTGAGTTTTAAAATGAAATGTTTTTGGTTTAGGATTATATAATAGAAAATCTAGACATGCTTTTATTTAAACAAGAGCAGAAAACAAGTGACATAAAGTGAAAGTGTGGTAATCAGAAACACCACACAAGGTTTCCAAATTTCTCTTTGTGCAGCATTCCTGAAACATTTACATCATCCTAAAAGTCAAATGAAATTAGCAAGTGATAATTTATCTGGACTGGAAATGAAGTAAAGGGAAATTTTGTATTTATCTGCTCAAAGATGTCATCTTTTGTAACAGTGAAGAATCAGTATTTCCAAATTATACTGGATGTTTGTGAATTCCAAAAATACTTTTGCAGAAACATGATAGAATAAGTGAGAAACTTGTGAAATGATGAAACTTGATCAGAATAAACTACAACCAATGACTGATTTCACTGATTATTCTGTAATCTACTAAAGGGCTACAATTTAAAGATAGCAAAAGTGTTATCAATATTCAAAGATGCGGTCCCAATTATCCAAATTTTGTACAGATATATTCAATGTCCAGCATATCCACACATCTAATGTGCTATTATGTCATCATTATGAATGATATAACAATAATTTTTGGCAATTACTAAGCATTGTTTTGATTTGGCTGATATTGCTCACCTCTTTATTTATTTTGTTGGTTGGTTTTATGGCAGGGGTTACCAGAAATGGTAGATTTAAAGAATCATTCCAAGGGTTAGAGATTTAAATAATGTTAGGGAAAGCACGATGTGTTGTGCTGGCTGTTGGCAATGTGAAAGTATTTCACAAGAATGAACTATGGCAGCCTGAAGATTTATGAGATGTAGGTCCTCAGATTACATTACATATGTCCAGTACCATGAATATTTAAAGAGGCTATTTGTTTCTGGCCTGAGTACAAAGTGCCCCTTTTCAAATTCCCTCTTCAAAGGGATAAATATAAGCCCATTGCTGCTGGTTTTTTCCTTGAAAAAACAAACCAAAATACTCCACAAACAGAGTTTCGAAAAAAACAACTCTGTTGTACTTGGCTGGAAAATGTCAACTCCAATATATTTTTTTTGAAATTATTTTTGTGTGTGGTTTAGCATTCTTAAAGCCACCTCAGAAGAGTAAGGTAAAGATAAAGATTCCCCTTGCACATATGTGCTAGCTGTTCCTAACTCTAGGGGGCAGTGCTCATCTCTGTTTCAAAGCTGAAGAGCCAGTGCTGTCTGAAGACATCTCCGTGGTCATGTGGATGGCATGACTAAATGCCGAAAGTACATGGGACATTGTTACCTTCCCACCAAATGTGGTTCCTATTTTTCTACTTGCATTTTTACATGCTTTCGAACTGCTAGGTTGGCAGAAGCTGGGACAAGCTGACTCCGTTATGCGGCGCTAGGGATTCGCCGACCTTTCCGATCAACAAACTCAGCATCTTAGACACTGAGCCACCTTTCAGAAGAGCCACCCTTCAGAAGAGTAAGGTAAAGATAACGATTCCCCTTGCACATATGTGCTAGCTGTTCCCAACTCTAGGGAGAAGTGCTCATCTCTGTTTCTAGGCTGAAGAGCCAGAGCTGTCTGAAGACATCTCCGTGGTCATGTGGCTAGCATGACTAAATGCCGAAGGCGCACGGAACGCTGTTGCCTTCCCACCAAAGTGGGTCCCTATTTTTCTACTTGCATTTTTACTTTGAAAAATGCTTTCAAAGTTTGCTTTTGAACTGCTAGAGTGACAGAATCAGAAGAGTAACATACCTCAAAAAGGTGGCTTTAAGCAAAACATCTCATCACCTTGTCCATTGCTTGATGCCAATATTGCATGGTTTGGATCAGCCTAAAGTGAACAACCACCCAGGTTTTAGGCCTTCCTTGCTCCAGCTGTGTTCTTCGGATCAGTTAGAAGTTCAGCTTCCTTGACCTCCTAGCCTAGATTGATGGTCTCACTCTCGACTGGGGAGGAGTGAAGTCCAGCACAGGGCATTTTGTTTAACTGCTTCATGAAAGCTTTCAGGAGAACGAAAGTCCACTTGCTCCTCGCTGATCTACTCTCTGCATTAGGCAGGCTTTGAAAGGGAAGGAAGGCGACTTCTCTACTGAACAGGAACTTTGCACCAAGACATTTCCATCCCGCACCGGGTTCACTCCTAGACTCCGTTTCCCCAAATAGAGCCGCGTTTCCCCTGACAAGTTCTGAGCGACCTACTTTCCAGCCGGAGCCTTTCAGTCGGGAGCTTGGGGTGAGGGGAGGGGCTGGGGGGGCAAGGGGAAGGGAAGACGTCCCAGACTGTCTTTGCCAGGCACGGAAACGAAAGCCTTTTATCCCGGCGCGAAACGCTCCGGGTTTTCGGCAGGTCAGCAGAGACCGAAGAAGGAAGGCAACGCCAGTCCAGAAGTCAGAAAGAAAAGCGCTTGAAGGCCAGGGAGCGCGCGGGGCATCCCCGGGGAACGAAGCTGGGGAAGATTTGTAGCGCGCCGCGGATGCCGTTTCGAACGGGCGCTGCGATCTGTTTACGAGGCAGCGCAAACTGCTGGCAAAGGAGTTTTTCTAGGATCTTTTCCAAATACATGGGTGAAAAGGACGGGAACTGCCCTTGACATTTAGCCACTACAAATCTCCCAGGTTTAACGTTTCATACCATTAATACGCTCACCGAACCTCCACAAGCGCTCTCTCTCTCTCTCTCTCTCTCTTTCTCTGCCTCTCTCTGTCTCTCTCTGTGTCTCTCTCTTTCTCTGTGTCTCTCTCTCTGTCTCTCTCTTTCTCTCTGTCTGTCTCTCTGTGTCTCTCTTTCTCTCTGCCTCTGTCTCTCTCTCTGTCTCTCTCTTTCTCTCTGTCTGTCTCTCTGTGTCTCTCTTTCTCTCTGCCTCTGCCTCTCTCTGTGTCTCTCTCTGTCTATGTGTCTGTCTCTCTCACCTGTCTGTCTGTCTCTCGCTCTGTGTCTGTTTCTCTCTCTCTGCCTGTCTCTCGTACACACACACACACGATGCCAACGGTACGAGAATCGCACGCCAGTATATTTCTTTAAAAAAAACTTTTTTCTTTTTCTTTTTTCTTTTAAAAAGGATAGTACCATTAGATTAAACAACAACGCAAGGTGCATTCTGCAACGATACTTGGGGTAGGAAGCGGTTAAGGAAGCAAAGCTAATCTGAAAGTCGCGTGTAACTCCCAACTATTTCCAACAGGTTAATAAAAGCACAGTGGCACAATCCAACTGCGCGGGACAGGGGTTCTCGGCTCGCTGGTTTTGGGAGGGGGCTGATTGGGAGGGAAGCGGGATCCAGGGTAAGTCAAGACCGTGTCCCGCAACGCCTCTGCCCTCTTATTGTCTGGGCCCGTCACCCTTAGCCCCAAACTCGCGTTTACTCCCGTCTTCCAGAACTTCTCACGACGGTCCCTCAAATTTCGGAGGAGAGAGTCGCGTGGGGCCTCATCCATCCTTCGGTAGTCCTCGCCAGTGCGCCCCCCCCCCCTCGCCGCAGCTTTACTATTAGAGGTCCCTGGAAGAAAGGTTGGGTCTCCTCCGTGGGAACCTCTCGGCCGATGGAGGCCGAGGGAATTGGGCAAAGGGGCCATGGGGGAATCGGGGGAAGGAAGGCAGCCCAGGCGCATCTTTCCAACCGTGGTAGCCCAACCAACCGATCCCCACCATCCCCCCACCCTGGCCGGTCATTCGACTCACCCCCAAGCTCTGGGCGCCGCTTCGTCTCTCATGCCTTCTCGGTCTCTGACTAGAGACCGAGCCGCGAGCGAGGGGGGGGGGGAGTGGAGGAGCCCGGGGTGCTTGGGGGAATCGAGTTACTGCTGCTCCTCTCTGGCCCGGTGGGCTCTTCCAAGTGGAGGCTGCGGGCCGAGCAGCTGGCCAGGCGTTGGGTTATATTTGAACTCCGAATAACTTTCCCATACCTGATCAACTCCAAAGGGGTGGAGCCGCCTCCCGCAGCCCGAGCGTCTGCTGCCGAGGGAGAAGAAGGGAGAGGAACGGAGCGCGCCCGCAGTTGGCTCGCGATCTCAGGCGCTGGGCAGGAGCCGCCGACAGAAAAGGCTCCCCGGGACTTGCCAGTCCTTGCCATGAGTGGAGTTCAAAGGGAAGCTTGTGGCTGAGGCTGGGGAGCCGAGCTCCCCCCGCCCCCGCCCCCGCCCCCCGGCTCGTGGCAAAACAGAACGGCTTGACCCTGAAGTAGTAGCAGGCTTGCTGCACGCAAACCAATTACGGTACTTGGCCTCTTTATCTGGACCTCCCTCGCTGGTTTTGTTTAATCAGGATGTAAGCCCAGTTGCCTGAGAGCAGGCAAGCCATGAGTTGGGCCTGACCTTTTTCAAGATTTTGAGAAGCACATCAGCAGGCGATTCTTTTGATCTGCACCTTACTTTCTTCTGCCTGCATCCTAGGACAACATACATTTTCCTGTATTATTTTCTTTTCATTGAGGTCAATGGCCCTATAAAAGGAGTAAAGTAAAGTAGAGTAGAGTAGAGTAGAAAATAAAATAAAATAGAAATGAAAAGAGTAGAGTAGAGTAGAGTAGAGTAGAGTAGAGTAGTGAATAGTAGAGTTGAGTAGAAAATAAAAGAGTAGTGGAGTAGAGTAGAAAATAAAATAAAATAGAAATGAAAAGAGCAGAGTAGAGTAGAAAATAAAATAAAACAGAAATGAAAAGAGAAAGTAAAATAGAATAGAGTGGAGTGGATGGAATGGAATGGAATTTAGTGGAATGGAACATAATATTTTATTGACCAAGTGTGATTGAACACACAAGGAATTTGACTCTGGTGCATAAGTACATACAAGCAACAAGTAACAAATCATGATTGTAAGTATGAAGAGAAAGCCCAAAATACTGAAATGACTATAAGGGTTACAATTTAATAGATTAAAGTTATAGTTTTTATTGAAAAATATTGATCCATCACCTAATTTTAATCACTGCACCACACATAGACTCTTTGCTATGTAAACCCAGCAGGTATCTGCCCTCCCTTGGGGCAGACTTAACAAACCTTGAAGTATCCAAGGCCCTTCACTCTGGTGGGGTGTCTTGCTTCTCCCTCTCAGCTCTCCTTAATAGCTGATAGGTGAAAATTCCCCATCCAGAGACATTGGAGGTACAGAAACAATAGAGTATCGGCTTCTTCAATGCTTAGAGACATTCATAATAGCTTTATTTCAGCCTTATTACATATATATCCAGGACTTAGAGGTCTCCAATCTTTGCAACTTTAAGCTTTGCTGGCTGGAGAATTCTGGGAGCTGAAGTCCTTCAGACTTAAAGTTGCAAAAGTTGGAGACCCCTGACTTAGAGGACAATTCTAGACTCCCCTGATGCATTCATACAAACCCTGCTACAATGTACAATGCAGCCAATGTTGCAACACTTGAAAAATGTCAGAAAATGACCTATCATTTTCAGTCAGTTTTAATGAGCATTATGGGGGTTTTAATTATTTGCATTACATTCAGTTTACCATGTGTTATGTCCTTTTATTGTTTTTATCCCTCCTTTTAGATTGCTTAAATATTGTTGTGTTTATTTTTTTTTAGCTTTTAATGTGGTTTCATATTTGTATTGTTTATATTTTGGGGGCATACTATCTTTCTTATACTGGTCTTTGGCCCTAATAAAGGTTGATGTGATTTGATGTGATTTGATGTATGGGAAATAGGACAAACTTTCCTCCAAATTGGGGGCTTAAGCTGTTCTATGCCCTATCATGTAGACTGTGTGTCATGATGTTTCTACCATATAGCTTTTCCTCATTTATAAACAGCAAATATGCAACTTTGGTACCCAACATTTAGTGCAAATTAGGCATTCAAATTTGCAAAAGTCAAGTTGAAAAATAAAGTGTGACTCGTCTTTGAAAGCACATTAAACCCATTAGGTTTTCTTGTGGCTTTGTTGATCACCTGATGCTTATCCCATGCTGCTTATAGTAAGGTTTCCATGAACAACCTGTCTTAAGAATTGGAACACATACTGGGCATAAGACTTTCAAGATTCTTTGAAGGTTAACTAGAAAACAAAGCAGACAACATTGCCCTAAATTAGCCAATAGTACAAAAACAAATCCCTATTTTTAATAAAAACGAATGCAATGTGCAAATACATCGCAGAACAAAGATGTAAATGCTTCTGTTTCCTACTCTGAAATACATCCTGTATAATCCTGATTTTCTATTTAATTTTGGCTTTTCAGACTTGATTACATAGTATTGTACAAGTTTCAGACTTTAAACATTTTGATCCAACCTTAGCCAGTTCATTAAGTCTTAAGAAATTCTTCATCCCTTGAAACTTATATCAAGAAATCCCACAAGAAATCAGTCGAGGTTTTGCTGCATTGCTGCCGGCTGTAGTCCCAGGAGTTTACTAGAACTATACTTTTCCAGCAGAGAACAATTGTCATGTTTCCAGAGAAGATAGTAGAAAGTAGAAAAGGAAACTTAAATGATTTGAGCATTTTAGAGTTTGTTTTGGCTTTTATAGAAAAATACAAAAGATTCCTTAACTTTTACTTAAATAATTAGGTAATAATTTACTACAAGGAATAACAATGGTAAATCAAACAGAAATTGTGCATCGGTATACAAGTGCAAGTTCAGCTGTCTTCATATCTCAGGTTGTGGTACTTGGCCATAATACCCTCCTCTTGCAACAAGAAACCCAGAAATATTAAGTCTTGTGGTTTGTTTGGGACTCATCCGTGTTGTAAACAGGACACAGGTGATGTTGTATCCCTCACCTTCTGTTGAGATGGGAGTATTCAATCTTATTGTAGATGGTCTCTTTGACTCCTCTTTCAAATCAGTAGTCTCTGTCCTGAATGTGGTGGACTTTGCTGTTTTCAAAAGTGACCTTTGTCTTTGAAATGCAGATGGATTGCTGAATATTGTACTGGTGGGTTTATTCTCCTATGTTGTGCCATGCATTTGTGAAGTGGTTGTCCTCCTATGTGCAGATCTGTACATGTCTCACAGCATTGTACTGCATATATCACATTGCTCAGTTTATGCCTGGGTGTTTTATCCTTGGGGTGGACAAGTTTCTGCCTTAGTGTATTTTGGGATTTAAAGAGTGTATGTATGTAGTGTGGGTTGAAAATCCTCCTGAGCTGCAATGTATGGAATGACAATGTTGTGTTTGTTGTTTTCTTCTTTGTCTGTTATGGAGGAGATCCTCCTGGGTCTTTTTTTAAAAAATTAATTAATGCAAATTATTATTTTTTAAGTAACAAGCATTGGAAGAGATCTCCTCAACATGCATAAATATACATGTGCTTAAAATCTTGTCTGACAGTGCCAGTGAGCAGCAAGGACTCCAGATATTGCTTTCCATTTTACACAGTTGACACACATTTTTTGGGAAGTCTTAGGGAACTTCTCTAAGAAATCCTATGTCCTTAGGACTTCAAATATGATCTGACCTTAAAAGAGATTTGTGTTGAAAGAGATTATTCAATTTATTAATATCTACGTTTAGAAAAGGGGTAACAACATCTAAGTCTCATTGACTGAACTACAATCAGTCTTTTTAAAACAAACAAACAAACAAACAAGCAGACATTAGATAAATTTAGGTATGTTTAAAACCTAATTTTTGAGTAGGGAAAGAAGCATTGCTTCTGCACAAAAGGGGTGAGGTTATACCTCATTTTTTCCCCAGCCCCATATTTTTCTTCAAAAAATGAGATTCTCATTCTGTAGCCAGACATCATTGGGGTTGTTGGTTTTTTGGGTGGAAGGGTACTTAACTGCTGGAAAGACTTTTAAAATTTTGTGAATGTGGCTCAATGGTGATGGGAATTGTAGTACAATACAGATGACAAACTCCAGGCTGGGAAAACTGGGATAGGTCTGTAGTGAAACCATAACAGAAAGAGTACCTATAGTAAAATTTGATAACAATGCTTTCACTCAGTCCCATTGTTAGCAATTGGGATTGCTAAAATCCCTGGGGATGCAAGAAAGTTGTCTGAAGAAAATCTATAGCGTTGAGAAACATTGGATTTCATATGCCAGTCATTCATTATATGTAGTTCCTCTCCAGCTTCAGATTTGTTATTTCACTGCCAGTGTTGAGTTTCTATTACCATTAAATCCAAAATTAAATTCTTTTCAGCTACACGCATCATTGAAGCAATTATCCATAAGCCTCCAGTTGTGAAACTTTTAAAACTGGAAGTGGGAATTCAAAGGAGTACTGTAGGCACAAAAGCAAATGTATACATATGTTTTTCTCTCTCTCTCTCTCTCTGCGACATCAAGAGGGGGTGGGGGCAGAAGCATCAGTTAGACACTGGCATATTTCTCTTTTAACAAAGAAATTACCAGGAACCTATGTGTATACTGACTCAGCTCTAAAATGTTATATATGTTCCACAGAATATAAAGTGTTTTTGCCAGTGATCTATAGAGATTTTTAGTCCTTTAATTGTGATTAAACAAAAACCTCTTATTTATTAATTCAGTGAGCATGTCCAAAAGTATCTGTACTACACAGAGTGAAAACCAATTAAAATTATCTTAGTTAGCTTAAGTGGGACAAGTTGCCTCTGAAATTATAAAAAATAAAGAAAAAAATATGCATATGGGCCCTAAGGTCCCTTTTCCTCCTTTGACTTTCCCTGTAACCAGCACCATTGCTGCCCTCCAACTTCCTTATAGTAGCTTCTACTGACTAAATACTTGGAAATGTTAATAAAAGGCCTGAAGCTCATGAGTCCGTTGTGGAAGAAGCAATTAAGAAAATCTTTCAGAAGAGTCTATTTACGCCTCCCTCTGCCTTTTCCAGCAGGAAAAAAGGTTAGAAGATAGTTCTATACTGGGGAAGCAAGGACCTACACGCAAATTGTTTAAATATCCACAGATGATAATATTCATGTACTAAAATGTCTGTAGAGTCTTGGCACAAAACAGCAAGGCTAATAGGAAGGACTGCAATGCATAAGGTATCTTCCATTAAAAAGAGATATTGTTTGAATTTGCAGATCTTATTTGGTACTTGATTTGGTTTTCACTTTTGCGCCATTTGGGAACCTAGCAAATTGTAGCCTATTCAAGAAATTCAATAAACAAAGGCTTAGGGGTAGCACATAAACTCAACTTCTGCTTGTCAAAGATGCAAAACATTTGAAGATGTTCTTTTCTTTACTAGGACTTCTGGTTTTATTTTGTTTTTTAATTGGAGGACATCTTGATTATTATCAGAAACAATGTGACTAACAAGCCTAGGAATCAGTGAATAACTAAAAAGCCTCAAATATTTTTCACTGCACTTAAGGTTTTTCTGAAAAATATTCACTTGGTCTCATTTCTTTTAGGAAGTGCTACCTAAAGAAGTAAATGAAACCATAATTCTAACCCAAATGTGTTGGATCACCATTTAAAGCAATGGCTGAAAAAGCTTGGCTCGTATCATGTCAGAGGTGGTATTAAGCAGGTTCTCATCAGTTCTGGAGAACCGATAGCAGAAATTTTGAGTAGTTCAGAGAACCAGTAAATACCACCTTTGACTGGCCCAGCCCCCATCTATTCTCTGCCTCCTGAATCCCAGTTAATCAGGAGGAATGGGGATTTTGCAGTATCCTTCCCCTGGAGTGGGGTGGGAATGGAGATTTTACAGTATCCTTCCTCTGCCATGCCAGCAAGCCACACCATGCCCACACCCACAGAACTGGTAGTAAACATTTTAAAATTCCACCACTGTATCATGTCCGTGTTTTATTTAGTATACGTTTAATATTGAAATGGGGAAAATATTCTTAATTTTATTTTTACATTTCTAATACAGTAGGTAGTAGTTAACGAAACTTGAAACACTGGCTTCCTCATCAGAGGATGAGATCACCTGAATTTTTCATTGTCACTAACTAGATCAAAATAATTTGGTTCTGAGAGGTCCACTCATTGTTTCTTTCCAAGCCAATACATTTAGTTATCATCTAATAAACAGAATGTCCAAGAATGAACTGCTTATTCTGAATGACAGGTGCCCAGCTCCTCTCATTCAGCATACCAACACAACTCAGCCAGCAGAAAATTTTGGCAGAAAGAAAATGGATAGTTTAGCGTGAATGTACTCTGGAAGATCTTGTTTTCTCTGGCAAAAAAATAATCTTCTGGAAGAAAAACAGAACTGAACGTGAATTGGTAGCTGCTTTGCACTAAGCTCCTGCACGTAACTATCTATGTCTTAAAAGAGTTGAACGGGAAATGTTTTACGAACACGTTTCTCTTCTTAAATTTGTCTGACTTGACAATTTCTCAGTATCAGTTTAGGCTGAAATACTTTTTTAAAAAAAAGCCTAATATGGACTTTTTAAGCCCATCCAATTTCTATGGTCTTTAGCATACAGAAAGGACTGTGATTAATAACCTCTTCTGACTTAAAAAAATAAAATCAGTCCGTCCATCTTCTTCATGGATAAATAGATTTAAGGTAGATGTCTAAATTTCGAAAGTCTAGTGTAATTACCAGTCTGCTATGTTTTGCATAACTCTCAACTAATGATCTTGAAACTTATCCAACTTCAATCAAATGTTCTTTCATTATTTGAAAATGACACAAAAGTGATATAAATGTTGTCTTCCTCTTATTGTGAGATCAGTTAGATATAAGTACCATATTTAAAACTTGAAATGACATTCTCCCAAAAGTATTTATTTAGTAAAATACTTTATAAATAAAATAAAATGAGATCCATCCTTTGCATCAACTTGGCTATATTTTAATAATAAGCCTGTGGAGAGAGGATACTTAGTCTAGAACAATTTTGAAAACTAATACAGTTTTCAAGAACAAGTAAGGAGCACTCCATGGAATCTCATGCTATCTTCATCCCAAATCATTGTTATTCAGATCTGCATTCCCCTGAGTTGGAAATCTTGTCTGCTTAAACTTGCTGCCAAGAATGTGGGGAGCAAAGAATAAAGTTGAAAGAAGAGGAAATGAACAAAGAGGAATTACAAAAGGGGGAATTTAAATAGGGGAACAACATAAAAAGAAAGCCATTCCCAGAACATGATGTTTTGTGAAATGCATTTATTGCCATGAGATCTGTGCCAACATTTATTTTTCTGAACTGACCTAAATGAAATCTACTTCTGCAGAAGCAGAAAGCAGTTCAACTTTGCTGTAAACATTTCAGCCCTGTGATGTGGTAAGCCTCATATTTATTCATATTTCAGAGAAGAATGCTGAATGTTCTTCAAGTAGACGATCATTGGCTTATGGTCATAGTTGTTGATGAAGATGAATGTTGAGTAAAAAATTACCAAACTTGAATAAAAGGTTCACACAGATTTAAAGAAATTTAAAACTTCTTCTGAAGTTTTTAATATGTTCTGCCTAACCAATATCCTAGTTGGCCATCATGTTCTAGCTAAGTAAGATAAGTCACCTGCAATTTTTCAGAATTTGCAAATTAAAGCTAAGTGATATTAAACAGAACTACTCATTTCTGAAAACTGTTGTAATGACAGAAAAATGTACAGAATATCCTTGTAGGCATGTGAATCACTTTGGTAAAGATGGACAACCTGCAGCCTTTGAGTCACATGACATTCTAAGTGTAATTCCATTTTTTCATTGCAAAGAGCCATTTACAATAGACTACTTGCAAGACATAGATGATCTTCCTCCAGAAATCTCAAGGCAGACAGAACAAGGAGAAAATAAACTTGCTTCAAACAGAAAAAAGGAAATTGCCTCCATTGTTTTTTCTTTAACTCCTGAAACCCAAACAAATTTCTTCAATCAAAAAATATCAGCATCTTCAGAATAAGTGCTCCTTTAGGATCATATCTGGATTATATTAATTTGACATTATTTTGGAAATGTATCTTAAGTATCCAAGAAAAGCAGCCATTATTATCTGAATAGCTTAAGCAACCTTTATTTAATTTATATACAACTTGTAAAGTTATTAGGCATGAAAACCATTTGCCATGATTACCTTTCATCAATTTGCAAATTTACAAAAAAATAAATGAATAAAATTATGGACCCTGTTTCCCTGAAAATAAGATCTTCCCAGATAATTAGCTCAATCGAGCTTTTGAGCACATGCACTAAAATAAGCCCCCCCGAAAATAAACCCTCCCTGAAAATGTTGCAACACAACAGCAGCCATGAGGTGACCACATTCATTGCCTCCTGCACCTCAAAAATAATAATACCTCCCTGAAAATAAGGCCAACTGCTTATTGATGAGACCCTGTTTTATTTTCAGGAAAACACAGTAATATCTCATTGAGAACCATGTCACAGTTTTTCACTATTGTAGAAATCATCACTCTATATTTGAAATCAGAAAATGTAACCAGAATGAGAGGCAGAGCTGCAGTTGTATCTTTGGCTTCATTTTATACGGGTAAGGAACACTTCATTTTAGTTGGATTGAGTAGATCGGTCAGTGATAGAACATGCCACGCACAATAGAATGAGAAGTGAGTAGAGTAAGTCAAGGAACTGTGGTAAATTACTGCTGCTAAAATCCAGCTGCTGTTTGGAGAAGTTTCTGGCAGCTGTTGATTGTTCCAGAGATTAATCCTGGATCCCATAATATTAGACAGGCTTGAAGAATGGTAATGGGTAAGAAAAAGAACAGTTCCATCATCCTCCCCCCCCCCGCCACTTAGAGATGGAGAAGGCTGAACAAGGGGTGGAAAGAAGCCTCTTAAGACAGAATGTGAAGGATAAGAAGCTCTCGGGAAATGGGAGTATTGTTAGGTCTCAGAGAATTAAGTAGGGACGATTAAACAGAAAGCTATTGCTGGGGAACCGTCACCCAAACTTGGCTAGTGAACAAATTTTAAACTTCTTGGTCAAGGACTGACTTGTAAGATTGCTGACTTGTAACTTGTTCCCTGATTACGTACAACCCTGCTCAATCTTTGCAATGCTCTATATGTAGGGCTGCAATTGGAGATGACATGGAAGCTACAGTGGGTTAGTTACACTTACCGTAATTGCAACAAGACAATCCATGGGTCAATCCAGACAGGTAGGAATAACAACAATTTTGAAGTCACCTGCTTGGTTGAATTAGGCTCTGTGGCTCAATTCAAACTGTTGATTATTATCTTCAAATCTCTTAATGGCCCAGAGATATTTTGCTCATGTTAAATGTGCTCTTCCGGTTTGGTCATCTAGAAAGGACTTGATGTAGGACTCCCCACTTCAGAATGCTGAGGAATAGGCCAGGTGACATGCTAGTCCCCTGTCATGAGATGCCTTTCCTTGGAGTACAACCTTTCTCTAAAGACATTTCAAAAGATAGTCAAAACAGTATTATTCCAGTGGGCATTTGGCCCTTAGGTTAGTTGAATTGAATAACACTATGATGTATTAGATTTTATATTGATTATTTTTTATTACCCCTAGGTGATCTTTAATGTACTATCTTTTCTTGATTTTGTTATATTTTTTTATCAGAGACTGTTTAGACTAGAGCAGGCTATACATGTTGTAAAATAAGTAAATCAATAGTTCTACAATGTACTAAAAGAACCCTTTGGCAGATTCACTGAGAATCAGACAAAACCCTTCAAAACAAAGTTGGTAAATCCTATACAGAGAAAGGTTTGGTTTTTAGGTCATAGATACTGCTGTGTGGCTTGAAATTTGTATTCAGCATTTCCCCCCCTTCACTTACCTTGCAATCTGACATGGAGCAGTGATCAATCATATTTAGGTTGAGGTAGCATCATTCTTGAATCCCATGCCCCCAGCACTGTATTGTAAAATGACTGCTTGATTCCTGGACTGTCCACGCTAAGTAATTAGCTATATTCATAAACTACACTATTTGTCCATAATTTATTGAACAACACTTTATCAATTAATCTTATTTGCTAGATTTCTCCAAGATGTTGGCCACTAATTACATGAAGAATTTATGCAGCATACTAAATTGAAATACAATTATCTAATTTGTGTTTCAGCGCGTTGTATAGGCACAGCCCTTTTCTGAATTCCTGACTTGAGTATTGATTAGCATGGTAGCCACATGTGTTTTCATCCCACAAACATTCGTTTTTATTCATAAGGTAAATTTCTGCTTGTATTTGACAAAATGCAACTCTTATTAGAATGAGCTGAAAGGAGTGAAAGAAGAATTATTTTCTATACTCAACAGTCATGTTCTTTTTTTCTACAGAATTCAATAATTTCAAAGTAATAGAGATCATTATTAATATATTACAATAAATACAAGTGAGATAGAATTGAAATTTGTGTGAAAATAGGGTTTGGGATCGGTGGTGGGATGCAAATAATTTAACAACCAGTTCTCTGCCCTAATGACCAGCTGGGTAGGCACGACTAGATGGTCATGTGACTGGGTGGGCATGGCCAACTTCACATTAGTCACGTTGAGGGTCACCTCACCCCTCCCCTCCTAGCCTCACCCTAATTAATGCCAAGGTGGAAGAGCCCTAAAGGTGTCGAACTACGTGGAGGAAATGTGGCTGCTTGGTTGCTTTTACCCTTTTAATTATAAATCATAATTGGTCGCTGGGCATTCCCACACTCCAGTCAGGGCGCTGCTTGTACAGTGCGCAGTTGTGCCAAACTGATCGCTCATGCCCGCTCAGGTAGCTCAAATCCTCCTGTTCCTCTTCCTCCTCCAGATCAGTTCAGTGCACATTGCTCATGTTATACATAGGATTGTTTGGAAGAGAGGCTGTGCTTGAAAAGTCATGAAGATGAATCACCCTGTTTTGGTGGAGATAGAGGCACTGATTGGGTGTATTTCCTAGGATGGAAGCCTTTTATGTTATGCTTATTTCGAAGGCTAGGCGAGCCGCCTTGCTAGGAGTGGCTGGAAGGGAAGGGCGAGGCATGCTATTCAGCCGGCTCACTGAACTGCACAAAAAGTTAGCTACCAGTTCTATCAAATCAATGCAAACTGGCTGAATCACACCATTGTTTGGGATATTGATCATGGAGTTTAAGTAAATATTTGATTTCTTAAGTTAGAAACAATGCTTAAGTTTGCTAACTTTCTCTCATCAAAGGAATATAGGATGGGATCCAATATGAGTCAGTCACCAGAAACATAGGTTTAGTCTTCCATGCTTTATTTGGACTTATGCTGAAGCTCATCCTCAGGGAACGTCTTTCTCACCAGAATGTGTCCGCACAAGTGTCCCTAAGTTTGAAAATCCGGAACACTAAACTTACAGTCCTGATGACAAACCAAACTAGATCCTGCAACATTGTCCTGGGACACACATATTTGTCTTCATTCATGAAAGATAGGACATCTTATTATGACCCATTACTTTAAGAACAGTTAAAAATGCTTAAAATGCATTCTAAACAAATTGAAGCAAAATCAACCGATCCTGCAGCAATAAATACAAGGATCCGAAAGACCTGTGCTGATAATAAAATGGATCTTAGAAAGTGATATTGTAGAACAACTTATATTTGGGATAACTGATTTCAAACAAGGAACGTATACAATAAAAATATAAAGAATGTATATACGAAACAAATAAATGTTAAAATTGGATTTAAAGGTGTATTTAACATTTAAAGGTGTATTTAAAGATTTTTAATTAAATTAAATTAATTTAAAATAAAGAATTAAAGTAATTCAAAGTGTGCTCAAATTGTCAAAATTACCATGTGAGGTGTAAAATGAGTTGTTTGTTGAAATAGTATGTCTTATAATTGATATTACAGTAGTTAGCTAGGTTTTTATTATCTAGTAAACTATTTACTAATTATTTTTATTTTTAGTGTGCTTTTATCTGCAATTCTGGCCAATAATAAAAAAAATCAATAAGAAAATCAGTAGTTGGAATATATTCCGACTCAACCCGTCCAAGACCGAGTGGCTGTGGTTTCCGACGTCCCGGTACAACCAGTTGACGCCATCACTGGCCATCGGGGGCGAACTATTAGGGCTCGTAACTTAGGTATCCTCCTGGATTCCCGGCTGTCCATGGAGGATCATGTGAAGGCCGTGGCCAGGGGGGCTTTTTACCAGGTTCGCCTGGTATGCCAGTTGCGCCCCTTTCTTGACCAGGACGCCCTTCGCACAGTCACTCAAGCGCTCGTGACATCCCATCTAGACTACTGCAATGCTCTCTACATGGGACTCCCCCTGAGGTGCACCCGAGGACTACAGCTAGTGCAGAATGCGGCCGCGCAGGAGATTTTGGGAGCCTCACGGCATTCCCATGTAACACCTCTCCTGCGCGAGCTGCACTGGCTGCCTGTGGTCTTTCGGGTGCGCTTCAAAGTGTTGATAACCATCTTTAAAATGCTCCATGGCACGGGGCCTAGTTATTTGCAAGACCGTATCCTGCCTCATACATCCCTTCGGCCGATTCGCTCCCAAAGAGAGGGACTTCTCTGGGTGCTGTCCGCTGGGCAATGCCAGTTGGCGACCTCCAGGGGAAGGGCCTTCTCTGTGGTGGGCCCAGCCCTCTGGAACGACCTCCCCCCTGAACTCCGGACTACCATGGACCTCCGCCTCTTCCGCCAATGCTTGAAGACTCATCTTTTCCAACTAGCCGGCCTAGCCTAGTCCCCGAGACCACTTTAGTAGACTGAGCAGTAAATTATCTTGAGGGTTTTAATGTGTGGGCAATGTTTTTAGGGAATTTTTAGCACAGGGCACTCAAATTTAATTAGATTTTATTTTGTAATCGTATTTATTATATGTCCGTTTTATTGCTTGTTTGCATTCTGTTTCAATTTCCTGTGCACCGCCCAGAGTCCCTCCGGGGATAGAGGCGCGGTATATAAATTAAATAAAATAAATATATTATTTCCAAGCACTATCTGTCCAGACAGAATTGAGCTTTTCAGGTAGATAAATTAATGTTGAACCATTGCATACATTTATCTGAGAACCCACACATTGCCTCTTCTTTAATATTTCCTTATTTGATTGATAATTTAAAAAAAAACTTACTCTCAGATTTATAAATCTAGCTTTTCACTGCTGTTCCCTGGAATGTAGAAAAATGTATTTGCAGCAATGGAATAAATACAATAAACACAATTGTTTTAAAACCTCTTCTCTTAATTATATTGCATTATATTCTAGAATTTTCTAATACAAAATTATTGTTTCCAGATATCACAGTGCAATATGTTATTTTCTAAATTTTAGGCACTTACATTTATGAAAATTTTAACAAATCAAAAGCTTCTCCATTTAAAAAAATATACTTTTTTTTCATAAGTTATAGGTAAGGCTGTTTATGCATTATATCAATTTGAAATGCCTCATATGGTACAGTGTAGTTGAACATTAAATAATCCAGGTAATAAAAGTCATAAACCTTCAGCCTCTCTGTAGCAGGAATTTCTGACAAGTATTTCTTTACAACTTCTGAATTGGTTCTTTTGTCTGTGGAATGTCTGTCTTTGAAATGAGGGAATAAGAGCTCATCCGGAGCATTTATTAGTTTCAAAAAATAATTGGCGTCTTTTTCCAGAGTTTCAAATTTGCCAATGAAATTATAATCGATATCGCAAGGATAACAAAGTTTGTTGATTTGCTCCCAATGTGTATCCATACCTAATGGCGGATAGGGATCTAATAGATATTGTATAAATTCTTTAAATTTCACTCCTGAGCCAGTTGTCAATGCCTCTTTATCTGCATTATGTCTGTATTTCTTAATAATTGGCCTCCCAAATACAGGATGGTAATAAATGTTTGCATGTTCAAACTTATCTCGAAATGCAGACACCAACCTTTCCATTGGGTCACGGACAAATATAATTTTGGTATATGTTTTTAAACGCTTATGTATCTCTTTTATATTATAACTATCTAGTTTCTTCAGATGATCTCCATAGTGAACACTATTATGGGAAATATTAGCAGCAGATTTTGCACGACCACCAAGTATCATCAGAATCCTTTTCCAGTTGGAACAACCTACTTTAGGAACCTCACAATACAAAAGTTTGTATTTATCTTCCACGTATATTCTGGAGACCATGTGCACAAGGGGAATTCGGGTTCTGTTAAAGTATTTTTGGCAAATATCACGAAGAAAAAATTTCCGTCTCTCTTGTATCTCATTGATGGCTTTCCAGTTATTGTTCCTATTAAATAATTTATTTAAATAATGCTTGTTGGAGGAAAAATTCATTTCTTTGAGCTGTTTAAGAACGTTCTGTGGGTCTTCAGAAAAATTAGTAGTCAAAGAATCTTCTATTCTATTCACAAAATGATTGGGCTCCTGATCACCTTCACTCTCAATCAAAGCTTTACTGTCTTCGTGAAAATACTTTCCTGCAATCCAATTTTCTCTTGGTTTTTCAGATTCCTCAGTAGAATAGCTTCCAAATTCCTGTTAAAACAGAAGAAAATGATATAGGGTAAGAGGGACAAAAGCAGTGGCAGATTAAGGCTCACTGGTGCCCTAAGCACTGACAAAGCTTGGTGCCCCTCCTTCGTACATACTGTACAAATCTTCATTGGTTTTTTTTTCTTTCTCGATTTTGAGGTGCCCCCTTTGGGCTGGTGCCCTAAGCATGTTTTTAGTCTGTTTAGAGGTTAATACATCACTGGACAAAATATAGATATATTTTGTTTTGTATTGGTTTATTTCAAAGAACATTTCTAACAAAATTGGGAACGGAGGATGAGAGAACATTTTCTTCAATTTCAACACCTTCAGATCTATGAATGATATTCTGTGCCTTCTTAATAATTACCAAAGCATTTTATCTAATGTTGAGGTTGCAAATTTTCTGGATATAACAGAAATTGAATTAATTTTTTTTTGAATAAGTAACAAGTTGTATGGAAATATGAAAATGGGACTGTTGAAATATTTGAGGATAATTATCCCTAGGGAAAGATCCTCTTTGTTAGATCAGAATCTTTAAAACTGTATAGCATAAATTAGTGATTATATTAATAGATGGCTGAAAATACGTGCAAACCTATCATAAAGGATTAAAATAATTTCATGTACTTTGCTATTTATGGTTAATTTGTTATCAAAGATACACTGAGCATTAGATTAATTAATTAATATTAATAATTCCTTTATCTATTCCTTACTTGCAGTAAAACACCAGTAGTCCTCAATCGTCATAAAGCAGATCAGCATGTAACTGGACCTGTTTTACAACCTTTCTTGCGGTAGTGGTGAAGCAAATGCCATGTCATAAACCAACCACCAGTGTTGCTAAGCAACAACCATAGTTGTTAAGCTTTGGGATCTTTTTGCTGAAAAAAAGAGTAAATACTGGTTTTCAGCAAACAACATTATAAATCATGGTTATGTGACCATGCAATATTGCAAACAGCCATAAATGCTGGTCAGTTGCCAAACACCCAAAATGTGGCCATGTAACTATGTGGGGGGGGGGGGGGGGATGGACGGCTCTTTGAAATTTGGAACTGGGTAGTTTACAGCATAACTTCAAATGGTTGCTAGGGGACATGTTGTAAATTGGGGACTACGCTAATCAGTTTTGAAGAGATTAGTGCCATTTGCATTATTATTTATAATATAGATTTTTTAAAATTCTGAAATCCCGAACTCCGTGTCATCTCGGACCTCCGCCTGTTCCGCCAGCGGTTAAAAACGCACTTCTTCCAACAAGCCGGCCTGGCATGATTTTACTCGATACTGTACTGCTTTTAGTTGACCAAAGTTTTAATTCGGGGGTTTTAATATGGGTTTTAGCGCAGGGTGGGTTTAATTTAATTCAGTTTTAAGAATGCTTATATTCTTGTATATATGTATATTTATATTTTATATTCCCTGTGCGCCGCCCCGAGTCCCTAGGTGGTGAGATGGGTGCGGCTTATAAATACAATTAATAAATAAAATAAATAAATCACATTTCACAGTGAAATTGTATAGTCATCTTAAAAGGATTCCATTTTTAAAAACAGTTTTTAAAACTTGATTTTTAGTATTAAAAATACAGATCCCAAAATGATGACCATTATGTTTATTTGTAATAAATAAAACCAACAATGCATAAAAATTCAATAAAAACAAACCAAAACAAAAACTCCAGCATGCTAATAACTGTAAGCAGATTAAAATCAAGGATATATGACAATATGAGCAGTTTGGTAAGATGAACAGCAACGGTTTACCTGAAGATTTGGCTGATCAGTTATATCTTAGGTTGGTTCAGTTTCTTAAATGTATTGGTATAAGCTGCATCGAATCAGGGACAGAAATATAAAACAGGCCACTTGTATCAAGGATTTGGTTTTGTAGCCTGATGTGAGAGACCACTGATCAGGGGTGAAATTCAGCAGGTTCTGACAGAGAACCGGTAGCAGAAATTTGGAAAGTTTGGAGAACCTGCAAATACCACCTCTGACCCCAGAGTGGGGTAGGAATAGAGATTTTGCAGTATCCTTCCCTTGCCACACCCAACAAGTCACGCCCACAGAACCAATAGTAAAGAAAAGTCGAGTTTCACCACTGCCATTGATAGATGCAGCCTTCTCAGATATACTAAGGACCAGATATGCCGTTAGTTCCTAAGCCATCTATCAGAGGTTATCTATATTATTTATTAATTTCCTGCCTTTTTTATTATTGTAACTCAAGGCAGTAAACATCTTCCTCTTCCTATTTTCCCCTCAACAATAACCTTGTCCCCACAAGGTGCTTTGGATTGAGATGACTGGGCCAAAGTCACCCAAAATCCTTTCATGCCTAAGGTGATTCTAGGACTTTCTGGTTTCTAGCCTGTATCATAAAGATTGCCTTGAATTTGATTCAGGAACCAACAAGAATGGTTCCTTCAGAACAGGTTATTATCTTCATAATTGGTTATCCTCACAGTAACTAGATGGTACAGTTCATATTAACCATAGTTTCCAGGATTAGCCCTATTATGTACACATTACAAAATCCATTCATTGCATGAATTTCTATGGTTAATTTATTCCTGGCTCCATCTAGTAAAAGAGCCAGAGTGTCCATTCCAATCTCCATCCGAGGCTGTGGATCTTGGAGTACCTCCAGTAAAAGAGTCACAGCATGCATCCATGGTTTCAGCAGTCCATTTTGGGGTACTTTCCCTCCCCCCAAACACATAATTCTGTTGGACAGCAATTAAAGAAAGTAATAATAAACAGGACTTTTTGCTACATAAAAACAGGCATGATGTTACCTGTGCTTGATCATCTTAGTGTTGGATTTCTGCTACCAGCTCTCCAATATATTTGGTTGCCTAGATGTCTTCATTGGTTTATAAGATAAATCATAAATATCTAGATGCAGATACCTGTGCTATGTCTTCTCTTATAAAAATGCAGAATGCATAGACTTTATTAACTATGCAATATATCTAAATATATCTTAAAATGGTCAAAATACCTGAATAATCATCTGCAGTTGCATTTTTTCTTCAGATCCTGAAAAAAAGAAAAAAAGTTTTTATTTCAGAGAAAAGTGGTCATATGAGTTTCAAAACAAGGTTAAGGGGGAAAACCAGCTTTTAAGAGTGTCGAATAACTTCTGTTGACTTTTATAAAACAACTTCTCAGTGTGTTGGAATAATGATTTATCCCATTTGCAATAGGTGAACTACTGCTTGTTCAAACTTTTGATTTTCATTCTGTAAGATAGTCATCCTCAACAATACCTCACAACGGGTCAAACACATGAGCCTAATTTTAATCAGTCTATTTATTTTAGTAGTGGATGTTTCAAATACAGAAACTTTTCCAGTCTCACCAGTGTATGGGTCCAAAATGAATTCTGGGAACATATTTGTGCCACAATTGTAGAAGAAGCACTGGCATAGTCAGGCAGAAGAGTTAAATGAGGCATCAGTTTAGAAGTGTTACATTGCCACAAGTGAATTAAATCTAACCCCCTTGATCGCTGTTGACTCTTATCTAGTTTTAAACAGGTGCTGTCAGTCTTAAAAGATTCCTGTGCATAGGCTTTAGCAAAAGCCTATGCACAGGAATCGCCCCTACTATTCAACACATATATGAAGCCGCTGGGTGAGATCATCCGTGGTTTTGGGGTGGGATATCATCTGTACGCTGATGATACTCAGTTGTACATATCCACCCCAGACCACCCCAACGATGCCGTCGAGGTTATGTCCCGGTGTTTGGAGGCCGTACGGATCTGGATGGGTGGTAACAAACTCAAGCTCAACCCGTCCAAGACTGAGTGGCTGTGGCTTCCGGCGCCCCGGTTCAGCCAGATTATTCCAACACTGGCCATTGGGGGCGAAACACCGGCCCCCGTGGAGAGGGCGCGCAATTTGGGTGTCCTCCTGGATTCCCGGCTGTCTATGGAAGATCACGTGGCAGCCGTGGCCAGGGGGGCGTTCCATCAGGTATGCTTGATGCGCCAATTGCGCCCCTTACTGGATCGGGGTGCCCTACGCACAGTCACTCAAGCACTCGTCACCTTTCGACTCGACTACTGTAATGCTCTCTACATGGGGCTTCCCTTGAGGTGCACCCGAAAGCTGCAGCTAGTCCAGAACGCAGCCGCGCGGGTGATTACGGGAGCGCCTAGACACTCCCACATAACACCTATCCTGCGCGAGCTGCACTGGCTCCCTGTGGTCTTTCGGGTGCGCTTCAAGGTTTTGACGACCATCTTTAAAGCGCTCCATGGCTCGGGGCCTAGTTATATGCGAGACCGCCTCCTGCCCCATACATCCCTCAGACCAATACGCTCCCACAGAGAGGGCCTCCTCAGGGTGCCGTCGGCTGGACAATGCCGACTGGCGACACCCAGGGGAAGAGCCTTCTCTGTGGCTGGGCCAGCCCTCTGAAACGACCTACCCCCTGAACTCCGCACCATCTCTGACCTCCGCCTCTTCCGCAAGTGTCTGAAGACACATTTATTCCATCTAGCCGGCCTAGCGTAATCCCCTGTATTGACCATTAGACAGTTTTAAATTTGGGATTTTAATTCGGTTTTTAGCACAGGTTTTACTAGAATAAGTTTTTTAAATTTTATATGTTTTGTATGTATTTTAACATTCCTGTGCGCCGCCCTGGGTCCGTTTGGAGAAGGGCGGGATATAAATTTAATAAAAAAATAAATAAATAAATAAAAAAGTCAGTTAATTGATTTTTTTGGAGACCTGATTTTTCGCATCTTACAATAATACAAGGTCTGCCTCACTAAAGGATTAACTAGGATAGGGGTGTCAAACTCAATTCATTGAGGGCTGCATTAGGGTTGTATATGACCTTGGAAGATGGGGTGGGCATGGCCAGCTCAATGTCACTTATGTTGGGGAGCCTGTGGGGGCCCGAGTGCTCTGCCAGTGAAAACAGGTTCCCAAGCTCCATTTTTGCTGGCAGAAGCACCGTGGGCCAGTCCTTCACTGTTTCCAGGGTGGCTCCATGGGCCAGATTTAAGCACCCTGTGGCCCGGATCTGGTTCCCAGTTTGCACCCCTGAACTAGGACAACTCATTATTGAACAGTCCTAAAATCATCATATTTATATTGGAAATGTGTAAATGTCAAATGCAACACATAATGTAACTATTACAATAAAAATATGACTTTTAACAAATACATAATTAAAGAAGGAACGTATGACCATTGGAACCCATCCACATTGCTTAATTATTAATTTTTTTTATCTGTAACTAAAGCTTTTGCGCAAAAGCATCTTATACTTCCAAAATAAGGAAAATCCAGCAGTTCAATTAGAAAAAAATGAAGATTGTAAAAGGCTAGAATTGTTCCAATAACTTCCTGACAGTTGTATAATTTAAAATGATATAAAGGAATACAAAATTTAAAAAAAACCAAAAGGGGCTATCATTTATTTTTTGAGTTCACAAATGTTATCTTCATTACTAAAAAGTTTTCATATTGTTTGTGGAAATTCTTAATCAAATTCCGTCAATCACAAATTCTGGACTAAATATATGGGGATCACATTCCTTTTTCAGCTTGACAGTGTCGTAATTTGTAGAGCTCCCAGGATGGCTGTGGAACTATATGAAGCAGTGTTAAATCATCAAATAAATATTCTTTTTGTTTCTGTTCAAACACTGAATGTTGAAGATTTCCCATCGTCTTTGCAAAATTGCAACTTTCTCTGCATAACAAATGAATTAACCTGATTCACATAAGCTATAGAACAGCGTATTTAATAAAGAAGTCAGTTCCCTTTGTTTGATGAGGGAATTCAATAAAAAATTCAGGAATTCTACCTTTAAAACAAAGTATTTTCAAAACCTTGCAGATCTAAATGAACTGTTTATTTGAACTAAAGCATTGTAGTCCGATCTTACACTGCTAACATTCCCATCAAAAAGATTCTTTTAGGTTTTGAATATTTTTTATTCTGAATATATTTAAGCTGATCAACAGAGAGATCTCTATCTTGCTGTGCATTATAGAACAAAGGCAATTCATTCCCACTTTGTTAAATACATTGTGGAACAACTAGTCAGAATACCAAAGTGTCCATTTATCAGTGCTCACCAACTTTCCTAGGATTCCTAGAAGCATTTTGAATTAACAAAAGCAAATACAAATCAAGAAATAATTTTTAACTTGCACAGTGCATATGCTTTGAATTAGAATAAAGATTCCCCTGTGCATGCATGCTAGTCATTTCTGGCTCTAGGGGCTGTACTCAACTCCATGTCTAAGCCAAAGAGCCAGCGCTGTCTGAAAACTTTTCCATGGTCATGTGGCCAGCATGATTAAATGCCGAGGGCACACGTAGCACTGTTTAACTTCCCACCAAAGTGGTCCCTATTTTTCTACTTGCATTTTTATGTGCTTTCGAATGGCTAGCTTTGGCAGAAGCTGGGACAAGTAATGGGAGCTCACTCCATTATGGGGTGCTAGGGATTTGGACTGCTGAACTGCCTAACCTTCTGATTGACAAGTTCAGCGTCTTAGCCACTGACCCACCAATTCCTGGGAATAAATGTATGTACATGGTATCCACTTAATACAGTTATCCAGGCTTAAGTCATTAAAATTCCAATGTTAAAGGAAGGTCCCACAACCTATTCTGTTACTAGTTAAAAGCAACCTTAAGGTATATTAGGCTTTGTCATTGGTACTCTGGAGAAAGGTCAGGTGATGTGGCAATTGTTGGGAATAAAGGAATAGGAACTGAGAATGGGAACAGCAAATTCTATGCCACTCTGATGACTCAGTCATGGGTTAGTGATACCATACCTCAGAAGTGGGGCAACCATGGAAGAGGGAATGTCAACTTCTTACTGAATGAGTTGGTTTCTTTATCTGGATCTCTAGTGTTTATAGGGCTGTATCCACCTTTTCATTATATATATAGAATCAGGCCTGCATTCTCTATTCAGGCAGAAAATTAAATGGAGACAGTCCCCATCTACCATGCCACTCAGAAGATAGATGAAGAAGAAACCTTATTCATCTTGAGCTTTTAAAAATATAATAAAAATAAAATAAATATTTATGTTCAACAAGTAAGTTGATAGAATAGGAAGAAAAGTACTATGCTGGTACAAGTAAGAAAGTAACTTCCCTAATGATCTCCTAAAATAATAATCTTCCTAAAAAATAAAACAAAATCAAGATTACTTATTGCTTTAGGCTATGACAGAGGATTGCCTCTTTATGGTAATTACTTCCTGCATAATAGCGTAGTATTTTGTTTTGCAGAAATGTTTTTTTTTTTGCTTTGAGAAAGAAAATCAACATTATTCAGGCAGACTTTCAGTAGGCAATAGAGTTCACTGAGAACATCATTGTGAAAATTCACATCTTGAGGCTACTTTTTTTAACCAGATAAGGCACTCTCTTTTTTGGGGGTAATAAAAGATTAAGGCAAACGTATTTTAAACAACCTTTAATGATGTACAAGATGCGAGGAAAGACCAATGTTTTCAATCTCTGCTTGGATCAACTCTATTTTGCTTAAAGGTTTGTGGACTTTGAATACTGATGCTTTCCTGCTTCCCACTACATTTGTTTTTAGGCTATTTTTATTCACTTTAAAGGAATTTTAATAACTTTGTGTTGACAACATAGACAGCTGGGACTAAGAATTAAAGAAAAATTCAGTTGCTGACTTAGGAAGGAAGTGACATCAATGAGTTTCAAAAGACAGCCAAGAGGGAAAATTGAGTTTGTATGTTTATGGGTCTCCCATTTTGTTGTTTTGACAGGATGCATACAAATGCAAATAAGATGATCAACTTTATAGTATTTATATCAAACCAACAAAGAAATGATGTAACTGTACAATTAAGTTTTGATAAAAAGTCCACTGGCATAAGGCCTCAAAGGCCAAAAATAATTTATTCCTTGGAAATTATTTCTGTAAGATCCATGACTGTGACAGTACACTATCATTTCGCAACAAGGCTGATGTGATGCTATACAAACTTATATTTGTATTTACAGGTTTGCTGATGTGATGCTATTAGTGCTAATATCAATATCCCTTCTTAACCTAAATAATTAGCTATGTCTTATATTATTAAATCTGTCTCAGAATTATAGTGCTTTAATATTATCACTTTGTAATTTATTGTAAATCAATATAAACTTCAAAAAACTTTCCTCTTGTGGAAGCTTTCTGTGAGGATTAAATGAAGAGTATTACCTTCACTTCCATAACTTAGTTTAAATAGGATATTTTAATAAATGAAACAGAAAAACAATTCTTGAAATGAGTTCTTATATTACCTGTATTGACTTCTCCATATAATCACCTGCCAAGGATGGATGAAGCTTCTTAAAGCCATCGCAAAAGAACTTTGCCTTTCAACCAGTTCCTGACATTGCTTTCCATCTCTTCATTTCAGTTAAATACCATAGATGCCCATGAAGGTACTCTTTCAATTTGGAGAAAAAACTAGAAGTCACATAGTGCTAGGTCTGAACTATATGATAGATGGGATAAGATTTCACAATTGCCTGGTAGGTGGCTGATTAAGTATAAAGCCTAGCACTGTCATGTGGCATCAAAAATTCCTTCTGGTTCTTTCAAACTTTGCTTAATTGCTTCACGGTGTTGCAATATACTGTTGTGAGTTAATATTGCCAGTTGCAAGGAAATCCATGTGAATAACTCCCCCGCCCCCCCCCCCCCCCAAATTGTAAACATCAATTGTAATGCTAATATCTGGTTTTGAAATCTTGCTCCATGGGTGAAACTTTGTGATGATATTCCATGAGCCAATGCTTTAGTTCTGGGTAATAATGATCAGCCAATGTTGTGTTGGCTGTCACAATGTTAAAGATTTCTCATCTTCATTTTTGTTGAATAACAATTTCAGGTAAATTTCAACTCCTGAAATGTAATCTTTTTTGTCAACATACAAGAAAACATACAAGAAAATTTTCTAGTATTGAAGAACAACAATAGTGTGATCCATGTATTCCTATAAGATTCCAAGCTGAATGGCAATTTTTATTTTAGTTTAGATTTGCTGATTGTCCTTAGCTTCGTGAACCTTTCTCATGTAAAACTTGTTGGCTTCTGTCACAGGATATCTTCTCATGCTTGACCACACACATCAGCTCTTCCTAATTCACCATATTTACATAGGTTGTTCCAGTGAAACATAGTATAGGTAGTCCTTAACTTACAACTATAATAGGGATCAGAATTACTTTACTAAGAAAGGTGGCAGTTAAGTGCGTCATGCTTGCTTTTATGACCTTTTTGTCATGCTTGTTAAGCAAATGACTGCATTTATTGAATCACATGGGCATTAAGCAAATCCAGCTTTCCCGTGGACTTGTTGGATATCCCTTGGAAAAGTTGTAAATGAATGCCAGTAGCCAAGTGCCATAAATTTGATTATATGACCATGGGGATGCTGCAACAGTCAGGTGTAAGAACTGGTCATAAGTCATTTCTTCCAGTGCTGTTGTAACTTTGAACAGTTGCTAAATGAATGGTTGTAAGTTGAGGTCTACCTGTATTCACTCACAATCATTACCATAGACAACCTGCATTTGGCAGAGAATTTCAACTGGAGGGACTTTTTCTGCAATCAAAAAATGGTGCATTGCTTAAGCGGCATTGATAAATATTCATTATAGGTATCTATTTCATGAACAAAAGCAACATAAACTTTTCTTTCAATTTCTGCCAACTAAAGTTAAAGAACAGATGGTGAAGAACCTATCAGCTTCTAGCATGTCAGTACTACCATCTTTTGGTGACTTATAGCATTGAGACATTACTTTCCATTCAATCCTCCCAACTACTGGTTTTTGTATCTACTCTAGTTTGAAAGTACTTTCTCATTAAAAACTGATCTGAGTAGCTTGATGTATCCTAGGCAACTCTCATAGTGGAGAGTTGTTCATATTTCTTTATATTATAAATTTGACACTGGCAAATTGCTTAAGAATAATGCAAGCTACAGACCAGAAAGTGTAAAATAAATTTCTTCCTATAAAGCAGTTTTCTGGTAGTAACTGGTCACAGGGTTTTCCCCCCATCAAGACGTTTTCTAAAAATTGTTCTTGTACATAAGGTGCATCCAATTTAATCACAAACTTATCTGTAAATAACAGATGTGGGTTTCATAATGCATTAATTATCTTTTCTTTAGCATTTCATAATTCCAAAAAGCTGCACAGGGGCAATTTGCAAGATATTCCAGCAATATTAAACTTGAGTTGACATTGATTGAACCATATGAAGAACAGTTGAGCTTTTAGAGTGTTGGACTTTTCATAGCATCTTATGTCTTTCCTGGCTATTTTGGGGTGACAATCTTTGATATGAAATAAGATGTTCTTATCAGGTTGCCAAAGGGGTTTTTATATGAATAGATGTTTGGTGTACATATTCACTAATGCCTTTGTTAATAAAATAAGGAAAATTAAAATTAAATTTCAACCATAAGCCAACAATTACATTAGTTCTTTTTTTAAATTCAGCAGAGTAAAATCCTAAATTGAACCATTTTTACAGTGTATCTCTAAAAGTGATTAGTAATCACTTGAGCTTTGTCAGCATAAACAAGTCAAAAGGATAGAATCTGGGATCAATGAAAAGAGTACTTCATAATTTATAAGATGTAAGATGAAATTTGGCATTTTGGGAGTGATAAATCAGTTTTTCAATGTCAATAAAGTAAGGAACTACTCTCACTAATTTAAAAGTTTCATTTTGTCTGCTACAAACTATCCATCAGAAAAAGGCACAGAAAAAATATTAGATAAATTCTCACACATGTGTTTTCCTGTTTCTTTTCACAGCAGTTGCTCTTCCCTGCTTGGAACACTGTTGTTTCAACATGCCAAAGTTTTTTACCCTGGCTGAAACAACTGGGGGGATCTCACAGGAAGCATGATGAATTTCAGCGCCAGGTAACATATCAAAAGCTCCCGCATGATATTATCAGGTCAAATAAATCCTTCCTATTGCTCCTCATTATAAAGGGAAAAGAGAGAAAAAGAAACAATACACTAGCAAGATTTTTACTGTAATTCATATAGTGTCATATGGTGTAATGTGGAACATCAAATCATGCACCCGTTATGTGCATGGAGACAGTGTCTCACAATGATCTATGTATAGTCATAGTCTTTAAAGTAACAGTCTATGTCATGGTGCTGGAAAACGCAAATATATATTCAGATATGAGTATCATCTATCTAAACTGCATTTTCTCGATTGGACATATATGCCAAGTGAACAGTCTCATCCCTGCCCTATACTGATTAATAAACTGTGTAACTAGAATGAGGCAAAGGATCACTTTCTGGTTATTAGGCAGTAGTGCCATTTTCCTTTTTCTTCTGTTATCTTGCCCTTTATTAATAGTTTTTACCATGTCATAAAGCAAGATACAGTAATGGTTTTGAAATTGGCATTTCAGTTTGGCATTATTATAACTATATTTATGTAATTCTAATGGTATCTTTCCTACAGAGATGCAGTGGCTCAGTAGCTAAGGCGCTGACCTTGGTGATCAGAAAGGTCAGCAGTTCGAATCCCTAGCACCAGGTAATGGAGTGAGCTCCCGTTACTTGTCCCAGTTTCTGGCAACCTAGCAGTTTGAAAGCACCTAAAAATGCAAGTAGAAAAATAGGGACCACCTTTGGTGAGAAGGTAACAGCATTCAGTGTGCCTCTGGCATTTAATCATGCCAGCCACATGACCATGGAGACGTCTTCAGACAGCACTGGCTCTTCAGCTTTGAAATGAAACTGAAGAGCCAGTGTTGCCCCCTAGAGTTGGGAACGACTAGCATGGGAAGCTTTACTTTTACCTTAATAGCATCTTTCTAACTACATCTCAGAAAAGTCCACCTTAAAATCTCTATTTAAGTTTCGCAGCAGTTGACGATATGATACACAGCAAGCCAATGCAACTACAGAAAAATACTTTTTACCTGTGTATTTAATATTACGCTACTGCAATTCCTTTTCCAGAATACTACTGTACCAATAAAACAATTGTAGCGCATGAGTAGCAGGAAAAATCTGATAAAAGTTGCTAATAATTTGAATAACAAAATATTTTCTTAAATTTAAATGATGGCTACTGTCTGCCTTTTAGAATAAAATATCAGTAAAACAAAGCTTCTCCAGAAAGCATCTGTGGTCACATCAACCCCTTCACCAGGAAAATATTAACAAGGACATCCCATTGTCGAGTCGGCCATAGAGGATGCGGAAAAGAAAGGGAGAACAAATGTGGAGTTAAGGAAAATAATAATAATAATATCATATGTTCCAATGCACACAAAATCCTATTCATTCTGGTTGTCTATTGTTCCTTCTTGTTATCATCTCGGGTCCCCTTCCTCATGCATGGACCCCAAACTCCAACACATTGTTAGTGTCTGTTTAGCATTTCCAACATGGCCACGGAAAGCAGAAGACAAGGCCCATGTTGATGGGGAGAATCCATTTGTCTGGAATTGTATAAAGACTCCTGCTTTTTTTCCCTTCCACTCCTATGATTTTATGATTCTAGGAGTCCTATTTGTTTACAGTAGTATATGCAAGAAACTGCACTAAAGGTTATCCCATTTGATTTTACTGCTGGCTATGCTTATCAAAGGTTCAGTATGCCTGAAAGCAATCTGATGGGGATGTGTATAGCTGCGACCTGTGCAGTTTGATAGTCTCTGAAGGAAATGGGCATTAGTTGGTTTTAGTACTGCAGTTGAAGGGACCATGGCAACAGAATTTAAAATAACAAATGGGTCTGTTTCAACCACTCTTTTTTGCCAGTTCTTTTTTTTTTTTGGAACATAGAAGGTAATTGACTGGCCTTGGGTTCCATGACTCAAGGAATTCTCAGTTTAAAGTTGTACGGTATGGTCTCACCTATAAAGTTTTCTTCGTTTTAGGTCCAATGCCTGGATTATATACATATTTCACTATATTGCACTATATATTATATATATATCAAAAGTGTGGCATCCGCATCTGTTCTCTAAAGGTCTGGCCATTTTGTGATTATTTTTAGTTCTGTGCAATAATGTACCATGCATATGGACAAGTTTTTCTAGATATTTCTAGATATTCAAATGCAGTAATACTCTTGTAGCTTCTAAACAAACAAACATCCCCCAATCTCCCTTTTCACACCTCAACCTATTTCAGGAACTTCCTTCCTTAGATCACCAAGGCATATATTTTCCCTTTTCTGTGTTGAAACTCAAAACCTGTAATCAAGATGGTGCACAAACTAAATCACCAATGGTACAAGTAACTTTGCAACCAATCCTTGCATTTATGACCTTCACAGGTCTGAAAGCAAAGGAAAGCGGAAATAAGATAATAAGCACAGCTGTGGTTCACTTACTGGCTCCTTTGCTTAACAATTGAATTGCAGATCCCAATTGTACTTCCTTACTGTATGTCTGCCTGTATCACTTTGATAACAGCATTGGGACCAGAGGTGGTATTCAGCATGTTCTGACCAGTTCTGGAGAACTGGTAACAGAAATTTTGAGTAGTTCAGAGAACCAGTAAATACCACCTCTGACTGGCACCGCCCCACTCTATTCTCTGCATGCCGAGTCCCAACTGATTGGGAGGGAATGGGGATTTTGTGGTAACCTTCCCCTGGAGTGGAGAAGAAATGGAGGTTTTACAGTATCCTTCCTTGCCACGCCCACCAAGCCACCCCCACAGAACTGGTAGTTAAAAGTTTTGAATCCCACCACTGATTGGGACCATCCTTCAAAGGCTAATATCTGGCTGGCATACAATTTGACTAATTACTTGGATAAATCCTTAATTTGACAAACCTGTACAGGCTGGTGAGGAATTCAGCCCCAGTAAGTAACGCCAATAGTTGAACTGTGTAAGAGGGAGTAAACAAAGACCCAAACTGCCAAACTATTGAACTGAGTGGTAAATTGCATTTGTAGGAAAAGTACAACTGAACATAAATATTTTCCCTGATTAAGGTGGCAAGCAGAGATTAAAATATTGAAAGTACAAATTCAGTGAAAAAAGCTGTAAACACATTTTAATTTCTACTGTGCCTCTGAGTTTTTATTAATATACAATAAAGAAGCATCATCCAATGCATTTCATTTGTTGCAAAATACAAATGCCTAGAAAATGGAAACAAGCCAGTTCCAGGCATAACTTTTAAATTAATTCTTAATACATAAATTTGAATGATGATTGCGCCAACACTACACAAAGACTTTCAGCAAATCAGCTGCTGCACGGAGATAATGTTACCTACATTTTGCAAAGCTGGATTCTGACCTTTTGGAAACACAGACTCAGCTGCATTTATAGCAAATATCTCACTAAAGGTCATTCACAAGTGGAAACATCAGTTTTGTAAATGCAGGAGTTCATGGCAGTATTCTTTTACATTTTGAAGTTCACAGACATATATAGGAAGATCACAAGTAAAGCAAATTTATTTTTCAGATGAAAATGGAGAAATTATAATTTGAATTGCCACAGGAAACAATTACTTCAAGACAGCAATTCGTTTGGGATGCTCACATTTTTCTTCTCCACTGTTACTGATTAGCACAGTGTTTCTCATCCTTGGCAACTTTAAGATGTACGAACTTCAATTCCCAGCATTCTCAGCCTGACTAAGAGCACATGATATAGTTTGATGGAGTGCCTTTAAAAAATGAATAGAATAATTTTCCCCCCAGTTTGGATAAAGTATTGGAAAAGCTCAACTGAAATAATTTGAACCATATTTTTTCCCAGTAAATTGTCCAATATTTTCCTTACAATCTCATTCTGCTATCATAAATCAGAGGCAGAACATTCGCTTTGAATGCAGTTTCATTCCTTAGCGTTGTCAATCAGAAACTCTCATGAAGTTGTGAAACTGAAAGACGGAATATAAATGCAACTTTTTCGTAAAGCAAAATCAGGTGGAAAAGCAAGACAAAAAACACGTTACAAGGCAGGAATTAGAATTCAGAAAAACTGTCTCTAAAGATGACTTGGTAGATATCCAGAGTGAGGTCAGAGAAGCCATTATGAATTGTTGTTTTTGCATCAGTCTATACACAATCTAACTTCTTAAATAGTGGACCCAACAGTGAAGGAATCCCTTATTTTTTAAAAAAAGTCCACTTATAAGAGAATTGTATTGCCTGTTAGCATCAGGTATTTTTGCAGTAAGCACATTTCTGAATCTGTATCTGGTGAGATTATGTAGATGGTCTGATAGCATGAAGTTTCTACTAGATCTACCTGAGATCAGATGTAAAACAAATGACCTGAGTCATACAAAAAGGACTTTTTCAAGAGTATATTTTGAATAAGCATTTTAACAGTATTTTTAAAATAAATATTCAAATGACAGAGAAAAGTCTATATTATATCCAAGACCATCTGCAAATTCTTGGAAATAGTAACCACGCTAATGGTGGTTATTTTTTAATTCTTAAACAAGCGCTCAGAGCAAAATGAAATTTCCTAACAGATCGTAGAAATGTTCCACAACGTGGCAGGCTAGTTGCAACTTTTCTTTGAAAAGGGCATATATAGTGTAGCACATTAATCTTAACAGATTTAAAATATATTCCCCCTTTTCTATTGTATTTAATATTTTTATTAAACAAGTTTACATGGGAGATATTTTGATATGTTTCCAATTGGAAATTTTGGAATATCTCAAATTTAAGATTTATGTGATACAACTAGAAATTATCCAGCAAAACAGCTTCTTGCTTTGCTGGAATTAATGTTTCCAGTTATGCATGAATCATTGTGAACTCCTGGCCCCAAGGTGAAGAAACATTAAAATGTCTGAACATGCTTGCTTACAGTAGGCAAATTCTTATATAATTAGTAGTAGAGTTCCCTGAACCTTGGAAGATGAGCGTTGAGATATTGATCAGGATTTTTGTAGAGTTTTCATAGTATAAGATTTGGAATATAATTTGCATTTTTAATTTTTTTTTTGGTTGCTTTGTTATTGTTTTATGTTTAATGCTATAATACTTATGTTAATGGAATTTTCTTCCTAATGGTCATGATTTGAATGTAACAAGGAGGTTACACCATTTGAACGCAAAAGATACTCTAGGCCTGTCAAACTGGCAGCCCACAGGCCGGATTTGTCACATGCAGGCCATGCCCACACTGGCTCCACAAAGGCAAAAAACATAGAGAAACATCACAATATGTCACATGACACAATTGAGTTTGACACCCATGCTCTAGTCTAGTGGCAGTCAACCTGGTCTCTACCGCTCACTAGTGGGCGTTCCAGTTTTCATGGTGGGCGGTAGGAGTTTTGTCCGATACTGAAGCACTTTCCTTTTTTAAATTTAATTGACTTCTCTACTTTATAAATCACCGTTAGTATGGAACTGGTGGGCAGTTAGAAAATTTTACTACTAAGAGATACAAAAGTGGGCAGTAGGTATAAAAAGGTTGACTAACCTTGCTCTAGTCTATGTGACGATTCCCTATCTGGAGCAGCAAAATGTTTCAGCCTGGATTTAAGCATGCAATTTTTGCAATCAAAAGCATGTGATAAAAATGACTGAAGGGTTGAAAAAATGATTCAAGAGAACCAATGAGATTGAAAAGCAATTTTAACAAACCTATTCACAAGACTCAAATTCCATGACTGACTAAGTTTTGCAAACTATGAATTAAAAAACAGTAAAGCAATTATGATGTTTAGTCTCATTTTTAAAAAAATACTAATTTTTCAGGATTAAAACCAGCAGTTGGTTCCACATTAGCCTTCTTAGCTGAGCAAGTCAGAACGAAACTATTTTTCCAGATATCTCATACTGAACATTTTTTTGTTCATTTATTTCCATAGATTCCCTATATGTTCCCATAAATTTTTCTCTATACTGGTAGAATTTTTTTTTAAAAAATGCCCATGTGGCACTTATTGTTATGCACAGAAGATAAAAAGAAATGAGCAGTATTAATTATTCATCTCCAATATGATGACTTTAGTAAGCTTGATAAAAAGTCTTCTTTCCTTAATAAATTGTGTTATTCAAATGTTTACACTGGCTTGTTTTAAACACTGTTTCCCTTTGGATTTCAAAGATAACTAACTCCCAAGACTAAAAAAAGAAATGAAACATCTTCACTAATTGTGACATGTTGCCATGATTATATGACACACTATTGCCTGGGGGAGAAAACCAATTTTATAAATCTAAATGTTCCTGAAATTATATGTTGCTGGATTTGCTATTTAGATTAGGATTCTGAGATTTTTGTGCTGGTCACTACATTACTTTTCTGTCACTTCAGGCAATTTATATTTCTTGAAAATACTTTTTGGACTATTCAGGATATAAAATTCTGTGGAATATTTATTACCACTGCAATATTCTCTAAAAATGTCTTGAAGAAATTCTTTGGACTTTGTATGAGTGAGTACCTGTCTGATGTTTATTGAAGTAACCTGGTTTTTTCAGGCTTTTAATGGGACTTTAAGGAAACTATTAATTAAAGTTAATGGGTCTCCAGAGCCACATTTCCACCCCTAGGATTGCATAGAAGACTAAAAATATGTTACTTTAAAGAAGAACAGAGAAGTGGTGTGCTGAAGAACTTCACAAATAATATTTTTGATGCCTAATCTTATCGTTCAGGATTGTATTTTAATCATGGTTAAAAGCGATAAATAAACTGAATTATCATAGATTTGTCTCCCCCCAAGTCCTGCCATGCTTTGTCATTGTGGTGGGAGGAGGTATTCCTGGGAGGGAGGGATGAGAATGGTGATAGGGTATATAATCCAGGCTAGGTCACACAAGGCGTGAAGGTCATTCCAGCTGCCCAGCTAAAGCAAGCAGTCATTTATATTGGGCAGTGATGATATAGGAAGATGCTGGAGGCAGATAAGCATTTTAGTGACAATGGCAAAGGCATCAATATGTACTGTGTGGGAGAAGGCAATAGTAAACCACTTCTGTATTTTTACCAATAAAACCACATGGGTAGAAAATATAAAATGATTGATGATATAGTGTAGGAAGATGGTCCCCTCAGGTCAGATGGCACTCATGCTACTGAGGAACAGGCGAAGGTCTTTCAGAGTACTAATGGTGTTTGTCACACGGTCAGATTAAAGCCTTTGGGATGTCTATTGCTGATGTCATCATACAGGAACATAAAATTAGAAGGCATAGAAGATAGAATGGCAGTAGGTATTGTAAGAACCATGAACATGGGACGGTTCAATACAAGGAAAGGTGAATTGCGATGGTATCAATTAGGATCTTAGACACCAGTGAATTGACATGGATTGGGATTGGACATTTTCAGTCAGAAGATCGCACTATTTATTACTCAGGAAATAACAAAAAAACAACAACAGTGCTGCTTTTATAGAATCTTAAGCCTAGAAGGTACCTTGGAGGTCTTCTACTCCAACCCTCTGCCCAAGGCAATAGTTCTTTTTTTTTTTTTAATTAAACAATTTTTGTTTTTATTTTTAAACAAACACAAATAAGTATAACAAAAAACGAAAAAACATAAAGTCCATCTTCCATTACAAATTGTAGAAAATGTGTCAGTTGGTTACATACTGTACATCTCTTCCATAGTCATAATCATATCAAATCACATATTTTAGTTCAAATATATTTATATATATTACAATTATTATACCTCAAACCTTCATTTGACTATCTTGTTTCCAGCCATTGATAAAATTTATTCCAAATTTCATAAAATTGTTCATTGTCTTGTTCTCTAATTTCAAATGTTAATTTATTCATCTCTGCACATTCCATAATTTTATAGATAATTTCTTGCTCTGATGGTAATTTGTCATTTCTCCAATTTTTAGCAAAGACGATTCTAGCGGCTGTCAAAATATTCACAATTAGGTATCTCAAATTTTTGTCGAATGTTTCTAAATTAAGTCCAAGCAGGAAGAGTTCGGGTTTGAAATCTATTTGTTTTCTTGTTATTTTACCCAACCATGTGTGGATCATATTCCAATAATTTTGGGCCTCCGAGCAAGTCCACCACATATGGTAGTAAGTACCAGGCGTCTGATGGCATTTCCAGCATTTTTGAGATTTGTTCTTGCTCATTTTTGAGATTCTTGAGGGTGATAGATGCCACCTGTAGAACATCTTGTATAGGTTCTCTTTATAGGCTGTTGACATTGTCATTTTGCAATTCTGTGTCCACAATTTTTGCCACTTATCTAGGTCGATCCCATGCCCGAAGTTTTTCCCCCATATTATCATTGTTTCTTTCACTTGCTCTTCCTGGAGTTTAAACTCTAATAAGTAGGCATAGAGTTTTTTAATTGTTTTTTCATCGACGCCTGTTAATATTTTGTCTAATTCTGTCATTTTGTCATAAACCCCTCCTTTTTTTTGGTCTTCCTTATATCTTGAGTATATTTGTGTGTATGTATACCAATTAATATCCATTCCTTCTTGTTTTAGTTCCTGAATAGTCTTAAGATCACCCCTTGAGTTTAATAAATCCGAATATCTAATTGTTCGTTCCCTTTTGTGTATTATTGCGTATGTAAATGCTTCCGTAATTGATACCCAGACTGGTATTTTGAGATAATGCAATTTCTTGATCTTCTCCCAATTTACAATCAGAAATTCCCTTACGTAGTGCCTTCTGAAAATGCCATGTTTCCTGGTGGTTCGGTACCATAGAGCTGCGTGCCATCCTGATGGCAAATCATGTCCCTCTAATGCTAATAATCTTGTATTTCTTAGTGTAATCCAGTCTTTAATCCACATCAGATTCGCAGCTTGATGATATAGTTCCCAATCAGGCAATCCCATACCTCCCCTTATTTTGGTATCTTGTAAAATTTTTAATTTTATTCTAGCTTTTTTCCCTTGCCATAGGAACTTTAAGACCATTTTCCTTAATTTTTCGAAAAAGTCCTTGCCCAATCTAATTGGGATTGTCTGGAATAAGTATAGTACCTTAGGCAAAATATTCAAGGCAATAGTTCTTATACAGTTGTCCAGTCTTCTCTTGAAAAACTCCAGTGTTGGACCACCCATAACTCCAGGAAGTCCTGTTAGCTGTCCCATAATGTCAGGAAATTCCTCATTAGTTTCAGGGCTGGGTTTCCCTCTGATGAGCTTCTATCCATTGCTTCTTGCCTTTCCTCAAATGCTATGGAAAATAAATTGATCCCTTTTTTAATGTGACAGCTTTTCAAATACTGGAAGGCAGCTATCATGTCAACACTAACCATAAACAGACCTAGTTTTCTCAGCTGTTCATCCTATGATTTAGCCTACAGACTCATTATCATCTTTGTTGCTCTTCTCTGCACTTATTCTAAGGTATCATCTAAAGTACGTATTTTAGGACCTTGGCATTTTTTTTTCAAATTGACTATATTATTGCTAAAGAAGTAGAAGAGCACAATTATAGCATGGCCAGGCACTGACTGAGGAACAGATCACAAATTGCTAATATGGAAACTCAAGTTAAACTAAAGAACAGCTATATGGTTTTGAGCAGGTACCCAGTATCAATCAATCAATCAATCATAAGGAATTGCTTTGCATTTCATTGAGAGAGAACTAGAAGAATTATGGTATGAATTTTAAAAAGTTGTTTAGGATGAATGTGAAAAGAGCCTACCAAAAATGAAGAAAGAGAAGAAAGCAAACTGCATATAAGAAAAAGCATGGAAAATGCCAAAAAGAGAAGAGAAGCAATGCCAAGAAAGGCAAAACTCTCAGAATGGACCTCAACGAAGAATTACAGGGAGCTGCAAGAAGAGACTACAACCAATACTACAAAACATCTGTAAACATATCAAAGAGGGAAACAGACATGGAAAAACAAGGACACAATAAAAAGAACTGTTACAATTTTTGGAAGGGGCAGCTTTCTTAACTGAGGCCACATTTATTTTACTGATAACACAGAAAATGCAATCTACTTACTTAAAAGTAACACAAAGAAATGTAATAAATATATCCTAGAATTACCTGTCAAATAGCAATCTTAATTTTATTCAATAGTTGTATAGGAGAAATCACCAAACCACATCTCACTTATTGTGGCCATGTCATGCAGAATAATTCACTGAAGAAAGGAAAGAACATGATGGCTGGACACCATCAAAGCTGACACCACCAGAGGACAGAACAACTCAAAAAAGTAGTGCAAGATTAGACGATGTAGAGAGAGCTGGCCCATAGAACTAGGGCCATGACTGAATGTCATCATTAGTTATATTACAGTGGTGGGATCCTCCCGGTTTAACTATCGGTTCAGTGATTGCATGATTTGTGCTGCATGTGTGTACGTTTTTTGAAAAAAACCTTCACTTCTGGGTTTCTTTGGAGGAATAACACAGCTGATTTGCGCAGCAATCTGCTGTGCTGCGCGAATCAGCTGAGAAGATAAAGGTAGGAAAATGGTGCGGGTAGGCAGGTGGGCCCATCTGATCATTGGGGCGAACCGGTTTGCTCCCAGCTGATCGTTGGAGCTACTGGTTTACCTGAACTGGTACAAATCAGTAGACTCCCACCCCTGGTTATATAGGAATATCCAAAATATCTAAATATTTTTAAATTAATTTTTGCAAGAACTATTCAAAACAGATTATACATTTGGGTAATTAAGAAACATTGGTAAGGTAATATTTCCATGGCAAAAAGCTAACAAAATAAGAAAAGAACAATTAACACAGACATTGCTATAACTGTGTCCCAGCATGGACTCCAATCTTACTAAATTAACATTTACACTGACTGCCTGATCCAACACCACAATAAAGTGCATTCAAATCCCAATATGCTTTATTTACCTATTGTAACTGGCAGCAGCGGCCAATTGGCAAAGAACAATAAGCCACAAGGGATCTTTCTTCTTCTCATAATTTAAGTAGTCGGCCCACAGGGCAGAATAAGAGGAAAATGAATTTTGGCCATTTGCCCTACTGCATGTTACTAGCAGTTGATGCAATCTAGCAATAAATGTAAGAACAGCTTTGCAGTTATGCCAATAAATACTATAATGAGGCAGGGCATTGGCATAAAGTGAGACCTGATTGTTAAGTGTGAAATGAAGTGGGGCACGGATGGATGATCCAGCGGGGCAGCTTTGTAAAAAAATATTTCTTAGAGTTAGCTAAGCTGCAACAGGAAGTCTGGAAGCTGCGACAGGATGTCTGAGATGTTGAAACCGCAGAGGAGCCTTCTGCTAGAAATGGCTCGAATTTTGACACCTAGCTTACCCACATCGATATATTGAAACTAGAAGCAATAAATCCTTGTGCCTGCAAACCCAGATAAGGGGGTGCAAGATATACAGGGGACGCGAAGCTTGTGGGTTTCCTGCCTGACGTCTTCCCATGTAACAAAGTATGCGTGTTTCTGTATTATAAAACTGGGTTAAAAACATTTCTCGGGGTTCAGAGGGCTTTATGCAGTCTGCGGACTGACACCTCTGGACTTGGCCAATAAAACTTCTCCTTTCCTGTGAAGTCCAAGTCTCGGAGTTTTTTTCCTGCAACATTAAATGGCGACGTCCACTGGGACTTGGAGCGATATTTCGCTGAGGACGGCACGACCAACCGGGGCCCAATCGAGGCCATCTAGCCAACCTCCAGGCGCCACAGAGCAATTCTCTGGGAGGAAGCAGATGGCCCCCCTCGGGCAATTGGTGGACATGACCGATCCAAGACCGGACCAGGATCAGGACAAGTCAATAAATAACTCCTAGGACAAGTCAATAAATAATGCCGGCTCGAAGAAAAAGAAGACGCCTGCAGGCAAGTATTGAGGGAATTGTGGTACGGCCTACTTGGTGAGAGTGGAAGAGGGGGCCCGATCACCCCCCTGAGCCTGGGATAGCACCCACTTCCTAACGGAACCGGTATATCCTAACGAGTCTCCAGAATTGTGTGGGTGGTTAAGTCATCGCAATTCCTGAAGGCGACCGTGATATTCCGGCACCCCAGGTCAGTGACAGTGTCTTAGAAATAGAACATGGGTGGTGAAAGAAGCGTTTAGCAAACGCCTCTTCAATACATGTTCCTCTATAGGTTTGGATCTTTAAAAATAGCCCAGTAAGGTACTGGGAGATCCAAGCAGAAGAAAAAAAAATACAAAAGAGAAGACACTGAACACCCCAGAAACCCAGAACTCTTGAACCCCCCCCCCCCCAGAACCAAGAAGAAGAAGAAGAAAAGGGTTGTAAGGAGTGTAGTCCACGGTGGACAGAATACAACACTCTTAGAAAAAAAAACCCTAAGATATAGTCAGTTACCAAGGGGGGTAACAAACCTCGAGGAAAGAGGAAGGAAGAAGAAGAAGAAAAAAGAACAATAAGAGAAAAAGAAACAGAGAGTCTCGATGAAATGTTTAGTTCCTGTGCTGTTTTAACTTGTGTGTTTGTCTTTGTTGACGTGTGTAAGTGTTTTTTGTTTTTGTCTTACAAAAAAGGAAAGAGAGAGAGTCTCTGACATCAGTGCCCTCCACATATGTATCTTTGATATGAAATGGTTGACACTGAAGAAGTAGGAAACAAAAGGGAGAATCAAATATTGGTTAGAGAAAATAAATGGTCCGATTAGGTGGGGTCAGGAGGAAGGAAGCCAAGAAAAAAAGGTTACCGAAGGAACAGATCAAGTGGACCACAAACCCGGTCCAAAGGAGCAGTTGAGACAAAAACTCAAATTGCCCCTAAAGGAATTTTTATTGCCAGGAGTTGAGGGAGAGCAGTGTAAGATGTGAGTGTATGCTCTATTCTCAATGGCTAATTTATATAATTGGAAAAATCAAATTCCTAATTATAGAGGAAATTCAGATAGGATGCATGTCATTTTTGCATCCATTTCTTCTGAATTCATCAGTCTACTTCCATCATACAATGTCTGATGGAAATTTCATAAATCCCAGAGAAAAGAAGCCTGGTGAAGGGAACCATGAATAAACCTTTGTAGAAGGATCATGCAGAAAAATCCAGACTGGACATGGTTTCTGAAGGAACCAGAGTGGGAACCTTAGTCCATTCAGCTGCAAAACTATTGGACCTTAGTTTTGTTAGGACTCAAACAAAAGTTAAGAACTTAGGAAAGGTCTATCAAAATCAACAGAAACAGGATGAAGATCCAAGGGAATTGCTAGAATGCATTTATAAAACCTTTGGACAAAATACCAAATTAGATCCTGAAGTTGAAGAAAATAAGTGAATGGTCAATTTGATCTTCATTGGTCACTCTGCAGATGACATTAGGGCAAAAAAAGATTTACAGAAGACAAGAAGGGGGGGGGCATGAACAGCAACTCTGAACTTGTGGAATTAACATACAAGATATATATTAATTGGGCTCAAAACCTCAGAGAAGAGGGAACTTCAAAAGACAAGAGGAAACACATTTTTTTCCTCGCCGAAGCTCTTAGATAGAGTGGGAGGTCAGGGGACATGCCGGAAGAATTGTACGAGGAGGGATCGGTAGTTAGAATCCCATGCCTGGTTAGAAGACCATCAGAAGGGAATATGGTTAATGTCTATACAAACAGATAATATACAGTTTTACATGCTCATTAGGCTATTTGGAAAAGAAAGTGCCTGTATCTATTTTGCATAAAATAACCTAAAGACAGGACGGAATGGATGCAAAATTTTGCCCTTATTTTTGAATCCACAAAGGAGGGTGAAAAAGAGCCCTTTGTTTGGACAAAGGAACAAAAACAGGCATTTAAAAATTTAAAGTAAGCATAACTTACCAACTTTGAGAAAACCTTTCTATTTGTAAGCGGACAGAAAAGGCAACACAGCTCTGGAGGTCTGTGTTCAAATAAGACTCTTAATAGTAGAGAAAAGGATCAAAGGAATTAAAGATTCCATATGAGGGAATCTGCGCAATCTGGATGGTCGGATCCAGCAGGAGAGGGAAAAACAGCTGACAGAGAAGAAAGGCTGTCAGCAACCTGAGATGATCTGAGTTACCCTGACATGATAACTTATGCAGCATTGGAAATGCGAAGAGGACTGAGCCCCAGATATTCTAAAGCAGGGGAACTCCAGGCAACTAGAATTGAAGTGACTAGAATCCTATTCAAGGACAAAAGGTGTCTTGAGACTCACCTTAAATGGGTGAATGCCTTACCTTTGGCACTTTGGTCTGTGAGATGTACTCCACAGAAAGGAATTAAGTTATCCCCTTTTGAAAGATGGTTGGGAGACCCCCCCCCCAGTTATAAGTGCTAACTTGAGAAAAATCATATGTAGCGCCTAGACCAAATAGGAGCCTCATGGGTGAATCAAATGGTGAGAGAATTAAACAAGCGAAAGAAATCCTACAATATTGTGTGTCCCTCAGTCCACCATTTCTGAGCACCTCTAGTAATAATATTTAGGTGGAAGACAAGTATAGGTAAAACTCTAAAAAGGAGATGAATCTGAAACCTAAGGGGAAGGGTTTCTAATACTGTGGTCAGATGTTGTCCACTTGCAGTAAGAGTGTTGGAATCCTGCTGCTGAGCCTTAGGGAGCGAACCAGGATGAAACCCATCCTTTAGTGGTCTGCTTGAAGAAGCGCCCCCTATAACTGTCCTACCAGCAATGGGCAGGCTACATACGGGGCAGAAGAGGCCTTACTGAAATCACCCCTGGAAGCTGATTTCTCAACGTACAGCCGAAGATTTGGAGGAGGAAGACAACGTTCTATTTGTTAGATATAAGATGTATTAGAGGAGCACCTGTCAGGAAATGGCAAGCCAAGTATTTGTAGTCATAACTGCATTATCTCTTGACTTATTGTGAATTACTGTCTTGGATATTTATTCTTTTGGAATCTCCCCCTCCCCGAAAGACAGGTGCTGTACCTAAAATCATTGATTGTGACAGAAAGCATTGTGAAACCTCTGGAAATATGTTTGAGGAAATCAGGGAGTGGGTTCTCTGTGATGCTGTGCGTCCTAGGTCTGTGGACATTGTATGTTACAAACAAGGGGTGGTTTTGTGGAACACCTAAAATTGATATTATTTTTCCCAAATCACATATAATCCCTGCCTTCTCCCTAAAGTGGTGATTCTGTAGTTTAAGAGAATTGTGTTTGGAGACATTCTACTAAGAGACAATTTTGAGCTTGTTGTGGCTTTGGCAGCCGTTGGCAATAAGTCTGCTTTCTTCCTATGATTACATCCTGAATGGTAATTCCCAGTGTTGTGAAAATGCCCAAGTAACCCCCTTTGCTCTTGAGGAAGGATCTGGGGATGTTGAAAAACTCAGGGAACAGGAAAGGATCAATGCATAAGGTTTAAAACCATTGGAGTAAATCCGTTCCCGCCAGAGACGTATTATTAATCGGTGGGGTTGCTGGAGCTAAGCCAAAGCCAACGCCTAAAGTCAGGCGTTTGACTGTCCCAGTAAACAGTGGAATAGAACAAAGAGGGAATGGACCCCTACAGCAGTTGAGAATTTTGGAATGGGGATGAGCCACCTTCGTGTGTCAAGCAGTGTCAGGAACCTGGCATTCCTGTGGGGTCACTGTCAGAAGAACAATGTCCATTCAAAATGCATCTTGCCCATAGAAAGACACTTGTGGACATATGTCGATGGCCCAGTGGGATGCCCGAGGCAGGTCTTGAGACAGTTTTGTGGGAAGAGTTTGACTCTGTTACTTCCGAAGATATGGACAGGTTACGACTGCGAGCCACCACATGTTTATTGGACCCGTGTCCCTCCTGGCTTGTACTGGCATCCTGGGAGGTTACACGAGGCTGGCTCCAGGAGGTTGTCAACGCTTCTCTGAGTGAGGGTTTCTTGCCCGCCTCCCTTAAAGAGGCCATGGTGAGGCCTTCCTGAAGAAGCCCTCTCTGGACCCAGCATTATTAGTTAATTACCGTCCGGTCTCCAACCTTCACTTTCTGGCGAAGGTTGTAGAGAGTGTGGTGGCACAACAGTTTCCCCGTCACCTGGAGGAAGTTGATTATCTGGACCCGCGCCAGTCCGGCTTCCGGGCCGGGCACAGCACCGAGACGGCATTGGTCGCGTTGGTAGATGATCTCTGGAGGGCCAGAGATGGGGGTTGTTCCTCCATCCTGGTCCTATTAGACCTCTCAGCGGCTTTTGATACCATCGACCATGGTATCCTATTGCATCGGCTGGAGGGGCTGGGGGTGAGGGGCACCGTATTGCGGTGGTTCTCCTCCTACCTCTCCCGTCGATCGCAATTTGTGTTGACAGGAGAGCAGAGGTCGACCTCGAGACCCCTCACTTGTGGGGTGCCTCAGGTGTCGGTCCTCTCACCTCTCCTGTTCAACACATACATGAAGCTGCTGGGTGAGATCATCCGTGGTTTTGGGGTAGAGTATCATCTCTACGCTGACGATACGCAGCTGTATATATCTACCCCAAACCACCCCAACGATGCCGTAGCGGTGATGTACCAGTGCCTTGAAGCCGTGCGGGCCTGGATGGGAAGTAACAGACTCAGACTCAACCCATCCAAAACCGAGTGGCTGTGGTTTCCGGCGTCCCGGTACAACCAGTTGACTCCATCACTGGCCATAGGGGACGAACACCTTACCCCTGTGGAGGGGGCACGCAACTTGGGCGTCCTCCTGGATACCCGGCTGTCCATGGAAGATCAAGTGACAGCCGTGGCCAGGAGGGCGTTTTACCAGGTTCGCCTGGTACGCCAGTTGCGTCCCCTATTGGATCGGGATGCCCTTTGCACAGTCACTCACGCCCTCGTGACATCCCGACTGGACTACTGTAATTCTCTCTACATGGGGCTCCCCTTGAGGTGCACCCGAAGACTTCAGCTTGTCCAGAATGCAGCCGCGCGAGCAATAATGGGAACCTCTAGGTTTACCCACATAACACCGCTCTTGCGCGAGCTGCATTGGCTGCCTGTCGTCTTTCGGGTGCGCTTCAAGGTGTTAGTCACCATCTTTAAAGCGCTCCATGGCTCGGGACCTAGCTATCTGCGGGATCGGCTCCTGCCCCATACATCCCTGCGGCCGATTCGCTCCCACAGAGAGGGGCTTCTCCGGGTGCCGTCCACTAGGCAATGCCAGCAGGTGACGCCCAGGGGAAGGGCCTTCTCTGTGGCAGGCCCAGCCCTCTGGAACGACCTTCCCCCCGAAATTAGAACAACTACGGACCTCCGCTCCTTCCATCAAAAATTGAAAACACACTTCTTCTGCTTGGCTGGCCTAGGTTAGTCCTCCGTCTTTAGATAGGGTTTTAGGTTTTTTTTAGTGTAAAGTAATTTAGGGGATTTTAGCGCAGGGACAATTGTTTAATTCGTATTTTAATTATTTATTTTGTATGTATTTTATATTGGTTTTTTACTCCCTGTGCACCGCTCCGAGTCCCTTTGGGGAGAGGAGGCGGTATACAAATAAAATTATTATTATTATTATTATTATTATTATTATTATTATTATTATTATTATTATTATTATTATTATTATTATTATTATTATTATTATTATTATTATTATTATTAAGTATGTCTCCATATGTCCACAACCACTTCCAATAGAAAGGTCACATACTCGCTTCCACCCCACCACTGTCACTAGTGACTTTTGGAAGACACATTTGCCTACTGGAAGGTGCCCAAAGACATTTCAGCCACCCAGTTCCCATTATCTGTTTGAAGGTCCAGTTCTCAGGGACTAATGAAAAGAACCTCCGAGCCATGCCTTCTTCATGAACATAGGTGTGTGTGTAGGAGGAAATGAAGTTTTCTTCTTATGTGGGAAAAATGTAAAATTTACTGGAACATGCACTCTGGAGATTGGAGAAGGTACCTTCAGAGAATAAGCCCTAAAGGTTATTTCATATGTATAATTTGTCTCTTTCTTCTCACTGATATGTTTGCATTGCTAACATGTATTCCTGAGAAAATTAACCTTGCATTGTTGTCTTAAAAGTTTTGTAATAGGCTAGACTCAATTGTAGCTGAAAATAGAGTCTAGAAGGGGGGGAAATGAGGCAGGGCATTGGCATAAAGTGAGACCTGGTTGTTAAGTGTGAAATGAAGTGGGGCACGGATGGATGATCCAGCAGAGCCCCAGTCAGCTCAGCTTTGTAAAAAAATATTTCTTAGAGTTAGCTAAGCTGCAACAGGAAGTCTGGAAGGTGAGACAGGATGTCTGAGATGTTGAAACCGCAGAGGAGCCTTCTGCTAGAAATGGGTCGAATTTTGACACCTAGCTTACCCACATCGATATATTGAAACTAGAAGCAATAAATCCTTGTGTCTGCAAATCCAGATAAGGGGGTGCAAGATACACAGGGGACGCGAAGCTTGTGGGTTTCCTGCCTGACGTCTTCCCATGTAACAAAGTATGCGTGTTTCTGTATTATAAAACTGGGTTAAAAACATTTCTCAGGATTCAGAGGGCTTTATGCAGTCTGCGGACTGACACCTCTGGACTTGGCCAATAAAACTTCTCCTTTCCTGTGAAGTCCAAGTCTCGGAGTTTTTTTTCTGCAACAATAACATTGCAAAATTTCAGAAATATTGTGGGGATTTAATTGGAAAACATTATGGTAGCAGATAAAAACAAGTACTTCTTTGGCAAGTACTTCACATTCAGTGCTGTGAAAGTGCCCACAATTCTACGTCAAATGTTTACAATTAAGAATTGTACACATATATGCAATACAGGATATTTCTTCATAAATTGGACCGATGTAATATTGCCCCAGTAAAATACTCCAGTATAAATACTCCAGGATCAAAGTATGGAGAATTCAGTGTAGAAAAGAGTTTAGTCCATTGGTTAAGATGCTAGACTATAAACCAGAAGTCTGTTGAGTTCTAGTCTTGCCTTAGGCATGTAAGAGGGCTAGGGGACTTTAGGTAAGTCACTCTCTCTCAGCTCAGCCCACCTCACAGGGCTGTTGTGTGGAAAACAGGAAAAAGGAGTATTAGGTATTTGAGATATTGATAAAAAATAATAAAGTTGGGGTACACACACACACACACACACACACACACACACACACACAATACAGGAGATTCAGATCTCCTTCACTTTTGTCAATTTTGTTATCCTGAAACTTGATTTTACATTGGTTGAAATTCATTTTTTTCTTGTTAATTTACACTCAGTAACCCATAATGACAAAGTGGAAATAGAATTTTAGGATTGTCTCCTCTTCATAACAATATTTAAATAGAGTCTATCTACAGGGGCATTCTTAAGATTAATTAATTAACTTTTGGGCTCCTTGTTCCAAAATATCCTTTTATGTCCAGTGTTAAAATATTTTCCTTTATTCTGTTCAGCCTGAACATTCTTCTATTTTAATTGTATCTTTAATTTGTTCTAATTCATAGTAGTGTTCAATTTTTACAGTCGTACCTTATTATGTTTTTTAAAGGATTCAAATAAAGCAAGGTTTCTTCATAATTAATTGCAAAACTCTATTTCAAATTGGTTTAGTCCATTTGTAACTTTCTAAAATCAGTTTTAACCACCCTTTTGCTATTTATTTCAGAAGAAAAATCCTTAAACTTGTATTTAAAACTTCTTTCACTAAGGATTGATGGAAACTCATTTTATCCTTTAAAACTAACTGAAAAGCAGTTAACAAGCAATTTCTTAAAGTGATTAGAAAAAGAAGTATCTGAACCTTCTAATAGCCTTAAAGACAACCATGATTTGAGCAATATGGCATTTCCCACATCTACAAGAACTCGTAAACTGCTGGAGGCCACCATGTTGCAACTTCCTCATGAGAAGCAACTGTCTGGAGCATTTGTGGGCAATGTCAAGTGCTTTCCGTGTTCGGTCTACTTGCTAACTGTTTCTTGCACTGCCATTGTCTTCAATTTGCCATTTCTTTCCTGGAAATCCCAATGCGAACTTTTGATGCATTATTTTCTATTAGCAGATGCTAATGGATGCTCTGTTATAAGTGAGAGTTTGTACATATTTATTATTATACAGGTAATTCTCAACTTATGACCACAATTGAGTCCAATATTCCTATTGTTAAATGAGATATTTCTTAGGTGAGTTTTGCTCCATTTTACGACTTTTCTTGCCACAGTTGTTAAGTGAATTACTGCCGTTGATCAGTTTGTACCCCGGTTGTTAAACGAACCTAGCTTCCCCATGTATTTTGCTTGTGAGGTCACAAAAGGTGATCGCATGACCTTGGGACATTGCAATGGTCATACAAATGAAGCAGTTGCTAAGCAGCTGAATTTTGATCACATGATCGTGAGGATGCTGCAAAGGTTGTAACTGAAAAATGGTCATAAGTCACATTTTCCAGGGCTGTTGTAACTTTGAATGGTCATTAAATGAGCTGTTGTAAGTCAAGGCCTATCTGTTTTTGTAAAATAGGCTGCCCAGTGTATAGAACAGAGTTCTCCATAGAAACAAACTGGACTATTTGAAATGTTTAACTTGCATTATAATTGATATATCACACTGACCACATGAAAGGCATCTGTATCTAAGACTAAAATAGCACAAAATCATTATTTTTAAATGCTACAGTGCATGGAAATAGACCTTATGCTCCAAAATAGATGTGCTATTTTTCAGTAACAAAAATGATTTTGTGTGGTGAAGTGCCCTCTAGTGACAAAATAAAGTCAGATGATGATCGGTTAAACTAAAGGGAAAAAAGAAAAACCCAGCTGGTTCTCAATCTGTATGGATGTATTAATATACTTCTGCTCTAATAGTGGGACCATTTTTCTCTGGATTTTGAGGCAGCAGATTAGGAAGTACAAGGAAGTCCACATGGCAGTTATGGCTAACCTTTTTGGCATCGGGTGCCCAAACTGGAACACATGTGCATGCACCATAAATCCGAAAACCAGCTGGCCGGTGTGCATGCAATATGCTGGCCAGCTGGTTTTTGGGTTTCCGGCACATGCATGTGCGCTGGCCAGCTGGTCTTTGCGCACATGCCTGGTTTTTTGGCTGTTTTTCAGTGCCTGCGAAGACCAGCTGGCACATGCCAGAAACCAGAAGAGCAGCTGGTGACGGCATGCATGCCCACAAAAAGGGCTCTGTGTGTTACCAATGGCATGCGTGCCATAGGTTTGCAATCACAGCCAAATGGCATACACCTTTCTCCTTCACCATTTTGCTGCCATTCCCCAGCAAATTGCTATGATAAGATTAGCCCCATGAATTGTGGGTAGATCAGTGGGTAGATCAGTAGAGGAAACTAGTCACAATTAGCTGATTTTCAACTGTAAACATTAAAATGCTTCCCTGGGTGCTGATGATGACCAAATGTCACATATGCATAAACCTAATGAATAGTTTATGTAAAAAATGTTACTTAATCTTGCAGTAACACCAAACAGATGTTAAAAGCACAAAACTAAGGAAAAGTTCAACTGACTGCACATATTTAAGAGAGATTTTGACTATGTCTTCTCAAAATACATAACTGCATATATAACTAGGAAGAATGCAGCCAAGGAATAGTTTAGCCTAGTTCAGGAGTGTCAAACTCGTGGCCCGTGGGACAGATGTAACATGCATTTGGCACGTCTATCCCCCTTTTATCGAAGGGAAAAGTTGCAATACGTCACATGATGCTGCCATGACAATGCAAGTTTGACACCCCTAATTGAATTATATAGCATTTTTATATCTGTCATGAACAATGTTTGATGTTAATTTATCAAAATGCTCTGGGTTGACATTGCCATTTTGATTTAAGCAGCTTAATCATATTGTTGGTGCAAGTAAGACTGTTCTTACTTGTTATTATTTAACTATTAAACATGAAGATCTCTCAGGGATGATTCATTAAGAACACACCTTCTTCAATTCAGAGGTGACACTGCAGCAATTAAGATTCAAAACTGATCATTTGAAACTGTAACCTTCCCTTAAAGCAGAGGTCCCCAACCTTTGCAACTTTAAGTCTGAAGGACTTCAACTCCCAGACTTCTCCAGCCAGCAAAGCTGGCTGGAGAATTCTGGGAGCTGAAGTCCTTCAGACTTAAAGTTGCAAAGGTTGGGGACCTCTGCTAAAGTAACTGGTGTGAATTTTGATTCCCCCCCCCCCATTTGTAGAAAAAGTTGAGGAAATGTATCCTTTCTGTTAGGCAGAAAACATAGTTTATAGTAATGTGTATTACTGTTTATTGTAATCCAATTTAACACATCTTTATACTGTATGCTAATTTTCTTTGCAGAATAGATTTAAAGAAACATAAGGAAAATTCTGTGTATCCAATACCATTATAGTACTTTGCCACTCACTAAACCAATTCTTAGGGCTAAAGGAGTGCTTTCGGGATATAATGAATTGGGGTGAAAATGCAATTGAGACTGAGGTGTTAGATTCTCCTTATGGAAGCAATATTGCCTATCTAGACTCACGCCAGTCCGGCTTCCGGCCTGGGTACAGAACGGAGACGGCATTGGTCGTGTTGGTGGATGATCTCTGGAGGGCCCGGGATAGGGGTTACTCCTCTATCCTGGTCATATTAGACCTCTCAGCGGCTTTCGATACCATCGACCATGGTATCCTGCTGCACCGGTTGGAGGAGTTGGGGTTGGGCGGCACCATATTGCGGTGGTTCTCCTCCTACCTCTCCGACCGCTCGCAGTTTGTGTTGGCGGGGGGCAGAGGTCGACGTCGAGGCCCCTTGCTTATGGGGTGCCTCAGGGGTCGGTCCTCTTGCCCGTCCTGTTTAACATCTATATGAAGCCGCTGGGCGAGATCATCCGTGGTTTTGGGGTAGAATTCCATCTGTACGCTGATGACACCCAGCTGTACCTTTCTACCCCAAACCACCCCAACGATGCCGCCGATGTGATGTCCCGGTGTTTGGAGGCCGTGCAGGCCTGGATGAGGAGGAACGGGCTCCGACTCAACCCCTCCAAGACCGAGTGGCTGTGGTTTCCAGCGCCACGACATAGCCAGTTAGTTCCATCTCTGGCTATCGGGGGGGGGGGGGGAACAGCTAGCCCCCACAGAAAGGGCTCGCAACTTGGGTGTCCTCCTGGATTCCTGCCTGTCCTTAGATGAACATCTGACGGCCGTGGCCAAGGGGGCCTTCTATCAGGTGTAACTGATACGCCAGTTGCGCCCCTTTCTAGATCGTGGCGCCTTACAGTCACTCAAGCTCTTGTCATTTTGCGCCTGGACTACTGTAATGCTCTCTACATGGGGCTGCCCTTGAGATGCACTCGGAGGCTCCAGTTGGTGTAGAATGCGGCCGCGCGGGGGATTTTGGGAGTTTCAAAATACTCCCATGTAACACCTCTCCTGCGCAAGCTGCACTGGCTGCCGGTAGCCTTCCGAGTGAGTTTCAAGGTCTTAGTGACCATCTTTAAAGCGCTCCATGGCAGTGGGTCTGGTTACTTGCAGGACCGCCTACTACCGCATACCTCCACTCAACCTGTCCGCTCCCACAGGGAGGGCCTCCTTAGGGTGCCATCCGCTGGACAATGCCGGCTGGCGACGCCCAGGGAAAGAGCCTTCTCTGTGGCAAGTCCCGCCCTTTGGAATGACCTCCCTCAGACCTCCGGACTATCACCGATCTTCGCCTCTTCTGCCGGACTTTAAAAACCTATTTTTTTCGTATGGCCGGCATGGCATAACTGCTAACCATGTTTTATTAGATTTGGGTTTTAAATTAAATGTCTCTTTTTAGCACGGGTTAAATTGTTTAATAATAGTTTTAAATTTTGGAGAATTTGTACTATTTGTATTGTTGGTTTTTAAGTCCCTGTGCGCCGCCCTGAGTCCCTCTTTTGGGAGATAGGGCGGGATAAAAATTTAATAAATATAAATATAAATATATATTGGGATCATATCCAATTCAATGAAAACTTTCCACAGAAACATATTTAATAATTTAGTTAGTATTCTTTTTGTCAAAAGAATCAAGATTAAAACAATTAAATTTTTCCCTAATTTGCTAGACTGTCACAAATTATAATTTGATATTTAAATTGAATCCGGCAAACTACAATTTGCATCAAATTTGAAATGAATTCATCTTCACACTGCATTTGACAAAATATGTGCTTACTTATTTAATTACTGATTTAAAACACAAAGTTGTGTCTTGAGTAAATGGTTTTTTTTAAATTAAAATGTATATTATATTCATTGTGTTTGTTGTACTACAGTACAGCACTGAAACTGAGTATCATGACATTACCTTATACCTACACATTTTTTACAAATATTTTATTTCAAATATTTAGGTTTTTGCTCTTTGTTGCAACTGCATATATTGGTGATCGGTGAGATGAAATTCTTTAAACTATAATAAATTTTGTCATGACTTTGATATGCCAGCAAGGGGAGTCATTACACTTTCAGAAGCTATGTTTGAGGAAATTATATAGAAATAATAAATAGAATGGTGTTTGGATTTATAAACAATAAAAATAGCAGATCTTTTGATGTACAAACTCCCCTCCCCCTGAATCCTTAATGATCGTTCTTAAATCTAAAAGGAAATACAATGGAAGCAAATATATGGTATATTGTTAGATCAATACATTAAAATAGCACAGGGTTTTTAAAGCAAAGAAAGAAAATGAATGGCACTTTATTATTTTCTTTAATTTTCTTTAAAGGTACAGCAGAAACCTCAGAAAAAGTTATAGATTCATAAATAAATAACTTTGTGAAGTTAAGTTTTATTAAAAACACAGATCCTTCCTTTCTTTCTTCCTAAATTATGGCAATAGCTAAAGAATATTCTAAAAATAGAAAATCTAATATATTTCTCCGTCTAAACGATAAATACATTTACTGTTATAGTAAATTCAAAAGAGGTGAATTTGGCTTACAACTGGCATAGAGTTACAATGATTGCAGCATTCTGGAGTCATGTGATCGCCATATGGACCAGTTGTCAAAGAGACTTAGGGCCACCACATGTTTATTGGACCCGTGTCCCTCCTGGCTTGTACTGGCATCCTGGGAGGCAACACGCGGCTGGCTCCAGGGCATTGTCAACGCATCTCTGAGTGAGGGGTCCTTGCCCGCCGTCTTGAAAGAGGCGGTAGTAAGGCCCCTCCTCAAGAAGCCGTCCCTGGATACAGCATTATTAGAGAACTATCGTCCCGTCTCCAACCTTCACTTTTTAGTGAAGGTTGTTGAGAGTGTGGTGGCTCAACAGTTTCCGCGACACTTGGAGGAAGTTGATTATCTAGACCCGCGCCAGTCCGGCTTCCGACTCGGGCACAGCACCGAGACGGCATTGGTTGCATTGGTTGATGATCTCTGGAGGGCGCGGGACAGAGGATTTTCCTCTATCCTAGTCCTATTAGACCTCTCAGCGGCTTTTGATACCATCAACCATGGTATCCTATTGCGCCGATTGGGGGGGTTGGGGCTGGGAGGCACCGTTTTGCGGTGGTTCTCGTCCTACCTCTCTAGTTGGTCGCAATGTGTGTTGGCAGGGGGGCAGAGGTTGGCCTCGAAGCCCCTCATATGTGGGATACCTCAGGGGTCGGTCCTCTCACCCCTACTGTTCAACACATATATGAAGCCGCTGGGTGAGATCATCCGTGGTTTTGGGGTGGGATATCATCTGTACGCTGATGATACTCAGTTGTACATATCCACCCCAGACCACCCCAATGATGCCGTCGAGGTTATGTCCCAGTGCTTGGAGGCCGTACGGATCTGGATGGGTAGCAACAAACTCAAGCTCAACCCGTCCAAGACTGAGTGGCTGTGGCTTCCGGCGCCCCGATTCAGCCAGATTATTCCAACTCTGTCCATTGGGGGCGAAACACTGGCCCCCGTGGAGAGGGCGTGCAATTTGGGTGTCCTCCTGGACTCCCGGCTGTCTATGGATGACCATGTGGCAGCCGTGGCCAGGGGGGCGTTTCATCAGGTATGCCTGATGCGCCAATGTGCCCCCCTTACTGGACCGGGGTGCCTTACGCACAGTCACTCAAGCACTCGTCACGTCTCGACTCGACTACTGTAATGCTCTCTACATGGGGCTTCCTTTGAGGTGCACCCGAAAGCTACAGCTAGTCCAGAACGCAGCCGCACGGGTGATTACGGGAGCGCCCAGACACTCCCATATAACACCAATCCTGCGTGAGCTGCACTGGCTTCCTGTGGTCTTTCGGGTGCGCTTCAAGGTTCTAACGACCATCTTTAAAGCGCTCCATGGCTCGGGGCCTAGTTATATGCGAGACCACCTCCTGCCCCATACATCCCTCAGACCGATACGCTCCCACAGAGAGGGCCTCCTCAGGGTGCCGTCGGCCGGACAATGCCGACTGGCGACACCCAGGGGGAGAGCCTTCTCTGTGGCGGGACCAGCCCTTTGGAACGACTTACCCCCTGAACTCCGTACCATCTCCGACCTCCGCCTCTTCCGCAAGTGTCTGAAGACACACTTATTCCAACTAGCCGGCCTAGCGTAGCCTCCAATTCTGACTCATAGATAGTTTTAAAATGGGGATTTTAATTCGGTTTTAGCACAGGTTTTTTAGTCGAATAAGTTTTTTAAAAAAAAAGTTTTATATGTTTATATGTTTTTTAATATTCCTGTGCGCCGCCCTGGGTCCGTTTGGAGAAGGGCGGGGTATAAATTCAATAAAATAAAATAAAAAATTTGCCACCTTCCCAGCTGGCTTCTGACAAGCAAAGTCAATGGGGGAAAGCTGGATTCACTTAACAACTGTGTGATTTACTTAATATCTGCAGTGATTCACTTAACAACCATGGCAGAAAAGGCCTTGGAGGGGGGTGGGGTTTGCTAGAAGAAAAAATGAGGGGAAAATAGCCATCGCATCTGTTATAGTTAATATTTTAAACAGATGTTCTTGTACTTTGTTAAATTATCATTCTCACTGTTTATCATTCTGAACTGGACAAGACTGCAAAAGTTATTGATTTCAGATGTTTGAATTAAAATTTGATACCCATCAGGGTTGCTTACTTTTCCCTTTGCTTTTTGATTTAATCTTAGAATCCTTACTACTGACACTACTAACGTTACTTTGTGGGTTTTTATTATAAATTGTCTTCATATCTTGATAATTTGGCTTCGTTGTCAGTTTTTATATGGATGATTCAACATATTGATAAGTTCTGAAGTATGAAGCGCATAAATCCTTTTTTGTCATTATTGAATTATTTTAAATATTTTTCTTTCAAATATTTTCTATATCAAATAGAAATTTGTTTCAAAAATTTATAACAGGAGCAACAAGTTTCTTTGGATTTTTCTAAGAAATCTGATTTGCTATTTGTATCACAAGTTAAAGAATGTTATAAAAGTTGACAATAAGGGTATTCATGGCGAATGGATTAAAGAATTAGAACACCTGATAATGGAACATTAATGGTTGCAGGTCTTCAAAATATATTTTTCCCAATAGAGTAAAGATTAAAAATTACTCATGAAAAGATTTCATTTGGACTTTACCAGACTATTTTTTTTTTTTGAAAGGGTGGATGTTAGATGGGTTTTTTTTCCTAACTACGTAAAAAAAAGTAATGGTCATCAGCTCTTTTGACTTCATCTTGTGAAATGCTGACATTTTAAAATAATATTTTAATATACATAGGTAGATGTAATTCAGAATCCTTATAGCAATAGCACTTAGACATATACCGCTTCATGGTGCTTTACAGTCTTCTTTAAGTGGTTTACAGAGTAAGCATATTATAATGTTAAGGATATTAATGTTAAGTTAAATTATGTCCTGAAATTTGGGATTATATTTTTGAGAAATATTATATTCTAACAATTTTAATTCAAATTTAAGATCCATATTTATTGTTTTAATGATTTAATATTTTATAATGATGTTTTTAATTTGATTTAATTTTTACAATGACAATAAAGATTATTATTATTATTTTATTGCTGGTTCATAAACTATATAGAGTTGCCTTGGTAAGATGGGTGGGATATAAAGTAAATAAATAAATGAATGAATAAATAAATTACCAATCAATTAACTAATCAATTAACTATCCAACCAACCAGGCAGTGTTAAGATAATTAGTTTGAGAAATTGGAAAAGTAGTAATGTTACTGATATTTAGGAGGGTTTTTAAGAGGTGTGTGTGACTAATCCCCAAAACTCAATCTTCTTTTAGCACTGATTTCATGACATTTTATAACATTACAGACACATCATTTATTTTCTTCATTGTAGTTTTATTCCCTTGTTTGAAACTTGATAAATAAATATAGTGCAATATATATAATTTCCCCTGGCTTTTCTTTTTTTTAAACTTTTTTATTGATAATATTTTTCTTATATTTTTAAGTTTTTCCATACAACTTTTTAAGATAAACTTTAAAAAAAACCCTAAAGTGAGCTGGTTAATGAAAACTTATACTTCCTAATCAAGTTACTTTGTTCACGGTAACATCATAAAATCTAAATGAATACTACAGACTTTCTTAAGCATGTATTGTACTTCAATAATAACAACTGTGCTTCTAAGAATGAAAGAAACTGATTCTATATGTTTAGAGGAGACTTGATGGGATAGTACTTGAAGAGAGGAAAAGGTATGCTTCAACAAATGGTCATCTGGTTTACATATTAAAGAGTTTGAGACAAGTCTACCAAGAAAAGTGAATTAATCCAGCTAATCTGGTGTTCTTAAAATGAGTAGCCTTGTATTGTTCAGACCTATAGAATCCTTTTCACTACAAAAGCCTAAAAGATGATGACCAACTGTAAGGTGACCAGATTTTCAAACTCACAAAGCAGGACACCATCGACGGGGAGGGGGGGGGCACAGCGGCCTTTTCCAGCTCCGCAGCCTCGCCACCCACTTCCCTTGCTGGCCGGGGGGCGTGCAGGCCGACCCCTTCCCTCTACAATACCTATCTAAACAGTGATTCTACAATACCTATTCTACAATTCTACAATACCTATCTAAACAGTTCTGTCCTTCTGGTACTTACTATATACATTATTGTTTGTGTGATTTACTAAACTTTTCAACCACGGTAGACTAAAATGCAGCAAATACATTAAAGGCGCAACAGGCATCAAACTACTTTTGAAAATGAATACTGTAAAAAGAAATATTAGAAATTAAACTTTAAGCACCCACACCCACACATGGGCTGCTGCTATCATTTAAATGGCAGGAAAATCCTGTTTATGCAGAAATGTCTCTCAAATGGCCACTTTCAGACAGATGGTTCTGCATTTTGGTTCTATTACGTTTCCTGCAAATAAATGTAAAATACTGAAAACATGTTGATATTCATAGTTTATATTTACATTTTGCATCATTACACATTTGTTTCTGAAACTAATCCCATGTTAATATCTTTTCATATTTAAGTTTTGCAGGTTTCTTGCTATTATGTTTTCCCTGCCTTTTTAGACAGGTGTTAAACACACTGTTTGCTTCCTCATTTATCACACTAATGAAGGGGCTAATTGTTCATTTAAAACTTGGACTCAAGGTTGATCTTTATGGCACAAAATTATCTTTCCCCAATCCAGGCTATTCATTATCATTTGTCACTGTCATTTCAGCCCTTCACTGAATTTGTCATTTGGATGTTGCTCCTATCAAAATCAGTCTGAATGGATACTTCAGGTAATCTTTCATATGGAATAACTTTTTCACATGTTTAAAGCAATTTGGATCAAACGCCAACCATGCAAGATAAAGTATGTCAACAGAAGAAGTTGAAGATACCTTATCTTTGGATAAACCTTGTTGACTGCAAGTAATTCCTCTGAAAAGGAAAGAATTCTCCAGATATCCAAGGACTATAAGTTATTTGTTTCCAACTTAGAATCTTCCAGAACTTTGAAACTAAACACACAAATGAAACTAAATATATAGTAACTATGATTATTTATATAGTCTTCTATTTTTAATAAAGTACCTGTAGCTAATAAAATGTTATCTGAGAAACAGGACATGATGAATTCTCTATTAGACAACAAAACATTGCTTCTTAGATAACTGAGGCTACAAAATATTAAGATCTGAATATTTTAGCTAAATGCTTTACAGATGTACATGGCAACTTATTTCTAGATCAAAGTGCCATTACAGCTCTACAATCTTTCAGTGAAGACTGATTTTGGTTACGTTCCCTTGTCTAACATAAGCTCACACGTTGATCATGGAGAGGACTTGAAAATGTGAATTGTTATTTTTCTGGATACTAAGATCATATGCAACTCAGAATCTGAATAAGTTAGTCAGAGACATTCCATCTACCCTGTTTCTAGTAGAAATTTTATTATTGGGCCATAACATATAACATATAAATTATTACTAACAAGTATTTCCAATCTTAGATGAGCTTTCCCTGTGCACTATTTATCCTTTGAACATAAATTCAAAGAATTCCAGAAGGTGCTTTGCTGGAATGCAATATCTCTTATGAATGGAAGAAAGTATATAAAAGATGCATTTAGGCTACCTCACAATATATCGAATAGATGAATATTTTTACAAGAAGTCCAAACTAATTGAAGTTGTAAGACATCAACATTGTCAGCAGTAAACATTATTTTATCCTACCCTTCTTCTTCCTCACATTTATAACATTATATCTTCCCAGGAAATTGTCTATGGAAATTCTCAGTCATCCAGGTTATGGTTGTCCCAAAGATGCTTTTTCAAAAGGCAACTGGACTCTTGAAAAAGCACCTTTGGAACACCCTGGAAAAGCAAAACGAAGGAACAAGAAATAAAAATAGATCCTAAGCATGGAAGTGAATAATCTTGTGGAGAGGTTCTCCCTTCCATTTTGAAAAATTAAGAGCTTGTTTACATAATAAGGCACATGGTGGGGAAGGACAGATAATGCAATAATCTCACTTGACTTCAACATCAAAGCCCTGAGGAAAAGCAATAGCTTTTCTAGCCACAAGCAGACAATATCTATGGCATTATGAAAAGCTTATAATCTTGTTTTTCTGACATCTGACTGCAGGGCTTGCTGTTTGAAAAATAAACTTTGCCTAAATTGGACCTCTGGTCTGCCTCAGCAATCATTCTTAAATGAAATGAAAGTTACAAGGACATAGTTCCACAACCTCCATCTTCTCATGATAATTTTATTAAACTACTTCTAGTCTACTGCTGTTCAGATTTTTAAAAAAAATACTAAGATCCCTGTCCCAAGTTTAACCTTCTGTATAAAGGAAAAAAGGAAGAAGATAGTTTAAGGGAAGATGAGAATGAAGCTTGTAAAGAAAATAAAACAATATATTTATTACACAGAGGGGAAAAAAGATAAATAAAAAATTGTATCAAAATAATTTTAAAGTAAATTTTAAAACAAAAAAGAGAAAGAGAAACATATAATAGAAATAAGTTCAATATATAAGTGACAGAGAAATAAAACATGCCGAAAGAAAATAAATAATGCAATGTATAGAATTTAAAATATTTAGTTTTGATTCCATTTTTATAAGCATGAATTAGTTTCTTGCTTAAATTGGTATCAAAACCTACTGTCATATTTAACCAAAAGGAAGATCTCAATGGAAGAGCAGAGAGAAAGAGAAGAGATGGGGGGAGCAGAACCTGTAAAAGTATACCGGGGGGAATGCCTCAGCAAGAATTTAAACTAGCTGTTCCATGAACAGTAATTAACTGCATGTAACAACAGCTTTCTTTTATACAGAAAAAAACACCCCCATATTAATGTGGTGACATTCATATATCTCCTTCCAACAGAACAACAAAAGAAAGAGCCAGGTTGAGATAGGAGGGAGAGACAGGAATAGAAAATAAAGTTGAGAAGTTAACAAGTTAAATGAACATGATCAGATATGAGCTACAACTTTATTATTGCCTAATTTGTGGAAGTGAGGGTAGTGAGATACAATTATTTCTTCATCCTTATTGCACTCACCAATAGTCACCCTCCATGGTGCCTCCATGGTGGGACCAATACCAAAGATCACCTTGAAGCTTGTTGTGAAGAATATGCTCCATATCTGTTGGACAAAGTCACTTAAATTCACTTTACTTTGGAGTCCAGATCTAAAGCAGAATCAACAGAGATGGTGGGGTCTGTGTCTTGCAAGATGACCTGGGAAGAGTTTGAGAAAGGGGATAGGATCTTCTCATCTGCCAGTCTGGCCACTAGTATATTAGATATATACCCTTCCTGCCTTATTAAGACTGTGTGGAAGGGAATTTATGATTAGGGTTGATAGTTAACTCCTTCGTGAAAGAGGGAGTGATCCCACTGACTCTTAAAGAGTTGGTGATATCACCCACTCTTCAAAGATCTGTCACTCAACCCAACTAAACTTTTCATCCAGTTCAAAAATTCCTTTTTGGGGAGATAGTGACAGTATGGTTGCATGGCAACATCAGAGGATGGTTGATTATCTAGATTCCTATTGGTCTGTTGGATTTAGGCCAGGATGTGGGACTGAGATAGAATTGATTGTGCTCATGGATGACCTCTGGTAGGAGCAGGATGGACGTAGTGCATCCTTGACCTCTCAGAGGTATTTGATATTATGGATCATGGTATCATTCTAAGCCAGCTTGAAGAACAGGGGATGGGCAGCACTACATTGTTTCTCCCCTTTCTTCCACGATCAGTTCCAGTTATTGTTGCTAGGGGTGAAAAGATACAATACAATACAATAGCAGAGTTGGAAGGGACCTTGGATGTCTTCTAGTCCAACCACCTGCCTAGGCACTAAGCCCAATACCGTTTCAGACAAATGGCTATCCAACATTTCTTAAAGACTTGCAGTGTTGGGGCATTCACAACTTCTGGAGACAAGCTGATTAATTGTTCTAGCTGTCAGGAAATTTCTCCTCAGTTCTAAGTTGCTTTTCTCCTTGATTAGTTTCCACCCATTGCTTCTTGTTCTACTCTCAGGTGCCTTGGAGAATAGTTTGACTCCTTTGTGGCAACCCCTAAGATGTTGGAACACTGCTATCATTTTCCCCCTAGTCCTTCTTTTTATTAAACTAGACATATCCAATTCCTGCAACCATTCTTCATATGTTTTAATATCCAGTCTCCTAGATCCAGCATATGGTTCATACTTTGTGAGGTGTGTCAGGGCTTGGTCTTCTCTCCTCCTATTTAGTATCTATTGAGTGATGTACGTATTTTTTGTTTGGATGTTTTTATTATTTTTAATTGTCTTAACTGTTTTATAGTTAGCCACCCAGAGTCACTTGACTGAGATGGGTGGTTATAGAAATAGAATAAATAAATAAATAAATAAGAAAGAATCAGATGTGCTGAATAGATCTCTAAATATATCTAATACTCACTCTTTTACTTACAGAAGTTTCCCCCCCTCTATTTCCAGTGAATATACTAAACGGGTAGTCAACTTTTTTATACCTACTGCCCACTTTTGTATCTCTGTTAGAAGTAAAATTTTCTAACCGTCCCCCATTCCACAGTAATGATGATTTATAAAGTAGGGAAGTCAGTTAAATTAAAAAAAGGAAAGTGCTTCAGTATCGGACAAAACTCCTACCGCCCACCATGAAAGCTGGAATGCTCACTAGTGGGTGGTAGGGACCAGGTTGACTACCACTGGTTTAAACTATAAGCCAATGTTTTAACTGAAGAAAGGTTAGGAAGGATAAGAAATAAATATTGTGGTTCAGTATATTCCTAATATTTAGCAACAGTGGTCAGGTTGTTGCTTGTTCAATATGCAAATTTTTGCTACCAGGAAGTACAACCTAAAGATTCTTACAATTACAAATACCCGAACTGGCAAAAACAAGTCACTTATTAAATGGTACTTTTATTGAGATTTTTCCTAGTATGCCCTTTAGCTTTCCATCCTGCTTCCTTTTTAAAACTTTCTCTTTCAGTTATGCAAAAGATATAGACATTGTCTTCTTTCTAATTACACAGTTAATGATCATATAATCCCAAAACTATTAATTAATCAAGAGATTTCATTTCAAATGACTTATTCAATTTGACTTATTTGAAATTCAACTGTGTATGAATTCTTAGTTATAGATAATTAAACAGAAATACTTAAAAATCATTTGGACTAATAAAAGCTCTATACTGGCTTTCATCCTCTTTCTACTGTCATTTTGAGATAATTTACCAATTGTGTCTGACTGCATATTTGTGGTCAAAAGTGCGGCTTGTACTCTCTGTCCATCATTTTGCTGATTTCAACTGAATGGTGCTGAAATGTGCTTATTTCTTCCACTCTGAAAGTGAATTAAATTTCTGAACAGATTCTAGGATGTTATTTAGATTTTTTCAAAAGTCTTTGTTATTTAATATGAATTAATATATATTTAATCACATATTTACTCATTGCAGACTTATGCTGAATGTATATACAATATGGATGTACATGTTTCTAAGAATCTCTATCGTGAGATACAAGCCACCAAAACAGGAAATAAAGAGACACTTTAAAAACAACAACCAGGATTATTATAATGAATAAGGAAAGTATTCCATTCTGGAGATTAAGACTAGATTCAGCTTTTCCAGGTTTGATAATTATTGATTGGGTCTACTATTAATTATCTTTTATTTGATCTATGACACCTTGTTATTTTTTTCCGTAGAAGTTCCATATGTTTTCAGTATCTCTCAATAAAATGAGTTCATTTCATAATACAGTATTAGTTGAGGAAGGGGTAGATTGATTTATGCAAAAGTGGGAATTGATGGATAGTATCACTTCATTCATTGATGCTATTGATCTCTTCTGGCAAATTGCCCTGTTTAATACCCACTGTACCTGTGACAAGTTTTTTTAGGTCTGTTTTTGATTCAAAGGCAAAAAGATACCTTGGTGCACACAGCTGCACAAATGCAACACCTATCTGCAGCTTCTTAAACCAAATAAGCCTTTTCCCAGGATATGTAGCAATTGTGTAATCCCAGAATATATTGGATCTGCTTTATGGATATATAGATTGCTAAGCAATACTTGTGCTTAACAGTCTTCATTCAATCAAATTCTTAAACATCTCTAGGTTGTAACCATTACCACTTTTGATGCAATCGCTTTAGATGTCTCCCATTTTTCTTGGAATAGTTATTGTATTTTCAGTGATTCCTCCTCTTTTCTCTGTTGATACATATTTTATTTCTAGAATATAGTTTAGTACTTTTTCTTACTAAATTGAACTTCGTTGAAACTCCATTTAAAAAAAAGTACAGCCTCCCTCAATGTCAAAACTAGATGCCTTTTTTCTCCATGTGGAAGCAATTTGCAGATATCTGTAACTTAATTAAGAAAGTTCTTAATATCAGTATTATTTATTTTACCTTTACGTTGATCTTCAATGCAGGTTTGCAGATACGTGAAGACAATTAGACCTGCTACTCCAAATGCCAGTACAGACACATATATTAGTTTCAGATTCATGGCCCTACTTTTGAACAACTTCAGAAGAGGGCATAGTTCACTTTTCAGAGATTCTGCATATGTTTTCCTCCTCTGGTTTTTCTAGAAAAATATGATCTGGAAAGATACAATAAAAACATTGATTTTTCTATTATTTTCCATTTCTCCTACAACTTTTATGCACAGATAATTATATTTTAGTCACTTTCGGTAATCAACCTTAGAATTTCAAATACCTCTATGATCCCTATGCCAAGATTCACAAAGTAAGCAAGTGTTCTCATATTCATAGCAGTGTTAGGAAGCTTAACTTAAGGAACTGAAGGTCAAAAGAAAATGAATCAAAACACTCTACATCAGAGGTCCCCAAACTTGGCAACTTTAAGACATGTGGACTTCAACTCCCAGAATTCCACAAGTCTTAAAGTTGCCAAGTTTGAAGACCTTTGCTCTACATACTAAGTGATTGCTTAGATTTATGAACCATAGAAGTATATAAATCTTGAGTGCTCCAACAGTTTCTATTGCTTGTTCATGCATGCTTGGATGATATAAAAAACAAAGGCAGATTTTTAAAAAATTAATTATTTATCTTCATTTTTTTAAATGTACCAAACAACACCTTTGCACCCACTACTTGCCATTTTGTAGAAATAGGTATTTGAAAGGAAATGAAATTTGTTCCACTTCAATCACATTTAATTTGCAGTACCACAAATGTTTTTTCACATACTTCCAATATCAACATACAGTCTGGAGGTAAGATAAAATGTTCACTAACTTCACATAGATCTATGTTAGTATTTTAAATGAAATCATTGTGACAATATTTATCAGATATATTGAAGGTAGGAAACGGGAACAAAGAGCTGTTATCTGAATCAGCAGGGGGAAAAATATTCAGAAGGGCATAAATATAACGGAAAAGTGAGCAAAAAACTTTAATCAAGACTCTTCCATAAGTCAATAAATATTCAAACCTCTAGTTCCTTCTTTCTCCAACAATGAATTCTTGTAGAAAAGTGAATTCATTTTAATATTTAATATTTTTATTTTGGTCTGTAAAAAAAGTAGTAGGCAACTCATCTACCTGAGGGTTTACGCTGAAGCCAGTAACTTCAGTCCGTGGTCTATTCCTTGTTCAATCTTTTCTCTCAGAAACTTTCTAACCTCTTTCTTTTTTATAGCAAAAGACACCTACAGACACCAGCACAGCCTACTTTTTAGGATCTAACAGGAGCACTGGTACCCATGTTTACTCATAGCACAATAAGAGATGTTTTGTGCACTCTGTGGAGCTCTCCATCTACATTACATCAAAAGATAGTTACTGGAAATATCAGAAGCTGGTTGGCCATTTAGCACTCATATCAAGTAAAAATTCATTTTATAGGCCTGTACAAATACAAACAAAACTAAAACACCTAATATATCACAATGACGTGAACAAATCTGGTCCAGGTGGTATCTCAGAGACCTCTTGTTTTGAAACCACTTGGACCCTTCAAAGTCTGCCAATTTCAACAATATTTTTTTAAAAAGCAAAATACTATGTAAGTAAACTAGGTATGTAAAACTTATTGCACTTATTTTACATTTTACAAATCCAATCAAAGTCAGATTCCTAACAATGAAAATTCCATCCTTATCTACTATGGTTAGGTTATTATGTTATTTTCACACATACCATTTAGTTGAAAGTAGTATCTTAAAAAAACCCTCCTATACCTGATTTTTTGCCTTTGTCCTGTCTACCAGCTAGATTAAATAATCACTTTCCCCACAGGCTTACTGTTTAGTTTTTCTTGGACTTATTATTGTATTGTATTGTATTGTATTGTATTTATGGACCTCTCTGATTGCATATGTTAGGTGTGCTTAAAAGGCAAATAACAGAATTTGCACTGCAAGTTAATAAGATAGACTGCTAAACCAAACTCTTTCGGAGACAGGATGATGAATAAATATACTACCAGACGAAGCTGATACAAGCCATTCATTCTGAGCTATACTTTTATACACCAAAAGTAAATCTAAAAATCACTCCTATCAAAAGCTATACAGTGTACAGTATATATTAATCTATTTGCCAATTTCACAGACACCAATCAAGGCAAATCTTAAAAGCCAGATTCTTACCAGTGGGTTTAAATAAAACATGCTCAATCCGAAAGCATGCTAAAGAATAACCTTACTTGCAACTCAGAGCATCAGAAGGAAATTATTAATTTAAATTCCTTTCTTCTGCCACTCAAAACACAGCAGGATGTTATAACTGACAAAAATGCAATGTGAAAATGGTCTGTAGACTGCAAGAAAAACTAAGACTACAATGTGTTTGCAATCCTAGCACATTATAATTCAGTTGACTATACTACAAAGGGAATACTAAACTGCTTAGTCCCTTCTGGAAGCAGAGTATAATAGTAATTATATTTAAAGTACTTTCTGGTAGATTAAGATAAAAATAACAAAAATATAAAGAGAATATTTGAAAATAATCATTTCAAAGTATTTTATATTTTATTTGATATTCTGATAGAGAAATCTCTATTGCAGGCCTTGAACAAGTTATAACATTATTGAGAATCAATTGGTTAGAACTACATGAGACAAATACAATCTACAAAAATATCAGCTTTACATCATTCTACTTTTGCACTTTATTAAGCAATGTATTATCAGGCCTGTCAACTCAATACAGTTTCCAATTGTTCATTCACACCTTCCCAGAGCCTTGAGATAATGTGGCTGAAATTTCACAATGATGAGATTTCCACCCCCACCCCTCCAGTTTTATTTTAAAATTAAGGATGGGAGCGGAACCCTTTTGGCTTTCCAACCAGTTTCAATCTCGCCAACCTAGAAAGCAGGAGACAGTGAATTCTAGTCTTGCCTTAGGCATGAGCTGGCTGGGTGGCTGGGCATGTCACTCTCTCCCTCAGTGCATCCCACCACACAGAGTTGTTTTTGTGGGGAAAATAGGATGCGGAAGGAATATTAGGTATGTTTGCTGCCTTGAGATATTTATAAAAATAAAAGTAATAAAAAAATAATCCCTCCCTCAAAGGCAGTTTAAAGTGCTTTGGGAAGTCTGAGAGTTAAGAAGGATGGAGATCAAAAGAGTTTGCTGCTTGGAAGCTTCTGAATACAATTTTCACTATTAAACATTTTCTAAATAATTTTTAAAAGACAGGAAAAAAAATTATATTCTGTCTTTTCCAGTAGCATGACATCAATAGATGGATTCCTGAAACCCTGCAGAAGCCAGATTAAAGAGTTGCAGCTGCTGACATTTTACTTGCTGCCTGCTACTGATGTAAAGAATAAGTATCATTTAAATTTTAAAAAATCAAATTAGAAATTGTTCAATAAATTAAGCATCAGTAAAGTGACACAGAAAAAAAATGGCAATTAAACACTGCACATGAAATATATTACATATAAGAAATGGCAGAAAGTTTTCACATTCTATTTTAAGGATCGTGTCTGAAAAATTCTGTGACAATATCTAAAGACGTTGGTAAAGATGATCTTAATTTTCTCTCTCTAAAACAGTTTCTCCCAACTTCTAGTCCCAAGGTATGCATAGAATTCATGCCATCCTTAACCATATTCTTTAGAATGATAGACATTACCCTTGACATAAGAGGCCCTAAAGCTGGGAAATGCTAGGATGCTCGAGTAGATTTGTGACGCAAAAGCAACATCAATGATGATCTTTGCCCTGACAATTTTTTGGATTTTGAAGGAAATTGTTGTCAGCTAAATTTCATCCTTTAGTTTAATGGCTTGTGAACTTTAATTTGTATTCACTTGCATAATAGACAGGATCTAAATGAGTATGCAATTGGCATGGGACCAAGCTACCTGTGAGACCGCATCCTACCTCATACATCCCTGCGGCCGATTCGCTCCCACAGAGAGGGACTTCTCCGGGTGCCGTCCACCAGGCAATGCCAGCGGGCGAAGCCCAGGGGAAGGGCCTTCTCTGTGGTGGGCCCAACCCTCTGGAACGACCTACCCCCCCGACCTCAGAACAACCACGGACCTCCGCACCTTCCGCCAGAAATTAAAGACACTCCTGTTCCATCAGGCCGGTTTGGCCTAAGTTATTTACCTAGCCTTCAGTCTGTATTATAAATTGTTTTAATTGGGTTTTTAATGGATTATGTTTTAACTTTTTAAATTTTAGCACAGGGATAACCTATTTAATTCAATATTAATTATTTATATTTTACATTGTTTGTTTTAACTTCCTGTGCACCGCCCCGGGTCCCTTCGGGGAGAGGGTGCGGTTATATAAATTTGACTAATAATAAATAATAATAATAGTCCTGAAAGGGCCTTTGGCTTTTTTTTTAAAGCAACTTTCTTGATTTTCTCCATACTGCATGGCAAACTTCTCTGAAAATTAAGAAGCGTTACCCAAATATATTTCTACATCTTAGCCAATGTTTCATGAGATATAGAATAATGTTCAATGGATCCTCATGCAGAGAGGTTTTCTCCACCAACTTCAATAGTAAAAATAGTTCAGCACAAATCAATAAAGACTCCAAATGGTATATTTAAAAAAACCAACCATGTTGTATTATAGTTAGCAACTGCAATGTATAAAAAATAAACCATCTGTTTTATTATTTGCTTCTTTTTTATATAGGGTTGTTTTTCAGCATTTCAAAGTAAGGTTTTAATAAAACATGCTGATCATTTTACTACTTTATTAATTTTCATTTTTAGAGCTAGCTTATGGCTTTATCTTCTCTTACTTCTTTGCAACTTTGCTAGTTTTTGATGCTGCTCTCCAATTCTCTTGCCAAAATGGGCCACCATAAGAACAATAAAGAGAGCATTATTCCCAAGATATGATACTCTTGACAGAATATTTGTTGGCAAGAAACAGGCAGTGATGCTTAAGCATTTTCAGATCAACAAGCAAAGGGTTTGACTTAAGTAATTCAGATTTTACTACATACAGCTATTGTATGTAGTAAATGAACTTAGGGCAATTTCCATTTTAGAAGTTTGGCAGTAATCCTAATTAAAATATGTGGTATTTGAAATTCTATTGTGTTAAATTTTAATTAAAAGTTGTACACTTCAGGTTCAAACTATCTGCACATTAGATGCAGTTTTGCATCTGTTATTCTATATAAGATTTTATCAAGTGTCATCTTGATTAATCTTAGCAGTTAACACAATGATTTCTGATCTACAGCATGTGCTTATAAGCCTCATTAAATCCATGACTATGACACCAAGATAGATCATTGCCTTCTGTGTCATACGTAGCGGGGGTTGACTCTTCTATTAGAGCCCTCTGTAAGAATTCTTTTATGTCCTTAGCATCCTGCTTAGGAATAGACTAAAGTATATCATTTTTGTGCCACAAATCCTCAAATGTCTATCATCTCCAGTTCAATCAGACAGGGATTCACCCTACGTATGAATTGAAAATAGATAGAATTGGGATTTTCTAATTGTATTCTTTAGAGAATCATTAGGTTTTGATTATTTATTAAAACTATTTTAAGTATAAATTACAATTTCTATGTTTTGAACTTCAAAATGACAAGAAGCTGAAAGTCAGCTGTATAGACAGGGTGGTTCCTGTGATGAAGACATGGATTTTGTATGCTGCAGGAAACCTTTCTGTAGAAAACACTTTTTTTTTTTCCTGAACGAGTGGACCAATAACCAATCACTTCATCTCAGGATAGTTTTTACCATTGACAAAATTCATTCAAAAATTGAGCATGCAAACAAACCAGAAGTGGTATTCAGCAGGTTCTGATCAGATCTGGAGAACCGGTAGTGGAAATTTTGAGTAGTTCGAAGAACCGGTAAATACCATCTCTGACTGGCGCCGCCCCCATCTATTCTCTGTCTCCCGAGTCTCAGCTGATCAGGAGGGAATGGGGATTTTGCAGTAACTTTCTCCTGCCACGCCCACCAAGTCAAGCCATGCCCACAAAACCATGACCACAGAATTGGTAGTAAACATTTCTGAATTCCACTACTAAAACAAAACCCTATATTTAAAGTATTATTATTTCTATTAAGCATACAAGTAGTACTCAATTTATGACCATAAACATTGAACACAAAATTTATGTTGCTAAGTGAGATAGTTGCTAAGTGAGACTTGTCCCATTTTACAACCTTCGTTACCACAGTTGTTAAGAGAATCACTGCAGTTGTTAAGTTAACAACATGATTGTTAAGTTAACAACATGATTGTTAAGTGAATCTAACTTCCCCATCAACTTTACTTCTCAAAAGGTCACCAAAGATGATCACATGACCATCATAAGTATGAGTCAGTTGCCAAGTGCCTGAATTTTGATCACATGAGTGTGGAAATGCTGCAATGATCACATGAAAAACGGCTGTTATTCACTTTTTTTCAGTACTGTTGTAACTTCAAACAGTCACTAAACAAATTGTTGTAAATTGAGGAGCACCTATATTAAGCATACATAAAATTAAGAACAACTTACCGAAAGCATGAAAATCTTTGAAATTTGTTCTCCTTGTTTTCCCACACAATCTCTTTAAAGAATACTGGCTATTTAGACAATATGTATGAGTTGAAATATTCAATGCAGAAAGAAAGGCTTTCCATTAACACTTTAATACACAGAAGAAAAGTACTGTATTATTAACATTGTTAATATTGACACACTTTGATTTAGCCTATAACCTTTGGCACAATGTAAAACCAATAGAGCAGAAAGTAGTATGGAGACAAAATCTAAAAGCCATCAGCTAAGACAATAATTTTCATTTAATTTAGGCAATTATAGGCAAACTTAGTTTAGCTAAAACAAATGATTTTACAAAACAAAGAAGGACCAATGTTAGGCATGCTTCTGCAAAAATTCTCATTTGTGATCAGTGGAGCTTACTTCTAAGCAATTATTCACAAGATTGCAGTGCAAAGATTAGGTATCACATGTTTCTTTTTATTCTGTGAAATGCATTGGTCTGGTAACAACAAAGTGATCATTTTTGCAGACCCTAAAGAGAATAGCAAAAAAAAAAAAAAAGTAGTAGAGAATTGAAATGAAATCTTAAAAGCTTCGGGATGGTCTTTTATTTATTTATTTAAATAGTTGTATCAAAGTCCGATCTAGGTACCTTATTTTAGCTTCCAAATTCCATATCCGAAAATTAAATGTAGGCCAATAATATCAGAATAGAAAAAACATATTTTGAAGCAGAACATTTCATAAAGGTTCAGACAAGGACCAATTGTCAGCCTCCGCTTTACTGCTTGCTTCGGCTGCCATTGAAACGCGGAGGGAGGGGCTTTAGTGTTTGTGAATGGGACTGTATAGTGCAGGAGGGAGATTTGGAGAAGGGAGTATATTCTCGCCATCTACTTCGCATACCGGTGGCTGGGGCCGTGCGGTGGTCAAGGTCAACGGTTTTGCATGCCATCCTGATGATGCTCCTGAAGATTCAACCTACATGACACCAAAGGGGTTTACGCATTGGACAATGGGGTGGGGGTTATTGGGAAAAGGGGGTTGGACATATATTGATATGTATGCTTTCGCGCGCAAAAGCCTCAGATCTTGATTTACATCTATGCTGTTCTTTTCATAACCAGTAAAAGTACTCTTAATTCTTTTTAAATGGAGTTGAGTGGATTCTTTCTTGGTTATTGTTAGAAGCAGACCTGACACCAATAACATAATATAGTGGAAATCTATCTCAATACAAGTGCCATGTCAAATGAGATTTTAATTCTTGGAAAGAAAATAATAAGTGACTTATAATCATTTTTCACACGTACAACTGTTGCGCATCCCCATGGCCATGTGCTCAAAATTTAGACACCTGGCAACTGACTCATTTTTATGATAGTTACAATGTCCTGGGCTCATATGATCACTTTTATGACTTTCCGACAAGCAAAATCACTTGGCAGGCCAGATTCACTTAACAACTCTGTTGCTAACTTAATAACTGAAGTGATTGACTTAACAACTGTGGCAAAAAAGGGTTGTAAAATGGGGCAAAAACCACTTAACAATTTCAACAATTTTGAGCTCAATTGGGGTCCTGTACCTGTTTAATAAGATATCTTGAAAAGCATGTACAGGAAGAATATTTAGATCAAGCAGTCTGAATTTTTTAATAGCATAAAATTCCTTTTAAATCTATTTTAGCAATTTCTGTTAAAGATCTAACAATAAAGATACTTCATAAATGAATCAGACATAAATAGTTCCTAGATTCTTTTTATGAGGTTATAATTGAATTAGTGTGTATTAGTCTCTCTGGTGGGAATTTTCATTTAGTTATTTTCCTTTTGACTGGAAGGTTTTAAAAACTGAAACCATTGCATAGCAGCCTTTAATACTGAATGCCGATGCTATTTTAGTAGTCACTCTCCACAAGAAAAACAAAATGTTATAATACATTAATTGTATATGTTAGCTGCCCACAATCTTTTAGTAGCCATTTTTACGCAAGTTTGCCATGTTATACAAGATTTACTTAGAATCGTCAGATTTTGATACTGTTGTTCAAAGTTTGCAAAACATCAACATTTAAGATAGTGAGCACTTTTATAAGACTTTATTTACATATTTATCAACCTACAGTGGTGGGATTCAGCCAGTTTGCACCTATTCAGGAGAACCGGTTGTTAACTTTCTAAGCAGTTCAGAGAACCAGTTGTTGGAAGAAATCTCATTTTGTTTTTTTCCACTTTACAGGGCTAATCCTGTAAGAAAAGCAGGAAGGAAACATTCTGGTGTTGTTTCTAGCCTAATTGTCACTGCCCTGCTTACAGAAACTGCCTCTCCTTATTACATTGTAGCAGCTGAGGCGAAGCACCCATCAACATGAGTGACGTTGAGTTTGCCAAGCCCACTCAGTCACATGACCACCGAGCCATGCCTACCCAGTTAATCATTACGGCAGCGAACTGTTTGTTAAATTATTTGAATCCCATCCCTGTCAACCTAGAGACCATATTAATCATGAAAGTGTCTCTAAATTACATGATAGGATTAAAGCTTCATGTTTAAAAATAGTAAGTAAAAGCTAACAGGAAGATAAGATTAACACTACGTGAACTATATTGGGAAACAACTAGGACAGACTTAACCCAACCATTAGAAAAACTATCACTATTTTCCAGGCTAGGGTCAGTTGAAAAAAAAATCATTTTTAGAGCTTTATCAAATTCTACTGGACTTGTAGCCATATAGACCTCAGAGAGATGCTGTTCCTCAAGGCAAGCACAGCTCCCAAGAATGAATGGATCATATATCCCACATGATGTCATTGTTTGACAGCTGGGACACAGAACACACCAATTCATCAAGACCTTACTTATCAGTAAAAACAACAGGAGAAATATGATCCCATAGTAACCATGCCATAATATAAGCCTTTCTCATGACAACATCTTGAATTACAATTGGTAACCAGCACAGCCCATTTGGAAAGTGGTCAAACCTGAAACTACACATATATTTTTAATCTTCTTCCCAAATTAAAATGTTGTTTTAGTTCCTTGAATGCAATGAGTAGAAGGCTGTGATATGTTCTGTGAGGCTCATGGGCACATTATCATTCTTTGGCTAAAATGAGAAGTAAAGTTGTGCTGTTTCTCCAGTTGGTGCATTCCAATTTTTCTGGATGCTGTTCTGGCTCAAATTTGCTTTTTTTAATGAGCAGCTGGATGGACTTCCAAACAAAACATGGGTTTTAAGAATACTTTTGGGTACATTGTAGAGCAAAGAAACCTTCTGAATACAGATGCTTCAGAAATATCTTGGCAGTCACCAATGTGACAAAGATACATTGTTTACTTCTGGTTTATGCTTTTTGCACATTATACTTTCAAAAATGTTTAATCCAGAGCCTCCAAAAATCCTAAATCCAAAAGGTCCCCCCCCCCCCCATATTTTATATCAGAGCTGAACAACCCAGACTCAAGATACATTTTAAAATTTTTAACTGGGTTCCAATCTGAAAACTACAGTTCCAAACACTTTAAAACAATAATGCAGATGTCTCAGGTAGTTCCTGATTTTGATCTGTAGGAAGTTAAAACCCACCCCTCTCCTAAATGCCTAAAATATTAATATTGCCTAAAATGAAGTATTTTAGGCAATATTAAAAAGGCAGAACATTTCTCCTAAAAAGAGAAGTAGAAATTCAAGAGGCAGAAACTTAGCTCCCCCCACCTTTGTTAATGGGCCATTAAGGCTGAGCCAGTCTATTCTACATAACAAAGATCAACCCACTTCAGGCAGAGCCATTTCATTGCCCTTCATTGCACCACCCACCAAGTTTCAACCAAATTTAGCACACAGACAACTAACAAAGATAGCTATGACCTCTGACAGCAACTCATCAGGATACTCTTCCTGTGCCCCAGGAAGGGGCATAAAACCCAGGGACTCTCGGCATCTCTTCCCTTTTCACCCAGAAGCTCCAAGGAATGTGATCCTGTCCACCATTAAACCATCTTTCCAAACAGCCTCCATGTTTCCAATCTCTTTTTCCCCACTCAGAACTGAACCCAGATGGACTTCTTCCAACAGATCTTTACTTAGGGCCAAAGTTAGAATAGAACAGAACAGAACATAATTCTTTATTGGCCAAGTATGATTGGACACATAAGGAATTTGTCTTTGGTGCATATGCTCTCAGTGTACATAAAAGACAAGATTTATGCATCATACATACCCATTGTGTAAGAAACCGTTTGCTATGTTTTCCCATTCCCATTTTTAGTTACTCAAACTGCTGCTTGCTGGAAAATGTGCAAAGGAACATAGGGAGAAGATCATGTCTACAAAATTGGTACCATATAATGAAAAGTTAAGCACCCTTTTTCAGATTCTGCAGGAAACATTTCATTTCATTTCATTTATTAGACTTCTATCCCGCCCTATCTCCCAAAAGTGACTCAGGGCGGCGTACAGGAACTTAAAATCCAAAAATACAGCAATACAAAATTGTGTACAAAACAAGCCTGCTAACTCTTCCTTTTATTATTATTTTAAACAGATCCAGAATAGTGTCTCTTACATTTTAGATGTATTCTATCAATAGCAAAAACAAAAATATTGGCTATATACATACTCAAAAGCAGCTCTTAGACATAAAATACCAAATTATTAATTACTGACAGCATTTTAAAACAATGTCATTAACTGATTTTAAAGTAACTTATTTAATAATTTTGAATTGTTTGGATTCCTATGGACTGTCTCAACATGTTACACCCAGAAACAACATCATTTGTTTATGGTGTCTTCAAGTCAGTCTTGACTCCTGGTATCTGCTTGGACATGTCCCTGTAATTTTCTTGGCACAATTTTTTTAAGTGGCTTGCCATTACTGTACCTGTTTCCTCGGTGAAAGTGACTAGCTCAAGGTCACCTAGTTGGTTTCAGATTGAAGGTGGGAGTACATCCCATGGCCTCCAGGTCCCCAGTGACCTAACCAATATACACAATTGGTTCTCTAAAAATTGTGAGGAAATTGAAGACCTTTTTTAGATAAATCTAATAAGAAGGAATTTGATAACAAACAATATAATAAAAAGACAACTTTTTCAGGGTTTTTTTTTGTTATTCAAATATTAAATGTTTTACTGAAGCAAACAAATACTGAAGTATTTGGAATCTGTTTTGCTACAATTTCATTTCTCTTTGTTCCTCTAATTAAATATATCTTAATGTAAAGTCTTTTTTGTCATCTTTGCAATTTGTTAGGCAATGATGCTGGGTTGGAGGAATCAGATAAGGCAGATTGGATAAGACCAGGTTTAGGATTTGTCTCCTGTTCTTTTCTCTCTCTCTCTTTAGATTAAAACCAACAATACATGAATGACTTTCCTCCCTCCCAATCTGCTTCAGAAGATAGTCATCTCACTGGAAAAAGATTTAGGTTGACCCCCCACGTATTCAGTTCCATTGACCAATCCATCCAATCCTGAACAAATGGAATTAGGGAGCAGACAGTCTAGTCTGCAGTCAAGAACTGAACACCCTAATTTGCTTTCTCCACTAGTAACGAATGTAAATATTTAAACAATGCTGTTTACATTTCTTTTCACAAGTGAACACCAACTATTTTCCACTTTATAACTGGAAAAATACCTGCTTAGCTTACAAGAAGTTCAAAATAAGCTTTTGTAAATGTTTAACTGCAGCAGATGTCAGTAAAATGTAAGATGCCTATAATTGTTCTCTTTGTTATATGATTTTTTTGGATTTCAGCTATAGAAAAAAGGTTTAGTCTAATTTACACTCTCTGGATATAAACTCTTTCCCAAAAGCTTTCTTATGGCATGTTCAAACAAAACATGAGAGGAAGGGGAACCTGTTCACGTTCTAGTTTTATATCTAATACCCTTCTCTGTTCTTTGCACATCTCCTTTAAAGGGAGTCTCATCTATCCAGCTGAACCCATAAAACATGGGTTTCGGTTCTTAAAACTCTGGAATAGTGCAAGTAGGGATCAAAGCACTGACCTTGAATGAGAGGAAAAAGAAACATTTCACATTACTAATTTAGAATTCTGTGACGAATTAAGACAGACTTTAAATCACCACAATAATGGCTGGATAATACTATAATTTACCAGGGCAGAAATTTTTAGTGTCAGAAAGAGACTTTCTATTAGGGAGGAGCTGTGGTGGTGAAGTACAGGGGTCTCCAACCTTTGTAACTTTAAGTCTGAAGGACTTCAGCTCCCAGACTTCTCCAGCCAGCAAAGCTGGCTGGAAAATTCTGGGAGCTGAAGTCTTTCAGACTTAAAGTTGCAAAGATTGGAGACCCCTGGTGAAGTAGATAGAATGCTGTAATACAGGCGAACTCCGTCCACAGTCAGGAGTTCCATCCTTCCAAGGTCAGTAACATGAGGACCCTGATTTCGTGTGTGTGTGTGTGTGTGTGTGTGTGTGTGTGTGTGTAATATGCAGACATTTGTAAACTGTTCAGAGAGTGTGATCCTAGAATATACCACACAGCCCTTAGTATAATTTCAAAATGCCTTGTGCAAGAAATAGGTCCAAACCTCTGTAATGCATATCTCTTTATTGCAATCAACACTGGATGATAGAGAAATGAAATGACAAGAAACAGAAGAGGCTTTAGTGCGAGAAAGGCCATTTTATCATATTTATTAAAATATATACAATAATAAATGCCCATGGGGATTCTCAGTTATCCATGGATGTTAAAAAGGTGCTATTTTCCCCCCAATCAGCAATGGAACTTTCTTTTTCTTTTTTAATTGAAGACATTTAACTTTTCCTCCAAGACGCTTCTTTGTCTCTAATTGACTGGTAGGGAAAGCAGGATTTATGTTCTTTTCAATCAGCCAGTCATTAACACTTTGAGAGTCATTGAAAGCACCTGGGGGTTAATCTGTGTCCTCAGAGTACCTGAATCTGAGTGCAGATGAGTTTGAACTGCCTTGAGACTTCTAAAAGGACTTCATTGTAAGCAGAAGATGAGCAATTTCAAGGTTTGCATTGTAAACAGGAGATAAATGGGGGGAGGGGGGAGGTACCATACCACCTATCTCCTGTTAACAATGCAGTCCTTTTAGCAGTCCCAAGCCAGTTCCACACTGGTTTGCAGTCTTGATTCAGGTACTCTGAGGACACAGATTAATTCCCAGGTGTTGTCAATAACTACAGTGTTAATGACTGGCTGACTGAAAAGAGTTGGGGGAAGAATGTCAAATTTAGAATAGAATAGAATATCAGAGTTGGAAGGGACCTTGCAGGTCTTCTAGTCCAACCCCCTGCTTAGGCAGGAAACCCTCTACCACTTCAGACAAATGGTTATCCAACATCTTCTTAAAGACTTGCAGTGTTGGAGCATTCACAACTTCTGGAGGCAAGCTGTTCCACTGATTAATTATTCTAACTGTCAGGAAATTTCTCCTCAGTTCTAAGTTGCCTTGATTAATTTTCACCCATTGCTTCTTGTTCTGCCCTCAGGTGCTTTGGAGAGTGGCTTGACTCCCTCTTCTTTGTGGCAACTCCTGAGATATCAAAACACTGCTATCATGCCACTCCTATTCATTCCTTTCATTAAACTATACAATACAATAGCAGAGTTGGAAGGGACCTTGTAGGTCTTCTAGTCCAACCCCCTGCGTGGGCAGGAACCTTATACCATTTCAGACAAATGGCTATCTAACATCTTTTTAAAGGCTTCCAGGGTTGGGGCATTCACAACTTCTGGAGGCAAGCTGTTCCAGAGGTTAATTGTTCTAACTGTCAGGAAATTTCTCCTTAGTTCTAAGTTGCTTCTCTCCTTGATTAGTTTCCACCCATTGCTTCTTGTCCTACCCCCAGGTGCCTTGGAGAATAGTTTGGCTCCCTCTTCTTTGTGGCACCCTCTGAGATATCGGAACACTGCTATCATGTCTCCCCTGGTCCTTCTCTTCATCAAACTAGACATACCCAGCTCCTGCAGCCGTTCTTCATATGTTTTAGTCTCCAGTTCCCTAATCATCTTGGTTGCTCTTCTCTGCACTCTTTCCAGAGCCTCCACATCTTTTCTACATCGTGGCGACCAAAACTGTATGCAGTATTCCAAGTGTGGCCTTACCAAGGCACTATACAGTGGCATTAACACTTCACGTGATCTAGATTCTATCCCTCTGTTTATGCAGCCTAGAACTGTGTTGGCTTTTTTGGCAGCTGCTGCACACTGTTGGCTCATATTCAAATGGTTGTCCACTAGGATTCCTAGATCCCTCTCACAGTTGCTACTATTGAGCAAGGTACCACCTATACTGTACTTGTGCATTTTGTTTTTCTTGCCTATATGTAGGACCTTACTTTTTTCACAATTGAATTTCATTTTATTACATAGTGCCCAATGTTCAAGTTTGTCTAGATCCTTCTGTATCTTAAGGCTATCTTCTGGAGTGTTGGCTATTCCTGCCAGCTTGGTGTCGTCTGCAAATTTGATGAGTTCCCCATTTATCCCCTCATCCAAATCGTTGATGAAGATGTTAAAGAGTACTGGGCCTAAAACAGAGCCTTGGGGGACTCAAATGTTATTTTAATAAACAATAACCATAGGAGATTCTTTATTCCAAATTATTTATTTCACTGTGCCTGGCTATCCCTTAACCTTTAACACAAATCCATGATCCATTGATACTGGAAACGATGGAAAATATCTTGTAACAATAGACTGTTGAATTGCACTTCTGCTAAGCTATCAATTAACAAGACAAAAACAAGTATCAAATCCAAGTACCTGGGCAGGAATAGTTAACCAGACAAAGAATATGTCTAGTCACACTTTCCCACACCCACAAATAGGTTGCCCCATACCACCAAAAAAATTTTTGACATCAAAGGAGGAAATTAAGATTGACCTTTTGAGAGTCTCACACTATAACCAGCACATGCATACCACTTACCCTCCATATATACCCCAGGCTCACACTAAGGACCAGTCCTATAAAACAAACTCTCCAAACCCCATTTTCTCTATAGTTACCTTCAAACCTCTTCACTTTTGGGAATAAACAGATCCTCTCCTTTCCACCAGCATTATGCCTTGAGTTTTATTTGCTTGCAATATCCTGGCTCAGAAAAGGGATTCAGAAATTCTTTTAACAGAGTATAAATCCTCCCTTCCCCATCAGTTAGTTAGAAATGAAGAAACTCTTCAGAGGTGAAATGAAATGTCTTCAAGAAAAGTGTAGTTGTCATTTGTGTGTGTGTGTGTGTGTGTGGTGGGGAAGCACCTTTGGGATATATCATAACTTTTTCAAGTCATCAAAGTTTTGTGACATTCATATTTCTGTTGCTCTAGAGTCTAGACTAATAAAGTATCACTCTGAAAGTAATTTTCAGGCAAGTCTGAAGTCCACAGATATAAATGAGTTCTACTGAGATCAGCCAAGTTATCTACACAGGTGAGTATAAAAGGACCAAAAATTAAAGCCAGTGTCAAACAACTGGATTATAATATATTTTTTAAAAAATTACTCTTAAACAGAATGTAAATATTTCAATTCCTCAAGAAAGGTTTTTTCCAGTTTCTATCTTTGCACGGTGAGCAATATTTACAATGAAGCAAAGGGATTACTTTTATGACTATCTAGTTTTAACCCTGTTTAATCCCATTTGTTGCATAAAAAACATTTCTGGAAAACAGATAAAGTGATAATTCCACAAAAAAATTTCATTTAGCTCAAATATATACAAGTAGGTACCTTCCCATTTTTCTGTCAATGACCTCCAGTTCACTAGTGGTATCATGGGAAAGTCCTACTTTAGGGGAAACTATTCTACACTTTGTTTCATTTCTCACAATTTTTATATTCCCAACCAAAATTCTGAAATTTAAAGAAAGCTTCAATTTATGGATTTCTGGCAACAGCACAATCAGTGCATTCCCTCGGAATAACATGAGTGTTACACACATAATAAAAAACAAACTATGTTGGAAAGGACCCACTATAAATGCATTAAAAGCCATTAAGTCACCAAAAGTCATTGTGAGCGAGATGGGTAATCTCCACATTTTTATATATGCAAAAACCACCACCAACTTCAGGTTCTTTTGCTTTAAAGCAGTACAAAAGAGATTTATTTGGATGCAAAAGCTTTTTTTTTTTTTTTTTTTTTTTTACAATTATGAAGAAACTTTACAACTTTTTAAAGGATGCAGGCAAGGCCTCTGCTCTTGGGGTGGGGAAGTGTCTGGGGAAAGATAATGCTATGAATGGAAAATAATTTAATAAAAAATAGTGTTGAATTGGCTCCACAAGTAATGCTTTTGGGAAGCTTTTGCAATTGCAGAGTAGGGAGACAGCAATACAGTGTCAAGGCACCTTAGGGGAAAGTTTGGTCAATAGCAACGAACCCAGCATTTCTTAATATTCAAACTTTCACAGAGAAAAAGAGAATTTATTTAGCGGGTTTCCGGCATTTAAAACGCTTTGCTGACATTGCTCGAGCAAGTCGGGCAATCCTATAAAGTTGTTCGAAGTTATTATTATAATGCCGTCCTATGACAGATCTGGGGTGGGGTGGGGTGACCCAGAGGTGCAATCTTGAATTATAGTCCCTGGTTCCTTCTCAAAGTAAGATGGGTTGAGCCGTGGGTCCAACACTTGAGGTTCAAATCAAAGGTGGGAAGGTAGCAACATAACATTCAAAAAGATAGAATTTAAAAAAAGAAGAATTAATGTGAGACAGAGAGAGAGTCAGTTTGGTGTAGTGGTTAAGACACCAGAAAACCATGAGTTCTAGCAGTGGTGTATTAACCACGAAGCCAGGGGTTCCCAAACTTGGCAACTTTAAAGACTTGTGGACTTCAATTCCCAGAATTCCCAGGAGTTGAAGTCCACAAGTCTTAAAGTTGCCAAGTTTGAAGACCTCTGCATTAAGCAGACTAAGCATGTGCTTAGGGCATCAGGCCCAAGGGGGCACCAAAAAGTTGAGAAAGAAAAAAACAACAACCCAATGAAGATTTGTATAGTATGCACAAAGGAGGAGCACCAATATTTGCCAGTGCTTAGGGTAGGGGTCTGCAAAGTTGGCTCTTTTAAGACTGGTGGACTTCAATTCCCAGAATTCCCAGGAGTTGAAGTCCACAAGTCTTAAAGTTGCCAAGTTTGAAGACCTCTGCATTAAGCAGACTAAGCATGTGCTTAGGGCACCAGGCCCAAGGGGGCACCAAAAAGTTGAGAAAGAAAAAAACAACAACCCAATGAAGATTTGTATAGTATGCACAAAGGAGGAGCACCAATATTTGCCAGTGCTTAGGGTAGGGGTCTGCAAAGTTGGCTCTTTTAAGACTGGTGGACTTCAACTCCCAGAGTTCCCCAGCCAGCAACTGGGAGTTGAAGTCCACCAGTCTTAAAAGAGCCAACTTTGCAGACCCCTGGCTTAGGGCATCAGCGAGCCTTAATCCGCCACTGAGTCCTAGGGTCACCCCGAGAGAGCTGGCAATGGCAAAACGACTTCTGAAACCTTGCCAAGAAAACTCCAAGAAAACTTGTCCTGGCAGCCTCCCGTAAGCAAAAAGCCGACTATTAAATACACCCAAAACCAAAACAAACAAAACTGCAGGTAAACGTGTAGAAGAGGGATGGGCATTGCCATGCCAAAGCAGAGCGAAGCGAAAGAGTCGGTCGGAAAGGCGTTCCGCATTGCCAACAAGCGCCCCAAACGCCCACCGTCTATCGTGAGCAGCCGCTGTTCCCCCAAGTCCTTCAAGAGTCCCCGTTCCCCACATGGACGGGTTCTTGGCAAGCGATGTTGGCCAAGCCCAAGCAGCCACCAGGTTTACCTCATCCTAGGAGCAGTTCAGCCGGAGACCAAGTGCCAGGTCTCACCCGCACCCAGCAGGCGCCCCGCGCTTCCTTCTCAGGGAAGGGGAGGGGGCGCGGCGGAGGCTCCCACCTCCCGATCAGGAAGGAGGCTTCTGTGGCAGAGCGCTGGGCTCCCGCGGCGAAATGAGACGGGGTGGAACTCCCCAGCCTGCCTGCTTCGGCGCGGAACCCCGCCTCGCGAACTTCTCGACCTACCCGCGAGCCAGGCAGCCCCGGCTCTTTCCTTTCTTCGAAGTGGTGATGGATTGGCCCGCCCGCTCGGCGAGCTGCTCCCTTGCAGGAGTCTCCGGGCCGGCTCGCCAGGAGCGCTGAGTTCTCCGCGCGATAAAGTTCTCCGCACCGCACGCTGTTTTCTTCCCGGGCCTGACCCTCCCCCCCCCCTCCCTTTAAAAAAAAAAAAGACTGGCGGAAATAAGGTAGAGTTTCTAAGTTTGCAGCCTGGAGAAAAGAAGTTGTGCAGGACACAATTGCCTTCCCTCGATCGGTTGAAAGGAGCTAATACAAGACCAGCTTTGGATGCCTCCACTACATTCTCAGACCTTACATTATCATCGCAGGTGGATTTCTGTTGAATGACCTGGAGGAATCTCTTTTAGGAAATACTGCAGTTGTTTGCATTGGCAAAATATGGAGGAATAGGGCAGTAAAAGGGAACCCTTCTGTTCCTGTCTGCTAATCTGTATCTATGTTAGCCTTTGAGTAGACCTTTTGCCCCCTCCCCTCCAAAAATCCCATTGCCCACTGTGCCCATGGAGCTGGATCTGTAGCCTCAAAGCCATGTCACCTGAAACACTTATAAGATGTACCAGTAGATGCAAAGGCAGGTAACTTTTGTGCTTTTCATTTCATTCATTTCATTTATTAGACTTCTATCCCGCCCTATCTCCCAAAGGGACTCCACTGCTTGTTTGCCTTGGCCAAGTGCAGCTGCAGAAGCTGTGGCCACTGGCCTTGTTTTCCACTCATGTATCCAGATATGGTTCTAGATATGATGCTAGACACATAAGGCAGACCTCTGATATTCATGAGAAGCAAGAATATGGAGACAGGTTGTGAGTCTCAGACTTCAGAGCAGAATGGTATCATCTGCTGATAGCTATCTTTTGGTTGATTATGCAGTACCAGTCTGGTAGGAGAAGAAGTGAGAACCTGGAAAGCAGGAGAGTTAAGGATGGCTTTTTCGTCTTTATTGTGAATGTAGTTAGAAATCTGACAATTAGAGATATGCCAGTTAGTGGATAATGATTACAGTTAGGTTTCCAAACTCTTTTGCATAAACAGAATGGCTAGACTCGAACGCAGAACAAAACCATCAGGCAATATGTTTGATTTATAAGCTGTGGTGGTGCAATGGTTAGAATGCAGTACTGCAAGTATTTCTGCTGACTGCCGTCTGCCAGTAGTTTGGCAGTTCGAATCTCAAGAACAATCCAGGACTCAGCCTTACATCCTTCCGAGGTTAGTAAAATGAGGGCCAAGATTGTTGGGATTGATATGTTGACTCTGTAAAATGCTTAGAAAGGGCTGTAAAACACTGTGAAGCGGTATATAAGTCTAAGTGCTATTGCTATTGCTATTTATAGTAGACTTATCATGTTGTATGAACCCATATATACTATACTATACATACATTGTGGTTTATTCAGTAGATTCAGTTCAGTTCTATTCTATTCAAGCCAACCATGGCACAGCTAGTACAAAATCAGAATAAAAAAAATTAACTGTCAACATCAGACCAGTTTTCCCCCTCTCTACCTTGCTTAACATCCAGTCTGATGAAGGCTTGAGGCAAAAGCCTTGTTTACAATTTGCTGAATTTTAATTAATTACAACAAAGATATTGGAGAGTTTTTTTGTTTTGTTTTGGAATTATTCATGTTTCAATAAAGATTGATGTTTCTTGCTTTGTATAAAGTCAAATTTACAAATTTTAAATGTGACCATCTTTTTTTAAAAATTTTAAGGTAGGGTAATTCTTAAAAAAGAAAAAAGAAATGCACACCCACAGCAACATTACATGGTGCTGAAGTATTTTATATGGTCGCCTCAATCTTTATATTGCTGTCTTTCATAGAGGGATCTTGTTTCTGTATCAGTTACCTAGAAGGACATGTAAGGGACTGATACTGCAGCTTCTGCCCAGTTTCCTATTGCAAGTGTGACCTTTTTATAGCAAGTCTGTCTAGGATTACAAAGCTTTACAGCAGTTTCCCATATATGCCTACTCTTATTTTGAAGTCTTCAGTTGGGATGAAAAGTGAACATGATTGTACAATTATTTTCATAATTGTATGTCTGCCTTTTGACTTTTGTAAATGTTCTGACTTGCTACTTGTAAAGTGCATCCTGTTTTAGCTAATTCCATGTTTACTTTCATGACTAAGGTCAATCAGCAATGAAATATATACTAGAACCATAACAATAGTTTTCTTCCAGGATAGTAAGATTTCTTATATAAGATCAGTTAATCTAGTGGGCATTATTTGTCTAGAACAAGAGTTCCCAAACTGGAGGTGTGGGAAGCATCTTTTGAGAGGCAGGAAGAGATGTAAGAATGAGGTTTTTTTGTTTTGTTTTTTTACAAAAAATGGTCTAGCACACAGCAAAGATTAGAGTATGGCAGAAAGATCAAGGCTGACAAAGTTTGGGAAAACCAGTGGCAAATTGCTGGAAGATGCCATTTAGATATACCCCAAACTTTTATTTGGGTAGAAAGGGGTGAGTATTTCTTTAAAAAAACATCTCAGAACTTCAGATTTGATTGAAAGCAACTTTTCTTCAGAATTTCAGAACTTAAGAATTTATGGAGACAGAAAGGTAGCCTTCCAGTGAGGTCTCTGCTCTTCCACATACACTGTCTGCTGGCCCAATTTATCAACAGTTTCATACAGAAGAATAAAAGGCAAACTGTTCATTGAAAAATGCATGTGAGTTTACATTTATTTTGTTCTTTGTTATTAATTTTGATTCACAATTTTGCATAGAGTTTCTTTTTACTTCTATGAAATATATTCAGAAAAATCACATTCAGGGAGAAAAACATTAATCTGTGTCATGGGGGCCACTTTGCTTGGAAACTAATACTAAGTGCATTATTTGGCACTGAAAAGACTTTATATGTATATTATGGATGCATCAGGTCAAACTAGTTTCCTGTTGCTTTTTATAAATGAGAGGATGAAATTGAATGTGGCATTTCTTTAAGCACAGAAGGGGCCACTGCGACCTGCCAGATGTTAGATTACAACTTCCATCACTTCTGAGTATTGTCTCTGCTTACTGGGATTGCTTGGAGTGAAGATTTTTCTTCGTTTTTAAAAAATGTAATTTTCCTGCTTTAGACCAACTGGGCTCTAAAGCTGCTTTTGACATTTCCATTATCCAAATAGCTGAGCAGGGGGGGATATAAAGGGAAGAAAATAGATGGAGGGGAAAGAGGAGCTCAAGGTATAAAACTTCTCCATGAAATGTGGCTACAAGAAACAAATTAAAATCTAGGAAGTCTGGTCATGGCTTTTTTCAGTTTAGAGCAGTGGGTCTCAATCTTCCTAATGCCGCGACCCTTTAATTCAGTTCCTCATGTTGTGGTGACCCCCAACCATAAAATTATTTTATGTTTTCAATATTTTTTCAAAAATATGTGTTTTCCAATGGTCTTAGGTGACCCCTGTGAATGGATTGTTCGACCCCCAAAGGGGTCCTGACCCACAGGTTGCAAACCACTGGTTTAGAGGTTTGGTTAAACAAGAAGCAGGTTGTTCACTTTTGGCTTAACCTGTTCTATAACCCCAGTCACTTTGTTTTATAAACTATGACAATTGTCTTAGTGCTACTAAACAGTGGCTTAGCTTGTCTACTTTGAGAGGCAAATATTGGGCTATGGGTCCTAATAGAAAGAAAACTCTGAAACTATCAACAAAAAATGTCATTCCCAGAAGTAATACATTGTTACAAATAGGAACAAGTCTTAAGTACTTAGTAGCTTACAAGGTCATGATTCAAATAGGAATTAGCATCATATATTTTCCTTCTTAATGATGATTCTCCAATGTATAATTAACCAACAGAATTTCTTGTTAATTAATTAATTAATTAGCATTCATTTGGATTCTTTTCACTACTCCAGAGCTTTCACAATGTGAGATAAAATATTTTTTGTCTCGTCCCAGGCACGTGGAGTATTAGGTGTCCATGTATTTATTTATTTAATTTATTTATTTAGTTTGTCAAACATGTATGAGATAACAGGTATAAGTATAAACATGCACATGAACACAGGAAATGGGTACGAATAAATGGGGACAATAAGAAATGGACAGTAGGCACCAGTAATGGTATTCTATTCTCTTTACTACTGGTTTGGCAGTAGTAGTGTGCACACTGGGCTTGCACAGAAAGTCTGTGATGATATCAGGTGGGTGGGATGATGTCACCCGGCACGAACCGGCATCATACCACTTTTGGTAGGCACACTGGTGTGCTTATGCACACCCCTTGTACATACTGTTCAGGGTACAGTGTAAGAGCCACCTGTGAGAAGGCTAAATTTTAAATGTTTAAGAATATTTGGTGAGCTTATTTTCCTTATGTCTATAAGCACTATCTGGATGTATCTTGGTGAAAACCACATCTGCCAATGATATTGCTGTAGGGGTAACAGTAGGAACTGATGTTGCAGACACAGGTGGTCCTCTAAGACAGGGGTCCCCAACCTTTGCAACTTTAAGTCTGAAGGACTTCAGCTCCCAGAATTCTGGGAGCTGAAGTCTTTCAGACTTAAAGTTGCAAAGGTTGGGGACCCCTGCTCTAGAAGTCAAAGCACAGGAAATTCTAGAATAGAGAAATTAAATGAGAGTTCCACCAAACCTTGGAGACAACTCCAGACATCTCCAATTGTCACCAAACTGTAAATTTTAATAGGACAGAAAGTAATATCTGTGTCTCATTAAAAAAAAAACCTGAATTGAATTCAATTAAATGTCATTCTTGTTCATTATTCTTTTGAGTATAGCCTCTATTTACCGCATTCTGTGGTTCTTGATAGGATGAATACTTTACATTACACAAATTCTCAAGAATTTGAAGTTCTGAGTGGATTTTCACATTCTTATTAAATCATGATTTACGTAATTATTTTGCTTTGAATTCATTAAAAAATTGTTGGGTTTCTTCATTATGTTACACTATAAAACATGTTTCCAAACTGCAAGTTGAATCCACATAGCTTAATAACTCAACCAAAGTCTCATATTGTAATTTAGTGAAAGATGTTAACCTAGTCTAAACTTCCATAAGTCCCGCTGGAATTTTCTGTGCCAAATATAAGCCAAAAGGAAGGATGGAATCCATTAGCTGGTTAAAACTGGTTTCTCTTTTATCCTGCCTAGTATACTGTATAGATAAGAGATGTCAACAAGATAACATGGTATGAAAATGTCACTTGTCATGAGTAGCTAATTGATGGATGTGCCAAGCTCTCATGAAAGCGGTTAATTCATTTCAAGCCAAAAGCATACGCAACTTAAAACAAAGGGAATGAAAAGGTGCTAAAGGTCATCACATTGACTATTTTTCCAAGCTAGCTTTGGAAAAACAGTTTGACAGTTTTTCTTGTCAATTTGTCCACTGATCTGGATGGAAGAACCTCCTGAGTCCAGATAAATTACACTCTTCCTGCTCTAACTACCCTTAGCTATATGACCATATTGTCCAGGTAAAGATCTTTGTTTCTAAGAGATGCTTGATTTCTGACAGTCAGCTTTTTACTCTGGCAGACATCGAAAGAGCTACAGTGGGAATTCTGTTATATTACTCAATAGGGAATAAGTACTCCTCCTTCAAGATTTCCTAAGGATAGGTAAGTGTGATATAGGAAATTAATGGGAAGCCACCAATGCTGCTCTCCCAAAGAAGACATATGTCTTTCATAAGCACCTGATGGGGACTTTATCCTTCAAGGCTTTGGCTGATGCTATAAAAAAATCATTGCAACAACAGGTTGGGGGGGAAAAGAACAAGACAAACTCTATTTTTGTCATAGCACAGTTTGCAAGACAAAGTCATGCTGTTAGTGTAAAAAACATGTCACTTGGGAAAATTGTTCCAATATTTGTGCATAAGTTATTAAAATTGATTGGTACTGCCTTTACTATTAGCAAGAAATGCTGTTTTGTACCATGGTTATGACTAAAGCTACTGTGTTTCCCCAAAGATAGACCTACCTGAAAATAAGCCATAGCCTGATTTACATACTTGTGCCTAATATAAGCCCTACCCCATATATAAGTCCTGGTGAAGGGGGTGGACGTGGCCAGCACATGCGGTCTGATGGGTATCTGACAGAAGCCACAGTTCACGCAGCACAGGTGAGTTGAGTACCTGTGCAAGCAACAGGTGGAAGCAGAGGCACGGGGGGAGGGAGACAATCTGGATGCTCTGTGCGGGCCATGGGAAAGCTGACTGGCGGTGGATCAGAGTGGCAGCTGCGGGAGACTCATCTTTATGTCTCTTCGCTTGTCTGCAGCCCACATGGCACATCTGGATTGCCTACCTTCCACTCTGTGCAGCCCCACAGTGCACTGACCAAGGTGCCGACGGACTACAGCTGCTGCTGGATACCATCAGTCCCTGTACGCTTGCCAGCTCTTCTGTGCATGCTGAGGGTGGGGCGACCACCTGGGCTGATCATCACATCTCCCTGAGAATAAACCCTAGTGCTTATTTTGGGGCCCAAAAGAAAATAAAACAGGGTCTTATTTTTGGGGAAACATGGTAGTAGTAAAGTCTTAGAAAAAAGTTGATTGTCTTATTTCTGTAGAAATCAGATGAAAGCTTAGCTACTTCCTAACAGTCTTAGTTTTACTTCTGAATTGTGGATTGATGAGTGCTGCTAAATTAGAAACTCTCATCCCTACAGTAAGATATGAAAAGGTTTCCACTTACTGCCATGGATACTTAAATAATTTCAATTCAGCGCTTTTATTCTGTTAAAGTTTTACCAAAGTTGGTCTGCATACTGCTGCTGTCGCAAACACTTGCAACATAATCTTCATGCTTCGATGGATTGCTTCTATTTAGCTTGTTTTCAAATGTACACATTATCCCTAGAAAATGAAGGGATTACTTTTCCCAGTAGCAATGAAAGAATGAACATTGAAATAAAACATACCTTTAACTATATCTTGTCAGTCGTAGGAACTGATAAAACTTTGGACCATTTATTTTATTTTCTAGATGCACAGAGAAATAGTTAATAGAATTTGTAGAAAATTCTCATTTGAGTTTCTTTTTATATTCCAAAGAATACTTACGTTTTGATCACAGAAGAAAAAAATGTGTGTCTTTTGGGTTTAATTTTTTAATAATATATGTCTCATCTGGTGAAAACCGAGTGTTCCAAATAGATCAAGAGCTTTAAGCATTCTAGGCATCATATTTCCAGAAAGATATTGATAGGTTAGAAAAGGTTCAGAGAAAGGTGACAAAAATAATATAGGGGCTTGATGACATGCCCTTTGGGGACAGGCTGCAAGGAACCTGGGAAGTTCGGTCTCAAGAAAAAAAGAGTGAAGGGAGATACAAGAATGCCTTCAGTAATATGGTCTGGAATTATATTCTATTGCTATATAAACTAGGATTAGAAATGATGAGTAGAAGTTACAGCTTCTGCGATTTTATTTAAATGCCGGGATAAACTTCCTGATGGTGAGATCTGTACAACACTGGAAGGGCCTATCAGTGAGTCTCAAATATTGTTCTCCATCTCTGGAAGTTGTTAAGAAAAATCTGGGTAGCCATTTTCATTGGTTTGCTTGCACATTACAGAGTGTTGGAGTAGCTATGTCCCAAGCACTTTCCAACTCCATGTTCATCACAACTAAAGGAGGAAAGAAAGCATCTGCTTATATTAAATAATGTTTTCTACATTAAAATGAATGTTGCTTACATTTTCTTACTGCTTACTGTTTCAGTAGCATAATATAAGTATCTGGCTACGTAATAGGCACAAGCTTAGTTCTAAAGCTAAGCATTCTATGCAACTGGAAAAATCAGTCGTCCCGTCCCCTCCCTTTAATCCAGCTATGGCCAATCTGCATTATGAGATATAGCCCTCTTATGAAATATTTGCCTGAAGGCTGACCTGTTTTTTATTGAATCATCTGAAATGTAGTTGTGCCAGTTTAAAGAAGAATACTTTAATGGTTGCTTTTGGAATACAGTACCACGGATGCAGGAAGGCTGTGATGCTATCACAAAGCAAAACTACAAAGTAGTAACTGATTTATTGTGGGTGGAAGTTCCAGGGTCCATAATCCTGAAAAAAATATGGTATTTAGATTTGCTGGTTTTTAGATTTTACAGACCAGTCCTGCCTTAGCAGTACGGAGGAGCATGTATGGTATGTTTTAATATTATTTTGATATATTCATTGACCACATTTTCTTATTATCTAAACTCATTTATGCCAAGAGTAGTCGTCCATTTCCAAATAGGAATTATGTTCTTGCAAAAGTATCTTGTGCATATATTTTCATTTTATGATAAGAAATCTTACTGCTATAAATAAAATAGAATGCACCAAATCTGCAGAGCTAGAGCTCTTGCCTCAGAAGCAGGAGGTTGTGAGTTCGATCTTAGGTAGAGGCAGATGTAGGATCTCCTGCTTGTGCAGGGGGTTGGACTAGATGACCTGCAAGGTACCTTCCAACTCTGTTAATCTGTTAAATCTAAAGGTTTATAATTAACTATCATCCCAGTATATAAATGACTGGATTTTTTTTAATGCATTACTTTAAAGCCAGAACAAGGCAACTGAGATTTGCTTTGACAGAGCTCGCTCAGCAAAAGCAACGTGATTCCCTCCATCAAAATGTGCAATCTGTCTTGATTAATACCTAATTCTAGAACAAGTTAGCAGTTTAAAAGATCTGAGAAGGAAAGCTGTGTGTGATTTCTTAAGAGAAATGGCAATGAGCCGTGGTGGCGCAGTGGTTAGAATGCAATAATAGTTAGCATGCAATAGAATACAATGGCTGCCAGCAGTTCATTTAATATCATTTTTAGTGTATTTTAATATATTTTGATGCTTTTATTGTCGATTTTATTGATGCCTGTTCACCGCCCTGAGTCCCGAAAATCAAAAATAAAATAAAGTAAAGTAAGTTCAGCAGTTCGATCCCCATGGGCTCAAGGTTGACTCAAGTTTCCACGTGTCAGTAAAATGAGGACCCAGATTGTTGGGGGCAATAAATTGATTCTGTAAAACTGCTGAGAGGGGGCCGTGAAGTGCTATATAAGTTTTAAGTGCTATTGCTATTTACTCCATTAACCAATCAAGCCTGGGGTTCTTGCTGGAAACAACATTGAGTTGTACCTGTTTGACATCACACTTTCCTTTTTCTCCACTGTATGAGTTGCTCTCTGGTTTAAACTCTTGGACTTGTTCCTATGAACTCTTCTAGCTGTGGTTTTCAAAAGATGTTGCTTCAGGCCATAGTCAAGACTTCTCTGATGAACCTCTGTCTGCTTTATTATCCGCAGCCTATCCGCAGTCTCTCTCAGCTCAGCTATTAAATGAATTAGAACCAAGGTGTTAATTTGCTCCTGCCCACTCACAACTCAATATTCTTCAGGTTGGCATGGACCTTAATTAACAGCTACATTTCCAGAATTTGTAAAACTGCTTGTAAGAGAATTGAAAATTATATAACAGATCTGCTGTCAGCCAAATATAGACCTAGTTCCTCCCTAGCCTCCAGAGAGGTGATTTTAAAAATGGAGCAAAAGTATCCTTGCTTAGATTGTAGACAGGTTTTGTAGAGGCTTAGAAATGGAGACAGTATGTGAAGGTTATCTCTAATCCCAAAAAAGAATTTAGTTACTATGAAGTGCTACAAGATAGATTTTCAACAAATCTCTGTAAAATATATGCAACGCAGATCTTTTAAAGTGGCTTTCTGGATGCAGAATGCAGCTTAAAAGCACATTTTATTGTTGTACAGCTCATGTAAACATATTTTAACCTAGATACGTGTCACACTTATTCAAAAAACTATTCTGCAAAAATGCACACAGAGTTAAAATAAATATATAGATTTGTAATGGACAATTCTAAGCCCTTTGACTCTGTCGATTGCAACCAATTATGGATGGCCCTCATAAACATCCCATATCCCTATTGAAGAATTTGCATAGTGGCTAGGAAGCATCAGTTAAAATGATGTAAATAGCTAAATGGCTTGATGTTGGGAATCTACATTCTATCTCGTTTAATATATAATACAATATATCATGAGCAAAGCCAGATGAGAGGAAATATCACTAATGGCATGTTCAGACATACAGTTCGTGACAGGCAATCCCAGACAATCAAATGACATCCACAAAAGAATACCTCAATAACAAATAGCTTGGTAACATTATTTCACAGTGATCACTGAGAGTTTAATCTCTTAAAGATCTTATACAAATAAACATTGAGTGCAAATGGTGTTGGGTACCTTATCTTCTGATAAGTGATCTAGAAGGAATTCAAACAACAATAAGTAATGATACCTGATTTATTCTACCTCTAAGCATGAGGTCATTCTCACAGATGAGCCATTTTGATGTTATTCTAGTAATCCATACTACGCATTCAAAGCTGAACTAATAGAAAGGGGCAATGCAAATTGACTCATCCCTGATTTTACTCCATCTCTTTCTCTCTCTCTCTCTTTTTTTTAGCAAAAGAAGTCCAACGTACATCAAGCTAATACTTGCTTTTGGATAAGTAAAGTTAATAAAACACCGTATTTTTCGGAGTTTAAGAAGCACCTTTTTTCCTCTAAAAAGAGGCTGAAAATCTGGGTGTGTCTTATACATCGAAAACAGCATTTTTTTGCCTCGTGAAACCCCACCCTTTCACCAAAATGACCACGCGCATACACTTATGGAGGCTTCCAGAGAGCTCCTGGGAGTTGGGGAGGGCAGAAATGAGCAAAAAACAGGGCGTTTTTGCCTTCCAGCCCCTAGCAGCACTCTATAAGCCCCCATAAGGCTATGCATGCAATTTTTTTGACCAAAAAACGGCCAGTTTTCACAAATAAATGGGATGTTTTTCCCTCTTTTAGCCCCCCCAGGAGCACCCTGCAAGGCCCCCTAAGGCTAGTCATGCTTTTTATTTGAAAAAAAAACCAGGCCCATTTTTGTGAAAAACAGGCCGTTTGGGGGAGGTTTGCACAGTGCAAAAAGAGGGGGGGGGGTTTTCCCTTTCGGAAAGCTGTTTAGTTAGAGTGAGTGATGAGAATTACGTTGGTCAAGTACTGTGCCTGCAGAAACAAAGATTTGTTCCAAAGGTGATCAGTGATTTCCTTCTCCAGCACATGGGTAAATACACCTGGAAACATCTACATACCTATCTACCTACTCTCTCTCTACCTACCTACCTATATACTGTATTTTTTTTCTCTCTCTCTATTTCTCTCTCTATCCCTCTACCTACCTATATACTGTATATCTCCCCCCTCTCTATATACCTACCTACCTACTCTCTTTCTCTCCCTATCTACTGTATTTCTCTCTCTCTCTATTTCTCCCCCTCTATCCCTCTACCTACCTATCTACACACTCTCTCCCTCCCTCCCTACCTATTGTATTTCTCTTTCTCTCCCCTCTATCTACCTATCTACCTAATCTCTCTCTCCCCCTACTTATCTACTCTATTTCTCTCTATTTCTCTCTATCCCTCTACCTAACTATCCACACACTCTCTTTCCCTACTTACCTACCTATTGTATTTCTCTCTCTGTCTCTCTGTTTCTATCTATCTATCTATCTATCTATCTATCTATCTATCTATCTATCTATCTATCTATCTATCTATCTATCTATCTCCCTTTATCTACCTACCTACCTAACTAAACACTCTCTCTCCCTACCTACCTACTGTATTTCTCTGTCTGTCTGTCTCTCCCTCTACCTGCCTATCTAACTACTCTCTCTCTCTCTCTCTCTCTCTCTCTCTTCCTACCTACCTACTGTATTTCTCTCTCTTTCTCTCCCTCTCTATCCCTCTATCTACCCATCTACGTTTTTAAAAAAAATTGCCTCTTCAAAACCTGGGTGCATCTTATACTCCGGTGCGTCTTATACTCCGAAAAATACGACAAATAACTTTGACTTCAGAATCAGTGGACATATTTATTAAAGCATTGAATTACAACTAAACTATTCCACTGCTCAAATGCTAGGTCAGCTATGAAGCCACTAAGTGACTTTGGACTGGTTACATAGCCATCAGTCTAATTTGCCTAACAGTATTGTTGTGAAAGTAAATGTGTGTGTGTGTGTGTGTGTGGTTTTTTTATTCATTGATATAAAATTTCATTAGACCCACCTGTGTTTAAAATATAGTTCATTCTCTGTGACATTGTTCTTTTTGAGGTTGTTCCCATAAAAATAATCAATATAAATAGGAAAAAGTATAGCATATTGTAGCTTTCAGCTTATATTCAGTCTTAAAATAGAATAAAAATACTTGTTGAGGTAATATAATTAAAAGTAGTCTTAATTTAATCAATTCTTTCTTATCCAGATAGTAGGCTCTGTGCTGTTTTTAATTATTCAAAGGTTTTCCAGAGCAGTAATGGAAAAAAACAACTTCCTTTGAAAACATGAAATCAGTCACAAACTAATCTCTCTGAATCCTCATTGCTTGGAATTCACAAATCCTTTGGAAGTTAAGCAAAATATAAACAGAGATTAAGTGGAGAATGGCACATTAGAGATAAAGTTAAATTAGTATTATCCCAAACTTCCTGCAAGCAGTGTAAAAATCACCTATGTTTATCCTTTCAGCAACTGTGACAGAACAGTTTGAGAGATACAGTGAGAGCATCAAAAGCTTCAAATCTAGGTAAGGGCTTAAACCTTAATATCACACAAAATTAAAACTGGAAGTTGTGTTTCTCTCCAATCTTTTGGGATATTTTGATAGATTTTTCTATCTTTGGTACAAACTTCTTTTCGCATTCCTGTTTTTAACATATAGTAGCTTATTTCATCTTCTAATTGTATTGTACACCTTTTTAAAGTGTTTTCATCTCTGAATTATATTGCTCGATATCTGTAGAACAATTTTTTAATGTAAACAGTAGTAAGGAAGCAAGAAAGTAGGATGCTTGGCTGTTGTGTACGTTGCTTTATTTATTTGTTTGTTTGTTTGTTTGGATTTTTATACCGCCCTATCTCCCAAAAGGGACTCAGAGCGGTGCACAAAAAGGATAAAAACTAGTAAACACAATAATAATATAAAAGCTAAAAATACATTAAATACAACGGGTCTGTGCTAAAACTTATATTTAAAAACAGTTAAAATTATTATAATTGGGACTATCATAAAAGCTATGCTAAGCAAGCGACATGGAATAGGTGTGTTTTTAAAGTTCGTTACATATACACAGACAAAAATACAATGTTAACCTGAGACTATTGCAGTATACAACAATCCTGCATTGGTACAAATGATTCCACACAGCGACCTTCTGGATTTTCTTCTTGAAACTGCAAAACAAGTAACCATTTGAATGTGGAGAACAGTTTTTGCAATCTGATCTTGGAATTGGTACAGTCCTTCTGTGGCTTTATGAACTAGACCTCCATAGAAGGTGACGAAAAAATTAAAATGGTACTCACATCCATGCAATTGAGGCCACGCTGTTTTAAATGCCCATCACAGGGTTTTTAATTTTACTGTCACCATTTGGATTTTTTCCTCCTTTCAGAGGCCTAGATCATGAGTGACATGCATGGCTTAATATTTTCTAACGTTTTATTGGAAAGGTGACCAACAAATATCTTGCCTCAGTCCCATTATTACCATGATTTAGTGAGGCCTACAATCAGTTGCTTTTTAAAAAAATATATCAACTACTTGATAAAACTATAGGCAAAATAATTTTTGGGGGGATGGGTCTGAAAGCATTCACAACAGGAGAAAAAGGGAGGGTTGGACACAAAATGACCAGTTCTGGTGGATCTAGTAATGAGTTTTTGGGGAGATGATGGACCATCCTCTGTCTCATTCCTAATCACATCGATCCACCTACAGGAGATTTTAAAGAACCAGGAGTGGCATAGATCTAAACACACGTGGATGAACTTATACCATCAAGGACCCTGTCTATTTTCTCAGGATTAAGAAGGTCAGGGTTAAACTCTTCCAAGATAATAGACTCCATTTCCTAGTAGATTTGCCTCAGTCAGTTCTATAGGACCTGTATAGGTGAGATCCTATTTGGAATGGATTTGATTGATTTTATCCAATAGATTCTGAGAACAATTATTACAGTGGGCTTCCAGAGACTTTCTTACTATTCTTTTACCCAAAATCTGGCTACCTTAAATAACTTGGCTGGCTAGCAATCTTCAGAATCAGTGGGTGGGGAAATACTCAAGAATTGATGGGAATAGCCAAGGGATAAGTGTTCTTGTTAATAATATTGTTCATAGCACAGTTAGGTAAAGTATTTATTACATTCTTTTCTTATTACAGTTATATGTAACTGTAAGCTGCCCAGAGTTACCCTATGTTAAGATGGGGAGCCAATAAACTTTATGAACAACCTGAAACTTCGTGAAGAAATTGATGAGTTGAAAGGCCCTGCTTTAAAAGGAGAGAAAAATATAAAAATAATTAGCAATCATGATTTGTTCTTGCATAATGGATTGTTGTACTAGCCCATGTGGTGAGGAAAAACAATCAAATTTAAAATGAGGAAAGGGAAAGGATCTTGTGTACAAAACCACCTAACATGTTTGGTAAAATGTCACTCGTCTTGATTTTGTCTGTAATTAAAAAGAAAAAAATCCATACAATATCTAGGAAAAAAGAAACAATATTAAGAAAAGAAACAGTGGACTTTTGCGGTACAGTAATAACTTGGCTTTTCACACTGCCAGGAGACTCAGGTTTTCCCCCCCAAGGGTAATATTGTATGTGTAAGATAGAAAACACTTTGCTGTTACTTGAAAAAATATTGACTCTTAGACCTTTGATAGTTTTTTTAAAACTTAAAGTGTCACAAAAAGACAAAAATTATTTACATTTAAATATCTAGCAGAAAAAATATTAAACATTATTACATACATACTGGAAATAACAAAGACTTGCACTGTACATAGTTTAGCCTAAAGCTTTTAACTTGATAATTGCATTATTAGGAATATCAGCATGCAATGTTCAGTTATTTGGTAATGAACAAACGCATCTTTCAGGTTTTCTTTCTTTCCTTATACTTTGCAACCATTTTTCTTTGAATTAAGTTATCCCTAAAGAAGAACACTTTAAAATACCATCTGGGCTTCTAACAAAGGTTTAGGGATTGTTTTTTTTTATATAAAGGTAATTTTAACAACTCTCATTTTCTTTTGATCCACTCTAGTCCACAAAATAATTCCTTATCGTTTTCTGTTCATAACAGCTCACTACAAGAAAATGATAAGCATTGTTTTCTTGAGGTTTTCTAATCTTTCATCAGAAAGGATGATCACCTGCAGGTGGCCACAAAACAGAATGTTTCATTCATCCTAGTTCAACTCTTTCAGTATAATGAGCAGCAATAAGGAGCCTAATGACTCGCTCACATCTGGTAGCATATTATGCTTTGAACAGCAGCTATCCTTTATCCTGCATAACATTTGAGAAACTGTGTTTCCAGAGCCTCTTCAATTTAAAAACATTCTTGAAACATTATCTAACAACTTATTGTGGAAAGAAAGTTGCAAGTAAAAAAAAATAGGGAAGGAACACTTCCTTCCCAAAGAACTTGGCTGTAAAACATGAGAAAGGAATACCCCACCTGCCCTTCTGTTATTGCTTTTGTTTGGAAGCTGACAGGGAGATTCTAGAATGGGCAAGTTCAAGTTCTGCCTTTGTTTTCCATAAGATATTTCAACAAGCTGGAAGTACCATATTTTTCGGATTATAAGACGCACCTTTTTTCCTCTAAAAAGAGGCTGAAAATCTGGGTGTGTCTTATACATCTAATACAGCATTTTTTTGCCTTCTGAAACCCCACCTCTTCACCAAAATGGCTGTGCCTAGCCTTATGGAGGCTTCCAGAGAGCTCCTGGGGGCTGGGGAGGGCAGAAATGAGCCTAAATCGGGCCAGTTTTTGCCCCCCCCCAGCCCCCAGCAGAACTCTATAGGCCTCCATAGGGCTATGCATTCAATTTATTTGAAATAGCCCGTTTTCACGATAAATGGGCTGTTGTTTTGCGCATTTTCCACCCCCCACCCCTGAGGAGCACTCTGCAAGCTTCCCCCCTCCCCCAGGTTAGTCATGCATTTTATTTGAAGAAAAACGGTCCTGTTTTTGCAGAGAAAGAGCAGTTTGGGGGAGGTTTGCAGAGTGGAAAAACACTTTCAGAAAGCTCTTTTGGAAGCTCTTTAACTGTTTCTGTGCCAGGAGAAACAAAGTGTTAAGGTTTGTCAGCGATTTCCTTTTCCAGGACATGGATAAATACACCTGGAAACATCTACCTACCTACCTACTCTCTCTCTCTCCCTCCTTACCTACTGTAGTTCTCTCTCTCTCTCTCTCTCTCTCCCCCCTCTCTCTATCCTCCTACCTACCTACCCACACACACACTCTTTCTCTTCCTACTTACCTACTGCATTTCTCTTATCTCTCTCTATTTCTCTCTCTCTATTCCTTTATCTACCTACCTACCTACCTACCTACCTACCTACCTACCTACACAAACACATTCTCTCTCTCCCTATCTACCTACTGTATTTCTCTCTTTTTCTATTTCTCTCTATCCCTCTACCTATCTACACACTCTGTCTCTCCCTACATACCTATTGTATTTCTCTCTCTCTCTCCCCCCTTTACCTACCTACTTACACACACACTCTGTCTCTTTACCTAACTACTGTATTTCTCTCTATTTCTATTTCTCTCTCTATCCTTCTACCTACCTACCAGCTACCTACACACACACACTCTCTCTCTCCCTACCTACTGTATTACTCTCTCTCTCTATTTCTCTCTCTTTCTATCTCTTTATCTACCTACCTACCTACCTAATCTCTCTACCTACCTACTATATTTCTCTTCTCTCCCTCTCTATCCCTCTATCTACTTACCTACTTTTTTTTGTAATTTGCCTCTTCAAAACTTTGGTGCGTCTTATACTCTGGTGCGTCTAATACTCCAAAAAATATAGTATTTTGAACATCTTGACTTTCTTCACCTTCCAGCCAGCAGCTAAGTGACAAAAGAGATGGAAAGGAATCAGCGCTGTTTGAGCTATAGGATGCTCCTTACATGTTAGAGTTTGTTGCATAAAAATCAAATCTAGAAAGCACGCATAGGTAACTGATTCAGCTGGATTCATTAACTCCTTGATATACATAAGAATAGATGAATAAATGAACAATACCAACAGGTGGGTCTTCCAAGTAAACACAAAGCAGGAGAGTTACAGGCAAACACAAAGAGTTAGTTTCATTTCAGCACACAAGCCCAGATAGAGTTCTTAAGTTCTTGTTTCAATTCTCTGCACAGACTCAGATTTGTTTAAGTTCCCATTGGCAGACTTAGTTGCTATGAGTATTCATTGGCTGACCTTGTTTCCATGTCTCTCCCAGTCATGAATATTTTAACATTACAGACTACAGATTAAGAATTGGAAGGAACCTTGTAGGTCATCTAGTCCAATCCCCTGTCCAAGCTGGAGACCCTACACCATTTCTGATAAATGGAAGTTTAATCTTTTCTTGAAAGCCTCCAGTGATGAAGCTCTCATATATTTAGAGGCCTCTGCTTTGGATAGAAGGAAGAGAAACAAAAGAATAACTGAGGCTAGGAAAGAAGATGGCCTGAGATAGTGAGGAGTAAGAGAAGCACTGGAGGATCTGGAGGACAAAAAGTGGATGAGTTACAGGCAGCTTGATTAAAGGAAAAACAGCTGTTGTGACAGTAAAAGAATGAATCCACAGCATAGCAGAGTTGATGTTTGCCACTGAGAGACTCATCCAGTAGACCCAGCCACAAAAGGAAACTGTAGAGAGAGAAAGCACATTGACAACAAAATGCTTCCAAGAGAAACGGCTTTGGGGAGTAAGGAAAGGCTGAGAGTGAAAACTACTGGACTAACTGAAGAGACAGGCATCCATTTTGCCTTGATTGTGTAACTGGTTGTTTCATAGGGAGCTTATTGTGTTTCCAACTCAATACTGATAAAGAGAGAGAAAGTGGGGCGGGGTGGGTGGAAGAGTGAGAAACAGCACACAAGTGCCATCCACTGGAGCACCCTGTGATTAGTAGAGGAGAATAGAAGTAAATTTGGGGATTAGGAAATAAGAATAAGAGACATAGAAGTAGAATAGAGTTAGAATAAAAATGTTATTTTTGTTAAAATAAAATGTTATTTATGTAAGTTCAGCAACAAAGATATGCTTATATAGACCACACACAATCTGGGCTTGACTTCTGCTTGTGTTGGCGCCATCTAAAAACAAACAAGTGACGCGTCTCTAATTTATTTTTGCATCATTTTCTATCATATTTCCTGTGTTTGTTGGTTTGTTTCCAGATCTGACATCACATAGGTTGGTCTTTTGAAGTAGGAAATAGGATCCACGAGTTTGACCTGACTATACTGTATTTTGTTGAGACAGGTCAATCTTTCTCAACTTCAACAACTTTAAGGGGTGTGGACTTCAACTCCCAGAATTCACCAGCCAAAATACAGCATAGGCTATAGTAACACAGTACTGAAGACACCCCCTTGCCTCCTTCTTATAGTTCACTGAATGATGGTGGAGCCCATCTGGGCATCTTTCTAACACATTACTTAAATCATACTTTTGTTTTTGGAACCAGTTCTCTGCAGTTTCTCCAATTCTATTGCTATTGCTTTTGACAGCAATAATACTTTTGACTAACACGAATAACTCCAGCGTTCTGGCAAGGATGTACTTATAACACTTTTCCTAGTGACTCCTTATATCCATATTACAAGCTGCCTTTTTATGGTGCTCTTTTGATGCTGCTCTTTACAGCCCTCTCATGCTTAGATCTGGTTCTGTTCCTTCTTTCACTGGAGTGGCGCTATAAAAGGGATAACTGATTGCAAGAAAAGACATTAACAGACATTCACCATTATTTGTTTTCCTAAATTAAATACCTTGGGAACCTGAGCTGTATTTTGGCAGTTATAATTGTACCAATGATATAATTAGTTGGAAAAAAAATATAATACTAGTAATAAATTAGCAACTCTATGAACATTAAATTGTATTAAATTATTGTGATGAATTCAACTCCCACACCCGGTAGAACTAGAAACTAGTTTATCGTGGTACCTTCTTCTACTTTGCTGATACCAATAGGGATAGAGACTTACATTTAAAAAATGCTGATTTTACTTTCTTAAACAAATATGGATCCTGGCCCAATGGCAGCAAAAGGCACTTTGTCCTCAGGACAAAGTAGGAAAATGGCAATACAAATAGAAGCTTATATATTCCTGTATGAATTGTCAGAACATCAAGTTGGTTTCTCAAATCACAATTTCACTCACTCATAAATGATTTATTTATTTATTTATTTATTTATTTATTTATTTATTTATTTATTTATTTATTTATTTATTTATTTGATTTATAGACTGCACCCTCTCCCCGAAGGGACCCGGGGCGGTGCACAGGACAATTAAAAAGCATATAAAAACATAACAATACAATATTTAAAATCGAATTAAATAATTAACCCTACGCTAAAATTTTAAAATCCTAAAACCCTTAAAAGTAATTCCCTGTAGTCCCAATTAAAAACAATTTAATACATTACAGCCTGGGGTGGATAGGTTAGGCCAGGCCGGCCTGTTGAAAGAGGTAAGTTTTTAGCTTTTGGCGGAAGGAGCGGAGGTCCGTAGTTGTTCTAAGTTTGGGGGGTAGGTCGTTCCAGAGGGTAGGGCCCACCACAAAAAAGGCCCTTCCCCTGGGCGTCGCCCGCTGGCATTGCCTAGTGGACGGTACCCAGAGAAGTCCCTCTCTATGGGAGCGAATCGGCCGAAGCGATATATGGGGCAGGATGCGATCCCGCAGGTAACTAGGTCCCGTGCCATGGAGCACTTTAAAGATGGTGATCAACACCTTGAAGCGCACCCGAAAGGCCACAGGCAGCCAGGGCAGCTCGCGCAGGAATGGTGTTACGCGGGAGAATCTGGGGGCTCCCAAAACTGCCCGCGTGGCCGCATTCTGGACTAGCTGCAGTCTTCGGGTGCACCTCAAGGGGAGCCCCATGTAGAGAGCGTTACAGTAGTCTAGCCGGGATGTCATGAGTGCATGAGTGACTGTGCGAAGGGCGTCACGATCCAATAAGGAACGCAACTGGTGTACCAGGCGAACCTGGTAGAACGTCCCCCTGGCCACGGCCATCACTTGATCTTCCATGGACAGCTGGGCATCCAGGAGGACGCCCAAGTTGCGTGCCCTATCCATGGGGGCTAGATGTTCACCCCCTATGGCCAGTGATAGAATCAACTGGTTGTACCGGGACGCTGGGAACCACAGCCACTCAGTCTTGGACGGGTTGAGTCTGAGTCTGTTCCTTTCCATCCAGACCCGCACGGCTTCCAGACACCGGGACATCACTTCCGGTGATGATATTCGGTAGCAGCCATATAACTAGCTTGCAGATGCAGCTTGCAGATGCAAATCAGAAAGGAGAAGAGAAGAGATTGCAGGAGATGATCTATTGGTAGAAGCTGGAAGAATCATACCAACATACTCACACCCGTCATCTAATTTTAATAGTGAAATCTGATAAGTGATTGCTATTTGGTGCTATTTGGTGATTGCTATTTGGTGATAGGATGTTAAAATTAAGATGGAAAGGATGAAGGTGCAGCACACATCCTTGTTTTCCTTATGTACTACACAAAATCCAAAATAAAGTATTAAAAAGGTGTTTTAATATATAGGTGTTTTAAAGTGGTACCCTATGTATTAATTCAGAAGTAAGTCTCATTGAATTATAAATATGTTGAGTATTGAAACTATGGAAGATATTCATAAATTCTTCAGTTAAAGGATAGTATGCCTATTTCAATTGATTTGCATTGATTGGGAACTTAGGAAAAAGAGGTTTTATCTCAAAATCTTCTAAATGCATAAAGTAAATTGATTTTTGTGAATGTACTAATATTAAGTAATAATTGATAATAAAATGTTCTGCAGTCAAAGTATATCATGTGACAACATTCATTTAAGAATGCTCCTGAAAATTTGAATTTTCTGCACAATGAAACCTGAAGCAGCTGAATGTAAAGTAAGTTACTTTCAAATGATCTTAATACTTTTGAATTGAAGTATTTAAAAGAAATACACCTTATTACCACATCTGTTACTAGCAATGATTTGTTAATAAATTGCCCAGCACTATAATTTGTCTCCTTGATAGCATATATTCTGTAATAGAAACATTAAATACTCCTCAAATCTATAGAATTTATAGAAATAATAAGTCCAGTGAGCAAATAGCCTAGACTAGAGTAACACTACCCTTACTGGAGTCCATGGTGACTTTCTTCAATATATAGCACTCACTGATACCCATTAGACATAAAATGTTTTGCCTATTTTTTTGCTTATCAATATATATGACTAAGATAATTGTGCAACAAAATCTTTATCTGTGAACAGTTTTGATCAAAATTATCTTAGATTTTGTCCAGATGTTCTGCCTTTTTTGCACTGCGTTGTGATTCATTCTATTGTTTTTGGAAACATAACAAACTAACATGGTTAGTTTTAGTAAAGTATTTCTTTGTGAGAAAACCTCTCGTTTGCAATCAGAAAAGGGATAGATGTTGATGTACAGTATATATACTACAACACACGTTTCACCTAGAGCAACTTCTTCTGGGTTACAAAAATTCTGATGACTATAGATAGCAGCAAATAGACAGGCAAACTCCAATTCAGATTTTTGCAGCCCAGATCTGTCATTCAACAATCACTGCGTATCTGTTTTTTCCCTTCCATTTCCCCTAAATTTGGGGGAACAAAAACAGCAATAAACACCTGCACCTGGACAGAAATTGCATTTCTTTTCCTGCTGCCTATGTGGACAAGAAAATATGTAAACATACAGGTAGCCCTCAACTTACAACAATGTGACTTTGACCTTGCATTTCCATGTCCACATGATCAAAATTCAGACACTTGGCAACTCACTCATACTATGATGGTTGTAGTGTCTCAGGGATCATGTGATCATCTTTTGTGCCTTTCTGACAAGCAAAGTTATTGGGGAAGCCAGATTCACTTAACAACTGTGTTACTTAGCAAGTGCAGTTATTTGCTCAACCACTGTGGAAAGAAAGATGGGGAAAAACTGACTTTATTTATTTATTTATTTATTTATTTTATTATATTTCTATACCGCCCTCTCTCCTCAATGGGACTCAGGGCGGTGCACAGGAATAATAAAAACAGCAGTCATAAATACAATCAAACATGGTTAAAAATAAATTAAATCAATTTGACAACCCCCGCTAAAATTCACAATTAAAACCCTGACTAATTCATAAAAGACTATGCCAGGCCGGTCACATGAAAAAAGTATGTTTTTAATGCCCGGCGAAAGAGGTGTGCGTCCGTGATTGTACGGAGGTCGGGGGGCAGGTTATTCCAGAGGATGGGGCCTGCCACAGAGAAGGCTCTTCCCCTGGGAGTCACCAGCTGGCATTGACCGGTTGATGGCACCCTCAGGAGGCCCTTCCTCTGGGAGAGGACAGGTCAAAGGGAGGTATGTGGTAGGAGGTGGTCCCGCAAATAACCAGGACCTATGCCATGGAGCGCTTTGAAGATGGTCACTAATACCTTGAAGCGCACCCGGAAGGTCACAGGCAGCCAGTGCAGCTCGCGCAGGAGAGGTGTTACATGGGAGTATCTTGAGACTCCAAGAATCCCCCGCGCAGCCGCATTCTGAACTAACTGGAGCCTCCGGGTGCATCTCAAAGGCAGCCCCATGTAGAGAAAGACTTAATAGCTGTTTCGTTTAACAACAAAAAATTTGGCCTCAATTGTGGTCATAATATAAAATACCCATATTTAACATCTACTGGTTAAGGATATTGTCTGAATGCTGTTTCAGATTAGCAAAGAAGTGTGCATATTGATGATATTAAGATAACATTTAGAAGCCATTGGATCTAAGCAATTATTCATAACCAGTTTATTTTACAGTTACATTTTTCCTTGGGGAATTTAGAAACAAAATATTCCTTTCATTATTCATGGCAACAAGTAACAGTTCCCCCCCCCCCCCCCCAAAAAAAAAACTTACATTGACCAGATACTAGTGATTTCACCCAGAATTAAAACCATACTTGAGTCATGAATAGGCAATTTCTTTCTGGAAATAACCCAGTGCCTGCTTCTTAAGAGCAACTAAAAGGTTGTTCTATAATATTTTGCTTTTTATAATAGAAAATAAGTATCTGTGCTTTTAAGATAAGCTCAGAACAATTTTTCAAAATAAAGCCGTGGTTTTAATATGGTCATAGATTTTTGAAGGAATGCTTTGCCTTGATGAAGGTTCAAGCAAAGGCCTCCTTTGAATTGCACTCATGAAGCACCGTGGCAGGATGCTTGCAACTTGCAGTAACTCTATTTGGTTTTGTGCTGGCAAATAGAACATGAACACTCAACAACAAGTGCTGCATTTGGGTTGAGGAATGTGTTATGCTCCTTTGTCAGCTGTCTCCCTAAGTCAGGGATGTCCAAACTTGGGAACTTTTAAGACTTGTGGACTTCAACTCCCAGAATTCCCCAGCCAGCATAGCTGGCTAGGGAATTCTGGGAGTTGAAGTCCACAAGTCTTAAAGTTCCCAAGTATGGACATCCCTGCCCTAAGTGCAAGTATTAGTGGGTCCTTTTCTGGCAATGGGAATTGCAATGTACAGTCGTTGATTTGACTGGGAACAAAAGTTGTCCTAATGTTCATACTAAATCAAGGAAGCATGTGTATGTACATCCCTCTCTCTTTCCCTTTCCCTCCCCCCCCTCTCTCCTCTCTCTCTTTTGTGTATGATATGTATCTTCTTCAATCTTGGGTGTGGAGGCTTTGAGGGCTCTGCATAGTATCTTGATTGTTCCTAACACAGCAATCTTACGACTGGGCGCTCTGATGTTGTTCCTGGGTTCTGTGGGAATCACTGTCAGTTTTGGAATGTGATGAAGTATGTATTTGGAGAAGCAGTGGAGAAGACAGGGGAATCTTAGCAGCATAGAGCTTTCCAAGGGGGAGTGGTTCACTGGCTTAGAATGGGAGCCCTTGCCTCAGAATCAGGAAGCTGTGAGTTCGATCCCAGGTAGAGGCAGATATTTCTCTCTCTGGGCACACTGAGAATATATCTGCGGAACAAAACTCTGCATTGGTGACAGGAACGGCATCTGGCCATTAAAATACTCCGCTAGCTCCATTCAGTTGCCCAGACTCCACCCTGCAAGGGATGATGGGGTCTTTAAATGAGCTTTCCTTGGAGCTTTCGAAGGGAAGAAGCAATACATTCCAGAGAGAAGGGCAAATTAAGAAACTGCACAGTCCCAAACTAGAAAGGGAGAGGGAGAAGAGATACAGGGTAGCCACACAGTAGAATCTCTCAGGATATAATTTGCTTTAGTTATAGCTTTAGTTTTACAAGACTCTGTCCATTGGGTATAAGCAAATATAGGATCAGACCCAATTGTATTCCACTGGATTGTCTTTGGGCTTGGGCCTGACAGAGTTACAACCTGAGTGCTCCTACCACCCCTGGAATCACTTTTCCCTTTGCTTTTTACGTCCTCTGCAGTTCCTCCTTCAGGCATTAGTAGTTTTCTAGTTTCTCATGACGCTAACTGAAAAGTAGTCCTCAAATCCTAACAATAAGCATTTTTTGTAAGAATACTTAATAAGGTTAACCATAGGCATAAGCCATAGTGTGCAAAAAAAGCAATGCAACTTTAACAGATTCTTGCAGAAAGAAATAAGCAAAAGAAATAAATCATTCTACAGATGTCACTGAAATGATCTAGCTTTATGGAAGGGGATTTATGAGCAAATAATACTAGAGACAAAAATAGGATTTCCTTTTGTACAACTTTTGCATCTTTAAATCAGGCAGAAATTCAGTAGGACGTTATTTTACTTTATCATATATTTATATAAAGACATCTTGTTCTTTGGGTAGCTTATAAGATGGAAAGATAAGATATGACTTAAAGTTAAAATATTACAGAAAAATTGGAGGATTAAATTTTCCAGTATATTTTCAGAAAGAGAGAGTGACAGCAACTGAACTACAAACATGCAAAGCAAAACTACAAACTCAGCGGCTTTCAATACCATCGACCATGGTATCCTATTGCGCCAGCTGGAGGGGCTGGGGCTGGGTGGCACTGTTCTATGGTGGTTCTCCTCCTACCTCTCCAACCGGTCGCAATTCGTGTTGGCAGGGGGGCAGAGGTCGACCTCAAGGTACCTCACACGTGGGGTGCCAAAGGGGTCGGTCCTCTCGCCCCTCCTGTTCAACATTTATATGAAGCCACTGGGTGAGATCATCCGTGGTTTTGGGGTAGAATTCCATCAGTATGCGGATGACACCCAGCTGTACATTTCTACCCTAGACCACCCCAATGATGCCGTCGAAATGATGTCCCGGAGTCTGGAGGCCGTGCGAGTCTGGATGGGGAGAAACAGGCTTTGACTTAACCCATCCAAGACAGAGTGGCTGTGGCTTCCAGCGTCACGATACAGCCAGTTGGTACCATCTCTGACCATTGGGGGAGAATCATTAGCCCCCACAGAGAGGGTGCGCAACTTGGGTGTCCTCCTGGATTCCCGGCTGTCATTAGATGATCATTTGACAGCCGTGGCCAGGGGGGCTTTTTATCAGGTTTGCTTGGTTCACCAGTTGTGCCCCTTTCTAGATCGTGACGCTCTACGCACGGTCACTCAAGCCCTCATCACCTCCCGCCTGGACTATTGCAACGCTCGCTACATGGGGCTGCCCCTGAGGTGAACCTGGAGTCTCCAGTTGCTGCAGAATGCGGCCACACAGGGGATTCTGGGAGCCCCAAGGTGCTCCCACGTGACACCCCTCCTGCGCGAGCTGCACTGGCTGCCTGTGGCTTTTCGGGTGCGCTTCAAGGTGCTGATAACCACCTTTAAAGCACTCCATGGCATCGGACCTGGCTACCTGCAGGACCGCATTCTGCTACCAAATACCTCCCACCGACCAGTTCACTTCCACAGAGAAGGCCTCCTCAGGGTACCGTCGGCCAAACAATGTCGGCTGGCGACCCCCAGAGGGAGAGCCTTCTCTGTGGCAGCTCCTGCCCTCTGGAACGACCTACCCTCCGACCTTCATACAATCACTGATCTATGGCTCTTCCGTCGGGCCTTGAAAACACACTTATTCCGTGCAGCCAGCCTGGTGTAGTTTTTAATAGATTTTAATCAATTTTATCAGAGAATTTTACCTGGTTTTAGAACAGGCCCTAAATTTAATTGATTTTTAAAGTATTTTGTATATTGTATATGGATGTTTTATGCTTTTATTATGCCTGTTCACCGCCCTGAGTCCCGCAAGGGAGAAGGGCGGTTTACAAATTTAATAAATAGTAATAGTAATAGTATGGAAAGGATATGCTTACTACAGAGATCCAGTTTGGTGTGGTAATTCAGGCAGCAGGCTAGAAACAGAAACACAGATGGACGGAGAGACGGAGAGACAGACAGACAGACAGACAGACACACACACACACACACACACACTCTTACTAAGAAACCAGTGTAAAGTGTGGTTATCCTTTGAGCAGTGGGCTCATTTGGATTTTACTAATAGCAGAATGAGTTCTGTAATACAGTTGTTAATGATTCAATTATAGCTTTTAGTAGCATTCTACCTGGTAACTTAGCAAGTTTGGTAAAAGAGCAAGCATCTAAACAAACATACAGAAAGAGTATGATAACAAAAAGATTAAAAAAAATAGAATATGCCATTTCCCCCCTTTTCTATTTCTGGGATGAGGGTGTCCCCTAGTGGCTATGGTAGCACACAGTGCATTTCACCATAATTCTTGCATTTAACACCACCAGTTATACTTAACACACATATAAAAATAATTGGGGTCCGTTCTAATTCCCTGCATCCCATTGAAATAATTCTGAGAAGTTCTTAAAAATTTGCAAATATAGGGACATTGAAGGAGCAGCTTGAGGAATATCCTGTACAGGGCTAAAGGCTTCTACTGTGTAAGTTTCTCTATGCATAATTGTTATCGAAAAAACAAGATACAATTAGAAACGTTAACATTTTTGCTTTTTGTTAAAATAAAAAGTTGTAAAATAAAATTTTTGGTAAAATATTTTTTTTAATGAAAAACAGCAATGTTAAGAGATCTTACTTGATCTATTGAACTGTTGAACTGTTCTAAATAAGAAAATTTCTTTGTAAACATCAAATGTGGAATGTTGCAATTTTTTTAAATTCTTGCAGCAGCAATCTAAGAATTTAAAGAGATGCATTCTGCTATCCTATAGATGTGACCCTTATAAATCAGAGCACTTGTACAGAAAAATCACAAAATCAGCTACAAAATCGGCACACAAGGAAGCAAGGCTTTTTACAATTACCAGACACACAAAAAAGTAGAAAAACAAATGTAACCTCAGTGACAAAGTTGCCTCTGAAAAAGACAACAGAAAAACCAAAATAAGAGAGAAATAACAGTGGAATCTGAAAAACCATGACAGCGTTTATTTTTAAAAAGATAAAAGGAATGATATGAAGCAGGCAAAGAGAATGCAAATAGTGCCAAGCATTTAAAAAAAGCAGAATGGAATAATGAACTTATGGAAATGAGGAAACCCGTTGTAATCCAAGTCTGGAAACAGTACAATTTCTGACTTTATTTGGGAGGAAAGAAAATAAATGTCTCCCAGTCAAGAAAGACTGAAGTACAATGTTTTTACACAGAGGGTGTTTTGATGAATGTATCTTTTAGCTGAAAGATGTCTGAATTCAGCACAATCAATCTTCATTTTTCATATTTGAGATCTGTTGACATTTGCCCACTCAAGTTAATATTATAGGAAGAAGGAATGTCGTTCAGTTCACTAAGGACTAGACATCTATAGAAAACGACCCCTTTGTGGGCTGAGTTCTCATAGAACAAAGTCCCACAGGAAATGGACAGCCTGCAATAATATTTGGACCTGATTTAAATATCTAGAGCACTGATAGTGAACCTTTTTCTTTTGGCATGCCAAAATTGCATGTGCACATGCTATTATGCACATGTGTCCACTCAATCCTCCCTGCCCCCCTGCGGATACGCGTACGACCCCCCTGTGCATGCGTGTGCGATGCCCCCACACATGGGGCGTCTATTGATAGCCCAAAGACTGTGTCTAAAGCTGGATATTACTGAAAAAAATAAAATATGAAATATATATTATTAATCTTACTTTATTATGATTAACTCAATTTAGGCACATTGTTTCATCTATCTCATCTCTATTCCTATCACCTCTTGATCTTTTAATAGCAATAGCACTTAGACTTATATAATGCTTCAAAGTGCTTTATAGCCCTCTCTAAGCGGTTTAGAGACTCAGCATATTGCCATCAAAAATCTGGGTCCACATTTTACCAACCTCGGAAGGATGGAAAGCTGAGTCAACCTTGAGCCTGGTAAGATTTGATCTGTCAAACTGATGGCAGCCAGTGATCAGCAGAAGTAACCTGCAATACTGCACTATAACCACCATGGCTCTGTATATTAATAGTATATTAATAGCATATTAATAGCATATTAATAATATATTAATAGCATATTAATAGTATATTAATAGCATATTAATAGTATATTAATAGTATATTAATAGTATATTAATAGATTAATAGTAGATTAATATAACAGTATAATAAAGGCTATTTTATATAATATAGACAATGATGAAAGGAAAGGAAAGGAAAGGAAAGGAAAGCATAGCATAGCATAGCATAGCATAGCATAGGTAGGAAAGGAATTTTTACAGATCAGTTTTAGTTAGGAATGAAATAGGAAGCTGTGCAAGCTGCTGTTATTCTAAACCTAGCAATTAGACAGTCCATTTGAAACTGAGAAGAGCACAGCATGTGCCATGTTCCATATGCATAAATTATTCACTGCAGAACTATATGCAGTATTCATAGCTAAAAATCATTACATAAAAGAAGCTACAGAGGGGAAGGCCATCTTAAATATGAAGTAATCATTTAGTTACAAAACTTTAGCTTAGAGGTAGCTTTCATTAATTAATTCATTATTCCTCTATTCATACCAGATGTTGCTTGACAAACTTGCATGACAAATTCCCAATGGGCAGAAAACAAGTCTACAATTTAGCCTCTTGCGGTATTAATTAACATTATGAGGCATTGTTAATGATAGTGGACAAAGTTAACATCGACAGTTCTTTATGCCTGGTAAATTGAGGATGAAAACGGGTCACAAGAACAGTAGCTCTGAAATAGCAGTTGTCTTCTGAAATTTATTGTGCAATCTCAGACATGTTTGTTTGGGCAAAGAATGAAAAACAAACCATGTTTGTTTCTTCACGCATACACAATAGAGAATGCCTCAGCCCTTGAGATCTCAAACAAAATTGATTTATTCTGAAAGAAGCCTAGAGGCTTCATTAACATTTGGTGGGCAAAGAAAACAAATGAAGATATCTTCAGCAGTAGCATGGACATGCCAAGCAAGGCATTGAAGAGGTGTTTCAGCATCTTCTTTAAAAAGATGAATTAAATCCAGATTCATGATTTTCAAGACCTTATGCTGCATGGGTGTCCTCAGGAAGAGGAAAAAAATGTCAAGTCAAGATTGTGATCAAAACCGGCCCTTATTCATGTCACAAGTACAACATATATTTTTAAGGTTGGATCTTTGATTGTATGATTGTGAATGTCATCTTGACTGTTTAGACATCCCCAAGGACAATAGTGTTATGCTACTTTCCCTAACCTGTGATTTGGATTATTGTCTTGATAATGGGACTAATAATAATAATCTAATACATTTGTTAGGGTATCCCGGTTTAACAATTCAACAATAACCCTGTTCAAATTAGTTGCCACACTTTTCAGGGGGAAAAAATGCTTTTATTCTTGTCTATATTTAAAACAAATCCTGAAAGGTTGCAACTGAAACATAATTATGATAGCCAAGCAGATGGTCCTGATCCTGCTTTAATCCTCATGTAATTGGAGAAGTGAATTATAAGCACCAGGCTTAAGAACATAGTCGATTTTGAGATATGAGATACAACTATTCAGTAGCTAGGTATATTCCCTAACTTAGAACAAATGTGGGACAGTTGTTAAAAAATATCGAAAGTGTTATTTTATTCTTTTTTCACTTCTTAAATACAATGGTGAGAGTATTCACTTGTATGTATTTGTTAGTAAGACAATTGAATTTTCTTTTTGGTAAATCTAGTTAACTTAATTGATCTGATCATTGTTATTTCTGAAGAGTAATAAGCCACATACTTTGTTCTAATGATATATCCACACTTACCTTTTAAGATGCTCCTAACCTGTGCTCATGCTATCTAAATCTAAGCAGGCTTAAGAAAATTCTGTCTGGATTACCTAGGGCAGGGGTCTGCAAAGTCGGCTCTTTTAAGACTGGTGGACTTCAACTCCCAGAGTTCCCCAGCCAGCATAGCTAGGGCAGTATTTTTCAACCTTGGCAACTTTAAGATGGACAGATGTCAACTGCCAAAATTCTCCAGCCAGCCAAGGTTGAGGAACGCTGATCTTGGGATATGCTCCCATTGGACAATTTTTCTGTTGTTGTGCATTCCTACTTTCTGTCCACACTCCCTGCCCCCAGTTTTTTTTGGGTGGGTTTCCATGGACACAGATAATAATAATAATAATAATAATAATAATAATAATAATAATAATAATAATAATAATAATAATAATAATAATTTTAATTTTATATCCCGCTCTCTCCCCCCAAAGGGACTCGAGGCGGGGCACAGGTAATTAAAAATACAGATAAAACCACAGACAGAATACAAAATTAAAAATGAATTAAATTAGTCCTGCGCTAAAAACCCATAAACTAAACTAATACTACCCTTAAAACCCCTAACCTTAGAAGAGACTAACCAAGGCCGGCCAGGCGAAAAAGATGTGTCTTTAATTTTAAACGGAAGGAGCGGAGGTCCGTAGTTGTCCTAATATTGGGGGAAGGTCGTTCCAGAGGGCTGGGCCCGCCACAGAGAAGGCCCTTCCCCTGGGCGTCGCCCGCTGACGAAGTCTAGTGGACGGCACCCGGAGAAGTCCCTCTCTGTGGGAGCGAATCGGCCGTGAGGATGTATGGGGCAGGATCCGATCCCGCAGATAGCTAGGTCCCGAGCCATGGAGCGATACATTCATGTCTGTATATGTTTGTATATATGCCTAATTATGTACAACTGCTATATTTATGTCAACAAAGTTAATTAATTAATTAATTAATTAATTTTATGAATTTGATTTGGATGCTTCCCACTTCCAACCAATGCTGTACATTATATATAAAGAAAAACAAGCATTGAGGTGTACAGGTGAGCAAGCACAACAAACCTTTGTTAAAAATGTTCTTATAGTACTATTACTTAATAATAGATAAGCAATACATTATTGTCCAGTGATAAGCCTTTCATTGCTTTTCTATCTCTAAAGATTTTATCCTTAGCAACCAAATACAAAATAACTTAAGAACACTTTGGGAGCAGGAGGTGAAGTCCTTATGCTTCAAGTTATTGGAATACTCTCCCCGCCACCAAAATGGTATATTATCTATCTTGAAAAATAAATAAACAAAAATACGGAGATCAGGAAAAAGTAGAACGAGCAATAAATAACAATTATAGCAACAACCACAGCAACCTTTCTGAACAGATTTCAAACCAGCAAAGTAAACGTTATCACGGTTATACCAATTTAGCTATCAAAGTAAAAAGTAGGTTTAAAATGACTTAGAAAATTGTACTTTGGGAGGAAGCAGAAAAATGTATTGAATTTTGCCATTCTGATATAGTAGATATAAAGTATTGGACTAGAAACCAGGAGAAAATGCGTTCTAAGGCTTAAAAACTGGCCAGGGCCTTTCAATAGTCACTCAATTTCACCTCAGCCCACCCCACAGATTGCTTTTGTGAGGAATTAGGATGGAGAATTATGTACTGTATTTTTCGGAGTATAAGACATACCTTTTTCTCTCAAAAAAGAGGCTGAAAATCTGGGTGCATCTTATACACTGAATACAGCATTTTCTGCCTCCCGAAACTCTGCCCTTTCACTAAAATGGCCATGCATAGCCTTTAGGAGGCTTTCAGAGTGCTTCTGGGGCTGGGAAGGGCATAAATGAGCAAAAAATAATCCTTTTTTTTTGCTCAATTTTTCCCCCTGCCCCAGCACCCAGGAGCACTCTATAAGCCTTCTAAAGGCTATGCAAGCCCTTTTAAAAACAAAAATGGGCCCTTTTTCGCAAAAATCGGGCCATTTTTTGCTCATTTAGGGGCCCCTACCCCCAGGAGCACGCTCAAACTTCCTAAAGGCTATACATGCCCTTTTTTTTGAAAAATAAAACGGGACTGTTTTCATGAAAAATGGGCTGTTTTTGGGAGGTCTGCAGAGTGCAAAAACTTTTTTAAAAAATGTGCTTCTTAAAAATCTTGGTGCGTCTTATACTCTGGAGCATCTTATACTCCGAAAAATATGGTATATTATTCCGCAGTGGTTAAATATGGTATATTATTCCGCAGTGGTGCAGTGGTTAAAATGCAGTACTGCAGACTACTTCTGCTGACAGCCAGCTGCAATTTGGCAGTTTGAATCTCACCAGGCTAAAGGTTGACTCAGCCTTCCATCCTTCCGAGGTGGATAAAATGAGGACCCAGATTGTTGGGGCAATATGCTGACTCTGTAAACTGGTTAGAGAGGTCTATAAAGCACTGTAAAGTGGTATATAAGTCTAAGTGCTTTTGATATTGCTATTGCTATATCCTCTTGAGTTGTAAAAATATAAGTATAATATAGTCTTTATTGTCATCATACACACATATAAGTAGGGATAGGAATCTAAATAACAAGCAACTAGAGAACTAAATAAAATATATTATTATCACTTTCTGTTCCCCAGAAATGGTTGCTAGCCACTTCTGGCAATGGGTCAAATGGATAATGCTGGTAAGCCCTGAATTTGTACACGTGATATATAACAAGATGTTGTGTGCACTATTCCTACTCAATTGCAGTCAATCAGTCATACTCTTGTTTAGGATTCTGCTTTTCATCTCATCTGGCCTTCATGTTTCTGTCTTATTTATTTATTTATTTTATTTTATTATATTTATATCCCGCCCTTCTCCACAGAGAACCCAGGGCGGCGCACAGGAATTTAAAAACATACAAAAATAAATACATAATTTAAAATATATTAAACTATTTTAATCCTATGCTAAAACCAAATTTTAAAATACCCAATTTAAAAGCTTCACAGATTCCTCAGGTTGTTTTTTTTCTCAACAGAGCACAGGCTTCACTTTGAGTTTCTGATTATTTTTCTCCCTTAGGGCTTTTTGTTTCCTAAACTTTTCTTCTTCTTTTTGTTCTTCTGCAAATCTTGGCATTTCATGCCTTTTAATATGTCCCAATGGTGCTATTTTGATGACATAAGGATGGCACTTAAAGAATAGGCTATTAGTACACAGGAGCAAAACATGCTTGTTTTTAAAAATTAGGCTGAAAAGTGTCAGGCTTTAAAGCGAAAGGACTGCTATATCCTGGTCTCTTTTATATTTCCAATTTGGAAGTAATGTTCTAATTTACTTAAATTAAATGGAATAAGTTTAAGAAATGTGACTTTGCAGCTTCAAATGTTTCCTCCAATCTCTTAAGATTCTTTAGGTGCCAGATTTAAACAATTTTATCAACAAGGTAGATACTTTTTTTTAAATGTTAGAAATATTATTGTTTGGTGGAAACACACAATAACAGAACAGATAGAACGGATAGCATATTATGGTGCTAGAGAAAATATATTCTCATAACTGAAAAAGTATAATTGTACAGTTAAAATTATGCAAAATGCCTTTAAATGCCTCTGTCTTGTAGAAAAAAGGAAAGGAAACCAAGTAAGGGGCCCCCTTATTTTTGTGTCTCATAAACCATGGAAACTTCTGGGTAACATTTACCAAATCGTCTTTCTCACTTAGCAAACTAATACCTTGGGTAATCTGAAATATTACAGAAATAAATGGACTTTTTCCTCACAAAGCAATGAGACATTTATTTTGTCTTCTGCATAGAAGAGACAAACAACTTGGCTGTTGAAATGTGGCAAAAGTAAAAATATCTCTCTTTGACTGAGATCTACAAGACTGCAGAGTGTATGAATTTCGGGGCAAATTTAATTAGTGCATTGGAAGTACTTTGTTTCAAACTTCATATCATTGACTAGTGAAGAACCCATACAAACCCCAAGAGTGGGTAATTTTCTTCTATCATATCCTTTTTGCATTTCTCACAGCCCTTTTGACTGTTATTTCCAAAAAAGAAGTGTGCTTCTTAGCTATTTTGAAGTAGGAAACACTGTTTTGAAGTAGGAAAATTGTACTTATCTAAGCTTAAAATAGGTTTAAAAACATTTTGTTCTTGCATACAGACTAGAAAATCCTACCACTACTTAGATACATAATATGGCTATGACCACTTGTCCCACCTTCTGCATCCTTCCACTTCCTCTGAAATCTAATAGATGCCCATCTGTGATAAAAATGAAGAACTAATAATAACAGGAATATCTCTGCAGATAGTAACATCTCACTGATCTCAACCGAATTAGATTTTATTACTATTTGGATAAGACACCATTGGGGATTTTAGGACTGAAAAACATCCTAGAAGAAAGCAGTGACAAAACACTTCCACAATGTTGTCAATAATGTAGGAAAACTGTGTTAATCTATGGCAGACAAAAATCAGAAGACTGGTAGCATCTTTCAGACTAATACATTTTAATAAAAGGCATAAGATTTCAGTAGCTATGGTTCATTTCATTAGATGCCCAAAGTGGCTAAATAGATATAAGATTGAAGAGCCAGTTTGGTGAGGTGCTTAAGGGTTAAGAGCAGAAGGGGAAGGCAAGACAGTTATACAGATGCAGTTTACTTATAAGACATACAGATATAAAAAGTGAATAGGAAGAAACATTACATTATCTCAATATTCTTGATTCATACTCCAAAGTTCTTTCATATGACCCCACACATGAAATAAAAAGCTGAATAATTTGTTAATTACATATTTTAATTCAATTTATTTTACTGTTTCAATTTCGAAACTGACTCTACATTGACTTTGAGCAGCTTACAGTTATAAAAAGAATTAAAAACACAACAAAATACGTGAAAGAAAAAAGAATACAAACAACCAGAAGAAAGACCCCATAATACAAACAGACAAAATTCAACAGGCTCAATGACCATCTGAATCTAATTCTTGGTGAACAATCCAATTGATTTTATTGTTGCTTCTTATGGGGCAAATTCAAGACACATCATTCTTAAGATTGTTAAACTGTAAAAACTTTGAACAGGAACACCACAACTTTTAATCTGGAAGTGAATTCACAATGGATAACATTTGAGACAGACTTTGCCTTCAGACTTAGATAAAATGATGAACGACAGGAAACTGAAGGGACACAGTCGTAGAAAGTTAGAGTCTAGTATGTAGTTCAATCTAGAGTCTACTAAGTCTGATGCAGTGATATTTGTGCTCCAAACTGTAGATGCAGATTCCTATTTATTCGGTCAGAGTTTAAACCAATCCATAACATCACAAAGTTAATCTTCTTACGATGATTCCTGAATTACCTAATAGTATTAGTGGAAATGCTTAAAGGACTCTTTTCCTTATTTCTCTGAAATAAAACTGCTCCTAAATCTTTCTTGGGGAAATGGTCAGGTTGGATTAAGCCTTAGAGCAATTATGCTATTGTACAAATGGCTCAGCTGAACTTTTAGCTCTCGTGTGATGCAATTATCTGATAATGTAGCTGTGCAGCTTGCTTTCCTCTGAGTGCTTAAGCGCCTTTAAAAATTTGTCCTCCAAGCAGATCCTACCACAAAGACATCTAGGATAGCAAATTCTGAGCCAACTGGCCTGGAAAATGGTACATAAGTTTCAGTACAAGATCAGTCATAAACCCTAATGCCCAACAAGAAAGGACGCATTTCTAAAGTTCAAATCTTTTTTTTGTTTTGTTCAAAAGTTGTTGTTGAGCTTGTAAGAGTTTAGGTAAATGTTGTCTTTGCAAATAATTTTCTATTTCTGCATGTCTGGTTCCTTTTTCTTGTAAAGATTGGAGTAGAAATTATCTTTTCTCTAACTTTTTCTTTCCCTTCCCTTCTTAGTTTGTATGCCAGCCATCTTCCGGATTTATTTGCAAATTCAAACTTTTCCATTTCACATAATTTAGTTTGGTTTCTACTTCTTCAACTGTTAACATAGACAATTGTTGGTGTTGTAGTTTAGCTTGGCACAAGATTATAGAATCCATTAGTTTTAAAAAGGGAATAGATCTTCCCTGAGGAGGTCTGAAATTCCCAGGAATGATAACACCAACTTGTTTTTCTTATCATAAAATTTAGCACAATATATTTACCCAGCGAGGAATAAAGTGGACAAAATGCAGATGATTCTTAGAAAGAATGGCAGAATTAGAGCAATTTAAATCTTGGACTTTAGATACCTTATATTTCTTACTGAGCTGACATCACCTCAAATATATTTCAATTTGCCTTAAAATTTTAAGGGTTTGTATTTTAAGGGGTAAATACAGTATATATAAAACATTCTTCTATTCCAGTTTGGAGTCTTTCAGATAGTACTGTCTCTAAGGGGTGTCAAAAAAGTCAAGATGACATTCTCAATTGGATGATGGAATATTACCTCTCTTTTACATATGCCGCTTTTACATATGCCTGTGTGAACACAGTAAGATTTCGATTGCACAGGCATGGTCATACCTTGATATTTTTGACATGCCCTTCAAATGCCCCTGCTTTTACATATGTTGGAGTGCTATTTTGATACTGACAATGTCTATGTTGGCTATTGCAGGTTGAAATACAATGTTTTATAAGGCAGCAGATTGGATAAGGCGATGGTAGAACTTGTTTACTGATTAAAGAAGGAAAGATAACATGGCGGCCCATGGGAGATAATCTCATGGGAGATAACATGGTTTTATTGCGGAGGGAGGGACACGCGAACATTTTAATATGATGAGGATAATTTAGAATATGAAATATTGCTCATATCTTAAGCAACTATGAAAATAAATATGATACAAATAAGTAATCACCAAAACACATTCTTTTAAAATATATTAGTATTTATTTAATATGTGTATGTGTGTGTGTATTAGTAATACTAAATGCATGTAAAAATCCATGGAAATTATAATAAATAAAACTTAATATTAAAGTAGTGGGAGCTGAAAATCTAGTGGAACATTCATATTGTAAATCTTGATGAAGCAAGCCAAGAGGTGATGGGATCCTCCCCCCTCCCATTTTTTTCTATAATGTCCTCAGGTCACATTAAACAATAATAAGCTATGCTGCATCAAAACTATAAACCGATTGATTCAAAATGTGCTGCTTTTTTCCCTAATGAGACAAACCAAAAGCATGCTTATGAGAATTATTTCTGCCCAAAGCATAAAACATTTGTTATTAGAATTCAACAATTCAACTTTTTAACAAAAGCTTTTTAGAATTCTATTCATACACACATATACCCATGCCCTCCAAGGTTTTTGTTTTACAAATTTATTTGAAGGCAAAGCCAATATTTTCCCTGCATGCCTTAATTCCTTGAAAACAAAAGTCAAATCATGGTAAAGCCAAGAAAATACAAGTCCAGTTAATATCTTTAAGTAAGGAAATATTAGCCATTTGTCTTCTGTATCTTTCTCAAAGTACAATTTCAGAAGTATCAGTTTATTTTCCTTCTCTACTCCTACATTTATTAGTTTAGGTGAAAATTTTCAGTTAGGTTGCTCTATATAATACATATAACTAAAGTAGTTTTTCCTCATACATCACAAATGTAGAACTGAACTTTTGGGAACATGTGCATGAACACACTGTATGTACACACATACACTTACACCAGTGGTGGGTTTCTGCAGGCTCGCATCTACTCCCAAGAGCCGGATGGTGAAATTTAGAGAGCCAGTGAGAGGGGGTTCCACCGGTGGACCCAGAGGTAAGTCTGGCCTGCCGCTGCCGGTAACCCAATGGGAAGGAAAGGAAAGGAAGGCAGAAAGTAAGAAAGGAAAGAAAGGAAGGAAGGAAAGAAGGAAAGAAAGAAAGAAAGAAAGAAAGAAAGAAAGAAAGAAAGAAAGAAAGAGAATTTATCATCACAATTGAGCCCAAAATTTTGGTTGCTAAGCAAGAGCATTGTTAAATGAGTTTCACCACATTTTACATGTTGGCCACTCCCACCCTGTCACATGACTGCCAAGCCACACCCACAAAATAGGCCACACCTAGAGAGTAGGTTCTAAAAAAATTTGAAACCCACCACTGACTTACACACACAAATGTATTCTTTCTTTTTCTCTCTTTCACATACCCACATATCATAATGTAAAGGCTAATATTAGCTTACAAGAAAAATAAATAGGAATCAAATTCATAATAAAATAGCATCAAAGTGAAAGAACGAGCATCTATTGGTCATCTGAAAAGCACATAGCATATTAGACAATTGAGTTGTAAACACTCCCGCCCTCAAAAACATACCTTTTAATTCCTCCAACACCATATGGCAGATAACAAGATTATTTGTTAAAGGAAACATTTTTGCACTTTGAGGGGAAACAATTTTTGCACTTTGAGGGGAAACAAACGTTTTTCTAATATTTTTCTAATATTTTTCTGTGAAGCTCAGAATTGTTTTTTTTGTCTATGTCTCTGTGTGTGCAGCCTTGATTAAAATATTGAATATATAACTTCTGTTTGCTTGACAGTCCCAACAACCTTTTTGTAACATTCTCAGAATGTCAATTGTTTGGAAACGTTAAAGGGAGAAATGAATCCAGGCATCCACAAGACTGTAAGGTAGCCATTTTGCTTCACTACATCCCACAATTAACCATTCAGAAGGGAAAAGGTTAAAACGTCTGCCACTCACACTATTGGAGTAGTGGCATTGTACAATTTATTGCCTCTCTAATCTAAATTAATATGATGTTTTCTAACCTGAAGTTATAGAGAGGTTTCATTGTATTTGGATATTTAGGTATTCTTCTAGGCATTTCATCTTATTGTATAGTACTACATACACTTATAAGTTTGAAGAATATATTTAGTTAATTACACAGATTAGAATTTTGTTTTAGTTTCATACAAAGCACTGACAACTTGTTGAACACTGTTGACAAAATGTCACCATTTTACTTAGCATAAGCTGCACAAAATGTTCATGAATGTGTTATATATTTAGAAGTGTGTTGAAGTTTTACTTTCTTAATATGTGAGTTATGTTTTCCAACTGCTGTGCTTTAATTGAATCTTACGGGCATTGGATTTGGCTGGATCTTGAATTTTGAGTCAAAATGTGGAAATTTGGAATGGAATTCATTTCTCAGGGTGGAGCAGATGGTTTCTAAACTTGCTTCATTCTAATTCTGGCCTTCAACAAAGCTTTAATACAAGTCTCCAAGGTATTAATATCTAATTTGGCTGAACTGACTCTAACCAATTGCAAAATCCAGAATTACACTCTGGCTTTGTTCATGAGAGACCTGCCATATGTTTCCATTCTGTCAGGCCAAGATACCTGTGTGTGACTTCCTTTGTGCAGGAAGGAATTTGACTTCATGTCTCTGTATTTTCAAAGTCCTCAAATCCCCCATTGCTTTCAATAAAAACTGGCAGGTTTCATTTCCTTGTAAATCTTTAGGTTATCTACACATTCTGTCACGTTCTGCTGAAAAATAAACACAAACATTATCATTTTTCCATGGTTGGTTATGGGAGAATAAAATCTCTTTTTTTCTGATTTTCACTGAGGATCTAGGTATCAAGTCCGATTCAGGCTACTTCTGAAGTTCTTAGCTCAAAGTAGACTGAATGATCTCTGAATATCACAGTCAGAGAAGCTTGAAGAAATGGTCATTTTGCTCCAGTCCAAACTGATTTGATCCATATCTTACATATGAACAAAACCAAAGCTACGTGACGGGTTCCCATCAAATATTCTGAGATGACCTTGACTCCTAACATCCTAACAGTTTAAAATTGTGCAAAGTTTTAACTGCTTTTGACTAAACCACTGAAATGTTGCTGAATTTGGCACTTTTGAATATATAAAATATGTTGAATTCATAATGTGATCTTCATTTCTGAAAATGAATTGAAACTAGATATGATTTGACATCAGTATAACCGTAAATCAGAAAAATCCATGTCACCTTGATTATATATTTATATTAAGAATATGGAACAATGTGGTGCTTGAATAATCAGATATTGGTGAAAATGCCACTATGTTCCCTTCTTCCAAAATTTCATAATTCCATGATACACAGTGAGGTGCTGTTGGCTTTAAAACAAAAGCTTCTTTTTAAAGCAATGAATATAATTTGTTTTATATTTGTTATATTATTTATAGTAAATATGTGATTGGGTGTTATATAAGCGGAACTCAATACAGTTTATTAAGTGTATTTAATAACATAGCCTATCACACTGTTGTTCTGAAATAGCATGTTAATTTGAAATTTGCATTAGATTTGACAGTAAGCCCTGTTATGTATTAACTTTGGAAATGTTGCTCTTTATAATACTAATAATCAAATCAAATTAAATCACATCTGTATTATTATGATAGACTGCTGAGTTTCAGTTTTCAGCCACAGCATCAAGAAGTCCCATGGAGCAAAATAGACATAGGTATTCATTCCGTGCTAATCAGTCCCCATCATCCCAGGCAGTCCAGATTAGGTCAGCAGTGGGTTTAATTAAGAAAAGCATAGACTTCTCGGCAAAAGCCTACCTGTATCATCCATATATTCATACAGAAGATTGGGAGGCATTAATTTTGTTCCTCTCAAATGGAAAATGTCTTCACATAAGATGAGTTGGCAGTCCGTTGCCCCTCACTTTACATTCCATGGAATGACTCTTGTATTATGCTTTCTCTGTTTAAGGGAAAGACAAACTAGCAGGAATTGCCTTTATTTTCCCTAAGTGAGGCAGCACAGGTGAGGACATGCAACAGGCAAGCCAGCTGAAGCTACTCTTCCAGGAAGAGAGGGAGTATTTGTTCATTGTGCTGTATCACAGAAAGCCCTTTGCAACATACTGCACAAAGCAGAGTTCTGTTTCCCTTCTTTGTCCCTACAAGTAAAATATCCTTGCTGTTATTTAACGATTTTAATTTGATTATGTTTGCTTCTTTTCAATATAATAAATTTTAAGGTGATCTTAAATAAAACATATAGTCATAAAAATACAATAAAACACTGCAGGATGACAAAACAATGCAGCAATATAAAAGCAGCCATAAAATAAATGAGATAACTATGCAAAGAGAAAATGAAACGTCTGTGTCAGAACATTAAAGCTGATGAAAATCAACGTGTTCTACGTACAGTTTTTGGTAAACTGAGCACCATGACAAAAAGACAAATGACAAAACAAAACACTTGAGTCTCCATCATTCATGAGATAGTGGGACCTCTTGCATTAAGCTTCTGAAGAATGCTGTAACAGAAGGGCAGGGAAACGTTTAGCTACACAAATATTTTAAACCACAGTTCCAACCTTTGGCCATGCTAGCTGGAACTGATGAGTGATCATTGATTCCTTCACATATATTGTAGTTAATGATTTCTTCTAGAGCAGGGGTATATCAAACTTGTGTCATAACAGTATCATTACATGACACATCATGACTTTTCCCCCTCCACTAAATTGAATGTGGGTGTGGTCAGTGTGTAACATATCTGTTACACGCTGGCCACACATACGCTGGCCACACATATGCTTGTGGCCCACGCAAACCTGCATGGGCCGCAGGTTTGACATCCTGTCAGGGGTGAAATCCATTTACCTTTGCTACTGGTTCAGTAGCAATGTGAGCGGGCATGTGCAGGATCTTCTGCGCATGCACAGAGCATCAAAATGACATCTGGGTGGGTGGGCGGAGCCTGCTACTGAGCACACCTGGCAAGCAGGTAAACAGACAGTGAGGTAAGAGAACAATGAGGAGGGGGGAATCCATTGTGCCACATATTTAGATTAGCTAGAAAGCAGGAAATCCAACTGATTATCAGAAAAACTGGTTCGCCTGAACCAGTAGTATTTTTTTTTACTACTGGTTCAGGCGAACAGCTGGCATCTTTGCTACCAGTTCGGATGAACCAATCTGAACTGGTAGCATTTTACCCCTGCATCTGTTCTCACCATAATACTTAATATAGTTGAACTGATGTGTAGGGTTCAGAAGTTCAATTCTGAACTGTTACTTCCAGTTCAGTTGTGCAACTTATGTGGTGGTGACTACTATATATATATATTGTCTGAGTAGAGTAGTAGAAAGATAATCTATGAAAATTTTCAAGATCCTAGAAAGTTCATTCTGTATTCTTTCATTCTTTAGGCAATGCAGCAGTCTACAACCTTTCTGGCTTGGTGGCCCTGTGAGGGTGGAGCGCGAATGGTGCTGTGCAAGATGCACCATGGCACTGTGCATCTGAGTGGAGCTGCATATGCACTTGCCTGCTGCTTGTGCAGCCCAGTTCCAAGCAGTTCATGACCTGGTAGTGGGCTGCAACCCAGAGGTTGGGGACCCCTGTTATAAAGTATTATATTTATAATTACACAATTCACCCATAGTTATTTCATTATTTTGATCAAAGAATATGTATTACAGTGGCATAACTGTTTGAATTAATCAAGCATAAATAGCACACTCTTTTGGATAATAATAATAATAAAGAAAAAAAGTCCCATTCTTATTTAAAGCACATCCTCAAAATATCTGTGCCTATTCCTGAAGGCGATTCTATTACTTTCATAGTTGCTTGCAATCTATCAGCACTTGTCACTGCTGACCAAATGGTCTGCCTGCTTTAAAATATTTGGAAAAAATGTTTTCCACACCTCCTGTTCAGCTCTGCATTGGGAAGATGCACATTCTCCTGTATTTATTGAAGATGCTGACTCCCACCATACTTCCTGCCTTGAGAAAGTGATTTGTAAGACTCCTTATAGTGAGATCAATGGATGTAGACTACTAACAATCAATCAGCAACATCTGACAATGGCTAGCAAACCAATAGAGGGTGGTATGGTTGAGCTCAAAACAAAATTGGCTTAATATTCAAATTACATTTGACCATATGTCCTCTGAAATTAAACAGCCTGCTATTTGTATTCATGTATCTGTCTTCGAAATGACTGAAAGTTGAAAGCTTTTGAATTTAATGCCAAAGTCTACATCTGGGCATCTCCAAAAGGATGCTAACATTGGCCTGTTAGATTACCATGTTTTTGTAATCACTGATGCCTGGAAGCAGCTGACTCACAAAAAGAGAAGCTAGCTACCTTAATGAATGACTCTTCTAGGATGTGAAAGAGTTATTTACCATAGCCAGTGTCACCTGCAGAGGAAAAAGACTGAAGCTGCAACACCATCACTAGCACCAGCAAATTATTAATGGCACTCTGTCTTTATTCTGGCATCCATAATGCTGGAAAGTTTTGGAAAAGCAGTTAACTTTATTTTTCATTTCTTTTTTAATGCTTTCCTTGCTCCCTTGTTTCTAAATTTCTTTTTCTTTCTCAGTTTCACATTTCTATATATAATATTTAATTTTAACAGTTTGTCCAGTCAAATGCATAGGTAACTTCTAATGTATATATTTTATTTTAACTACCAGATTTCTGAACTTTCTGGGCCTCTCAAATTTTTGCAACCTACCATATTTTTGGAAGCATAAGACACACCTAGGTTTTGAAGAGGCATTTTTTTTTAAAAAAGTAGGTAGGTAGATAGAGGGATAGAGAGGGAGAGAAAGAGAGAGAAATACAGTAGGTAGTTAGGGAGAGAGAGAGTAGGTAGGTAGGTAGAGGGGGGAGAGAGAGAAATACAGTAGGTAGGTAGGGAGACAGAGTGTGTAGTTAGGTAGGTAGATAAAGGAATAGGGAGGGAGAGAGAGAGAGAAATACAGTAGGTAGGTAAGTAGGGGGAGAGAATGTGTGTAGATAGATAAGTAGGTAGAAGGATAGAGAGAGAGAGAAATAGAGAGAAATACAGTAGATAGGTAAGGGGAGAGAGAGAGTAGGTAGAGAGGTAGATAGAGGAGAGAGAGAGAGAAATACAGTAGGTAGGGAGAGAGAGAGTGTAGATAGGTAGATAGGTAGAGGAATAAAATGAGAAAAATAGAGAGAAATAGAGAGAGAGAGAAATACAGTAGATGGGTAGGGATAAGAAGAGAGAGTAGGTAGGTAGGTAGGTAGGTAGGTAGGTAGGTAGATGTTTCCAGGTGTATTTACCCATGTGCTGGAAAAGGAAATCACTGACCACCTTTGGAACAAATCTTCTGCAGGCACAGTACTTGACCAATGTAATTCTCATCAATCACTCTAACTAAACAGCTTTCCCAAAGGGACGCCCCCCTTTTTTGCACTGTGCAAACCTCCTCCAAATGGCCAGTTTTTGGGGAAAATGGGCCCATTTTTTTTCAAATAAAAGGCATGAATAGCCTTGGGGGTCTTGCAGAGTTCTCCTGGGGGGGTGGGGGCCCCCAAAATGAGGAAAAATGGCCCGGTTTTTTTCATGAAAATGGTAAAAAAAATAGCATGCATAGCCTTATGGAGGCTTATAGAGTGCTGCTGGGGGCTTGGGGGGGGGGCAAAAATGCCCTGTTTTTTGCTCATTTCTGCCCTCCCCAGCCACCAGGAGCTCTCTGGAAGCCTCCATAAGGGTATGCGCACTGCCATTTTGGTGAAGGGGCAGGGTTTCAGGAGGCAAAAAATGCTGTATTCTATGTATAAGATGCACCCAGATTTTCAGCCTCTTTTTAGAGGAAAATAGGTGCATCTTATACTCTGAAAAATACGGTATTTTTCAGAAATCAAAATCAATTGTTCATTACATTATATGGGTAGTGAGTAAACGTCAAATCAGGATAATATAGAATTCTCAACATACTATGTAACACATAATTCTAGTAATTAAAAATTCAATTATCTGAGGGAAATCTTGGATGGCAGAAAAAAAAGTCAGACACTACACTGTTTAGGGGAAAAAGCATGTGTGACCTGCCAGTATCAATGAGAGACAAAGTATGGGTCCTTTTTGGATTTGGGTGGGGTGGAAAGGAGGGTTAAGAAGCACAACTAGTTCTTTATCCTTGCAGATTCTTTATGATCCAATAAAATGCCTTCTAAAAACTGGCTTTGAAATACTTTACTTCACATTCCAGTGTATCCATCTGAAAGAGAACATACGTTTTATATAGCTGTTAAATCTCTCTTTACTAGTCTTGCATCGTCAGCCATTTTGTTGAATCTTCTTCTTAAATACCTTCCATAAAGAAAAACCCAATATTTCCCAATATTCACTCATATTTTCATAATTTCCACCCATTAATTCTAGTGCTGCTTTCTGCAGCAACGACCAACAACTAAATGATGCTAAATGTACTCCATTTTGGAAATGACTAGAAATGTCAAAATCAGGATACAATTTTGTGTAAAAAGAATGTAGAAATATTTATGACTAAGTAACTGGATTGTAGTTTGCACAAGTGTTTATTCACCTAACCGTAAGATTAATTTGTCTTCTGTTAGATCATGCAGGTCTATTGTTAGGCTGATATTTCATAATTTCTGCATTCATTTTTAATTTTTTTCTTGACATTTTAAATGTCAGAAAGTTACTGTATTTTATTTTGTATCTGCATATTTTACTTGTAAAGGTCTAGGGTATGTTTCAAGTTATCATGTAATCCCAATTAATAGAAGGATGGAGCAGTAGACTTTTTAATGGATGAATGAAGATTTCTTTCCTGCACCCAGCAAGCATCAATAGATTTTGGAAGGGGACGTGTTTATAAAAATGCATACAGAATTCAGAGACTGTATGTGCACATCTTTGTGTTCATATGACTTGACCATTTATATACACTCTCTCTATATATATATGTGTGTGTGTTAGGTTTTTGAGCTGATCAATAAATAGGTCAAGGAGACTAGTATAGATCTATTTCGAGCTTTTTAGTTCTCATCAGCTAGCCATACCCTAACTGGGATTTGAACTGGGGCTGTATTCCATGCCAGGCGAGAGCCTTAGCCATTAAGCCAGCCAGGTTCTCTTCCTGCTCAGCTGAGACAGGAGGATAAGTATATATAATTGTTCCACAACACCCTGTTAGGGCCCCAATTAAGGGAGGAGACATACTGTTTCCTTTTCTGCATTTTGGCTCATCACCAGAGACCATCTAGACAGAAAGCCATGAGTTCCGTTGTGTAATTTTTTTATCTGTGTGTTACGTTTTTGAGGTGATCAATAAATAAGTCAGGGAGACTAGGATAGATCTATTTCAAGCTTTTTAGCTAAAAGGTCATAATCAGCAAAATTCTCCACAAGCACAATATTAAGGCAGCCTTCAACACCGACCAAAAAATAACCAATATCCTAAGGAATCCCTAAGACAAGATCCAGCTAGAAAGCCAAGGAGTCTACAAAATTCCATGTAAAATCTGCCCTGCCACTTACATAGGACAAACCAATAGAAGAATAAGTGCACGCATCACAGAACATAAAAATGCAGTAAAAAAAACATCTTAATACCTCATCTCTTTATCAACATTTCAAAACTACAGGACATGATATTGACTTTCAAGAAACTAAATTGATCGCCAAGGCTGAACAGCTGAACAGGAGAATAATCAGAGAAGCCATCGCAATAGAGAAGTAACCTAACAATATGAACAAACATGACGACACCTCCTGCCTACCAGATATCTGGAAACCAGCACTGACCAACAGATGAGCCCCACCCTCTACCCAAGCCATTTAAATTCAAAAGAAGGAGAAACATACAAATAAGACCAATCAACATCAATCTACCAATCATGATACAGCTGCACAGCCAATCAACCCACTCACAACAACAGTCAGCCCTCTACCCCCCCTCCCCAAGATTTAAGGAAGGGTGGCACCTTCGTAACCACAGAACTAAGCCTGAAGATGGCAAGTGAGATCTTGCCGAAACGTTGCAAAAACAATTTCATGCTTACACGGGAAAGCACCCGAATACAACAATACCAGCATACATATATATATGTTCTTGTGTCAAAACACCCTGTTAAGCTCCAATTAAGTGAGGAAGCATACTGCTCTCCTTTTCTGGCTTTCGGCTCATCACCTGAGACCATCTAGAAAGACAGCTATGAGTTCCGTTGTGTAATTTTTTTATATGTGTGCTACGTTTTTGAGCTGATCAATAAATAAACCAGGGACTTATTTATTGATCAGCTCAAAAACGTAACACACACACATATAACATAATCCTCCGAAAATGGAATAACATCAGTTCAGCTTTCCAGGTCTCCTGGAAAAAAAACCCAGAGATTATCCTCGCAGTTTCTGATAAACTCTCCAGCTGGCGATTCTTTCATCCTTATACTTATTCTGACTAATGTTCTGATTTCTCAACCTTTCTATACCTCATATTACCAATTTATCTCCCTCGTCTCATCTCTAGGTGACTTGCCTGCTGTGGAGATCTTTGATCTATATGCAGCTCTTCATTTCATTCTTTCCCAACTGGCTAGAATTTAAACAAAGGCAGGATTTCCACATTATAAATCCACTCTCAGTACAGACACTGCCACATTTTTCTTTGTGCTTTGTGTTTCCACATTAGCTGCCTATCTCCGTCCTGAGGATATTTCTCTAACTGCTCTTCTGCCTCACATTTTTGTTATCTAAGATAAGTGGGTTTAGAGATAAAATAGGAATCACCGATCAGGCCCAGAATTCATTATTTTACTGAGCTTTGCCATGTCCCGTTTCTAGCTATTTTTTTTTCATGACTCATTCAGCTTATTATTTGACACTATTAACTAATTAATTCACTGAGCTAGCAAAGTACACAATACCTTCTTTCTTAAAGGGGAAGCAGACCTCATTACTTCGTTCAATCTTTCCTTTGATTCTTTAACTCCTGCTAATGTTACATCAGAAATTAATCTAGCCTACATAGCTTCAGTGACACTCAAATCGATCACATTAGGATGAAAAAATTATGTCATTTCTTTAGTTCTTCATCTCCCCTCCCTCAGTGCTAGTTATATAAATGCAGTTGCCTGCAATCAAGATGACAAATATGCTATTGGGAATAAAGACAATCTGATACAAATGTATATACACTGCTTTTCGATTAGAGGAGCTACTAAGTTTCCTCACTAGGCACAAATCATGCCCGGATTTGGTTAATTACCAGTGTTCAAATCTCTTATAGGTGTCTGTGGGAGGACATCAAGAGTCAAAACATCATCTGAGCTCCTAGCAGATGTCTATGAAGGACATCTTGTAGACTACAAGCAATAGCAAATTTATGTGCAAAGATAACCATAGATTAGAAATACCAGTTTACTTTAAAAGATGCATGAACATGCTTTTATTCATTTATTTATTTATTTTATTAAATTTATACCCCACCCTTCTCCTTGTTAGGACCCAGGGCGGCGCACAGGCATTATTAAAACCACAAAATACAATATCAATTAAAATATATTAAATTAATAGACCCGTGCTAAAACCCATGTTAAAACCGTACCAAATTAATTTATTTTTAAAAAGTCAGAAGTAGGGGCTATCCTAGGCCGGCTTGTTGGAATAGATACGTCTTAAGACGTTGGCGGAAGAGGCGGAGGTCCGAGATAGTGCAAAGGTCGGGGGGTAGGTCGTTCCAGAGGGCCGGGCCCGCCACAGAGAAGGCCTTCCCCTGGGTGTCGCCAGCCAGCATTGCCCCGCTGACGGCACCCGGAGAAGACCCTCTCTGTGGGAGCGGATCGGACGAAGGGATATATGGGGCAGGAGGCGGTCTCGTATATAGCTAGGCCCCGAGCCATCGAGCAATTTAAAGATGGTCGTCAACACCTTGAAGTGCACTCGAAAGGCCACAGGCAGCCAGTGCAGCTCGCGCAGGAGAGGTGTTACGTGGGTTTGCCTTGAGGCACCCATAATCATCCGCGCGGCCGCATTCTGTACTAACTGTAGCTTTCGAGTGCACCTCAAGGGGAGCCCCATGTAGAGAGCGTTACAGTAATCCAGCCGGGATGTCACAAGCGCTTGAGTGACTGTGCGAAGGGCTCCCCGGTCCAGTAAGGGGCGCAACTGGCGTATCAGGCGTACCTGATAGAACGCTCCCCTGGCCACGGCCGCCACATGGTCCTCCATGGACAGCCGGGAATCCAGGAGGACGCCCAAGTTGCGTGCCCTCTCCACGGGGGCCAGTTGTTCGCCCCCAATGGCCAGTGTTGGACTTATCTGGCTGAACCGGGGTGCCGGAAACCACAGCCACTCGGTCTTGGACGGGTTGAGTTTGAGTTTGTTCCTACCCATCCAGATCCGTACGGCCTCCAGACACCGGGACAGCACCTCGACGGCATCGTTGGGGTGGTTTGGGGTGGATATGTACAATTGAATGTCATCAGCGTACAGATGGTATTCCACCCCAAAACCACGGATGATCTCGCCCAGCGGCTTCATGTAGGTGTTAAACAGGAGTGGCGAGAGGACCGACCCCTGAGGGACTCCACATGTGAGTGGCCTTGGGGACGACCTCTGCCCTCCTGCCAACACCCATTGCGACCGACCAGAGAGGTAGGACGAGAACCACCATAGGACGGTGCCTCTCAGCCCCAACCCCCCCAATCGGTGCAATAAGATACCATGGTCGATGGTATCAAAAGCCGCTGAGAGGTCTAATAGGACAAGAATAGAGGAACAACCTCTATCCCGTGCCCTCCAGAGATCATCCATCAACGCGACCAATGCCGTTTCGGTGCTGTGACCGGGCCGGAAGCCGGACTGGTGCGGGTCTAGATAATCAACTTCCTCCAGATGTCGGGGAAACTGTTGAGCCACCACACTCTCAACAACCTTCACTAAAAAGTGAAGGTTGGAGACGGGACGATAGTTCTCTAATAAAGCTGGATCCAGGGATGGTTTCTTGAGGAGGGGCCTCACCACCGCCTCTTTCAAAACGGTGGGCAAGTACCCCTCACTCAGAGATGAATTCACAATGCCCTGGAGCCAGCCTCGTGTCACCTCCCAGGATGCCAGTACAAGCCAGGAGGGGCACGGGTCCAATAAACATGTGGTGGCTCTAAGGTTCCTCCGCAACCTGTCCATATCCTTGGTAGTAACAAAGTCGAACTCCTCCCAAAGTGTAATCTCAAGACCAGCACTGGACGCCTCGACTGGACCACTAGTGGAGGGCAATTCGTTCCGAATCTGAGTGATTTTGTCCTGCAGAAATACTCCAAATTCCTCTGCTCGATCCTGCAGAGGGGCTTCCTGCGGCCTCAGATGAAGGAGGGAGCGGGTCACCCCAAACACGGCGGCAGGGCGGTTTTCCGCGGATGCGATAAGAGTGGCGCAATACTCACGTTTGGCCACTCTTAGCGCCACTAAGTAAGTCCTAATATGGTCTCTCACTAGTGTTCGGTCAGCTTCGGATCGAGAAGATCTCCACCTACTCTCTAGGCGTCTCTTGCGGCGTTTCATCTCCCGAAGCTCCTCGGTAAACCAAGGAGCCTGGGTGACTCGGCGCCGCATGAGAGGCCACAAGGGCGCAACTCGGTCCAAGGCCCCCGTGGCCGCACTATACCATGCGGCCACTAGATCCTCAGTCGAGCCGCGGGGCAGGGACACAGGTACTGGCCCAAGCTCCCTCTGGAACCTTTCCGGGTCCATCAGGCGCCTGGGGCGGAACCAACTCAGTGTCTCCGGTTTCGCCTCCCTGCGGTGGAGTGTGACGGTTGGAAAGTCTATCCGAAGGAGAGAGTGATCTGTCCATGACAAGGGTAAGATGACTAAATCCCCTGTTCCGAGATCACTAATCCAGTGTCCAGAGACAAAAATCAGATCCAGCGTGTGTCTTCCCTCGTGAGTGGGGCCCTGAACTACTTGGGTCAGGTCCATGGCCATCAAGCCATGAACTCCCGAGCTGCCCCGGATGTTTTGCCCGCCGACGGCAGGTTAAAGTCCCCCATGACTATAAGTCTGGGGGTCTCCACCGCCATCGTGGCGATCACCTCGAGTAGCTCGGGCAGGGCTGCTGTTACATAGCGGGGAGCCAGGTATACAACTAGCAAGCCCAGCTGCCTCCCTAGGCCCCATTTCACGAAGAGGGAATCACAGCCGGTCGTCTGAGGCACAGTGGTCTCCTTCGGCTCCAGACTTTCCTTAACAATAACCGCCACCTCCCCACCCCTGCCAAGGGCCCTGGGCTGATGAAATGCACGGTAGCCTGGTGGACACATTTCCACTAGGGGTAAACCCCCCTCGGGGCCCAACCAGGTCTCCGTAATTCCCACCAGGTCCGGGTCCCCCTCTGACACAAGGTCATTTATGAGGGGGGCTTTATTCACCACGGACCTGGCATTGCAGAACATCAGCCTGGGACCCCGGCTCTGTAGTCCCTGACCGCCTAGCCCACGAGCGGAGTACAGGGGGTTGGGGCAAGCGACCGCTCGTAACCAGCGACCACGAGCCTCCAACCCATGATGGACATCCTGTCTCCCGCCGCCCCTGCCCCTCCCCAAGACCAATCGAATGGGGCGGCCCTCAACAGAGATGACCCCCGATCCCCCCTCCCTAGTGGACCCCTCCTTTATCCTACTTCCGCCGGCCGGCCCTATATCTTGGCCCCTCTCTGACTGAATGAACCCTCCCCCCTCCCCAGAACCCCTTAAAAGCCGAATTAAAAATTTGTTTAAAAACCCCCTAAGTCCACGCTTCGCCCACCTCTCTGGATTAATCCATCCCTCATTGAGGTGAGCCCTTGATAAACCCGGGGGCCAGACCTGCGAGAGGGGAACCTCCCGCAGGAAGAGGAGATCCGTCCTTGAGTACAGCTTTTTATCCCAAGAGCATCATTGGAATAAAATGGCCTTTGGTTTGCTCTTGTGGTATACTGACCAAAATATGCACATGTGACAGCTGTTCCCTTTAACTAACTGCATGTAGCCAACTGGTTGGTAATCTATATTTTTTCTGCATTATCTTCAGTATTTATAATTGATGACCATGGGAAAGGAGGACTGTGACTTGACATGTAGAAGGATGAAATGGCAAAGATCATGAAATGGTAAAGGAAATGAAAGAAAAAAAAGAAGGTGGATATGTTATATATCTATAAAACTAAATGAAAGGAAAATAGTAATTCCAATGTAGGTGATGTGATCTCATGCATGGAATGAAAGTTTAGATTTTAAAAAATAACACCTCAGATCCTTGGTCTACCTCACCGCCCTAAATTGGCAGTGTGTGTATGTATGTGTGTGTGTGTGTGTGTACTAGCAGACTGAAATGATCAAACTTGCTGGGTTGTCTCCAATGGGATAATGTGGAATTGATGAAGTTGGATTCATCAAAGTTGATGTCAGAAGCCAGTCTGTCAAGCCTGCTGTCTTTTAACTGTGATTGCATTGGACAACATTTCACAACTTTTGTGGTGATTACAATAGGCCAATCTCTCAGTACACACATCATAATTTCAGACTGAGGCCAATCGAAGCATCAACTGATGACTTGTGGGGAAAGGTGATTAAGCATTAAGTATAGCAGAACAGATTAGCTCAAGAGAACACGTATAGTAATTTTGACCTCAGTATGCTGGCAGTTGCAAAGATGTGCTTGAACAGGGATGTTGTTGAATCTTCCCTCGATTTTTTGAAGGTTGAGTATCAGTTCTCACCAAGTGGACATTTTTCTATATAAGACATAAAAGTTGCTGTAGACATATTTTGAAGAGGCATAAATACTGTAAATAAAAGCATAGTAGTAATATGAGTCTTTCGACTCTACCATTTTGACAGTCTGAGTCATAACTTTTTCTAGTCACAGAATGAGTAAAGCATGGAGTGAGGGACTATAGTAAATTAAATCTGCAACTCTTTGTTTCTTGCAAAAGGTGATATATCTTCCAGCCAGGATACATTTCAGCCTATATTTCAATTGATAGAGTGATACTAGCCTAAGTTGAAGTATAGCGTAGTTCTAGCTAGACAAATACATTTTCAACATTCATTTGAAATACCTTTATACATTCTTGATAATCTATCTGATGTTAAATACCAACAATATATCATTTTACAAATTTTTTCTTTTAAATTGTAATTTAATATAAATTTTAAACCTTTCATCCTTTCAAGCTTTACATTGTATCCAATATGATCTAATTTTACTGAAAGTAACATTACTCTGGATGATGATTTACATTGGATAATTATTATTCCTTAATTTTGACTCTATAAAAGAAATCTTCAAATGTTCAGCAGTAACACTATTAAGTGTTAATTTTGGCCACAATGCAGAAGACAATTCTTTTTTCCCTCTAAACAAAGTAACCCTGTTTGTTGCCATCCACAGATTTATTGGTATATGGATTACCCATATTAAACAGCCATCAAGCTAGAGAGCTTCCATCACCATCTGCCTAGAAGCTAACATCATTAAGGGACAGACTGCATATATCTTCTTGACTGATGTGTTGATCTTTCTCACTCCATTGACTAATGAATTGACATTGGTGGTGTTTTCTGGTATTACTGTGCATTTGGCTAATTTATAAGAAAGCTTTAAATGCTTGAATGCTGATGAATCCTACCATGGTAGAGGTCTAATCTTTGGCTTACTCTAGAAGCTGTGTGAACTCAGACAGTAAAGCCAATTTTGTCTGCTAGTTCTTAAAATGTCTAAGAAAGAAAAGTGAAGTCTGACTTCTCTGGAATGCATTTGAATTTCTGCAATGCAGGATAAAATGAATATATGATGAAATCTGCACAGAATCCAGAACAAACATATTTTAAACTTTCCCCCCCTTAACAATAATTATGAAATATTTATGGTGAAAAAACACTGCTAGGCTGCAAGAGCAAGATTCCTTTCTCTTTTTTGCCCTCATTTCCCCCCACTAGTTCTAAAGACAATGATTTCAAGTGAGAAACTTTTTTAATTATATGTCACCACTGTTACTAAATGGGAGATAGGATATGAATCCAGGCAAGTACTGTCTTCTGTGTTTCTTTGCTGTCATCTAGTGGTTTTCCTGATGTTTGCAAGTTAGGCCTGATAAGTAAAGAATGCTGGATCAGGGATGCAGGAAACCATGGCTGGTTTTGGATTGGAAAACCTATATTCACACCATCCAATAATTTTTGGTTGCTAGATAATCTTCAGAATGTGTATATCATAGCATTTCTTCATTACTTTAGAGAGTGGAAGACAGCATTTGAGTTAAAATGAATTTAACAGCCAAGTCGCTATTTGTTTAAAGTTTTGCATACCTTATATAAATGGTAACACATACAGGCTTAGCCTAAACTGGCACCAGAGCAGCAGATAGAATCCCCTTTCACCATCCACCAATACAAAAGGGCTTTGAAACATACAAGAACTCAGATAAGGCCAAGCACTTCTTGAGGTCAATTCAATTCAATTCAATTCAATTCAAATTTAATTTGTAGAACCGCTCCCTCTCCCCACAGGGACTCGGGGCGGTGCACAGGGAAAGTAAAAACAATAAATATACAAATATAAATACATAGAAATATCCAGGAGAACTATCTGTTCTCCTGGATATTTCAAAGTTCATATATATATACTAAGACTATGAAATGTATAAATTAAATGTTCAATCCAGCAGTTACAAAGGAGGACTGCTGTAGATTTTGTTCGAAGCTTTCTTTACTCTCATAAATGATGCTATTTTTCACTAATAATGAATTTCCTCAACATGTTTACAAAATCTTTGTATCTTGATAAAATTATATGGTCTAAAGAATGAAATATTTTATTGTGAATCATTCCCCCCCCCCCCCCCCCCATTTTTGGAAGTTAAAACAGAGCAGGTGTCTAAAATCATGGATAAACTTCTATATATAATTAAAATAATCTTCTTCTTCTGCTTTCATGCACCACAAAGTTATAGTCATGAAAATTAACAGAGACAAAAGCAGAGCAAAAAAGGGACTTACATCCCAAACGAAGTAATTATACTGACTGGAATAAAAATGAGATCATTTTTCAGAGCTGTTGGATGTGCATATAGATCGCCTCCAAACATCTTTAATTTATGTGACTGCTGCTACTTTTGTAACAAATAAGCTATTCTGATACTGACCTTCATAGCATTACAGAGGTAATATATTTTACAGGGCTGAAACTGTCTTAAAGAATTGTATTTTCCAGGAACAGGAAATACGTTATTTTCCTACTTTTATAGGTGAGATAGCGATTTTCTTTTATTTTACAACATAAAAACAAATTTAAAATCAATTTGGATGCAGTGCTGAAAAGGGTGCCAATATTTCACTGTGATTGTTCATAGTCACCTTTGTAAAAATAAAACAGAAATAAATATTCCAAACGTATAGGTGACATTTGGGAAATAAGAGTTGGGAAAAAGAACAATTGGATTCCTAATTATTAATTAAAAGACTCAGGAATTGTTTGCATTGGATAATTGCATAATTATGTTTTCATAATTACATTTGAAAACTGGTTTCATTTGTCACACACTGTCAAGCGCAAGGAACCAGGTCCCCTCCATGAGTTGTTGAAAGTTACTTCAGTATTGTAGCAATGGCTATTTATAAGAATCCTACCAGACTGATATTCTCTTGGGAGTGGTTAGATAGGGCTTCAGGGGCTCTGAGGGAGATAAGGCCTGCACTACTTTATGCTGTACAAGACCAGCCCTTCTTCACACCTCCCCTTTTACCTAGCTGGAAATTCCACCATATGCACAGAACATTTATATGTATTCAAGCAAAATATTTGTTCTCAATTTTACATATATGTGAGCCAGCTTTACAGCATTCATGCAGATATTTCTCATCAAGATAAGTAGGAGCATGTCAGAAGAGTGATACAACTCAGGGTGTTAGCATATATGTTTTTTTCTCATTTAAATGGAGATGAAAATTATGATTATTTCTGGATAAATGATCAACAGACTATATCTTTGTGGAAAACATACTTAAAAACTCATAGTAGAAAACAATAGCTCCCAGTTTAAGAATGGTGGTTTTTTTTAAAAAAAATTGAAAGAAACATTAAGGCAAACTATAAACAAATCAATTTCAGGAAGACAAAATGTAAAATAACAGGCAGAATTTGAATCATATGATAACAAAAGAGAAAGTCATATCTATGGACAAATTTTATAATATACAAATAAAATGATTCAACAATTGATTATAATTTGATTTTTAATAACATGAACTGTATTACCAGGTGAAAATAGCTGCAGGGCGAAAAAATTATGACAAGCGAAATTAGCAAAATCTGTTTTTATATTGTGATTGAATTAACTATTAACTATTTACTGTATCATTGTAGCCCAAAGAATAAATGACAATTATAATTGTCTGTTAGTAGTTTTATTACAATAAACCATACTAGAAATCTAAGAAACAAAATGAATAATGTGGGAAGAGACTGATAGAAAAATCAATTCAAGAGGATATTAAAGAAAAATTATAACTGCAAATCCTAGGTAGAAAATACTATTTTAGGTTTCTGTAAGTAGAAACTTCTTTAAGAGAATCTATAATAGATTCTCTTAAAGAAATGCCTGTTGAATTTTCTACCTATGACTTGATATTTTAAAGTGATAACTCCTTGAAATAGCTATTAGCTTACAGGATTGGAGCTTACTGAATTGGAGACAAATATTAATTCCCAGTTCTCTGGTACTTAGGTTTTATTTGAAGAAGGCAAACTGATCACCTAGCAAACATAATATATCCTTAATTATATTAAATTACCTTTCAGGAGCAGCTCTCCCTTTTGTCAAAGTCCAGTAACTTGCTCTTAGTGATAGATGTGAATGTCACTGGGCTGTTCTGTACCACCATTTAACTCTCCAAATGAAAACCTGATCAGTTGTGAAGGTATAATTAGATAGTGAAAAATAATTGCCTTAGTCATATCATTATAGGCTTCTTGCCTGTAATCCTCTTGTGATCTATGAACAAATTATTTTATTAGGAAATCATTAGATCTTAATTTGTCTGCAAATACATCAATATTAATTTCTTATACTATGACACTGCATCCTTAACATAAATTCATATGAATGTGTAATTAGCACTACAATATACAGATTTTGCTAACCTTGAAGCCAGTCCAGTAGTGAGCATTTGAATGCCAGAATTATATCATCTTCCATAATATCAAACTATGCTGCCTTACAAGTAATATTACTGTGCATAACCAATTGATGTAATCAATTTCTTCCAGACACATGCCAAGTTCTCAGTATGGTGAGAATCATATGCAGTCATTATATTATCAAAAGCAAAGAAGCATACTTCACTAAAAGCGTTTATTTGCCCTCAAACAGAGGGACTTTGCCCATAATGGCTATGGATTTTAGGTGTAGAATCCCAACACTTTGGGAGAACAGCAGTTTGAGGATTGGTTGACTAGGAATTTTAGGAAAAGAGGTAAGAAAGGATAAATTGGTTAACTCCCTAATATTTTTTTCATTGCCCATCCCTGGCATGGAAAAATGAATTTCATGAAACAAAGTATGAACCATTTTTTTTGCCAATTCAGTTTAATTGGAACATAATTCTATTATATTTCAAGAATTGCTTTTGTCTGGAAACAGCTTTATGATAAGATACAAAATCTGGATGGGTAATTAAATGGTGCATTTAATTTAATTTTATTTTATTTCAAACACTTGGATACCAGAAAGACCTCTCTGTGGTGTGAAATGTGTAATTTTAAACAGCTAAAGTTCAGTCCAATAAAATGTATCATTGTAACCTGTTTTGTGATATTAATCCATAGTGCAGCATTTACTTCCCTAAAGCTTTCCTTTCAGGAGAAAAAGATTTAAACTATGTTAATATAATGAAATTTTTCAGAACAGAATTTAAGTTACATATTGTTTGACCAATCTAAGGAATTATAAAATGAAATATGTTATTCTGGTTAAAATCAAAGGAATGCAATATGACTTGAGAAGATCAGAGACATATCTTGTGAGATGCTTAAGTTGTAACCAGACAAGTACATTCAGAACCAAGAAAGAAGTGTTACACCCCTCAGTATAAGAATATAGTATAAATTGACCAAAATCCCTCTAAGGAGTATAATGTTGACCCAGCATTCATGGTCTACTCTAACAGGATAAGCATGCTAGATATCTTTTTTACATTTTCTGTTTACAGCATTGAATTTGGCACATAACACAATTCATTCAGGTAATTCTGATCTTTCCTGCTACCAACCTTTTTCCAGCCATTAAATTTCTCTGTCATGATTTTTTTAGTGGACAGTTGTTGCTTTTTAAAAATGCTTTGTATGGGACTTGTACTGTAAAGAACTTTGGGAAGTCTTTGAAATGCTAAACAGATCTTTTATACATCAACAAGTATATACACATGTATGCTTCTTATTCTCAGATCCCTAGATTTATTGGGCAGCTGAAGCAAGATAAAACACGAGGGTGGGTTGGATAATATAGTTACTGCTAACTCAAGGTGATCACCAATTATTGAATTCCAGTTCTAGCAAATATTTTTATATGTAGAGATTGAATGGCTGAAATTCCAATTCATCAAATCTATCCTATTATTCATATAAAAACCTACTCTTTCAAATGAACCGTGTAGGCTCTGGAGCGTTACAAGCAAGCTATATGCCAGATTTCTGAATGGGAAACTGACAGTCTCTGGCAAAATAATATTCTGGCAGAGGAACAAGTCATCTTTAGGAAAGAATAGTCAACATTAGAATACCACATGTGGTAAAAAATACTATTAATATGATAGTTATTATTCTGTTTTGCATGTACACTGCAAAACACTTGGCCAAATAAATTCTATTCTATTCTATTCTATTCTATTCTATTCTATTCTATTCTATTCTAGTCTAGTCTAGTCTATTCTATTCTATTCTATTCTTATAGAACAAACCTGAGATGACTTTTATAGATTTAAATACCATATCAGATTCTGCTTCAAGAAAGTGACTAGGTATAGTCTGCCATATCTATTCATTGCTCTCCTCTTATGCTAAATATGCTTTTTATGCTTGTGCCTATAAAGTTACAGACAACACAAAAGAACAACAACACAAAAGTCCAATATGCCTCTTTGGAACATTCTGTTCTCTTTGTTGCAATATCCATTTAAAAAAAAATAGGGATGTACACTTACCCTGACTTTATGTCAACTCTTTGGCAGACTTTTTAATCAAGAAAGGGACACCATTCACTCTTGTTAGTCAACAAACCTTCTCCATGTAGATGAAGCCATTCTTTTAACTTTTCAAATCGGCATGAGATAATTCCTTTGGGATCTTGATGACACTTGATGACATTTGTGTGTGTGTATGTGTGTGTGTGTGTATCTATGGTATGTGGATCCTCAGATCTGCTTCTTGAACTGCTAATGGAAGTCATGGTCAGAAAGGCTTTGTCCAGCTTCAATTGGTTGCAGGTTTTTCTGTATTGGGTTGACATTGCAGTGGTGTCTTATGCCCATATACTTTTATGGTTAAGCAACTACAGGATTCCCTTTGAACACAATGTAGAAGTTGCAATGATATAATGCATGGTTAGTGATACATTGAAATTTTGTACAGTAGAGATCATAACATCTAAGATATTTTAAAAGACATTATTTACCTATAAGAACATATAATACTAGAAAATGAAGTTATATCATAATTCTAGTCATTACCAATTGGAAGACCATAAGATCATGTGGAATATCCATGAAATATCACTTGCAACATAAAAAGAATCAGTAGTGTTACCAAGCTATGCCAGCAAATTTGGAGAATGACACAATCACCCACAGGTTTCATCAACAAAAAGAGGGACTTAATAGAGAGTACAGCTATCATACAATGTCTTTAATTCCACATGCTGGCATAGCTGGATCACTCAAAGCTGATTAGAGCTCTACAAAGAAAAGGAGATGCCAGATGTTCAAGCTGATTTTAGAAAAGGCTAACAAAGAAAAGTCATTACTGATGTATGCTGAATAATACCTACTTACAAGCCGGCCTAGCATAACCTCCCGTTTTTGACTTTTGTTTTTAGATAGATTTTAATTAGGGGGATTTTATACTATTTTAGCACAGGGAATGGATTTAATAGCTTTTTAAAATTTGTATTTTTGTTATATATGTATTGTTTTAAATTTCCTGTGCGCTGCCCTGGGTCCTTTCTGGAGAAGGTGCGGGGTATAAATTTGAATAAAATAAAATAAAATAAAATAAATAAAACTAACATATAAACATCAGAATCATGCAGGTGGTCCCTCCCACACTTTCCGGTATACTCTGTAGAAACAAATTAGACTTTGAAGAAGGAGGATGCTTTTGAAATTTGGAGAAGAGTCCTTAAAACCATGGATAGACAAGATAATAAACAAATGGCTCATGGAACAAATCATGGAACAAATCACTTCAGAGTTTTTTCTTGAAAGACAAATGACCAGGATCATTTTACCAGATTTTTCAATGACCTAGTTGTCTTGAGAATATTTATTTATTTAGCATATGGCATGTGAAGTCAGGGAGGCTACTATGCAGCCAAGAGTCACTACTCTGTTTATTGCACTGGTGTACCACAAAAGGATGAACTAGTTCCACACTAGCTAGCCTACAGTGTTCTCAGAGGAAGTCAGCTCATCTGAGGCTTTCTTCCACCAATTATCCACTGATTGTGTCTGGGCAGATCCATCACTGGCTCCAGCTCTGTGGAGATAGATACACCATTGAAAGACATGAAGGGACATAATTACTAAGAGTCACTCCAACTGGATGGCACACAATGACCTAAATTATTATTTTCCATTGTGTAATGACTTGCAGAGTTTGGATTTTTTTCTTGTTAATTTGTAATTTTATTTTTGAATTACATTGTTGTCTCTAATAGTTTCATCTAGAAAAAAATTCATTAGCTTTGCCATTTATTGCAAAATGGGCACTTTCACCTTCTAAAAACAGGTAATATTTTTTTTTAAAAAAAGACTACAAATATGGGATGGAAAATCCAAACAACCATAGATTTTGTTTCATTGTCTTACAGCAATGGTGAATTGACCATGATGAGTTGTCCAGCAGTGATTTGCCATGGTGTGTTGGCTGCAGCAAGATGGCTATGGCAAATTGTCCCATTCTATTACCAGGTGGACCATACAGGAAACATTATATGCTAATCTATTAACAGAATGTTGCAAGTCTGAAAGTAAAATTCTCTCTGTCTCCTTTACATTTAAGAAAATAGGAAAGATCTCATCTGGGCTTCTTGCTTACTCAACTGCAGAGTCTGCTGTCTCTTACTTGCCATTCCCTAGTGACTGTCTCTGCGCCTAATCTTCCAAGGTCATTCCCACATACCACTACAATACACTCGTTACATTTGAAGCAAAGATTTCCATTGTTCATGTGCAAATTACTAGTCTTTCATGTTTATTTTGGCAATTACTCATTAAATCAGTTGTTATTCTTTTCCTTCCCTGTCCACTTTACAGCCATTGGAAGGATTGGCCACTGCGGAAATAATGCCCCTAATTGATAAAGCTGGGTAAATGGAGAAATATTTTTACTGGTCAAAAGTACTGTAGATAGACTCATTCAAGCAGCTTTACAGTTAAAGATATCCAAACACTGAGTCATTTGTTCTGCCTTTTCTCATGGTCTGGTGGCTAAATCCATTCACTATAAACAAAATGTCCTATTATTGTGTCAACAAGTAAAAGCACCACTTTCAAAACAAACATTAATTTAAAAATTTAAACCAACATCCTGTTAACATTTGCAATTCCCAAAAATAAGCAGCAGGAATTCCTTTGAGTAATTAAACTATACATAGAACTGCCCAAAGGAAAAAAAAACAATAACTTCCCACTCTTTTTCATGGATGAGATAATAAATACAATGATTTATTGTAAAAGGGTCCCATTTTGATTTGGTCCCTAAACATTTGTTGTTGCTGAATAATTCCCACAGCCTTCTCCAGTGTAATGGCCTCTAGAGATGTCTGATTTGAGATCTCATGATCCTCAGAATATTGTTCCCCTATAATATATTCAACAACCAGCAAACATTGTACTATGTGTGCTTATCCTGGTGAAGAGCTTCCTTTATGATGTCTTAGTACTATACACAATAACTTACATGCAGATGATTAAGGAAGGACAATGACCATCCTGCTTCTCTAAAGGAAAATTCCTTCCATTCCATGGTTCATGTGACTGCTATCAGTGTTACAAAATGAAAATTAAATTCATTTCATTTTTTCAACAGCTCAGAGGTTTTCAGCTTTAGGCCTGTTAGCTGTGACTACCCCCTCGTTGAAAGACGATCTGGGAAGTGCTAGGCAAAGCAATTCCTAGTAATGAGAATCCTAGTGACCATTTGACAGACACAATTCAGATCCTCAGATAAAATTCTTTTAGGTCAAAACTTTGCCCCACTTGTAGAAGCCTACCCAAATCCCTGCCACACTGAAAATCTTCAAAGTAGCCCCTGAAAGTCAGAGGTGGGTTACTGCTTGTTCGGCCCAGCTCAGCCGAACCGGTAGTAGAATTCAGGCCTGGGTCGCAGAACTGGCAGGGACCCAGGCCTGACCACCATCCCCGAACCGGTTCTTTTGCCATCGCCGATGTTGCTGGCATGTTGGATTTGAGTGACTGCACGTGCTCAGTTCACTGTAAATTGTTCTGTGCATGTGTGCAGAACAATTTACAGTGAACAGCGCACATGCACACATATGTTGTGCATGGGTTGCAAACTAGTAGTAAAACTGGCAGCAACCCACCTTTTGAAAGTGTATTTGTAACAGATTTGTTTGTAGTATCCATTTATGTACAAATAAAGACATAGGCAAAAAAGACATATCCTAATATAAGCAGCGTAACTGTAATCTTCAATAAGGAGTGTTAAAAGCTCGGAAAGAGGGAGTCCAGACTGGTAGGATTCAAGCAAGGTAGCCGTTTTTTTGGCTGAACAAGCAAACCGCAGAAGTAACTAGATACAAGTAGGAATGCGCAGTAGACAGGGGCTCCCCTGCCTGACAGCTATTTATACAGGAGCTGTCAGGCAGGGAACCAATCAAACCGCCCAGCAACCCAGGCTCAGCCAGCCGCGTCTTAGCCAATCAGGCGCGACTGGCTGTTGCTGGGCTATTTTGAGTGGGAGTCAAAGACCTGCGGCCCGTCGTAAGTCGAAGACCGGTCGGAGGTCGAGGACTCAACAAGGAGGTTTAAAAGAATAACTTAACAAATGTCTCCCTCAGGTTTTTTTTTTTATATTGAAAAAGTTTTATTGGTTTTACATTTTTCTATAGGGTAGGGTAAGGGATACAAAGAAATTTTGAGAGCATTCACGTCAGAGTCGTCAGCCCTTCCGAGACCTCAAAATACACAATAAAAAGATAACAAAAAAAGCATTTTTCATAACACTACAAGGTAAAAGCAAGTACATATACCTAAATTCTCAGTTCCATGCTGTCAGACATTTACAATAAATCCAGAAAATATTATGCAAAATTGTTCAGGAAAATCAAGGCAAAGTTATTTTTTTGATCTAAGTCTCTTGGCTATTGTATCTTCTTTTTCTCCTCCCTGGCCCCGAGCGGGCGGGGCCGTGGCCCCCTCCGTCCCCCCTGGATCTTCCCCCAGGGCAGAGGAATATTTTTTAAGAAAGGCTTCCGCCTTAGCAACTGTTTTAATCCTCACTCTTCCTCCTTCCCAGAACACCAGCATCCCTTCGGGTGTCACCCCACTTGAACCAAATCCCATGATCAAATAAAATTTTAGACAAGAAGGAAAATTTCCTCCTTGCTTCTCGAATCTTTCTAGGAATCTGCTTCAAGATAGTGACCGTTTTTTGTTGGTAAATTAAAGGGTTCTCTCTCTGCGCCCTCAGGATTTCGTCTCTGGTTGACCTTCTAACAAATGTCACATGTATCTCTCTAGGCACTTCATTTATCCTGGCATATGCTGAGTTAATTCTATAGGCTAGGTCAATGTCCCCCCTGATCTCATCTTTAGGTTTTTGTAAATAGTCTGCTAAAATTGTGCTCATAAGATCAGGGAGGCATTCACCAGATTCCTCAAGAACGTTCTGAAATCTCAAAAAATATGTCATTCTTTCCATATCAATCCTAGACACATGCCCATCTATTTCCCCAACCTCTTTAGTAACATTTTTAATCTCTCCCTTAACCCCCACCAACCCCCCTTCCAATTCTTCAGTCTTCTGTGTGTTTTCCAGCACTTGCTTCCTTGTGTCCAATAGCTCCTTCTTGAAATTGATGTTTTCAGCCCTCTGGGCCTGAATTTCGTTTACCAAAGTTTGTATAACAGTTTCAAGAGAAGCCATCCGTTGTTCTAAACTTGCCAGTGCTGTTTCTTGAGCCATGATTAACTGTTAAAGTCAGTGCCACCAAAATGGCGTTTTCAGGGTGGGGTTGGTGAGACTAACCGGGAGCCAAAAGTTCAGATCAAGGTTGAAACGTTGTAAAATTCAGGAACCAAGAGAGAGACAATTTTCCAGCTCAATAGTTATAATAACGAAGGTAATCCAGAAAGGAATCACAAATCCAACAAGAAAAAAATTCTTCATTAATATCCAGAGAGAGTCCCACTTGTAAAGAGACGCTGGGAATTTTCCATAGTTAAAATAGTCAGGCAGGGACAAAGAAAAGCCACTTTCCACCGCCCATCTCAGAGCCCAGAGGAGAGAGTAGAAAAATAAAAAAAAAATTTAAACCAGCCAGACCTAGAAACAATGTTGCAAGTAGCCGCATACCACTTTCCCTTGTTAGAGACAGTCCGGATTTAAGATTTCCGCTTTCTCTTCCAGAGAAGCCATTTTTAAGTGCCGCTTAAGTCCGAGGGTTTTTTTTTGAAAACAAACACCCCCCTCCCAGTCCGTTCAGCCTGGCTGGCAGCAAGGGAAAAAAAAGTCTTTTTAAACTCACTCTCCCTCGCAGCTGAAGCCTCGGCAAGCCTTCCGATCTCTTCCGCTCAGCCCTCTACATTGAAGTGAATGGCGCCGACAGCCGTTGGTGAAGGGAGAACCCCCCGCAGCATGTTCCTCCTCACCTAGGTCGCGGAGGGGATCGCTCTCCCCACCGCCGTGAGGAGAAACGTCTCCTCTGAGCCGACCCTACGGGAGACCTCCGGTAACCGGATGTCTCGCCCCCGTGGGGGGGCAGAAAAGGCAACAAAGCGGCGAGCGAGCCCCAGGCTCGCCCGTCGCCGCTGGAGCCGGAACCGGAACCTCCCTCAGGTTTTTAACCCATGTTAAGTATCACTCTGTTCTATCGAGATTCTCAGTCATCCAGGTCATGGTTGTCCCAAAGGAGCTTTTTTCAAGAAGCAACCGGGCTTTCTGGTTTTTCTTTGAAAATGTTTCGCTTCTCATCCAAGAAGCTTCTTCAGCTCTGACTTGATGGTGGGGAATGGAAGGATTTATACTCCTTGCAGACAGCTGGTCATTTGTATTCTGTTCTTTGTACTGTGTTCTGTTGTTCTGTACATACGCAAAAAACTATTAATAGCAATCCTACTCACTAGCTGAGCACTAAACTACAATATTTGTACCCATTAAAGAAAAAAAATATATATTTTTGCTAAAACTCTCAAAGTAACTATTGGTCCCAAGTCACTGGGAATAATAATGTCATCCAAAACACTAACCATCTTATCTGTAAAGTTAAAACATATTTTCTCACATGGAGATTTTATTAACTTTCTCAGAGAAGGAAAACATTGATAGGAACCATTCAATTGTTCTCCTTGGAAATGGAACAGTTGCTATTTATGAAAAATGCTAAAGACCTACGGTACATAAGTGTCTTTCTACCTAAATCATAAAGGGAACATTAGGTGTGATATTTTTCTAGAGAACTCACAAACCACTAAGGTTCACAAATTTTAATGTTTGACATAATGCAATTGGACAGAAGCAGGGCTCACCCTTGCTCCCTTCCCAACAAATCCTGCATGTCAAACATTTTTATTTTATAACTCAGATGCAAACATTTGCTTCAGGCTAGAACTTGGCAAGTTGTATTTCATCTAGGGAACAATTTTAAACAAATTAAAGAAATATCAGTTTATTTTAAAATGTATGAGTGCCAATACTTTTCCCTTCCATCCGTATAATGCAATTGAGGGTTGATTTATCAAAATTAATTTAGCAAATGAGTAGTTGTAACCAGAGATAATAGTTTCAGAGTGGAAATAACAGAAACAAAGCCAGCCAATATGTAAAGGTCTAAAATATAATCTACAATACGTAACATAGCAATAATATAACTAAGTGACTGGAATTGTCTCAGAGAAAGAAATGAAATAATACAAATAAAATTATCATTTTGGCTTTTATGTGCTTCAATTAGTTCTCAGAGTTATTGAAGATACTGACTTCTAAATACCAAATGCATAGCTTTACTAAAAAATAATTTGGTTCCAAACTGCAGTGATTTCAAATTTTCAAAGGCAGTGTTATTTTTTACAAAATAATCTGTATCAAAATGTTTTCTAAAATTACATCATCTTTAAAAATACATTAATCTGATATCTGCCTCTTTCTTTCTCATTCAACAATCTTCATATTCTTGCCATCAAATATTTTATCTTTTCCAGATTACTTTAGAACTTGGAGGGCTCGGATTTTTTTTCACATCTGAAAAAAAACTGAATTTTTGTTTCTGATAAATTTCACATCTTAGATCAATTTCTAGACATTTGTATACCAAAGGAACTTTGCCATGAGGTAGGACAACACCAAATAAGCAATACTAAGTACTTCAGAAAGTAAACAAGGGAGACATCACCCTATTTTTCAGAGAAAGGGGAGAGATATGTAGGGTTGTCATATTTTGGTTGCAAAAAATAAATAAACGTAGTTAGCAGCAAAGAGATATAGTGGTAGCAATCAGTGGCGTAGCGTGGGTTGTCAGCACCCGGGGCAAGGCAAGTAATTTGCGCCCCCTAACCCCTGGATTTTAGCACTCGAGTCTCTTCCACTCCATCGCCCGCCGCAGGGCCCCCGCCCGCCGCCGCCCCCTCCTCAGCAGTGGCTGTGGCACCCGGCGGCGAGGCAACCCCTTCGCTCATCCTTCTCGGTGCCTTTCTAGCCCTCCCCCGGGGGAAGCAGCGGCATCGAGGACGGGGAGGGCGCAGCATGTGGGAAGCGAGAAACGGGAAGGGGGGAGAGGAGGGGTGCAGGAAGATCTGACGGCAGCGGGGTAGGGGAGGCAGCCGCAGCCGGCAGGTACCCGAAAGAGCTGGCCTCCCTTCGATCCGGAGAGCGGGACGCCTCTCCCGCCCTGTCAGCTACATCTCCGCGCATTCACAAGACCGCTGCTGAATCAGCTGGAACGCGCGAGCTCTCCCCACCTTCCGCCCGCCGAGCTCTCTTCCTTTTCCCTGCGATTTCCCGCCCCCTCCCGGTTTGCTGGATTCCGGATCCCCCCTCCCCCGCCCGAGAAATAATACTAATAAAAATATGAAAAATCCCCTAAGATCCTTTCCCCAAGGAAGAAGACGGGGCGACGGGGAGAAAACGCCTCCTCTTGCAGCCGTTCTTGCTTCGGGCGACGCTTCTCCGGTCCCCGTGGCGGTGGCCACATTCCCCGGCTGCCGCTGTTCCTGCCTTACTCGATCCCCTTTCCCGAAGCGACGGGGAGCTGCGAGTGCGAGCGCGCCCCCCCAGATGTTGCGCCCGGTGCGGCCGGCACCCCCTGCACCCCCCACGCTACGCCACTGGTAGCAATAGCTCTTCGCAGCTCAGAACAGGTACTTTAAAAAGTCTATCCATTTTGTATTTTATTTTATCACATGTGTAACATTCACTGATAGGAAATTTGCAAAGCTAAAAGAAGCATGGAAGAAAATAGACACAATAAAAACTGAGGTCAGAATGAAGACACACGTGGAAAAGACAGATGGGTGTACACAGTGCATTTGCAGGAACTTTTTCTGACCAAAGAATATGGTAGAGTGGCCCGACTACCAAGGAGTATTGTTGCCTCTATTTCTGTGAAAAGATTATAAGAAGCACCTCACTGAAGTGAACCTAAGCAAAGTCAAAAAAACAAACAAACCCCAAGATATGATCTTGAAAAACTTGTTAACATGATAAAGGCTTAGTTGATCTATGGATTAGGGGGAAAAATCTGTTTAAGAATTTTCACTCTACTATTGGTGAAGGGATGATTCTGCCTCTTTTCTTGGTGAAATTCTTTTTCAAATGTTCAATTTTCATTTGGGAATAGAGTAATCCTGTAACATTATTTTTAATTTAATTATTGAGAATAGCAGGTGAAAATACACCCCCTCCTTTTGTTCATTAATGTATTCTAGTAAATGGACTAATATTTTCATTACATTATCAGTCAGTATGCATATAAGCTGTTTCATAGGCACAATTTGAAGCTTTCTCTAATGGAACCCATGATGATTCTTTCTCGTTTTTCCTTTTTTATATATACAAGATTTTATAAAATCCCATGCAAGATGCGTGGCGCATACATTTGGTAGATAAATAATAAATACAAAATTATAATAGTAAAATTATATACAAACTCAGAAAAAGAAATAGAAAGAATAAAAAGTGCAAGGAAAAAAATAAGAAAAAGAAAAGAAATATGTAAAGAGTGACTTTTAATCTTCATTAAAACAAGTAAAAATAAACTTCATTCCTAATAATGTTAAAAATATCTCTTCTTCTCATAATCCATCTGTTACCTATATGTAAAGCCATAAATCAGGAAGTAATATTGTTTATGATTTCTTTTCTCTGTGTAGAGAAAAAATGTAGATAGTTAAAAGATTCTGTTTAATGCCTATGTTAATACATCAACACTGCAATCTGGTAGTGTTTCCTTCTTTCTTTTTTTAAAAAAAATTAAACAAATGAAGATTTACATTTGCAATGTCTGCCAGCATGGAATCATAGAACTGAAAGGACTTTTAGGATATTATGTTCAACTGTTTGCTCATTACACGAACCCATATGAGGCCTCTGTTTGATACATAGAAGAAGAATCTACAGTATCTGGCTTCTCTTCACTGGTTGTTATGTCAAACTTCTCTCACTGTTGGATATTTTACTAATATCAAACCACAATCTACTGTCATATTATGAAATACTGTACATTATTCCATGTCCTGTTATCTGAAAAGTCAGAGAATAAATCTTGTCATTCTTCTCTATGACATCATGTCAGATAGCATATCTTCTTAAAGTTAAACATTCCTAAGTCTTTCAATTAATCTTCACATCTCCTTTCATATGATTTGTTTTCTATTTTAGGGCTATCTGATAATCCTGGCTGCCATCCTGTGAATTTATTCCATTTTACTTGCTCTTCTTAAAATATGATAGTCAATGCTGGGCATAGTACTTGGGATGGGATTTACCTCTGAATAGGGTAGTGGTATTGCTTTCCATTAGTATTAGAAACCATACTTCGGCTGTTGAAGCCTAAATTTGCATTGGCCTATTTTGCAGCCACATCATAATGCTGATTGATATATAGTTTGTAATCAACTACAGTAGTGCTTCCAGATCTGCCTCTCTAATACTATTGGCAAAGTATCCTCTACTTTATTTTTGTATCTAAGAACTACATTTGTTTATGTTAAACCTCAGTGTTGTTTTCAGAATTTCTATAAACTACCAAGACAATTTCAGATGTGATTTCTGTCTTTAGAATAATGTCATCCTACTCAGTTCTGTGACAAAAATCTAAATATTTCACCCCTATCTTCATTAATAGAAATATAGAAGAATGCAAGATCTAATACTGAATGTTACAGCAGTAACATTCAATATCTACTCAATACCTCTCCAATTTAATAAGAAACTACTCACAAGTCAGTAGAAATTTTAAGCTAGGCATGTATCCATTTAATTAGCATGACATGCAATATATCCGAATGATCTTATTACTCAAAATGTCATAGGGCAGACTATCAAGTAATTTTTGAGATCAAAATATATTACACATATAGCATTTCCACAATCTAAGGAAATTATTTGATGAAAAATAAGCCAAATGCATTCTGGTTTCTGTAGTCACTATAATTTTCAATCTATTTTCAGATTAATCAATATATATACTTTTGCAAGATTTTCCAGGTATCAAAATCAGACTGTATTAATTGTTTGGGTGTATATGTTTAAAGAGAAAGAGATCTCATTCTCTCTCTCTCTCTCTCTCTCTCTCTCTCTCTCTCTCTCTCTCTCTCTCTCTCTCTCTCTCTCTCTCTCTCTCTCTCTCTCTCTCTCTCTCTCTCTCTCTCTCTCTCACACACACACACACACACACACACACACTTTTAATACATTGAACAGGCTTGTGAGGACTGGCAGCATTTTCAGAAGCTTGTATACATACATGTATACATAAAATCCACTTTTGCTTAGCAAAGTCTAGCCTTTTAGCTCTCTGCCAGACAGAAGTGTGTCATTTATGTGTTTCATGGAGAAACATTAAAGGACAGTTCAGTCAAATCTTTGTCAAAGATTCGCTCTGAAGATTTGCAGAGCTCTATGTTTCTTTTTTGCTTTTTTAATATAAGATGCCTGAAATATTTTTTGATAATTTCTCGCGATAACAGCTTCTTTAACATACATTTTCTAGATTTCAGGTTTGGGGGAGTTGTTACAAACGAATTCTAATTATAGAAACCTCTAGAAGTTATTTCTTTTCCCTATACTTTTTTTGGATAAATTATTTTGTATTGGGCAGTGAAGATTATGTGTAGATATCTTCTGATGATAATGTATCAGCCTTACGATATTGTCCAGGGAAGCACGCCAAAAGTGGTAGCTCTAACTTTGTGGAAAGATTACATTAACAGAACCTTGCAAGTCTAAAGTACATTTCTCCCATATTGTTTTTATAGCCCAAGAAATTATGGAGGGTCCTTCTGAGATGTTTACCATGGCTGATATATTCCTTTTGTGTAATCAGCTGCTGCTCTTCTGACCATTGTCTAGTCTGCAACTATCTTCTCTGTCTCCCAAGGTCATTCTTATATACTATTAGATACATTCTTCTGATGCCATTTTGAAACAGAATGCCAAATTTTTGCTCCCAGCACATTTTTGAACTTTTGTCACAATTTGCTAAATTACAAGACAATGTTCAAAAAGTTAGCTATTTCTTAGCAACTGCAGGCTTATCATAGGAACCACAATCTTCCAGTAAACTCTGCTAGATCCTCATGGAAAGAATATGGCAGGACCCTAACCTGGATGGTTAGGAAAAGAAAGAACGAGGAAGCTGTTTCAGTAACAACTTTGTTCCAGAGGTGATATTCAGCAGGTTCTGACCAGTTCTGGAGAACTGGTAGTGGAAACTTTGAGTAGTTCTGAGAACCGGTAAAAAGCACCTCTGACTAGTCCCACCCCTATCTAAAAAATAGTCTTTATTAATAGCAATATAAAAAAAAAACACTTAACAATTATAGGGTAGGGATAGTGGGGAAAAAAAACATACATAAAGAAAGAAAGAAAAGGGACATACCGGGAACGTAACTACTCCCCTAATTTATAAAGATATGTTTGTCCCAGTCTAACATCAATTATTATTTACAATTGTATTTAGATGCTTACATATGTGTCTATAAAATTGTCTCAGGTTCACCATTATCTTGTTTGTTCCTCGTATATATTTCACCATAGTTTTATCTAATTAGTTTCTTTGGTATCCGTTATTCTTTTATTGTACCATATATACCATTTTTTCCAGGATTGGGCATAAATTGAGTTTGACTTGTACTAGTCCCACCCCTATCGATTCTCTGCCTCCCGAGTTCCAGCTGATTGGGAGGGAATAGGGATTTTACAGTATCCTTCCCCTGGAGTGGAGTGGGAATGGATGTTTTACAGTATCCTTCCCCTGCCATGACCACCAAGCCACACCATGAACACAGAACCGGTAGTAAAACATTTTGAATCCCACCACTGCCTTGTTCCCTCTCAAATAATTTTCTCCTGAAAATTTGAATTCCCTTTCTATTGCTTAAACATTACAAAACTTTATCAACAAACTTTTGGTGCTTGAATAATTGCAATATGGGTTGGCTTTTTAATCTCCAGTCTTCAGTTACATTTTAACTATGAGATAATTTTATGACTTTAATATTTCTCTTATTTTTTTTGGTTTTAGATTTCATTTTATGTAGACTACTCAATCTTTTTTAAGTGGAGAGAGGATATAAATGTTGTAAAATCAATCAATGAAAGAAACATTACCAAACCCACTACTTCATTATTATAAATAAGAAAATAAAATTTCTATAGTCAATTTTCTGACTGATTTGCTTGGTATGTTGTGTAAGAGTAAGAAGAAACATAGGAAGGAAGTGCAATTTAACTGATACATTTTTCCTGAAATATCAAAAATGAATTGGAAGAAAGCCCAGGGAACTTGTTTTCCAAGTCTATAATTCTTTTTATGGTCACAAAACACAATAAAGTGAATTAATGGCAGATTGAAAAATTATTATTGCTTTATTTTACAGTGCACAAATAGCATGAAATAACTCTTCAAGAATGCTACCAGCATATTATCCAGGAGCTTTTTTGTTATGAGAGAAAGCAGACACCAAAAGAAACAAAGCAAGAAAAAATGAAAAAGAATTAAAGAGAATTAAAAAATGTTAGCAGAAGCTACCCATTTATTTTTTTATAAATCTTCATGGGTTTCCATTTAGCAATACTAGACTATAAAGAAACAACCTATACTCACTGAGTGTAGAAATGGTGATCATATGTCTTTGATAGAAAAACGGGTCCCATTATTAAGAAGTATCAAATTGCACACATCAAACAGAAGGACAGCCCTGAAAAACCTTGATTAATTTGTGACCTAATTATGATTGCCACTATAGGGAGACAATAAAACTTCTAATTGTCATTTGTTTTCATTTAGCATAGAGATGAAATTAGAAGTTGGGAACTACTGTGCCTAATTCACAAATTCATATTATGTTTATGTTAACCAATATAATTAAAAACAATGTGAGTAATATGAGATTATGAGTTATTGCATTTATCAATATACATTTAAGGAGGCACGTTTATGTTGGTGATCACAATGAATATATTCAAGTTTTGTTTTTTAAGTTGAGTGGTGGGATTTATGAGAACTGGCTATTTGAACAGATCAACTAATCTTTTATATTTGTTTTAAAAGAAGCTAGTATGCTGAAATATAGGAAAGTCAAATCAATTAATCATTAAATTACTATGACTTCCTGCACCAGAGGTATTTCCAAAGCTATATGTTGCATTATGCCAATATGTACATGTGTCTTTACCTTTCTCCCTTCCCTTCCCTTCCTTTCCTTTCACTTCCCTTCCTTTCTTTTTGAAATGGGAACATGACTGAATTTTCTACTGATATGGCTTCTGATGGCCCATTTATCTATTGATGGAACTCTGGGGTTCCCATGCAAGAGACCCAGAGTCTCCATAAATAGTTTTCCAAATCTACGGCATTTATAATTTCTGAATACAAACTCAGTGGAAACTTTTTGTTGTCATACACACAATTGTACATCCAATACCTAAAGAAGAAAAACATTCTTTATGCTATGACATTTTAGGCAAAACCCATATTGAAACAATATCATTATTATCAAACTCATGTGTAGTATAAGTTTTCAAGATTCCAAGATTCTTCAATCAAGCTAAAAAAAAAGAGAGACGAAATATTGAAAGATATCAAATTTATAATTAGTATTCAAGGAATTTCTGCAAATGCACACATTTACGGCATGGAAGAACTGATTGCAGATATGCACATTTAAAATTTTTAATATAAATATTTCCATATTATATATTTTCTTTTATTCTACAATTATCCTACCAAATTACTTTTTTTAACCATGTCCCACTCATTAATCCTGTTTTACCCTATTTCCATACATTCATCATATTCATCTTTAACTCAGTGGTTTTATTAGATAAATATTAAAGCAATATTTGAGGTAAACATTTGTCTTTCATTTTCTGTAAAGATTGGTAAATTACTTGGAAGGTAAAAGAAACTGAGTGCATCGACAATAATCAAGAAAACTAAAATTATGTCAACAGGGAAAGCCTGCCAACTCAATGCAAATAGACAGAGAAGAAATTGAAGTACTAATAGGACCTTATCTCCTAGGTTCAAAAAGTTCACAGGAATAGTGTCTTTTGCTATGAAATAAAGAGATTGCTACTTGAAAGAAAGGCAATGACAGAACTAGACAAAATATTAACATACAGAGACATCATATTAACAACAAAATTCATTCTGTTTTCCCAGTTATAATATCATGGCTGTGATAGCCGGACTGTCATAAAGAATGAACAAAGAAAAATTTATGCCTTTGAATAATAGGACTAGGAAAAAAATGTATAGAATGCCCTGAACCACAAAAGAAGAAGCCAGTTGATACTAGACAAAATGAAACAGGCTGCTCGCTGGAAATATTAATAAAGAAACTAAGATTTAAATGTTTTGGATTCATAACATGAAGGTAAGTGTCACTGGAGGGAATCTCAAAGCTTGGAAAAATCAAAGACAATAAAGGCAGACTGAAAAACTAGATAGTAGATATTATCATGATGACCCAAGCATGAGCTACAGGAACTCAAGAAAGCAGTTACTGACTATTAATCTTGGTGAACTGATGTCCATCAGGTCATGAAGAATCAAAAGCATCAGAACAAATGAACTCAAGCAGTATCTCTCAATTGATATCCTCCAAAGCATCTGGTGCTGGTTCTGGTGCTAACATACTGCTAACTATGAGTTCCAGATTCACTATCTATATTCATTTTCCTTTCCTTTTTGGGGAGATCTGTATAAATCTTTTGCAACTCTGCTACTAAAACAGCATCATGTGTTGCAGCAATATATAGCAATAGCACTTAGACTTATATACCACTTCACAGTGCTTTACAGCCCTCTCTAAGCGGTTTACAGAGTCAGCCTATTGCCCCCAACAATTTGGGTCCTCATTTTACCCACCTCGGAAGGATGGAAGGCTGAGTCAACCTTGAGCCTGGGAGATTGAAATGCCAAATTGCAAGCAACTGGCAGGCAGCAGAAGTAGCCTGCAGTACTGCACTCTAACCATTGCGCCACTGCGGCTCCCTATGCTCTTGTCCCATTTTCTTTTTTCCTACCAGCACTCCAAAGGCAAAATGTATTCTTGTCCCCTACCCTCCTCCTGACATCTCAAGTCAGCGACTCATGGTTTCTTTTATGCACCTGTTGTCCAAGAGAGAATCTTTTCACAAGAATGATCTTTGTAGACAAGCAATTTAGAACTGCTAATTGCTAATAAACTCTGGGGATATTTGAAATATTCATAACAGCCATAAAAACAAGCAATTAAAATTACAAAATAATCTACTCTCCCTTGGTATCTATATTCCATAAACATTAAAAATGATAAGCTCCACTTCTATCCTTTCTGCTGTTCTAAAATGGAGGTGCCATCTAGATCTGCAAGGCCAAGCTACTCCATAAGAATTCTGTCCACTTCCTTAAATCTCACATAGAGGACCCTAAACGTTCAAATTCAAGATACATAAACTGGATAGATGATCCTGCAAGTATGTAAGAGTCAATGTGGTAACCATTTCTATTCTAAAAGTTCTCTTCCGGAATGGATGTTAATTTCAAGTCAGTTTCTATATTCTTACAGAAAAAGGCAAACTTGGTCAGTTAGATTATGCTTTCTAAAGTAAATGAGACACTGATATAGACAAAAGGAAATGTTTTTGAATTGAATCTTACATCTACCTCAATGTTTTTTTTCCCATACTCTGAATGTCTAATTTTTACAGCAATCCTTGGAATCAAATACCTTTAGGTATCTTTAATAATTTATGAATATAAAAATGTTACAGACTTTATCTTTCCTACTCTCCTTTTTCTATGTCTCCTGACTTCCAAATATTTCCCTATATATCATCTGATCTGGCAAGATAGTGATAGGAAGAGCCCTCAACCTGACTCTTTCCAGAATTTAGTGTCTTTCTTTGGTTAATGAGAGCTTAACAAAGAATAACAAGAAAGTATCGTGGATTTTTTTACAATGGCTCTACAAAATCATGAATGTTGAGAAAACATCATGAATTTGAGGATTATTTATATATCTCCCACCATTCTCAAAATTCTGAGCACTGCATTTTTATAACAGCTTGAGATGATTCTGTATAAAATAGTTTTAGGATCTACACAGAGCAAACATTACAAAGATTCTTCTCTCTCAAAATAACCCCCTTGAATCTTAGACATTCTCCAACGTAAGAACCACAAAATATGTTATACATGGATTTTTATTTATCTTTGTTGGGATATTTATGAGAAATTATTTGACTGAGATACATGCATGAAAACTAAAGGCAAGGTTGTACTACATTATGCTTTCACTGCTATGTTTATGATACTTAATAGCTTTGAAGATAACTACTACACTTTCTTTTTAAAAACAAAAAACAAACCCCAACTCCATACATCACTGTTTCCCATTTTATGTTCATAACATTTTAACAGAAAATGCCAGCAATATGTTTATTGTTAATAGAGCAAATACAAATCACTGGAATTAGGAGTTAAAGGAGAAGTATTTATTCAGCTAAGCTGTCAAAAGGATAATCAATTAATATATAAAGATCAGATTCTTTGAGATATATATCTCAGTAATATTTGAAGTTCTTTACCTTAATAAACAGACATCTTGAACTAAACAGGAACTAAAAACCTTAGTCTGTTTGAAAACAGCTACCTGCAGTTCAGAGGGAAGTTATTTACTGGCACTTTTCCAATGCAGAAGTTGCAATAATACTTAAATCAATGGCCTTTCAAAAGGTGTTACAGGCAAAACAAAGCTCTGGCTGATTAAATAACCAAACCTCTTTTCATATTAATCACAACAAATGTGATGAATTTCACTGATGTAGAAAATTATCCACCTTTTTTGCACGTCTCTCCAATTTTGATTTCCTCCTGGAGAACACAGCCTTGTGAATTATTGCTGTAGCTTTTCTAATGCGGTTGAAATCCCATTATTTCTTCTAGAATTATGAGTCTTGTTAGTGGAAATCCCAGTCACTGCCTTTCCAGCATCTGCAGTGCGGTCATTTATGATTAACAGCATGCTCATTAAAAAATGAAAGAATCAGATTTGTGGCTTTCCGACGGGCGGGAGTAGAGAATGGAGGAAACAGTTATTGAGGCTTCAGTGGAAACAAATAAGCCCACTCTGCTGCTTCCAACTGACACAGCTGTCATGTAAGCATTTGCTGCTGCCGAACAGCTTAGGGATTCTAACCTACAAGGCCATGTAGCCATATGCAAACAATATAGTATTGATGACAGGTTTACAGCACAGGAGACAACGAGTGCAGCTGTTAGCTACTGGTTTCTATAGTATGAGACAAATGTGTGTGGTTGCTCTTTTTGAAACTGTATGTTTGCAGATGCCTATCATCAGGCCTTTATGGTGGCACTAAGAATAGTTGAGCCATCGACAATTGTTGGCGAGGACTTTGTTTTACATATCATTATGCTCTGTGAAAAAGTTGCTGACAATCTGAGGCAAACATAAGCTCTTCGCTCCTACATGAGAAGCCATATGCAGCACCCAAAGTAAATTCCTTGTAAGTGTCTACTCTGCAGAATTCAGCCTTCTTTAAAGCCAGGCTTTAAAGATACTCTTAAAGAAGAAATGGATTGATGTCAAAATATCTGATAAGAACTGTTGATATTGATATTAAGGAACATGATAAATTGTTAGACTTAAATTTTATAAAATGAGATTATCTATGAATAATAACTATTTCAGAGAGGCACAGAATTTATGAACACCCGGTTAGAATGTCCTTTAAAGCAGGGGTCCCCAACTCCCAGGCCGCGGACCGGTGCCGGTCCATGGCTGGGTGGGAGCCGGGCCGCAGGGCTGGAGAGGAGGAGGAGGGAGGAGGGGGCAGCCCCCTGAGTAGAGCGCGCAGGAGAACGCAGGCCCGGCTGTTCGCGCCATTGGAGTGTGGCTCTTCCTCCACCCTTGTCGACGGAGGGACTCCTGGGCGCTGCCGGACCGGCCACCGATTCCCTCCCCTGCTGGCATGCCGGCCACTCGTTTTCTTCCAGAGGCTGCGGAGGCTCCGTGGGCGGGGGAGGGAACTGGCGGCCTCCGGCGGCGCCCAGAAGTCCCTCCATCGACGAGGGTGGAGGAAGAGCCCCCTCCATCCTCCTGCGTTCTCCCGCGCGCTCTGCCCAATGGGCTGCCCCCTTCTCCCTCCTCCTCCTCTCCAGCCCGGCTCCTACCCAGCCACGGAGCCTGACCGAGTGAACAAGCGACCAAGCGCGGCAGGCGGGCTGATGAGGCTGGGGGGGACGACGACGACGATGACGACAGACACACATAGAGAGACAGAGAGAGGAAGGAAGGGAGAGAAAGATAGACAGAGACACAGAATGAATGATTGAGTGAATGCAAGACAGACAGACACATGCACACACACACAGAGTGACAGAGATGGGCGGATGAAGGAGAGAGACAGAGAGAGAGAAAGAAAAAGAGAAAGAAAGAAAAAGAAAGTGGGAGAGAGAGAAAGACAGACAGAGAGAAAGACAGAAAGGAAAGAAAGACAGAAAAAGATACAGAAAGAGAAAGAGAGAGAAAGAAAGAGAAAGAGGGAAAGAGAAAAAGAAAGAAAGAGAAAGAAATAAAGAGAGAAAGGGAAAGAGAGAGAAAGAAAGAAAGAAATAGAGAGAGAGAGAGAGAGGGAAAGAAAGAGACAGAGACAAAGAAAGAGAAAGAGAGAGAAAGAAAGAGAGAGAGAGAGAGAAAGAAAGAAAGAAAGAAAGAAAGAAAGAAAGAAAGAAAGAAAGAAAGGAACTTATGACCACAGTTGAGGCCAAAAGTTTGGTTGCTTACCAAGATCATTGTTAAGTGAGTTTCACATTTTCCAAGTTGGCCACACCCACCCAGTCACATGACTGGTGAGCCACTCAGCCGGTCCGCAGAATTTTCTTTAAAATGAAACCGGTCCCTGGTGAAAAAAAGGTTGGGGACCCCTGCTTTAAAGCAGGGGTCCCCAACCTTTTTTGCACCAGGGGCCGGTTTCATTTTAAAGAAAATTCTGCGGACCGGCTGACGTAGAGGAGGAACGGGGGGAGGGGGGAACAGGAGGCGCATGCGCATGTGTGGGCGGGGAAGTCGGCTCTCTCGGCCCTCTAGGGCCTCCAATGGTGCAAACGGCTGCGCATGTGCACGCGGGGGGGGAGTCAGCTCACTCGGCCCTCTAGGGCCTCCAACAGTGCGAACAGCCGCACCTGCACTCTCCTGCATCCAACGCGTGCTCTACCCAGGGAGCTGCCCCCTCCTCCCTCCTTCTCCTCTCTGGCCCTGCGGCCTGGTTCCTATCAGGCCACGAACCGGCACCGGTCCGCGGCCCTGGGGGTTGGGGGCCCCTTCTTTAAAGGACATTATTTTAGAGTGGACTCTTCCTTTTTAAATCTATTTGTTTTTTCTCTATCTCTTTCTGTTGGTTTTATAAATAGAATGCCATTAAATAGTTATACCTTATATAAAAAGATGTTAAAACAACTAGTAAGATTAGGGTTGATATAAGAACTGTAATAATTGATATGAAAAATAAGTGATACATTTTGAAGAACATTATAGAAACCTGTGATAAATTGATACATTCTTAAAAATTGATAGTTTGTAAGGAAAAATGGCTTTTTGAAGTTGCTTTTGGGGTTTTTGTTTGGTTTTTTTCTCTGTGAAGTTTGTATTATTTGTGTTTATGTTAAAAAATAAAAATTTATTATATATATATAAAAAAAGAATTCAGCCTTCTCCCTAAAGGCAAGCTTCCAGAAGTTTCCAGGAAAAGCTATTAGCGGTGAGAAGACAGTAAAGGAATAGAAGCTAAATCCAGAAAAAGGAATAGAAGTAGAAACCAGGATTTATAGTCGTGCATTGGTGTGTGTGTGTGTGTGTGTGTGTGTGTGTGTGTGTGTGTGCAAAGATAAATTATGATAACAGTTGCAAACCTGCTTCTGTGATGTGTCTGTAACATATGTAAAAAAGGGAATGGATGGTCAGGGTTGCCATCTTGATTTTTTTTTACTTTGCCCCTTCTTCCTCACAGGTATATTCCTGAAAACTTCATTGATTGAATAAAGCCTAGATAAAGCCCTTATGCCTTATCAAATAATACTCAGAACTCTTCAGGAGACACTTGCTGCAACATATTTCTTTTAAAAAAATATTTAGGGTGAATAAAACAATAAGAAAAATGGTTCATATTACCATGTTTTTGTCAGTTCTGACAATAAGATATTACTTGAAAAGATCTGCTAACAAAAGTGGCCATATGCTGCATTTTTTCAGTAAAAATTTAATAGCTATTATTAAAAAAGAATATTTAATAACGGTAGCTATTGTAAGATTATAGCTCTTATTGTTTCTGTAGATACTTTCAGTGTCAAAGTATAAAAGAGTATATAGAATATTAATAAAATCAAAATACTTATTAATGAGCTTTGGGTGGAATAAAGTAAATAAATGACATCATTAAGTCTAAATGGCTGTGCAAGTGGGACCATTGTTTTGTTCAAGGAAATCTCTATAAAATCTCTTTTAAAAGTCCTTAACATAGCTTTAATTTTTGTTGGAGGCCTGATTCTTGTGAATATTGGTATTTCTCTACAGAGCTGAAAAGGATGACCAGTGTGCTATTTACAAATCCTACTAACAGATACTGCTGTGTTTCTAATAACCTTATACTTGATCACAAGAACTCACAGGAATTGCAGTCAATCAGCTAAAGCAAACAGCTGCTGAGAATAAAAGTTCAGTTTCTGCTACCCTTTGATATTCATAAAATCATTGTGAGAACATTGAAACGTGGGTGAATGTCAAACCACATTTTTGTGTAAATTATTTCTGTATAAACTATCTGCAGCCTTTATCTTCCATTTGAAAATACGAGTAAGTCATTTTATTTTAAGGGGAAAAAAACACACCCCTCTGTTTTACTTCAATTTCCTCCTATATCAGGAATTTACATTCTCTAGGTCCATCAAAGCTGGGAGGGAATTTGTGGGAAAAAATGGAATACCAAGTAGACTTTTAAATCTTCTATATTTTAAATAATGATTTTGGAATGGAATCTGGCACGTGCGGCGTAGCACCAGAACCCAGAAGAGAGCAGCTGGCTGGTGCACATGCGCAGGGTGGCCAGCTGCTGTTCCGGGTTCTATCATGCGCATGTGCACAGAACATGCATGCACGCAATGAAACCTGGAAGGGAAGCTGGTGATGGCACATGTGCTTAAAGACAGGGCTCTGCGTGCCACCTCTGGCATCATGGATCTATAGCATTCATTTAAGTCAATAGGGTAGATGGATACTCCAAGATACTATAGACATAGGTCACAGGTGTCAAACTTGCAGTGTCACAGTGCCATCATGTGACGTATTGTGACATTTCCGCCCTTCACGGAGCTGAAGCAGGCTGCATCTATGTGAGATGCATCCTGCCCATGGGCTGCCAGTTTGACACTCTGGATGTAGGTGGAGCCTTGATTTGATTCAGAAGAGCAATTCTTACAGAGTTGTCACCAAAGTCCACTATTTTCTACTTCCTTATAAATGTATGCACATATCAAAATGGTTATTGTTAATATGGATCAAATGCAATTCCTTCAAAATTTTCTTTGATTCAAAAAATATGATAGGATAAATTATCGACAACAACTTTTGAAAGTTCCTTGCCTTTTATCAAAGGATGGTAATCTAATGGAAACTCTAATTCATCAATGTAAAACTAAGAGTGGAGACATAATAGAATGACCTTACTTTCTTCAAAAATCTTGAAAACCACTAAGTAAAAATGAACAAATACAAAAAACCCTTTTCTGTCATTTAACAAGAATTTTGTGAAATTGAAGTTTCATTTGAAGTTGAACAGATAAGACACGTAGAGTCCTTGGTGGTCTCTGAGGTTAATTGTTTGTTTACAGACATTTCATTACCGAACTAGGTAACATGATTAGTATGAGTGAATGTGGGGTTTGCTCTGTTTTTCACAGTAGTTTTTCCTGACCAGATATGCATTTAGTGGAATATAGTGACTCCAAAGCAGTCTTCTGTGTCATGATAATACCAAAATATAGTCAATGTCTCCTGTTTGCCTATCTCGTCTTCCAAGAAAGAAGACTGGAGGTGAAAGAACAGTTGAAGAAATAAGTCTTTTATTAAAAAACTCACTGCCAAGGCTTGGTAGACCAGTGTACCCCCACCTCCACTGAATTACTGCAGCATACAAGCTGTGATTACTTCTGCCTGCCTGCTAAGTCAGTGAGAAATTGGCTTATGATTTAATGAAGCTATGTACTTTTCTGTTGATATAAGAGTTTATGGGATATCAGTCACTTTCTAGAGGAAGAATTCAGGTTCCTTCATTCAGTGGTGATCTTTTGATGCAGTTAGTGAAACTGTTTTTTCCCCCCAGAATTATTATTACACTGAATAGTAACTGAATTAAGTGGTTTGTAGCAACAGAGCCCTTGGCTAAATATAGTCTTTTGATATAGTTCCGCATGTGTGCTATCGCCACTGCTCTTCTGGTTTCCACATGCATGTGTGTGCATGTGTGTGCCGGAGTGCTGGCCAGCCGGCCTTTGCGGGCACCAGAGCACTGGAAAACAACTTGAAAATGGTCCGAAAAATGGTCTGAAAATGGCCTGAGAAACAAGCATGAGCACCCTGGCCAGCGGTCTTTGGGTTTCCGGTGTTCCAGCATGCAAAAACCAGCTGGCCAGTTCTCCGGTATGCACATGCACACATGCGCACATGCATTCACATTTCAGTTTGAGGACTCAGTGCTGAAAAGGTGCACCATCACTGATATAGTTGATTCAGAAAAGACCTTGAAAACCAAAAACCAGCATACAAACAGCAAAAAGAGAGAGCCCTATATGCATTGGATCTATAGTTTCTGATTGACTCATATTCCTTGGAACAATCTGCAAAGCTGTTGATAAACAGTCAACAAAATAAAAGATGCAGAAGTGCAGGTTTTCAAATTACTGTCTTAGACTTTTCAATTGACTTCTTAAACTTACACATTTTGTACTTTGGCTCTTTTTTATGCCTTCGGATGATAACATGGGTTGGATAACTTTTGATAACTTCTGTACACTATTTATTACTTAATGATGTGCTCCTGTGCTAATTTGATGGTTAAAACATTTCCTAGACAATTGCTGTAACTCTGTTGACTCAGAAGCTGTTACTTCCACCCCTTAGCAATATCATACAGTGGTACAGAAAAGAGATACAGAAAACTCTTAGCTCTTTGTTGCCATCTAATGCTGTGTTATTTTTTGCATCCCCAGATATGAGAGTTCAATTATTCCTCACTGAAAATACCAGGCAATTTTAAAGTGTTGAATACTAAATAAAAGAAATGCATTCGTTTTTCCAGCTATTATTTATATCTTAGTTTGTTTAGAAAGTGACGATGGAAAAATAGGAATATTTTATCTTCAAAAAGACACCCCCTCCCCGCGCTCCAGAATAGGTCCATTAAAATATGACTTGACCAGGAGCACCCATTGAGGTTCTTGGCTGATATTTAATTTAAAACTGGGGCCTTTTGAGACTACCTCAATCTATTAATCATCATATTATTGCTGTAGCAGCTACAAGCTCTTTGTTGATTATTGTAAATTATTGTCTCTTAAATCGAACAACCTCTTTAATTTCCCCCCATTCCAGTACTATGTTCCCCATACTGATTTTGTATAAATCACATCTAAATAAAATAATCCTGCATATTCAGGATCAACCTGTCTTATATACATACACAAACACTCTCCATTTTGGAAGCATTCATTAATAAAATCATATTGAGGTTCAGGTTATTAAGATTTTATGACCATACTAATGTTATCTAGAAAGAGAGAGGGAAAATCACCAGACATCATCAGAAACTAATGATAAATTACTGATGTTTAAACACTTTAGGGAGAAAATGACTATATCTTTGTTTAAATTTTGACTCTGGAAAGCTAAACCTCTTTGAAAAGTTTGTGTCAGGGTGGAAGTGAGAGGCAATACAATACAATAATACAATAATACAATAGCAGAGTTGGAAGGGAACTTGGAGGTCATCTAGTCCAACTCCCTGCCTAGGCAGGAAGCCCTATACCATTTCAGACAAATGGCTATCCAACATCTTCTTGAAGACTTTCAGTGTTGGGGCATTCACAACTTCTGGAAGCAAGCTGTTCCACTGATTAATTGTTCTAACTGTCAGGAAATTTCTCCTTAGTTCTAAGTTGCTTTTCTCCTTGATTAGTTTCCACCCATTGCTTCTTGTTCTGCCCTCAGGTGCCTTGGAGACTAGTTTGACTCCCTCTTCTTTGGGGCAACCCCTGAGATATTGGAACACAGCTTTCATGTCTCCCCTGGTCCTTCCTTTTATTAAACTAGACATACCCAGTTCCTGCAACCGCTCTTCATATGTTTTAGTCTCTAGTCCCTTAATCATCTTTGTTGCTCTTCTCTGCACTCTGTTCTCCCTCCCCCCCACTCCCCCTCTATGCCATGGCCACCAGTCCACAGAATTTTTTTAACATGAAACCAGTCCCTGGTGCCAAAAAGGTTGGGAACCCCTGATCTAGGTCATGGTTGTCCCAAAGGTTAAAAAGACAACTGGACTTCCTTGGGTTTTTTTCCTTGAAAACATTTTGCTTGTCATCCAAAATGCTTCTTCAGTATTAGGCTAGTTCTTTCTGATACCTTGGATCTGGACATTTGATTTTCTTCGCATCTTCAAATAAAAGGCGGGTTCTCCTTGAGTAAAATATTATGCTAAGTAAAGTTAGAAAACTTGATTCCATTTTGCCACTGTAATGTTCGAAGTGAGTTATTTTCAGTATTCCTTATGGCAAACTTGACAGAAGACTACCGGTAGATGACAAAAAGATTGAAACCACAAGAAGAAAGAGGCACTTACTGGGATCCCATACACTGCTTCATTTCACAGCATGCTGTTTCTCCCTTCCTTGCTTCTTCAGAGGTGACTGAACAGTGGGATGGTAAAGAGCTTCCATTCATATGCTACCTTCAGTTGAGACACAGTCTTTTAATGGGGGAATGTGATCATGTTCCTGCCACTCAACAGTTTTACTTTCATCCTTTGCTCTTGAATCACCAGGAGGGAGGCTGAATTCTTGTGTTTGAAATAATGTAATTCCCTTCCCTTCTATTGATTCAGAGTCTAGCTTTAGTGCTTTAGTATTATAACCTTACTTTGAAAAAAGGTAGACTTCACTCACTTTTGGATAGTTCTAATTATCAGCTCAGATTTTACCCCAGACAAAAAGATGGGAAAATTAAAGAAACAGTTGGAGATTGGAGTCTTAGCTGTGATCCAGCATGACGAAGGCATAAAATTCAATCCAACCATTTCCCATTTGGGTGTTAACTCTGCCTTGCTAACTGATTTTACTTAAGTGGCAACTAAGTTTTGGGCCTTGGGGAAATTACTTTTCTCTAAAAATTTACCATTGTCAGTGGTTTTTCTGTGTCACATTGCTTTCCTAACAGAGTAACAGAGATCCTAGGTAAAGAAAAAAAAGTTGATTTGCCTATTTCTACAGTAAGAACCTTAATATTCCCAAACTCCTCTTCTTGTCTTTAATTCTCAACAAACTGATGAAATAACTATATGATGTATAATGAAAAACCTTCAGTAAACCATGTTTACTATGAGTACTGTGATAACACAAGCATGGTTACTTTTGCTTCTAAGAGAAGGTTGATGGGTGCAGTTGGAAGACCAGATCGCTCTGGACATAGAAAATCCATCTATATTGTCATACCATTTTTTGAGTTAACATTTTTTGAATTATAGTATTTTTTATAACCATAACTTTGTTTAATTTTTAACTGAATGAGCTGGTATATTGTTTCACTGTTTTCTCAATCATCTGAGATAGAATGGGAATTGGTACACTCTCTCAACTTTGAGTAACAAGAAAAATAATGATATAAGAACATAAGAATAGCCTTGCTGGAACAGGCCACAGCCCATCCAGTCCAGCATTCTGTCTCACACAGTGGCTCACCATTTGCTTCAGGGTATTCCCAAGCAGATGTCTTCACCTGCTTATGATTCCCTGCAAATGGCATTGAGAAATATCCTGCCTATCTCTCCATCCCGGAGGGTGTCCTTAGGCATCCATAATGATAGCCATGGATACCCTTGTTCTCCATGAACTCATCTAATCCTTTCTTAAAAGTGTTGAGGCTGACAGCTGTCACCATTTCTTCTGGCAGGGAGTTCCATAGACCAGTGATCCTCTGGGTGAAAAAGTACTTCCTCTTATTTGTTTGAGGTCTAGCTTCCAAAAGTTTCATGGAGTGCCCCCTAGTTCTAGTGTTGTGCGATAGGGAAAACAGTTTTTCCTTTTCTACTTTGTCCACACTGTGCATGATTTTATAGACTTCAATCAGGTCACCTCTCAGACATACTGTACTATTTTCAATTATTCAAAAAATAAAGAAGGCATGGTCATGGTAAATTGGTTAAAAATTTAAGGGTTGGCTTGCTATCTTCCCTTTTTAATCACTTTCAGAAATTATCTATTTAATGTTCTTAAGGTTATTAAAAGATCTTTAAGAATTTGAAAGAAATAGCAGAAAGCTAAATAAAACTTTAATCCAAGAAAGCTATAAACAAAGAAAAGGAACTAGGTAACTTTGGAATATTAGGATTTTACAATAAGTTTTTTAAAAATGATTATATAAATAAACATCAACTTTGTGGGAACTCAATTGTTGTGTTAGTATATCTTAAGTCATAACAGAAACTCAAGATATCATGACTTCATTGGACACTAAAGGAAATAAAGCAGCAGTGGGTTTCAATTTATTTTACTATTGGTTCGCTCATGTGAACCAGTAGTATGTAAAGAAGCCTCTGGTTAGGTGGACGGAGCCTCCCACCTCTGCCACAGAAACCTACCTGTATGGATAGAGTATGTCCAAAGATGTTACAGAAAAAGTGACAGATGTGAAAAAAAATATTTTGGAAAACCAATTAGGCTAAAGAAATGGAACAAACCTTCCTTAATGCAGAAATAATAGAATATAAAGAAATTGTTGAAATACTGGAAAATAACAAGCCAAGAGAATGATTTTGAAATGATTACTTACTGGATTTACAAAAGAGGGTTACCTCAAAGAAGGCTTTGAAATAAGGAAAATAAAAATAAGAGAGATCGATTTCTTCAGTAATGTCTGAATGTATTAAAAAACAAGATTACTAGAAGCAAAATAAAGGATCGTTGGTTTGACCAAGGTTAAATTAAAATGGAAACTTTTTGTTTCTATAAAATACTAGGGATAACCCTAATAAACCTTTTGCTGAAACCAGTATTAAAAAGTTATTTATTTATGGAATTTCATTATGGGGGAAAAGAGATACTGCATGGTAATCCTTTTGGGAGAGGAAGAATTACTAACTGTACTTTTGTTGAAGGTCAGAAGAAACTTTAAATTAAAAGTTAACTTTCCTATTTTTTATGTTTTTCTTTTTTCTTTTCTATTGGCTTTCATTTCTGTCTCTACTGTTCCTCTTTGTGTTACATTTATATTGACTTTTATTATTGTTTTTAAACTTTGCAGTAAAACATTTTTTTAGCAAAATTCTGCCCTCAAAAATGACTGTTGCCCTACTCTGCTATGGAATAAGTAGATAGTGCAGATAAACCTTAAATAAGGAGTGTAACCTAGTAAATCTTATAGAAACTTTAGATGTCTCTAGTTATAAAGTTTTCATGCTTTCATATAAAATTAATTGCCTTTCCTGATAGAGGCTGCTACTTTATCGGGTAAATGACATGTTATTCCAAGATCTAATAATTGTAAGAGCATAAATAGCTTTTTGCACAGCCATGGAATACAATATACCAGTTTTTTCACTGTTATCTTATCCTTGGTTATCTTAGTGTTTTCTAGAGTACTTGAAACAGAGCTGGCCGTGTTCTATTTTGATGGTATTCGTATTTTCACAAATGTGCCTCTTTGTTATTTTTACAAGTTACCTCTTCAATAGTATCAAGGCTATATATGGCTATATGTGCACAGAAGGCTATATATTCACAGAAAATGATTCAGAAGATGCGCATTGACACCTGTCAATGTGAGTTTGAGCATGGCACCTGTTCCCTATTTATTAAAACTGCTGGCTTTCTTTTCAGGCTCTCATTGGCTTTAGGAAACAAATCAAAAGAAAACAAAACCAAGTCGCTAGATTTTTGTCTTTGTATTGAATTTCTAACTCTGATCTTAAATTGATGGAAAATTCATCCTAGGGCTATTTCAGAACACTCTGAACTATGACGTCCTCATGTTGCTTCTTGTTTAGAGCTATCCATTTGACTCTCTCTTCCACTGACAGTAAGATGAAAGGTATCAAAAGGTATCCTATGCTACCTTTTGTCCTTTGCAGTAGGACGTTATATAGCTGTCTTCTGAATAAACTGAGGTAGATTTCACAGATACAGAAAAAAAATCTGTGGTGTATTTGTAAATCTATAAATGGAGAAGCAATATGCTTTGTAAAGTACTATGGAATAGTTTGTAAGTAAGTGCTATTGTTTTGGCAACAGATTTAGTTGGAGTGAAATGTAAAGGTAAAGATTCTGATTGACAAGCTCAATGTCTTAGCCACTGAGCCACCACGTTCCTTCTTAGATCAACTAGCTCAGCCTAAAAGGATAAAGACTGATGAGAGAAGAATAGGGGTATGACTCTCATATATGAAATTCTAATGAAACTGGAACAATTAAAAAAAACATTTAATTTTGAGAGGTCCCTTCAGACTGTGAGGCCCTGAGCTGTCGCTGGTATGGCTTGGGCCTAAATCTGCATCTGGATTCTAGAATAAGTTAATCATAGAACAAATCATTTAAGCACAAATTGCCAGCCTTAAGTAATCATATTTTGGACCCTCTATTCACAGACTTATTACCCTTGAGACGTCTGTGCTGGGTAAGATGGAAGGAAATGGAAGAGTATCATGAACAGCAAATTGGATGGGGGACTTGATACAATGTTGATGGGTGCAGTTGGAAGACCAGATCCATCTATATTGTCATTAACATATAACATTGACTTATAGCACATAATCAAATCTGATCCTGGCAGGAACTAGGCTAGGAAAGCACATTATGTAAGCATTCATTAATGACAGAACAGTTAAGATTTCATTAATTCAGAATAGTAGGAGAAAAAGCCTAGTGTTTAAACTTATAGACTTATAAACTATAAACATATAGATCATAGACTTACAGTATAAAAACACTATTTCTTCATTGCTCTGTAGAGGGCAAATGTTTGCTGTGTTTAAGGTTTCACTAGTCTGCAGAAAAGCTTTAAATCTGTTCCCCTGGTACTAAGTAAGAGGCTCAGTGTCTGGAGAGCTGAAATTCACTGCCAAACTCAGACAATTCCTAATCAACCGGAATATTGTTTACTAGCCATTTCTATGTACAAAGCTCTCCAGAAAATGCATGAGATTACAGAAACGTATCAACGTTTAGAACTGTGCACATACAACAAATATTACAGAAACACACCTGATTCTGCCTTTGTTTAGGTTTAGAGTAACTGCTTTTTCAGAAAATAGAACTTGATTATTGCTACAATTTTATACAAATATAGTAAACAGAATCCCCATTTGATTTTTCAAGCACCACTAGTAATCTGTAATTCTTACTTGAACATGGCAAACTATTCTACAGGGTTTGCTAAAAGGCATATTATATTATATCATTTGTAGAGCATTGGGGGCACTAGAAACTGCTGGATGTCATTCTAGCGCTTTATAATATCCAATGTGTTTGATCTCTTTTTTCGTTATTTTAGAAGGGGTGACGCATTTCACAGAAATAATTCTTAAGTCGTGTTATGAAATCTGAGCAGGTGCCTTTGTCATGTAACACATATTTTGATTTGAAAGATAAAGCTGGGAAAATAATGCACCTAAGTTAGAGATTTCAATTTTTATTTATTTATAATATAAATTACAAAAAATACAAAAACAAATAGTAGGAAAAATAGGGGAGGGGAAGGGAGGAGGAGAGTGCTGAAAAGGAGGGGGGAAAGAAAGAAAAGGCACCGACTTCCGACTCCCTTTGATGCAGTAAAATAACATGTCCACCACAAATGATTAAAAAGTCCCTTCTTTTACATTTGCATTTCCAACATTCATTTGAAGTACATTTATACATTCTGGATAACGTATCAAGGATAAATAAGGGATTTCTAACATTTATGTAGAAATAGTGCCACAACCTCAATGCATTCCCAGGCAAGTCCCCAAGCTTCAATGTAAGGACTTAATATCATTTGAAAATGTATTACTGAAAAATTGTTAGTTAAAAGCTGGAAGCTAGATACCATGTGCAATATGGGAAGAGCAAAAATTGGGATGTCTATGATTGGCTGAATGTACAGTACTTTGATGAGCCATGGTGGTGCAGTGGTTATAGTGCAGTACTGCAGGCTACTTCTGCTGATCAGTGGCTGCTACCAGTTTGGCAGATCAAATCTCACCAGGCTTAAGGTTGACTCAACCTTCCATCCTTCCTAGGTCGGTAAAATGAGGACCCAGATTGTTGGGGGAAAATATACTGACTCTGTAAACTGCTTATAGAAGGCTGTAAAGCTGTGGGAAGCAGTATATAAGTCTAAGTGCTATTGCTAGTTCTATAAGCAAATGGAACTCTTGGTAAATCTAGGGTTTTTTTTACTTATGGATAAGATTATAAGTAGGTTTAACTGAACTAGTTTACTAATTTTTGACCAGCTGATAGTCAAATCAGCCTAAGAATGACTCCAAGCAGGTAAAGACTCTTGCATTCAATTACTTATTCAGATTAAGTTTATCTTCACATTCCTTTCAGAAGCAGAGCTCAACTCAAGCATTGAATTTACAAGAGAGGTCATCTTTTCACAGTGCTTCACTGTTCATGCAGTGGACTGATCCATAAATTACAATATAAATCCCTGGAAAGGAATGGAAAATAAGGCTTAATCTAAAAGACATGACTGCTTATCAACGTAGTACTTTTTAATATTAAAATGACTAAACACTGCTATTCTTTAAAGCCTAATATTAAAGATAAACCATTACATGCCTACGGCTTTAAAGATTTAGAGAATGTAGATATAAACAATTGGACCTGGGATGTTTTTTCAATATACACTTTGGTTTTCTTTTAAAAAGGTTTTTTTCAAAACTAAATACATTATTCTTTAAAATGCCTTAGATATCAATTATTACATATATGAAATAAACTGTTTTTAAGCAGAAGTCCACCCAGACACAATTCTTCTCCATTTCTGTTAAAGTTTTTAACATGTGATTTTAGGAAATACTTTGTCAGAAGATGAACTGGGATCTTTTCAGAAGTGGTATTAAGCACGCTCTATCCAATTCTGAAGAACCTGTAGCAAAAATTTTAGGTAGTTCAGAGAACTGGTAAATACCACTGTTCAATATTCTTGAAGGTTACAGTCTTAAGAAATAAGTCTCTGAAAATACTTCTGCATGGCTAGAGTTCAAAAATGTAACAAAAATTAGAATAGAACAGAACAGAATAGAATAGAATAGAATTCAATTCTTTATTGGACAAGTGTGATAGGACCCACAAGGAATTTGTCTTTTGGGCATATGCTCTCAGTGTACATAAAAAGGCAAGATACATTTGTCAAGAATCATAAGGTACAACACTTAACTGATAGTCATAGGGTGCAAATAAGCAATAAGGAAACAATCACTTTCTCTCATAGTTATTTGTTATTTATTAATAATATTTATACTTCACCGTTACTCTCATGGTGGTTTAAATGAAAATTTCCCTCCAATTTTATCCTTACAACATCAGACTAGTGCTATACCATCAGTCAGGTTGAGAAAACGTGATTGGCCCACAATCCCTAGGAGTTGAGGTTGGGTGACCTAGTTAGGCTTAATTCATGAACATGTACAATATATTTCCAATTTCACCTTTATTCTTCTTAATAAAAAATATAAATCTATGTTTAGTTCTCGAAAAATATTCCAGTTGTTGGCATCACTGCAGAATCTCAATGTCATTCAATCCTTATTTCATGTTTCTGAGATTGTTGCCCTCTTCTAAAGGACATTTTTAAAATTATAGAGAACACCAAGGTATAGCATCATATCTAATATTTAAGATGTTCCAACAGCTTAAAAAGAAGAACAACTTGTATAAATCTTGGTTTTCCATTGAGGCATATGGATCTAATCTGAACTATTTCTGTCTTATCCCAAAGTCTTTTTAACAAAAAAGAGCAACATACATACATACTGCATCAGATAAAGGAGAAAGGAAATATGACAGCAGTGAGCTTTTAGCTAGAATAATTTAGTTTGAAGGCTTAAGGCTATTAAAACTGGAACCTAGTTAGTGATATTCACTTTATGTGTAATGCCATGCTCCTTATAATGCAAAGTTTCTGTCACAGTACTGGGAAATTTCACCTTTTTCAGAATGCAAAGGTCTTCATTTTCTGGCAGACCTATCAAACTGCTGACAGCACAGTATACTGTATGAGCGACTTACACTGTGTAAATCATTGTTCTATTCTGGTAGTTAAATATAATTATAGTGAGTGACTGAGTAAAGTGAAAAATAGTGAGGTTTGTGTGTGGCAGGGGTGATTGAGGGAAGGACAGCCTTATAATCCACATGCTATCTATTATTTGCAAAGTTATACGCCCAAATCTCACAAATCTAAGAAGACTCTGCCTGATTACACTGAACCAGCAACTGATAGTTGCTGGTTCCCTTCCTATAAATAGCAATATTGTTCTCATTTTTATTTGAAAACCAGAAGCTGATATGTCAATGCAATCATTCCTTAATATAAATATTCCTGGGCATCTGAAATGTTGTGAAAACCACAGGAAAGGAGCATATTTCAAATTTAGCATTTCACAGTCCCATCCTACAGAAATCTTTTCTGTCATATTACACGAAGTCTGGTTCCTAGTTGTTTTTTTTTAAGGAACCAAGCAGCTGGAAAGAAACAAACTGGCAAAAGGCAGAGATAGAAGGAGAATGAAAAAGAGGAGGAGGAGGAGGAGGAAGGAAGAAGAAAATGAAACAAATCAAAGAACATTTATGAATTCAAAATAAAGAAACCAGGAAGGCTTCCCAGTGTAAGAAGGCAGCAAGATGTAACATTAGCAAACATAAATTAGGGTAGCAAGATATAACATTAGATTGTCACAGAAACTAACTATTGTCCATTCAAATGAAATATTAGGGATCAAGTTGGAAAACCATAATGAACGAAGTCAAGCCTTCCTATTGCCCCCCTTCCTTTATTGTTGTTGTTGCTAATTGTGAAGTCGTGTCCAACCCTTCGCAAATCAATGGACAACATGGACTCCTGTCCTCTACCATCCTCTGGAGTTCATTTAAATTCACATCTACTGCTTTGGTGACTCCAGTCAGCCACCTCATTCTCTGTTGTCATCTTCTTCTTTTGCCCTCAATCTTTCCCAGCATTAGGCTCTTCTCCAGTGAGTCCTTCCTTCTCATTAGGTGGCCAAAGTATTTGAGTTTCATTTTCAGGATCTGGCCTTCTAAAGAGCAGTCAGGGTTGATCTTCTCTAGGACTAACCAGTTTTACCACCTTGCAGCCAAGGGACTCACAGGAGTCTTCTCCAGTACCATAGTTCAAATGCCTCAACTCTTTAGCACTCAGCCTTTCTTATGGTCCAATTTTCATAGCCATACATTGCAACTGGAAAACCATAGCCTTGATTCTATACACTTTTGTTGTTAGAGTGATGTCTCTGCTTTTTAGTGTGCTGTCTAGATTTGTCATTTATTGTTACTAATCAATATATTGCCTTTACTAATTACTGCCTGTTACTAATTATCTAAATAAACACACACACACACACACACTTTTATTTACGGTCACAGACCAAAACACAAGTACTACAGGAAGAAACGTTAAAAATAATAATAATAATTATTATTATCATAGTATCATAGCAATGGATCGCCAATAGCTTAACTAAGGAAGGTTACAGCGTTCTCCTCTAATGGTTACAGCTCTTAAGAAGAATTTTGAGACCTGAAAAGTGATATATGGAGAGCCATCTCCTAGGCAGTGGGCCATCAAGTTACAACCATTGAGTCTAGAAGGGATGGTTTCAAGGAGAGACAGTAACTTAGATCTGTCTGCGTTATACATGGGGCAAGATAGAAGGACATACCTAAATAAACAGACTCTCAACAAGGTGGAGTATTGTTACAAACAGAGACAGAAAATCACTATGGGATTAACCAAGTGTCTTTTTTTTTAAGGCTCTCCTTATTTTTCAGAGGGTTTAAAAATATGATTTGTTGTGGCAGTTATAAAAGTAGAAAATCATTACACCGGAATGAAACATTTCCAGAAGAAAGAAAGAAAGAAAAAAGAATCCATTTTTTTTTCATCAAGGTTGTCTAGAAATATCATGTTTGTCTTGTCAACATAGAGGATTCGATGTCACTTAGTCTACTAAGGGAAAAGAAGAAGAGACAGCTTTTCTGTGAACACTCTTAACAGTTATGGCTTCTCAGGGGTTATTGATTTTTAAGTGTTTGTAAGGTCTAGTCAATGTTCTCTAGACTGAAGGACTAGTGAAATTGGAAACGTATCACTGATATCTAATCTGTCTTTTCTAAGAAGGGAAAAGATATGTTGGAGGGGGAAGGGAGGGGGGTAGCTGTTCCATTCAAGATGGGCAGATTAGAAGAAATGTTACAAAGTCACAAAGAAAGAAAATGATTCTTACAGAGACATCCATCCTTTACTAAAGCTCCTGGGATTAAGAGATTAGAGACAGTGCATATATTTGGAGGGGGGGGTGTTATGAGAAAAGCTGGCAAGCAAAGGAAGACCTTTCTACTATTTGACAACTGAGCAGTATGACACAAATTTAGTCATCAATCTGCAAGCACTGCTGTCATTTCTCTTGTCATATGGCTCACAAAACAAAATGTTATTTTACCTCTCATTATGTGACTTGAGGGAATGCTCATAAAAAAGACTCCAACATATTGCAATTCCACTCTTCTCAATCCGGTTAATATTGGTGAAGGTTTTCTCGTAACAAAAAATCAACGAGGCTATGAGATTTCTACAGATGCAAAGCAGACAAAGCACAATAATTGAGGGACAGTCCCAACCCACTGGGATTGGCCCTTCCCACTCATGCTGGCAGAGGTCCTGCCAGCACTATTATTCTGGCTAGTGGGGTCCAGGAGGAGAGCCTTCTCTGCTGTTGCTCCTGCCCTCTGGAACATCTTGTCCCTTGATATGAGGTTGGACCAACCCTCCTATCCTTTTGTAAAGGCCTAAAGACCTGGCCAGTTGACCTGGAGCCCTAGTAGAGGAACTACACCGTGCAAGTGGTTGGTTGAGTAGCAACAGATCCCATTGCCATCTTTCCACCCCTACTTTCCCCACATATCCTTAGATTTTAATCTTTAATTTATTTATGTTTTAATGTAGATATATTTTTATGACTGTAAACAGGCCAGAATTACCTTATAGTAAGATGGGTGGCCAATCAATTATATAAATAAAATAAATAAAGGCCTTTTTATGAAGTGTGTTATTTTGGTGATTGTCCAAAATACCTACAATTTACCTACAGTGCAATTGAAGCAAATTAGCATGATAAAGAACATTTAAACAGTTATGTGTTCCTTATAAGGGCCATTTCAATCAACTGCTTTCCATATGATCTTGAGACACATTTTATATTACTCTAGCAATTTAGGTGCAGCTGCAAAATGACATCTACAGAATGCGACCTTATTCTAAGGAAGATTAGCTGCCCATTTAACTCTGTATTCTGAGGCAGAGTAATTATCCTGCATTTCCCCCTATCAGTTCTCATTCAGTTTGATGAACTATTTCAAAGAAGATAATTGCAGGAGGAAAGACAGAGTTCCCTACAATGAAGTGTAGTACTGATGCATTCTTTAAGTCCAAAGGCTGTGTGTGAATACAGGTAGTCCTTGAGTTATGATCACAACTGAGCCCAACATTTATGTTGCTAAGTGAAATATTTGTTAAACGAGTTTGTCCCATTTTACTATTTTTCTTGCCACAGTTGTTAAGTGAATCGTTGCATTTATTAAATTAGTAACATGGTCATTAAGTGAATCTGGATTCCCCATTGATTTGCTTCTCAGAAAATCACAAAAGGGCATCACCTGACCATGGGACACTGCAATTGTCATAAATGTGAACCACTTGACAATCATCTGAAGTTTGATCATGTGACTGTGGAGGTGCTGCAATGGTCGTGAAAAATGGTCATAACCCACTTTTTCAATGCGGTTGTAACTTTGAACAGTCACTAAATGAACTGTTGTACGTTGAGGACTACCTGTATCCTGCCTTTTGTCATGTTGTTATTTCAACTATTTGCAAGCACTTCTACTCCTTTAATTCTATCTCAAGGAAATACATAATGCTTACTCTCACTGGGATTTTTCAGTGGCAGAGCTACTGTTATTCCTAAATGGGAAGGCAGGATATTCTACCCTGCAAATAAAATGCACCCAATTATCGTTTCTACAAATTAATGAAGCATTCTTAAAACCTATTTGTGTCTGATTCATTTTTTAATTTTATTCATTTTTATGTACGTAGACATAGATTTTTGCTACCATGTGATTTTTTATCTTATTTTTTATTTTACAATTGCAATTGCAATTGCAGTTACAAGTACAATATAGTTGCTAAAGTTTTCTTGGACCTTTGTTAATCAGAACAGATATTCTATTCCTATAAGTTTGTGTTATGATTGTTGTTGTTATTCCCATCATAATAAGTACCATATTATGCGCCTATACAACAGGGAAATTTTTAAAAAAAAGTTTTTGCACTCTGCAAGCCTCCCAAAATGATCTGTTTTTTGCAAAAATGGACCCATTTTTTGGTCAAAAAAAGGGCATGTATATTCTTTAGGAAGCTTATAGAGTGCTGCTGGGGTCCGGGGAGGGGGGCAAAAAATGGGCTGTTTTTTACTAATTTCTGCCCTCCCCAGCCCCAGGAGCTCTCTAAAAGGCTTCCAAAATCCATGCATGACCATTTTGGTGAAGGAGTGGAGTTTTGGGAGGCAAAAAATGCTGTATTCAGTGTATAAGATGCCCCAGATTTTCAGCCTCTTTTTTGAGGCAAAAGGGTGAGTCTTATACTCCAAAGATACGGTACATGGCTACAGCCTTACTTATAATACATAATCTTGATCAGACAGATAACGGTAGGGCTATGAGTATTCTCAGTTGAACTGCTTATATCCACTTTGCATACTATTGAATTGAATGAAAATATTTGCAAGGACCTGCACTTCTCATGGTGCTCTGGTGGGGATTCACGTTCACTCAGACAAGGATAACTTTGAAGAAGTAGCAATGAAAGCTTAAGGTGAGCAACAACCCCACTCAACAATGTATAAAGTGGATTTGAGATAGCTCAGGTTTTGTCCAATTATGATGCCTAACAGTTACTAAAAAAAAGTAGACAGAATTGGGAGAGGGTTCATTTTTCTGAATAAAGAAAAGAGTTAAACCAGACGGATGTATGAATTAAGCTTTCATGCTTATATTTTTCATAGTCTTTACAGGGATAAACTTAAAGGGCCAACACAGACTGATATAAATGGATCTTTCTCACATGCACTTTGTTCGTATGCAGGGACTGCAATTCCCATACATACTGGCCAGTCAAAAGATCTGGCGTGGAGGGTTCAACTGGAGTAAACTACCTAAAAGGAAAACAACATAGTACTAGAACAGTGATGGCGAACCTTTTTAGTCTTGGGTGCCTAAAGCAGGGGTCCCCAACCTTTGCAACTTTAAGTCTGAAGGACTTCAGCTCTCAGACTTCTCCAGCCAGCTTTGCTGGCTGGAGAATTCTGGGAGCTGAAGTCCTTCAGACTTAAAGTTGCAAAGGTTGGGGACCCCTGGCCTAAAGCACACAGGCTCACGCTATTGTGCGTGCTCGTGTGACCACCCCCCATAATTTAATGCCTCCCATGCTGTGCCCCCTGATAATACATGTGTGACACCTCCTGCTGTCCAGCGCATGTGCACATGGCTTTTTTAGAGCCTGAGGAGGGAAAAAATGGCCTCCCCCAGAGGCCGGAAGCAGCCCGTTTTCTGACTTCCGGTGGGCCCGGTAGGTCCATTTTTCACCCTCCCAAGGCTCCGGAAGCTTTCTAGGAGCCTGTGGAGGGCGAAAAAAGGCCCAACACACAAACCGGAAGTTCAGGAATGGACTTCCAGGTTGCCCATTGGGCCATTTCTCTCCCTCTGGAGGCTTCAGGAGGTCAAAAAATGGCTCAAAATCAAGGCCGAAAATCATCTGGCCAGCATGCTCATGTGCACTGGAGCTGACACGGCAACGCCTTGAGTGCTCTCAGAAATGGCTTCGCGTGCCACCTGGGGCGCCCATGCCACAGGTTCACCGTCATGGTACCAGAACATAAGCTGCTTTTGATTTGTAACTTGTTTTCTTTCCCCAATCTCTGAACCTTATCAAATCAATTGCATGTCTTTAATTTAACAAGCAGAACATCTGTCTGCATCTTAAGTCAGCCACTGCAGACATGGCTCGCAATGCTGAATTGATCTTGCAAACCCCCAGCCACCCTAACAGCGCTAATGCTCCACAGGACCAAGGCAGGTTGGATTTAAAATTCAGGCCACTCTGGCTCAATGTCAGTTATACGAAACACATCATACCCAACAGTACTTTGCAAAGATCAACTGCATATCATAAATGCTATTGTACCACTCTAAAAAGATTGAAAAAAAAAAAGGTACAGTACTTTCCTATATTTCTTTTTCTTGACTGAATCAAAATTTCAAATGGAGCTCTCTATCCATCTCCAATATACATTAATTTTATGAACTATAGCACTGTTTCAGAATTAGCTTCATGCTCAGGAATATTTTGTATGAATGTGCATTGATCACATAGTTACAAGAAGCTAGCTACTGTATATACAAGATCTTTTCCTTTTTTTTAGGCATAGGAGATTCTTAGTGTATTGATTTATGTTTTGCTTCTTAATTAAAATGAGCTCAAGAGATTTTGCTGGGTGTGGAAACTGAATTGAGTTTCAACCCTGAAGTTGGCTGAACTGTGGCCATTTTCCTTTTTAAAGTTTTCTCTAGGTAGGTTTCTTTTCTCATCTCTTCAGGGTTGACACAGCCTGGAGGGAAGTGGGTATAGAGATAGCTAGAGTATTGTAGCCTAAATATAATTTTTTCTTGTGGGAATTGAGGATGTTGGTGCAGGTGCTTGAAAGGTGGGGCCTGAGTCACCTAGCAACTGGACTGCTAGGTGATTGGACCATGTGACTGGAGACACTGGGGTGGGGGAGAGACATAGTTTTACTTTTAACTGGGTGAAAAACTGGTGGGAACTTAGAACCGGTTTTTCACCAGGAACATGGCAATTTGATACATCCCAATAAAATGTTGTCTGTGGGGATTGCCTGCCTTGTAGTTCTTATTGGATGGGATGTATTACTTGGAATCCTGACATTGAGATCTTGTCTTTTTATCTTATCTCTTTAGAAATAATATAATATTTATTCAACTTTGCATATGGAAAAAGGATTTTCTACATAGTTGTTTAAGAGAACTTCTGAAAATTATGAGCAAATTTGGTTCGTCATAGTGTAAGATAGACTCACGGGTTTTTTGCGGGGTGGGGGGCAGGAAAATCAGATCATGAAAGCAGTAGCATGTCTTCACAACACAAACTCCCATCTTTTTGTAAAGGTGTGATGCAGCTGCATGGATCGGTGAAAATGCTGGATAATATGATGGTAAAATGCTACTTTGTAATTTTAATGGAGCACTTCAATTCTGTGGATGCCTCTATGTTAAATGTTCCTTATGGTTTGAAACACTTTTACTGCATCACATCTGTTTCTTAGATGTTTGTGTTCAACATTTAGGGGCAAAATCAAAATTTTGGGAATATAAATATAATGTTTCAAAATGGCTGTCATAGGTCTAGGTCAGTGATGGCGAACCTTTTTAGCCTGGGGTGCTAAAAGCACACACGCTTGCGCTATTGTGCGTGCTCATATGCCCTCATCCATAATTTAATGCCTCCCATGCCGTGTTCCTGAACATGCACACGTGACACTCCCTGCTGCCCCGCGCATGTGCACACGGCTTTTTTGGAGCCCAGGGAGGGCAAAAAAAGGCCCAACACACAAACTGGAAGTTCAGGAATGGACTTCCAGGTTGCCCGTTGAGCCATTTTTCTCCCTCTGGAGGCTTCAGGAGGGCAAAACCTGGCCGAAAATCAAGGCCAAAAATTAGCTGGCCAGCATGCTCATGTATGCTGGAGCTGACAGGACAACGCCTCGCGTGCCCTCAGAAATGGCTTCGCGTGCCACCTGTGGCACCCGTGCCATAGGTTCGCCATCACTGGTCTAGGTCCTTACATTTTACAAATTTGTATTTTATGAACAAAGTATGTAGAAACTGCTAGATAAAAATTGCTTCATTGTAGGAGAAAGTTTAAATGTTAATGAAAATTGTGGTCTATGGAGGTTTTAGAGAAAAAAACCCTGAATAGAATAGCACGAAATGGTTATTAAAACCCCTTTCAGAAGATAGTAAATATAACAATCCATAGGCATTTAGAATTCTTTTTTTTAACTATAAATTTAAATGAGGCAATAGAGTTATTTTAGGTAATCTTGAAAACATGGTTATACTGTATCTAAACAGTGGCTGTGTTATGAAAATATTTCTTTGCAGCAATAATGGGGAAGGGCAAACATGCAGTCATAATTAGGGCAACAATAGTTTCTATAAAAATAGATCAAGACAGTGAAAAGTAGTTGAGTTTGACTTGGGAATATTTATAGAACAATCTTCTGAATATTCTACTTGTTCTCTTCAAATCTTGTACATTCCTATCAGGTTCCAAAGTTGGTGGAAACTATGTCACATATAGAACAAGTTTTTCGATTCAGATAGATCTTTTCCAGGGTTTAAGTACATAAGACGAGTGGACATTTTAAAGCAACAAAGTGAATGAAGAATTAAAAAATTCTACCCTGTATGTGAAAATTAGGCAACAGAAGAAAGTACAATTAATGCTAGATAAGAGCAAAAAACCAACCAAGCCCTAGATTAGTTTGGCACTTAAAACAAGCAATTATGGGAAAAAATAATAATACACCAAGAGAACAAAGGAACACAGTACATATTCTTTGGGATGGGGAATGGAAGAATTTATAATGATAAAAGTAAAACCCAGCACTTACAAATAGCAGTTATTAGGGCAGCTACAAATTACATGCAAGGATTATAAAACATAAAATGAAAACCCATTTAATTCTTATAAAGCAAAAACTGTAGGAGAATGAAATATGATTTTAATATAACTTTTAGATATAAAATTCTAGAAAACAAAGCTAAGGAGGATTTTACAAACTACTTAACTCTTTCTGGCATCATGTACTACTTCCAAGCGCAATAGATTCCAACATACTTTGTTTCCTTTGTTTTTTAAATTTTCCATTTACTTGCTGGCAGATTTGGGCTGTTCTCATTAATGGATTCTGTTCTTCTCCTGGATATTGTCTTACAATGATTCTTGCATTGACCATAATCTGATCAGAAAGCTGTATTTGCTATCTTCTCTTTCCACAGACAGATCTAGTGATGTTGACCAGATATTGCTACCTCCTGTTACCACTAGAAAAAATAAATGGGAGATTAGTAATGTGGGGTAAGGTTGTAGATTAGTCCATACTGCAACACACAGCACTTGTCTGCTGCTTGTCATTTTCTACCTTACATTAGCTAAAACAGGACCTGCTAATAACTGAATCTCTTGCATCTCAATGACAGCCCATGCCCTAAATTTCCTCGCTGGATTGGAATCATTCTAGTGGTCATAGGGATATTTGCAGCTCAGATAGTCTAGTTCTGGCTAAGGTTTGCATTTTCATTTGTGTAGATGTCTCTGTACAAGTTATCCTTGGAAACTTCTAGTTTAGTATAGAAGCAGCTTTTATGTATTTTTGTCACCAGAATTCAAGAATGACTTGAAGGGATTGGAGGATTGAAATTCCAAAATATGTTCCTTATAGGAAAAGGACTGGTAGAAGTCTTTAAAAAGAGATTCTTTTCAAGTCTTTGAAAAGAGGACTTGCTTAGAATCATTGTGTTCTATCTGGAGAACTCGGATGGCAGGAAGGACTGAGGCAAGTCAGATCTCTAAACGCTAACAGTTTATTATTAACAGGTTGCCAATGCGGCATTTCACTACGTGCATGTCTCAGCTAACGGCAACGCTGAGACCCTGCTTTACAGCTCTTTATATATGCCGGCTGTCAAGCAAGAACCAATCAGAACATAGTATGGCGTCCCCCTAGTGGAACCAGGAAGCCACCATACATGACACCTTGCATAATCACAAGCAAACTAAGTCCAACCCCCCCCCCCCAATGCCATTGACTCTTATACAGTGAGGCCACATGTACTTGGTTTTTCACACCTGACATTCTAACACCAATAAGCTTTGATCAAATGGAACTTCTCCATTACTTCCTTATTTTTTACTTCCCGAACATTCAAAGTCAGCAGCAAGGTAACAACATTGTTACAACAACAGCATTGTAACAACAGCAAAACATTGACTTATTGATTAGAAATGGGCACACCATCTTTGATTAAGAAAGGTTGCTTGATGAAGTTACTCTTTGGGAAAGTCCTGGATAAGGAAGAGAATGCTTGAAGGGATATTAATGCCATTCTGGGCCACTATACTCACTATACTTTGAACACTATTTTTGTATGGTGTTTTATGAAAAGTATGACCTTGAGTAATTCCTGATAGTCTCGGCATTGGTTCTGGCTTTCATTTCTGGAGATCAACCTTTAGCTTTAATCACTAAATAGAGATTCTTAATACATCTTCACTATTGCCAGCTATTTAAATGCTTCTTTGGAAATAAATTTAACATAGCAACTTATCATAGAAGCATTCTTTTTTTAACAGATAAACCAAACATAGAATCTAATGCTTGATCTTATCCTGCTTCTTTGGAAAGAGAGCATACAAGTTTAGCTGACAATTAATTTCTTACAAATATGGTCACAAATGTAAGAGGATGTAAGTAAGACAGAAAAAATATTTCTGTTTTATCTATATTATCTACATTTGAAAGAGTGAGAAGCAAATGATTTTATAAGCATTAAAGTCTCACATCGTTAAAGGTTTAATGAATTATATTTTGTGGAATAACAAAAGCAGAAGTTAGCAAAAGGAAAAAAAAGATCATGAAGTTGTAGAAAGTAACAAAAAGATATTGTCAAAGTCATGACATTCATTTTTATTAATCAACAACTTTCAGAAGTTATTCAGTATATGAATAATTAGGAGTATATATTCATGTGAACTCTTGGATAGCAATATATATTTTTATTAATTTATTTTTGCAAGATACTGGAGAGCAATTACCAAATCTTCAGGGCTTCAGTCTTATTGTACAATAAAGCAATACAGTTATAAGGTTAATTTAGAGTAGATTGATTTTCTTGCTGGTCTCCCACCCAAAAACAAGTTCAGGTCCAGAATTCTTATCTTTTTTTGAGATCAGCCAGGATTGGCTATGTGCTCCTACTGTTGTTGTTGTTGTTTTGGTAAGGGGACACTGGACAAATGTGAGGGGATGAAAAAGGTCCAATTTAGAGAAATTGTTATAGGAATGTTAGAGTGAAGATGTTTAAAATTTGTTTTATGTTTGAAATAGCTCATCGATCAGAAAGGTTGGAAATTCGGTGGTTCGAATACCTAATGTAGGTCTCCTGTGTGAGCAGGGGGTTGGGCTAGATGACCTCCAAGGTCCCTTCCAACTGTGGCTTAACCACAGCTCACTTGAATGCTATGTGTCTACATAATAGGCCCTGGTAAATAGCAGAGAGAAAGAGCTGAGAGGTGGTATGGTAGATGAAAATGAGTAACACCTACATACACTTTGCAGGAAATATAAGGATAAATGGTGTTTAAAAATACTATTTGGTTAAAAAGAGAAGTCTCTTCCTTGGATAGAATTAAGTTGCATTTTCTGACAATTATTTTGATTTCGAGAAAGCCCTTAATACTTTCTACAAATTTATTATGGCCATTTAGAACAAACTATGCATCACAAGCATGGTTGTAAATATGAATAAAACATTGGTAAGGGTGTTCACAAATATTTCTACATATTTCTTTCTAATCCCTTTTATGATTCTCAAAGTTCTTTGCAAAAGAGTGAAAAATTGTGTGCAGGAGAAGATGTTAGGTTCTATGCCTTTTTTGTAAGTTAACTGAAGCTTGTCCCAGTTACCTAATTGGATAAAATGTGAAAGGATATCTCCATACTCATCCTTCTCCAAATAGACAAAATGTGGAGCACTATTGAACAACGAAACTGTCTGAGTGAGTGGAACAAAGTTACTTTTTTTCTTAGGTAATAATAACATTTGGACATCAATAACTGTCCAAATTTATATAAGCATTTATAGAAATGTACAAGAAAGGGATTTCATGAACATCCCAAAGTGTAATATTTAGGTTGAGCAGTTGCCATTTTTCTAGTTAATAGCTCAGCCCCTTTGTAAATTTAAGCACGTAAAGATATAATCCTCCTTTGTCTTTGTTTCTTCTCATTTGGTTTTTGACATAAAGCTAAAAAAATAAAACAATACAGCACCTGAGATTTAGAATGGCTCCAAGCAGAGCATTCAATGCTGTGCTTGGATCAATTGTTTGAGGACATATACTGTACACAGAATAGCTCTGAAAAGATAATTACATTGCATTTAAAATAGTGCTAATATGATAATTATACTTCATGTAAAAGAGAAATTACACTTCATTTAAAATATCTTGGAATTGCAAGTCCCCAATAAAAGTGGTGCTGGAGCAGATTCCTGTGAGTCCCTTAGACTCTGCAAGATGATCAAACCAGCCAGTCCTAGAGGAGATCAACCCTGACTGCTCTTTAGAAGGCCAGATCCTGAAGATGAAACTCAAATACTTTGGCCACCTAATGAGAACGAATGACTAAATACAATACAATACAATAGCAGAGTTGGAAGGGACCTTGTAGGTCTTCTAGTCCAACCCCCTGCTTGGGCAGGAACCTTATACCATTTCAGACAAATGGCTATCTAACATCTTTTTAAAGGCTTCCAGGGTTGGGGCATTCACAACTTCTGGAGGCAAGCTGTTCCAGAGGTTAATTGTTCTAACTGTCAGGAAATTTCTCCTTAGTTCTAAGTTGCTTCTCTCCTTGATTAGTTTCCACCCATTGCTTCTTGTCCTACCCCCAGGTGCCTTGGAGAATAGTTTGGCTCCCTCTTCTTTGTGGCACCCTCTGAGATATCGGAACACTGCTATCATGTCTCCCCTGGTCCTTCTCTTCATCAAACTAGACATACCCAGCTCCTGCAACCGTTCTTCATATGTTTTAGTCTCCAGTTCCCTAATCATCTTGGTTGCTCTTCTCTGCACTCTTTCCAGAGTCTCCACGTCTTTTCTACATCGTGGCGACCAAAACTGTATGCAGTATTCCAAGTGTGGCGAAGGAAGGACTCACTGGAGAAGAGCCTAATGCTGGGAAAGATTGTGGGCAAAAGAAGAAGGGGATGACAGAGAATGAGCTGGCTGGCTGGAATCACCAAAGCTCCAGAGGATGGTAGAGGACAGGAAGACCTGGAAGACCATTGTCCATGGGGTCGTGATGGATCAGACATGACTTCACAACTAACCACAACAATAAAACCAGGCAAGGAATCTCAGGTGAGGTGTCATTGGCCAGCCATGGTTGCATTCCTCATTGTAGTTAGGTCAGTTTTTCCAGTACATGTTTCTGCATTGATCCAGGCGTTACATAAAGATTGAGAAGCAAATAACCAAGCTCTTTATATATGATTAGTTCTATGTTCCACATATTTTGTTGTACTCAGAAATATAAAATGAAGCATCTTGTATCTTAGAATAGATTGTATTCATTTCAGAATAGCAAATGGAAGAATTTGCGAAATGATGCCAGATAGGGATGATAGAAGATGCCTGTCAAGCCATCATCCATGTTGCATGAATATTTTATTTTTTTATGTTTACTTCTAGTAATACCCTTTTGTTTTAATTTTGAAGCTCTCCGAAGGACATTTTCAAGATTTCTTACCATTTTTCATTCTGTTCTTTATTTTGGGTTTCATTCTGTGCAAGAGAGCACCAGGTAGTTAAAAAATCTAATTAGGCAATTCGTCAAATTAATTACGGCAATTAAAACTGTTTTATGTCTGTATCCTCGTCAGATATTTATTTATACTACAGTTATTTCAGAAATTTTTCTTGTGGGAAAGAAAAGGCATCATTTAACCACCTGTGGACAACTTAGAAATGTTTACATACAAAATCACTTTATCAATGTGCTACATGATTTATGAATAAGTGACAATAACAAAATTGATTCTTCAACACCATCACTTTTCCTCATATGTCTGCCACTGAAGTAGAATATTATCTACAGTTTTTTCACCCTGTAATTAATGTTAGGTTAGTTCACTGCTGTATACTTAAGATTGTATTTGAAGTAGTGTCAAATTAGTATCTTACAATTTCAAGCCAGGTAGAAGGCAGAGTTTTGATTAGAGTAGCATAGAATGCCTGCTACTTTTGTTCCTGTTTTTTATGGCGAGATCACATCTATTCCATATCCTTTGCAGACCAGAAATAAGGCCAGAAAGAATGTAGAAAGTTGCCCAATACACAGTACTTATTCAGGCGTTCCTTCCATTTGCTATAGGTCAACATTTTGCTGGATGTAGCACAAAACAAAATAGATTACAAATCCTAAGTCCAATAAATAATAGTCAAGAAAGGAACAAATAAAATCATGACAATGACAAACAGCTATTCTAAAGCAAGGAGATAACGTATATAACTGACCCAAACTGACTTTATTGAAAAATAATCGTTCCAATTCCAGTTCCTGTTCCAGTTCCAACTCACTAAATTCCACTGGCCTTGAGCAATGAACTTGTTCTTTAGCAAGGCACAGGTTCACAAATATGCATTATTTTTAGGTGAAGCCTTCCATGTCTCGGGAAGTATTCCTTATGCCTACAAATATTGGGAATGGTTTTTTTAAAATCCTAGATTATTATATTGAATAATGATTTTTTATGTTTGAGCAGTTGTAAAATGAATATACCCAGTGCCTGCCTTCTCAATATGAGTTGAACTCAACCCAATCATTTCATGATAAACTGATAATGCACTATAAACTGCCCCAGAGTCATTTTGGATAGGGAGATGGATGGCATATACATTTACTAAACAAACAAACAAATAATGGAATTGCTGTAGGACAGGGGTCTGCAAAGTCAGCTCTTTTAAGACGGGTGGACTTCAACTCCCAGAATTCCCCAGCCAGCTATGCTGGTTGGGGAATTCTGGGAGTTGAAGTCCACCCGTCTTAAAAGAGCCGACTTTGCAGACCCCTGCTATAGGACACTGCCACTTAGAATAGAATAGAATATTTAGAATAGAATATTTATTTCTATAACCGCGTCCTCTCCCCGAGGGGACTCGGAGCGGTGCACAGGGAGAAATTAAAACAACATAAAATATATACATAGATAAATACAATAAAAACAAATTAAATCTAACTATCCCTGCACTAAAATTCCCATTTTAAAATTAACATTTCCTAACCCCTGAGGTAGAGACTAACCTAGGCCGGCCAAGCAGAAAAAGTGAGTTTTTAATTTCTGACGGAAGGAGCGGAGGTCCGTAGTTGTTCCAATGTCGGGGGGAAGGTCGTTCCAGAGGGCTGGGCCCACCACAGAGAAGGCCCTTCCCCTGGGCATCGCCCGCTGACAAAGTCTAGTGGACGGCACCCGGAGAAGTCCCTCTCTGTGGGAGCGAATCGGCCGGGAGGATGTATGGGGCAGAATCCGATCCCGCAGATAGCTAGGTCCCGAGCCATGGAGCGCTTTAAAGATGAGAACTAGCACCTTGAAGCGCACCCGAAAGACGACAGGTAGCCACTTCAATGAAGCCCATGCTTCTCAAGCTGCTTTTTAAATATTTTCCTTAAGGTAGACTATTGAAAGTTGAATGTGGATGAAATGTACAGAAACCACCATCTGCTTGACCATTGGTTATCTATAGCTATATAATTGCAGGAGACCCTTACTGAAAGACATCTTAAATCAAAATAGAAGTTATACAAATCTGTTCAAGGTATGATAGAAAATAATGAGGAACAGGAAATTCATGTTGTATTTAGAATTCTTTGGTTGGATTAGCACAAAAAGATGTTGTGAACCCAGTTTAGGTGTGCTTGAAAGCATTTATTTTAATAACATGATCACTGCATGAAGACAGTGCATGTCAACTGAAAATGTTCCATTATGGATACGTTCTGAAAAAGAAAGGGAAAATGTCTTGGCATATTAAAGTATTTAAAATATTAAGAACAATAAAACCTCTACATAGAATTTTACTTGGTACAGAAATATTAATCTGAAGTTTATTTGAAAGGTCACTTTTAGGAGGAAGTAAGAGGAATACTTATAGGCAGTAATAATATATTTCACCAATGTCCTGAAACATTCATAATTTACCATAAAACTTCATCCAAACAGTAATATCAGAACTATTTAATTAAGTAAAAGTCACTAAATTACTATTCTATTCTTATTACCCTAATATGTGACTAATAAACTTTTCAGAACCAAGAATCGGAATACTATATCTGGGCTATAAAACTCTGTTTTGCATAACCACTCAACGACCAAAAAATTCTTTGAACTTTTAAAAACTCTTTGTTGCCACTGAGGTGTCATGTTTAGGAGCTGCGGGTGATGAAACGCCGCAAGAGATGCCTAGAGAGAAGATGGAGGGCTAGCCGCTCTGAATCTGACCGGACACAGGTAAGAGCCCATTTACGGACTTACATTGTGGCGCTGAGGGTGGCCAAACGTCATCATTGTGCCACTCTCATAGCATCCGCAGAAAACCGCCCTGCCGCCCTGTTTAGGGTGACCCGCTCCCTCCTTCAACAGAGGGAGCGGGAAGCCCCGCTACAGGGTAGAGCAGAGGAATTTGTGATTTTTCTGCAGGAGAAAACCGCCCAGATACAGAGTGAGCTAACCCCCATTCATGGCCCAGTGGGATGCCACGGGGGAGATCTTGTTTGGGAGGAGTTTGACTCCGTTACTTCCGAGGATATGGACAGGCTACGTGGGCGACTGCGAGCCACCACATGTTTATTGGACCCGTGTCCCTCCTGGCTTGTACTGGCATCCTGGGAGGTGACACGAGGCTGGCTCCAAGAGGTTGTCAACGCATCCTTGAGTGAGGGTTCCTTGCCTGCCTCCCTAAAAGAGGCCATGGTGAGGCCCCTCCTCAAGAAGCCCTCTTTGGACCCAGCTCTTTTGAACAACTACCGTCCAGTCTCCAACCTTCCCTTCTTGGCGAAGGTTGTTGAGAGTGTGGTGGCACAACAGTTTCCCCGTCACCTGGAGGAAGTTGACTATCTAGATCCGCGCCAGTCCGGCTTTCGGCCCGGGCATAGCACCGAGACGGCATTGGTCGCGTTGGTAGATGATCTCTGGAGGGCCAGAGATGGGGGATGTTCCTCCATCCTGGTCCTATTAGACCTCTCGGCGGCTTTCGATACCATCGACCATGGTATCCTATTGCATCGGCTGGGGGGGTTGGGGGTGGGAGGCACCGTTTTACGGTGGTTCTCCTCCTACCTCTCTGGCCGATCGCAATTTGTGCGGGCAGGAGAGCAGAGGTCGACCCCGAGACCCCTCACATGCGGGGTGCCTCAGGGGTCGGTCCTCTCGCCTCTCCTGTTTAACGCATACATGAAGCCGCTGGGCGAGATCATCCGTGGTTTTGGGGTAGAGTACCACCTGTACGCTGATGACACCCAGCTGTACATATCTACCCCAAACCACCCCAACGATGCCGTAGCGGTGATGTGCCAGTGCCTGGAAGCCGTGCGGATCTGGATGGGAAGTAACGGACTTAGGCTCAACCCGACCAAGACCGAGTGGCTGTGGTTTCCGGCTGCCCGATTCAACCAGCTCTCTCCAACGCTGGCCATAGGGGGCGAACATCTTGCCCCTGTGGATGGGGCGCGCAACTTGGGTGTCCTCCTGGATACCCGGCTGTCCATGGAAGATCAAGTGACAGCCGTGGCCAGGAGGGCGTTTTACCAGGTTCGCCTGGTACGCCAGTTGCGCCCCCTATTGGATCGGGACGCCCTTCGCACAGTCACTCATGCTCTCGTGACATCCCGACTGGATTATTGCAACTCTCTCTACATGGGGCTCCCCTTGAGGTGTACCCGGAGGCTTCAGTTGGTCCAGAATGCAGCCGCGCGAGCAATTATGGGCACCTCTAGGTTTGCCCATGTAACACCGCTGTTGCGCGAGCTGCACTGGCTACCTGTCGTCTTCCGGGTACGCTTCAAGGTGTTAGTCACCATCTTCAAAGCGCTCCATGGCTCGGGACCTAGCTATCTGCGGGATCGGATCCTGCCCCATACATCCTCACGGCCGATTCGCTCCCACAGAGAGGGACTTCTCCGGGTGCCGTCCACTAGACTTTGTCAGCGGGCGACGCCCAGGGGAAGGGCCTTCTCTGTGGCGGGCCCAGCCCTCTGGAATGACCTTCCCCCCGATATCAGGACAACCACGGACCTCCGCTCCTTCCGCCTAAAATTAAAGACGCACTTTTTTCGTCTGGCCGGCCTTGGGTAGTCTCTTTTTAGGTCAGGGTTTTTTAGGGGTAATTTTTAGTCTAGTTATGGGTTTTAGCGCAGGATTTATTTAATTTATTTTTAACTTTGTATTTTGTATTTGTTTGTGGTCTATTTGTATTTTTAATTGCCTGTGCCCCGCCTCGAGTCCCCTTGGGGAGAGAGAGCGGGATAGAAATTAAATTATTATTATTATTATTATTATTATTGGGTCTTAACCAAGAAAAGAAGTCAAAGGCCACTGCAATTGTTATTGCTACCTTAAAAAGATGTGTTTCTCCCACTAAAAAGCTAGAAAATACTAGAATATGTGAGCAGGCTATCACACTGTGACTAATAAAGCTTCATTTGAAGTTACAAAAATGATCGGAATCTGTGGTACTGCAGAAATCTCACAGAAAATGTGGTGCAGTACATGATGAGCATATTAACTTTCTTCTTTGGGAATTAAAATCCAGCCTAATTGGCAGGAATTGGGAAGGGTAAATGTGTGCATTTGGGTATGTAAAGTTTTTCGTTCAGAAAGAGAGTAATAAAAGTTGTAAACATGTATTTGTTTTTAACTATATCAGCCTCTGGATTAATAAGACTAACACATTCTGAAGGGGTTATGAAGATCCTCTTTATAATCATTTTATATGCTCAAAGAAGGGTTTCCCACCCAATCTATTCCATGCTTCAAGCAACAGTCCTACTTTCTTTCTGTATTTTGAAGTGCACAGGGCAGTGTATCATTCAACATTAAAAAAAATCTAAAACAGTGGAATGAAGCGTACAAGTAGAGTTCCTTAGCTTCCAGCACAATTCAATACCTTAGAAAGCAGGCAGAGATCAGTAAAATTCCTCTGCACTTAGATTAACTTGCAATTTACTCAGTGATGCATTTAAGAATATGGTTTCTCTCACCAGCTTCAATGGTTTTCTTTCTGTTGTTCAACATGGTTTTGCTACTGCTGCTACTCTTGCTTTCAATAAAGCCTTGAGATTAGAAAGTCTTCTTAATGGATTCTATCCCAAAAAAGAAATGAGGGGAAAAAGGCAACCTATCTTTTAACTCATTATTGCAGTCTGTTAAATATACACAAAACATGCATACATGTATGTTTCTAAAAATCAGACATACATAACACTACATGATTTTCCCCAAGACATGCTAATCCTGCTCATGTGAGTTATGTTATTGAACATTGTTTATCCTGTAAGAATGTAAATACTAACAAACAGCGTATGACAAAATTTATTTGTATTCCAGTTAGCATTTAAGTGGTAAATTAAGAATGATTTGTAATTCATACAGAAATAACAATTACATTGATGCACAACCCACATTTGCACAACCCACATTGAACAAATGATTTCCACTATCTTCAGATAACATCTCTTACTACTTTGCAGCAGTCTGACGTATTCCTTTTATGCAATTGAGGGATAAAAAGGATCTCCATTTCACCCCTATTCTTTCCACCACAAGTTGCTTTGTGATGAACCATGGAAATCAGACTTGTCAAATATATAAATGCATGGTGAACATACAGAACCAGTGCAAATGAAATTTCCTTATCAGTCTCTATCACTACGTAGCTCTTGTACAAATCCTGCCACTATTTTCACATATTGTATGAATTCGTCATTATTTAGTATATGAATGTTTGTTAAAATGATATCTTTGTTGTTGTTGAATTAATCAGTGGAATAACTTGTGTACATAAATTGTAGATGCTCCAACAATGGAGGTTTTAAAGAAGAGATTAGATAATCATTTGTCTGAAATGGCATAGGGCCATGACGGCAAACCCATGGCACGTGTGCCACATGTAGCATACAGAGCACTCTCTGTGGGCACACCAGCTCAGCTCACCATGCATGTGCATGTGCACACCTCCCACCAAACCATCTGGTCTTCAGATCTCTGCTGCACCATGTATGGGGGCGGGGCATTTACCAATCTCCGCAGTTTCCCCACAGCATGCCCTACCTTTGTTCCCCCAGTGTGCCCTAGCTTTTCCTTGAATTCCTGCTGCATGGGCCTTCCCCGATCTTCGCAGGTCCCACTCTCCACAGGTGCCTCTCCATGGCAGGAATAGAGGAGAAATCCTGGGAGTGCTGGAAAGAGAAAATCTGAAGTTTGTGATCTCCCCCCTGCCCTATTTTGGGCCTGAAAAGCCTCATCATCCACCTGGAAGCCAAAATGTGTGTGTGGGGGGGGGGGGAATGTGCAGGGGGGGGGGACGACACATATTGCATTTTGGGGATTGGGGCATGCACACATGCATTCGCATACATGCGCTTTGGGCACTCGGAACCAAAAAGGTTAACCATCACTGTATAGAGTTTTCTGCTTGAGTAGAGGGTTGAACTAGAAGGCCTCCAAAGTCCCTTCAAGAGACAGTCAGTCAGATAACCTGGTTCCAAAGCCATGAAGGGCTTTAAAAGTGACAACCAGCACCTTGAATTGCACCCGGGAGCAAATCAGCAGCCAGTGTAGCAGTGATACACGTACACATTGGGGACTGCACAAAATGATGTGGGCTGCTGCATTTTGCACCAACTGGAGCTTCTGGGTGCTCTTCCAGGGCAGCCCCATGTAGAGCATGTTGTAATAGTCAAGACGGAAAGTGACCAGGCCATGAGTGATTCTGAGTAGGGATTGTTGGTCCAGGAAAGGGCGTAACTGGCGCACAGCCCACAGGAAAACCCCTAGGCAGGGGTAGTGCCACCCCATCCAAGACCAGAGAGGGCAATTCTCCCTGAGCCAATGAACCCAAAACCCAGAGCCACTCAGTCTTGCAAGGGTTTAGTTTCAACCCATTGCTCCCCATCCAGCCCCTAACAACCTCCAGGCACTGTGACAGAGAGGACACAGCATCACTTAACTCATCCCAGGCCGAGACATACAGCTGAGTATCATATTGTCTATATTCCGAGTGCTAACAGAAGCAGAAAGCTGAATATCACTGTAATAATAAATGAAATGAAAATAAAACCCCTTAGCGATCTCTTAACTAAATTGAAGAATAGGTAGTCCTCAACAAGTGGTGCTCAATCTACAACAGTTCATTTCCAACTTACAAAGCACTGAAAAAAGTGACTTATGACCATCTTTGACAATTAAAAACTTTGTGGCATCCTCCTGGATGTGCTATCAAAATTCAGACTCTTGGCAAGTGGTTCATACAGCCCTGGGTTGCTGTGTCCCAGGGTCATGTAATCGGTACATGTTGTACCGAGCAAAGCAAAGTCAATGGGGAAGCCAGATTCACATAACAACCCTATTACTAACTTAACAGCTACAGTCATTCATTTAGCAACTATGGCAAGAAAGGTTATCAAATGGGCCAAAATCACTTAACAAATGTCTCACTTAACAGCAGAAATTTGGGGCTCAGTAAGTTGAGGACTACCTGTACTCCATTCATCAAAGTTATGCCAACATTCTTATCTCCTTTAAAAGATATTGCTAAAGCAATTTTTTTTCAGTAGATTGAAAGAAAACTGACAGAAAAATATGCAGCAGAATATTTTCTGACACCATCAGCATGAAGCAGAGGCCTCTGCAGAGAGGGCAGAGGTCAAAAAAGTCAAGATTATGACTACAGTCAGACACAGCATGAAAAAAGAAGTGGTGAGGCTTTGATTTGTGTTGACGCATTCATCATTATGATTCGCATGCAGAGATGCCTTTAATATGAATAAAGAAGAAGATATGAATACATATGAAATTTCATTGTAATTTTAGTACAATGACAATAAAGATTATTATTAAATAAAGTAGAGGAACATTAATCTATTCCAGAAACGTATTTCACAATACATTTAATGGTATCTTACTCAAACTCTGGAAAAGGCTGGATATGTGGTGCTATATTATTAGGTACCAAGTAACCTATTTACATTGAGGCATTCTATTTAAAATTACTTTTTAACTTGGAACATGTTTTAAAAGCAACTTTTTGTATTGTTCTAGCCCAACATTATAAAACGTCACTTGAAGAAACAAATAATGAATTAACCCATCTGTCCTGTGGATAAAGTACAAACTACCAAGTCTGCTGGTTGCCGAATCAAAAATTAAAGCCTATATATTGCTTCTCAAATTCTGGTGCTGCAGGTTAAACCTACTTATTGCCCACAGGCTGATTTGCCCCTGTTTGAGGCTGATAAAACAGGGGCATTGTATCAGCTTCTTCCAATTTGATCCAGTTATCATTGAAGCCAGAACTAGAAGAGATGAACTGGTGCAGGTATCACACCCAGCATTTCATTTGTAAGCAACAATCAACAAGATATCTGACAAATTAAGCAGCAATAGAACACTCCTAGCTGAAAATCCACTTCTGCCACCTGGTGGATATTTTCCAGTACTTAAATGAAATGTATCAGCCACTGAATAGCAAAAGGCATGTACTATGAAGAAGGCTTTGGGGAATGTTGAAAAGCAAGCTCTCTGGAACCCAGTTGCCCCACCCCACCTCCCAGGAAGCAGCTGGATGTTGGATGTAAGATAAAGGTTACATCCATCCTGAGAATACCATTCTGCAATGGCAACGAGTTGTCAGCTAAAATGCTTGTAATTGACAAGATGTTCCTGCTTGTTTAACATAAACATTCCCGGAGAGAATGGCTTTAAACAATCAATAGTACTGAATGGAGAGCAAGTAGTGTTTTCTGCAGTGAGCTGAAAACACTTCATGTTCACTTACTTTCTTTAGGGGTCCATTATCACCCAATGATTTCTCCCAGTGCTTCACTATGAAAAGTTGCATCATTAGAATGATGCAACTTTTCTCTAGAAGTAGAGAATTTTTACCTACAACTCAGTGGCTTAAACTTTAACAGGTGGGAACGAAAGGTACAATTAATTGTAGAAAATAGGAACTGTGCATTTCATAGAAAATGCAACATTTTCCAGTATTGGATTTGAAACTTTGCTTATAAAACCATAATACGTTAAGGTCTGCCTTTCATTTAAATAATCTGCTGCATACATTTATCTTTTTATGTGAGTTATTTACTGTTCATTTTAAAATCACTTTCTGCATTTTAATTGTGACTGCGTAGTTCTGTTTTATTGCCTGACTTGTGATTTTTATGGTTTCCAATCAGCTTTGGCTACAAGCATTGCATAGTTCAGCATCAACAGTAAGACAAGAAAAAACTTCCCAGAAAGAAAAAAATATAGTGAGTGAGCTCAGACTCTCTTTGAATCTTTAATATGTTTTCCCTTATAATATTTCTTTGTGGAAAAACTGAATTTTCCCACCATTTTATAGATGAAGAACTAAAGAGGCAAAACCCTCCCAAAGTCTCCCAAACAAACAAACAAAAAAACCATATAGCTGTCAAGGTTCCAAATTGCACCCAAAATAAAATAAGAATCCGAGGCAAGACATTCCTCAAAGATCCAACATTAAAAGAGCCATGATGGCACATCTGGGAAAACCCGAATCTGAAAGATTCCAGGACTTCCCACCAAGTTGAAAGTTCAAGATCCTGCCCCAAATACCCACAAGTTCATCACATGGTCCAATCTTTCACCACAGATTCCACCCATCAAGTTCCAGACAGGTGCAGAGACAAAGATGACCTTGACTTTCTAAGAAGAATCTTATTATGGCTACACATCTCCCAACTCCACATAATCCCCCCTCCCACTTTCCCACAGTAAAAAGTAGACAGTAGAAAGTGTGGCAGGCCTGAAACCTAAAAAGAAAAGATGGCTTGCAGGTATGACAATAGCTTTGCTTTGTCCAAACAATAATTTAGCAAATATCTGAAACTCCTTCTCAGTTGTAAGATTCATAGGGTTGCCCCCTTATTTTAGACAACCAGCATGTAAAAGTTATCTCGGCCCACAAAAGAGGGGGCATGAGAAACATTTCAGAAGTTTTCTGGAGAACAAAAGAAAGGAGGGGAGGAATCCTTTCAGGCTTGCAAGAGTCTGTTAATGTGACCTTACAATGAAGATGCAGCTAGCGTTAATAATTGTGCATATTGCTGAGACTATCTTGAAGGCTAAAGTCTATAATGGGCGTTATCCAGGGGTGAAATGGTACCGGTTCGGACCGGTTCACCCGAACTGGTAGTAAAAAATGCTACTGGTTCACCTGAACTGGTAGTAAAAAAATACTACCGGTTTGGGTGAACCAGTAGTTCCGATGATCAGCTGTGTGACAATCAGCTGTGCTGCATGATTTATATTTGTGAGATATTGGTTTTTATACATTGTGCTGGTATCTGTAATTGGACTTAAATAAGAGAGCACGAATGTTTGCATTTGTGAACTATCCTATATTTCCTTCAGGTCTTTATTACACAACTCAGCTGATTTTGTAATTGTATAACTCCAATCTATTGCCTAATTATCTCCTTGGCTTTATCCAACGCCAAAGTAATAGCTATCCATAGTCCTGCCTTCACACTCAGTGCTGCATTGGGCACACATCTGAGTGTCATAAACAAAAGTCTCAAAAACCCAGACTCTTTCTCACAGGATATGAAACTGGAACTAGGTGCCAGCTGTGCCCCATTTAATAATTGGGCAATGGGTTTTGTCTTAAATATTTCAAAAGCAGCTGGAATAAAGCATCTTCTCTGGCTCCAGTGAACTCTTAAAAGAGCAGCTGCACCACTCTGGGTCGTACTGGAAGCATACTTTGCATGGGCCTTGGTGTTTCTCAAAAGAATAAGCCTAAACATTTAAAACAGTTCAGTTGCTCAATTTTATGATCACTGTATATCAGTTATATATGCAGCTTTAAAATACCTTGATTTTTGAATACTGAGAGTGTGCCATTAACTCTTCCTGCTAACAGTTATTAACCTCAGTGTGCCTCTAAGGCCAGTGTGTGCCAAAGTCATGATTAGAGCATCATCTGCATAAAGGGAAGCTGTTTTTCTGCTTACACTGAGCATGCAATTCTGGGCCTTGCAAGCAGATACCAAACAATTTCTATAAATATTAAACAGGAACAGAGGCCAAAATATAAGCTTGTCTCATTCTTTCTCTGTTATATTCGAATTTGACAATTGGCCAACCTGATTGTGCCTGGCTCTTGAGGCTGGTGTTTCCACACAGTTTGAATATCAACAGCAGAAGGTGTTACTGTATGTCAATGGTAGAATTTTTAGGCTCAACCCAAAACTTATGTTCTAGAAACTGAATTAAAAGTAGCTTCCAAATCAACAAATGGCACTTTCAATTTTGAGCTGATGCCATACAATACTGCAGAATTAGGCAATGATCTATCTTTATAAGAACTACCCCTTTCAAAATAAGCGGTTGCCTTGCATAGAGTTTGATAGTTATATTTAAGAGGCTGGTGGGACTGAACATTGTCAAGATGCTTCTCTTTTATGTGTTTCAAACCTTGGACAACTATTGCAATGCCTAGCTTTCTGGGATGTTTGCAATGTTATTAAAATAAGTAAATATGGATGTGAGAATTGCAACCCACCAAGCCACACTGGCCTTTCTAAATTCTGCTGGTATAAATACACGATGTTCCCTGTTTAGCTGCTTTATTCAGTGCCAGCTTTATTATTCATCAAACTGCTACAGTGCCACAATCAAACAATTCTCAGTAGCTTACATCGTGTATATAAAACAAGAATGAAAATGGTCTTTAAAAATAAAGGGCTATAAGTAGTTTCTCCCTAGATGTTCTAATAGGTCAAGTTAAAAGTTGGTTGGTGTCAGCAGTCCTGTAGATACTTTGGTACCAAGCCATAAAGGGCTTTATCAGTCAAACCCAGCACTTTAAGCCATTGTGTTCTGAATCAGCTGCAGTTGCCAAATGATCTTTAAAGGCTATAAGTACATTGCAATACTATAACAAGATAATGAATTTGTGACTTACTGTAGCCATGTCTTCCTGCACTAGGCAAGATGGAGCAAAACTATACCTAGATCCCTTTGTCCACTGCCTCCATTTGCCATTCAAGTAGGATCTGAGAATTTAGAAGGACTTCAAAATTATAAACTTGCTCCTTCACAGTTAGGGCCTAGCCATTGAGAAATACCACTGATGACAGTCAAAAACTCTTTTATATTAAAAAAGTTTTATTGAGTTTACATTTTTTTCGTGGGGTAGGGTAAGGATACATAGAAATTTTGAGAGTGGTCACGCTCCTCCGTCGACCTCAAGTTACATTATTAAAAAGAAAGAAAAGAAACATTTCACATAACACTACAAGCTGGGAGCAAGTACATATTCCTAAATTTTTCAGTTATATACTGTCAGTCAATTACAAAAATCCAGATACAAACATCATACAATATTACTCAAAAAAAAAACAAACCAGGGCAAAGTTATTTTTTAGATCTAAGTCTTTTGGCAATTGTATCTTCCACCCTCTCCCCCGGGCCCCCAGCGGGCGGGGCCATGGCTCCTCCTGCCCCCCCTGGATCTTCTCCCAGGACAGAGGAATGTTTTTTAAGAAAGGCTTCCGCCTCAGCAACTGTTTTAATCTTCACTCTTCCTCCTTCCCAGAACACCAGCATCCCTTCGGGTATCACCCACTTGAACCAGATCCCATAATCAAACAATGTTTTAGACAAGAAGGAAAATTTCCTCCTGGCTTCTCTAATCTTTCTTGGGATCTGCTTCAAGATGGTAACCTCCTTTTGTTGTTAAATCATAGGACTCCCTCTTTGCGCCTTCAAGATTTCCTCTCTGGTTGACCTTCTGACAAATTTAACATGTATCTCTCTGGGTACTTCATTCATCCTGGCATATGCAGAATTTATTCTGTAGACTAGGTCAATGTCCCCTCTGATCTCATCTTTAGGTTTATGTAAATAGTCTGCAATAATTGTACTCATAAGATCAGGGAGACATTCACCATCCATCTCAGAAACATTCTGAAATCTCAAAAAATATGTCATCCTTTCCATATCTATCCTAGTCACATGCCCATTTATTTCCACAATCTCATTAGAAACATTTTTAATCTCTCCCTTAGCCCCCTCCAGCCCCCCTTTCAATTCTTCATTCTTCTGTGTGTTCTCAAGCACTTGTTTTCGAGTGTCCAGTAATTCCTTTTTAAAATTGATATTTTCTGCCCTCTGGGCCTTAATTTCTAATACCAAATTTTGTATAACAGATTCGAGGGCAGTCATTCTTTGTTCAAGGCTTGCCAGCGTTGCTTCTTGTGCCATGATTAGCTATTGAAATCCGTGCCAATAAAATGGCGTTTTTGGGGTGGGGCTGGTGAGGCAGATCAGGAGTCCAAAGTTCTCAGAGTTGTAGAGCTGCAGAATTCAGAAACCAGAAGAGAAACACTTTTCCAACTCCATAGGTGTAATAACGAAGGTAATCCAGAAAAGAAAACACAAATCCAAAAGAAAAAAATTCTCCATCAATAATTAGAGGAAGTCCAAGTCACAAAGAGACACTGGTAATTTTCCATAGGTCATAGTCAGTCGGGGACAAAGAGAAGCCATCTTCCACCACCCAAACTCAGAGCCCGAGGGAGAGAGTGGTTAAAGAAAAGAAAAAAAAACTGTTTCAGCCAGACCTAGAAACATAATTGCAAACAGACCGCAGAGTACTTTCCCTTGTTAAAGACAGTCCGGATTAAAGGTTTCCGATTCCTCGCAACGAGGCATTTCCAAGTGCCGCTTTTAGTCCAAGGGGTTTTTTTTAGAAACAAACACCCCCCTCCAGTCCCTTTCAGCCCGGCTGACAGTACAAGAAAAAAAGTTTTAATCGCTCACTCTCCGCTCGCAGCTGAGGTCCCGAAAAGCCTCCCGACTCTTCCGATCATCTCTCTCCATGGAATTAAATGGTGCCGCCAACCTTTGGCGAAGGGAAAGCCCCCCGCAGCATGTCCTCGTCCGCCTAAGCCGAGGAGCAGGGTCGCTTTCCCCACTGCCATGGGGGGGGGGGCTTCCCTGTCGAGCCGGCTTTACGGGAGAAGCCCCAAACAAGGGGCTTCTCACCCCCGCGGGGGGGCAGGAAAAGGAGCAAAGCGGCGAGCGAACCCTAAGTTCGCCCGTTGCCGCTGGAGCCGGAACTGGAAGTCCGACAGTCAAAAACTCTTATGCACACTCAGCAACTCTGTAATTTTTGGATTAAATGTTCAGTTTGTATTCTACATCCAGACCCTTAAGCCTTAAGGAAACAGGAAAGGATGTTGAAAGCCCAGAGTAGGAATGTACAATTGGGTATAATGAACATATTGGCTAATACTCACCCAGCTGTTTCATATAGATCTTAAAGAATGAGGTAGAGAAACACTGTTTATGGCACTTCACACATTAGAGGTCACTGGATCAGTCTCACCTTCCAGTTTCAGTTTTCAGTTTTATTGGATTTATAAACCGCTCCTATCTCAGCAATGGACTCAGGGCGGTGCACAGTAAATTAAAATACCACAACAAACAACAATAAATACAATACAATAGTAAAATACAATTAAATTAGGTAGCCTGTGCTAAAATGTTTAACTAAAAATATTAAATCCCCTACCAATCCGATTAAAATTCATCTCATCTAAAATCTAAGGTAAAATCTAAGCTAATCTAAGCTAAAATCTAAGCTAAAATCTAAGAAAGGCCAGCTAGGTGGAAAAAGTGCGTTTTTAGTGATCGGCGAAAAAGGCCAAGGTATGTGATGGTGCGAAGTTCGGGGGGTAGGTCGTTCCAGAGGGTTGGACCTGCCACAGAGAAGGCCCTTCCCCTGGGCGCCGCCCGCCGGCATTGACCAGCAGATGGCACCCTGAGGAGGCCCTCCCTGTGGGAGCGGACTGGTCGAAGGGAGGTATGTGGTAGGAGATGGTCCCGCAGATAACTAGGCCCCGTGCCATGGAGCGTTTTAAAGATGGTCACCAGCACCTTGAAGTGCACCTGGAAGGCCACTGGCAGCCAGTGTAGCTCGCGCAGGAGAGGTGTTACGTGGGAGCACCGTGAGGCTCCCAAGATCCTCCACGTGGCCGGATTCTGCACTAACTGGAGCCTCCGGGTACACCTCAAGGGGAGCCCCATGTAGAGAGCATTGCAATAGTCTAGGCGGGATGTAACAAGTGCTTGAGTGACTGTGCGAAGGGCGTCCCGGTCAAGGAAAGGGCGCAACTGGCGTACCAGGCGAACCTGGTAAAAAGCCCCCCTGGTCACAGCTGTCACATGGTTGTCCAAGGAGAGCTGTGAGTCCAGGAGGACGCCTAAGTTGCGAGCCCTTTCCTTACTATCACAGACTTAAATTGTCATTACGAAAAGAAGAGAGCCATTGCAAAACAATGCCAGCATGATAAATAAAGTCTGATTTCCCAAGCATCCCTAGATGTGCAATTAATCTTGATTGATTGCTTTCAATAAGTCTCAACAAAATTAAGGAGCTACCAGTCTCTATCTCATCACCTTGATGAATTCAGCTGTTTCATCAGAAATTCAATAAAAGATAATTTTATTATCTTTTGATAATTTTAGTTTTAAAGTAACAATTTTAAAATAATAAAAGACAGATTCAGGATGTGTTGCATTGTGCAATTCTCTGTTCACAAGTAGTGTAATGCTAATTCAAGAGGTTTTACATGGAGTCAATTTCCATATTTATGTTGTTAGGCTTATTTTCAGTACCTCTCCCCCCCCTCTATGTTATCAAGCTTGCTTGCTTATTTATTTAGCAAATTTATTTGGCCACCCACCTACCAGCAGAATTCTGGGATGGCAAGAGAAAAATAAAAAACATAGTACAAAATTGATAAAAAGAACAATTGAGGCCGTGTAACAAACACCTTATCAACATATCCCATAAATCCATGCTGGGCTCTATTAACTTCATGACCAAATGCAGTTTCTTGTATCTATTGAGACAAATAATCTTGGATGTTCTTTTCCTCTCATCAGATGGATACCTTTATCTTCAAAAATAAGGGGGAGATGCATACATCTGGAGAAATGTACAAAGTATGCTTTTGTGAGCGAATACGCTTTATATTCAGATTTTGCATGTATTTGATATATTAGGAAAATATTGCATAAAACGTATCACACTATATACAAAAATGTGCATGGAATTAAAGAACATGCTACCAAGTACAGTATATTGAGTTGTTACCTGAAGGCATATGGATAATTCTCTTGGTTGAGAGAGACCCATTATTTATTCTGCTTTATATTGCGAAATCAATGCAAACTCATAGGGGTGTACAAAAAAGTCAAGAAAAAGGTCAGAAGAATTAAAATGATACACAACACATAACAATAGATTAAAATAACCAATAACAAATTAAGTTGCAGCAATTCAAAGATAATTTTAATAATGATAGTTAAAAAATAAGATAAAAAGAACAGAACACAATGTGAAATTAACTTTAAAAGGCCAATAACTCTTCAACTACACATTTAGGCAAGAAAAACAAAATGGTGATACCTTGCTCAATAGTAGTAACTGTGAGAGGGATCTTGGAGTCTTAGTGGACAACCATTTAAATATGAGCCAGCAGTGTGCAGCAGCTGCCAAAAAAGGCAACACAGTTCTAGGCTACATAAATAGAGGGATAGAATTAAGATCATGGGAAGTGTTAATACCACTTTATAATGTAAGGCCACACTTGGAATACTGCATTCAGTTTTGGTCGCCACGATGTAGAAAAGACATGGAGACTCTGGAAAGAGTGCAAAGAAGAGCAACAAAGATGATGAGGGGACTGGAGACTAAAACATATGAAGAACGGTTGCAGGAACTGGGTATGTTTAGTTTAATGAAAACAAGGACTAGGGGAGACATGATAGCAGTGTTCCAATATCTCAGGGTTGCCACAAAGAGGGAGTCAAGCTATTCTCCAAGGCACCTGAGAGCATAATAAGGGCACCTGAGGGCATAATAAGAAGCAATGGGTGGAAACTAATCTAGGAGAGAAGCAACTTAGAACTGAGGAAAACTTTCCTGACAGAATCAGTGGAACAGCTTGTCTCCAGAAGTTGTGAATACCCCAACACTGCAAGTCTTCAAGAAGATGTTGGATAGCCATTTGTCTGAAACGGTGTAAGGTTCCTGCCTAGGCAGCGGGTTGGACTAGAAAATCGCCAAAGTCCCTTCCAACTCTGCTATTGTATTGTACCAATGCTCTTTGAAAAGTAACTTAGCCTGGGCTGCTTTGGTTTCAGTTTTTAATAAAGATTCGTTGCTCATATAGACTTTCGTCATATGACCTTAATTTTGCAAGATTCTAACTTACTTGAACTTTTCTTCTCACAAGACTAATAGTTAAAAGATTATGAAACAAAACAAAAGACAAACATAAAAAGGTAAACACACATTCTGGTATTTATATTTACAGAAGTATTTTGAAAAAAAAAACATTCTTCTCATACAAAGTAAGAGGCAAGAGTCCAGAATAGTCCTTTAAAAAAAAACAAAAAACTAAGAGGGATGGCTCCCATACCACCTTTGTTTTCCTGTGATATTAGCACCTGGGTGGAGGGGGAGAGGGTTATTCCATGCATGAGAGGAAAATGATTGAGAAGGTAAGCCTGAGCAGCACATCACCCGTTCCAACAGGAAGCTGGCATTAACTCTAACAAAAGACTCAATGAGAGGACACAGCTGTGCCATTCTCCCCAGAAATGTCTTTATTTTCATTCACATTTTATTGGATTCCACATCACCAGCACCTGCAGCAGCACAATTCAGATCTATCTAGGCCTACAAGTAGCTTGCTTTGTGGAAAATAACAAGTGGGGTGGAGAAAGGAGGAAATGATGCATTTTTCAGGTGCTGATAAGTCTCTTCTCCTGCCAAAGGAAGGACAAAACCTGCTCTTTGAACATCTCTCAAACTGAGAAAGAGATTTTTTTTTTATGAAAGAGGTAATCAAGGCCCAGAAGAGTAAGTGCAATTCTCTGACTTGAAGAGAAATGGGCTGTATTAGGCCATTAATTCTGAGATGCTGCAAAATGTGTTCCACAAGTATTTTTTTTTCCTTAGCACTCCATGCTCAATACATGTGTCATCAGCCCAGCGCTGTACAAAGATGCTTTGAATCTGGGTCATCTTTTTTTCCCCTTCTTGGGAGATGGTAATAGTGATTGCTGTGTGATGTGAATCTTCATATTTTTGTAAGTCTGTAGATATTTTATAGCATGTCTATTTGCTTCAAAAATATGAATATGAGTTGAGGAAGCTTTTAATTCCTTAACCAGCAAGATTTTTGTTTTCCAAAAACAAAATGTAAGGTGATAGATCAGTGTGGTTGTCTGAGCTTCTAAAGTAGAATTTTATAGAAGTATGAAAATAACAAGAGAGCATTATTCACCTTTAGAGAAGAGAATAGCACAGGCTCAGTTATTCACATATGTAACCAGGACCAGAAAAAAATCTGATTTTAAATCCTGAAGATATTGTTATAGAGTAGAAAGATCAATATCATTCTGCATCAGATATCTTCCTGTATTCTCTAAAATAAGAGTGTCATGAGAATGTGGTAGTGAAATAATTTAATATGATCTTATAAACTCTTTGTAATTGACAATTCCATTGTTATCTTTGTATATACTTCACTAGATTCTAAACAGGAGTGAGTGAGCAGTGTTATATGGAAACTAGGATATAATCTTAGCATGTTGTATGACTCAGATAATTACCTTAAGCCATGATGTGTTTTATTTGGGTCAAGTATGTTATATGTTATATTTTGCTAACTCTGGTTTAGATTTAGGATTAGATCTTCATGGTTTACATTATAAGAGTCCAGCTAATATGGGTTCAGAAGATTATGGGAGATCATGAATAAGCATCATTATGCTAAACATTGGCTGGAAGTTATGCAGACATGATTACTATACTTCTTACTGGCCAGGAAGCATAGTCATTTCCTTGTCAGATGCTCCTCATGATGATAATGTCAAATCTCATTTTTGCTTCATAGATTTCTTTCTATATATCTAGTTTTGAGATCACATTACTTGTAGCCAAATCATTTTCTCTTTCTCTTTTTCTTCTTGAGCCAGGAAAATAAAAATAAAAAGGAGTCTTATTACACTGTTTCCAACTAACATATTTTTATTAAAAGGCACAAGTATTTATATATTAGAGTGGCTAGACCAGGGGTGTCAAACTCATGTTGTCATGGTATCAGCACATGACATAGCAGGACTTCGCTAAACCAAGCAGGGGGCGGGGTCACCAGCACATGATGCAGCCAGCCTGCGGGCAGTGAGTGTGACATCCCTGGGCTAGACTGATAAAGGATCTGGGGTTTCCTACTTTTGTCTAAAAAAACTTAAACTGGTTGTCCAACCATTCAGGATAAAAATCTCAGATATTTTTGAGGAACATTATCAAAACCATCAGTTTGCTAATACAATGATATGTTTTGTGGATGGCTATTATCAAGAAGCTATCATTTCATCTGCACTTCTTTATCTAATTTTCTTTCAGTATTTTCTTTAATATATCCTTATCTCCGCTATGTCATACCTTGGTATAATCATTTCTATTTTCAGAAATGGCTCTATGAACCACAGTAATGTAATTCACAAGACAATTCCTAAGTCTATGTATTATTTGTGCTGTATTCAACTAACAGAGCTTATCCTTTAGAAATCATGTAGTGATGTGAATGTTTCAACACAAGAACTGGGCACCCAATCTTTAGCATGGAACAAGATGGTATGATCATAAGAATGATAAAATGGCATTTCAAACTATATGTCAGTCAATCACCTTCAGCATTTCTCCTTGGAAAAATGTGAGATGAAAGGAAAGTTGTTACTGTTTCTTTAAACATCCCAATTTTATCAGAATTTTTTTTTTGGCAACTGCTGTTCATCTTTCAATACCAAAAAGATGCAATAGCCGTTAAAGTTGCAAGAATTGAAAAGAAAACATCTGTCATTCACTCATAACTTTTCCATCAGTGGAGGATAATCATCAAATGCTGGCAGTATAAAGAAGTTTATATTATACAGGTGATGAATGCCAAAAAAAGTGCCATAAATACAGCTGCTATTAAATTTAATGGCTATTTTTGAAGTTTCCATTCTTATCTTCAAAGGTCACCTATTCTCATAGAAAATGATTGATGAGAGCACCAGTATCTTTATGGAGTATATCCATAACAGATAGATCATTAGTGACTGTTTGTTCACCACATTAGATTCCTAATACTCTCATTTTTTGAATATTTTTGGGTAGAAACAAGATACTCCACCCTGTGCTGCAGCAGGCTATTCAAATAAGAAACTGTGAAAAGTTCTGGTAATTTAAAAAAAAAAACCCAAACACTATCAATTTGCCTCATCAGGTTGGTTAGAATTTGGATTCTTTTGCACTAGCAGAGCTTGAAGGAAATTGCTAATCCATGCAATAATTTTTAAAGACACTTACTGAATTTTAAACAGGTTTTAATTTTTCTTCTGCTCTTGAAAATGCAGCCACTTAATGGCACCATGGTGTATATGAAAAGCTGATGTGTTCCTGTCTTCTTTTCAACAGAGCAAGATTGAAAGAACAAGTAAATTGAAAGATGCTTTTCCAGACATATAAACAAATGATGGTTGAGGGGGGGAAAGCAGTTAATACATTATTTACAAGAAGACTGAACTATATCTTGTCAGGTGATTCTTCAGAACTGAACAATATGTCCATCTCAGACCTCCGCCTCTTCCGCCAGTGTCTAAAGACACACTTTTTTCATCAAGCCGGCCTAGTGTAACATCCGCTGTGACTATTTTAGTTAATTTCTATTTTAGGGGATTTTAATTTGGTTTTAGCGCAGGAGGGTTATTTAATAAGTTTTTTAAATTTTATATTTGTTTTTGTATGTATTCTAAATTCCTGTGCGCCGCCCTGGGTCCTCTCTGGAGAAGGGCGGGATATAAATAAATAAATAAATAAATAAATAAATAAATAAATAAATAAATAAATAAATAAATAAATAAATAAATAAATAAATAAATAAATAAATAGTAGACATATTTTTGTGTGTCTACAGCCAAAGGAACTCCATGTCAAGCACTGGAGAAATAAGGAGATTCAGACACTTCAAATGAATATAGTATAAAATATATGATAAGATTAAGCTCACTACAAGAATCTGAAACCTAACAGTCAAGGGAAATAACTTGCAGAGGGTCAAGGGAAATTAGCAGGATTTAAGAATAGAAAGGAATTCAAGGTGGGCAGGACTTAGATCTCTTGTGGGCACTCAGGGATTCATGACTAATGACATGTTTGACCCCTCCCTCTGGCTCAGCCTGGTCATCTCCTGTGCTCAAGTTCCTTAAAATTTTAGGAAAGACACATACAGGCACAGCTTTCTCATTATTTTCTGATACATTAGTCTTACATAGGAATGTTTATTTCTTGCCACTTCCATCTCTTCTCAATGTAATTCATTGCAGCTAAACTGGGTCCAATCTGCATTAGAGTCTAGTTTAATGCAGTACATGTACTCCCAATTCAGTTTTAGTGTTGTTTTTCTCTTTATTTTCTTTTCCCTGCCTCCAAAGTACCTTTATCATGGACTTTTCAATAAATATAATTTCTCTGCAAGTTATGAGAGTCCAAATCTAACATTATGTAGCAACATTCCAACTCTTACAGATAAGTGGTTATATGGCAGTAGAATTTGTTTTGCACACTTTTTCTCCATACTTTCTTCTTTGGCCTTGGGCAAAAATAAATTAATTTGTGGGTGGAAAATTCATAGTTGTTTTTCCCCTCCTGGCTATAACTTACAGAAACTGCAGCATGCAGAGGAAATGAAAATCGTGAATTTTTTGGACGCTACTGGGAAAGGAAATTCCTGATCAACTGGAGGTTTAACTGTCCTACAAATCAATCTATATTGCTATACAGTTATAAACTTGACCAATATTTTACCAAATTAAAAAAAGAGAAAGAAAGCCATCAGACGCTGTAGGATTACAAGTGACATTTCCTAGCCAGTTCAGTCTTATTTGTACGACCTGGCTTGTTATGCTGTGCTGAAATGTATCGTAGTGCTTCTTTCACAGTCATGATTGATGTAATGAAAATAGAAAGCAGAATTGCCCATATTTTCTTTACTTGCTTCACCTTGTTTTCATGCCATGAACTTTTTCAGCCAGATGTCTACAACTGGATGGGTGAACTTTAGGAAGACCCTTGTGATATGCCATCTTATTTTAATTATAACGTACATTTTTAAGAACTAGAGGTTAGAGCAGAAGGTGTTGCACTGAGCTATTTTTAACGGCATTCAGCCTGGAAGTTCAAAAACACCCAGACTGAAAACTGTGGGGCATAGAAAGGTGTCAAAACAAATATATAAGCCTTGCTCTATCATTAAAATTCAGAAGAGTTGGATGGATAGCTTCTGTTTTTACTCTGCAAGATGCGTGTTTACATTTGGGGAAAACTTGGATTTTAAAATAAACCTGTCTATGGCACAATAATAAAGTAGTACATACAAATCGATTCCTTTTATTTCCACTATAGTTGAGGAAAGGAAACTTCTTCTTGCCTTTTCTTCTGACATTTTCATCACGGATTAATACACATATTTGAGTTGATAATAAGAATAAACCCATGGACATTCACAGAATGTTGCCGCTTTCACCCAAATGATGAAAGCATTGTTATACCATTGTTCCACAAATTTTTTAGATTTATTGTGTTATCACATACATACTAAAGGGGTGGAGTTTATGTCATAACAGCATGATCCTGCTTTTCTTATTCTGGCCCCCTTGCTCTCCCTGGTGGACACTGCTGTGTAAGGCCAAATTCTTTGCAACAACTGGAGTAAGTAATAACAACAACGCTATTAACAGTGAAACCAAAACTAAGACTATCCTGGCTCATTATCCTTTGAACCCTTCTGGATATCACGGTCCAAATCATGTCACCAAAGCTAATGTTACATCCATTTTTTTAAAAAAAAGAAGGTCCTTATGTGCCTCTTCTCTGAATGATCGTAAGAACCAAATGGTGCTTAATTTAGATGATAGACTTGATCATCAACGTTTACTTTTTCCGGCGATTAAATAATTGTTGGCCTGTGCTCATAAAACACATCAACTGTTGAACTCTTCAGTCTCTCTTATTTAGAACATTATATCTTGGTCTCTGGCTTTCAAACATATTGTCTGTCTGTCTGTCTGTCTGTCTGTCTGTCTGTCTGTCTGTCTGTCTATTTGCCTATCTGTCTGTGTATATATAAAAATATTTATTAACAGCTGATGACCAAATGGCAATTGTGTTGGAAACCATTGATCCATAAAGCACGACCAGAGAAATAAAAAAAATGATTTAGTGTATACCCCAATTATATGTTTTCTAGTTCACAAATGCAGAACATTTATTTTTCATTCAGAGATTGTCATCATGCACCTGGCTGACTGCAGAATTTGCTCCTTGAGCTTTAATCTCTGGCTTGAGATATGCCTTTTCACAGTTCTCATCCTTATCTGATGACTCCTTAGACAGGGGCATAAAAAAAGAGAGAAATTTGATTTTTCTGCACTCCACTTTCTCAGATCAGAATATTCTTTTCATATGTAAGCCGTGAAAGACACTTTAAAGCCTCTTTGTCCCATTCATTTGTTTTTCTCCCCTTTGTAGCTGAATCCAGGAAGCATTTAGATTTTGTCCTCCTAGGGCTTTTTAACCAGTAAGGCAGATAATACAAAAATATTTCATAACAGTATGGTACTGTGATCACATTCCAATTATTATTCCATCCCCCTAAACCAGCCAACTTTGCAGACCCCTGCCCTAAGCCCTTGCCACACCAGCTTTTCTTATCACAACCATGGTTCCGCCCCAGGCTTCTAATGGACCCGGAAAGGTTCCAGAGGGAGCTTGGGCCAATTCCTGTGACCCTGCCCCGCGACTCGACTGAGGACCTAGTGGCCGCATGGTTAAGTGCGGCCACGGGGGCCTTGGACCGAGTCGCGCCCTTGCGGCCTCTCTTGCGGCGACGAATCACCCAGGCTCCTTGGTTTACTGAGGAGCTCCGGGGGATGAAACGCCACAAGAGACGCCTAGAGAGCAGATGGAAGCCGACCGAACACTAGTGAGAACCCATATTAGGGCTTACTTAGTGGCGATAAAGGTGGCCAAACGTGAGTATTGTGCCACCCTAATTGCATCCGCAGATAACCGCCCTGCCGCCCTGTTTGGGGTGACCCGCTCCCTCCTTCACCAAAGGCCGCGGGAAGCCCCTCTACAAGGGCGAGCAGAGGAATTTGGGATTCATCTGCAGGACAAAATCACTCGGATTCGGAATGAGCTACCCTCCATCGACGGTGGTCCTGTGGGACTGTCCGAGACTAGTCTTGAGGTTCCATCTTGGGAGGAGTTTGACTTTGTTACCACCGAGGATATGGACAGGTTGTCAAGGAAACTTTGGGCGACCACATGTTTATTGGACCCGTGTCCCTCCTGGCTTGTACTGGCATCCTGGGAGATGACACGAGGCTGGCTCCAGGGCATTGTCAACGCATCTTTGAGTGAGGGGTCCTTACCTTCCGTCTTGAAAGAGGCGGTGGTGAGGCCCCTCCTCAAGAAGCCATCCCTGGACCCAGCTTTATTAGAGAACTATCGTCCGGTCTCCAACCTTCACTTTCTGGTGAAGGTTGTTGAGAGTGTGGTAGCCCAACAGTTTCCGCAACACCTGGAGGAAGTTGATTATCTAGACCCGCGCCAGTCCGGCTTCCGACCCGGTCACAGTACCGAGACGGCATTGGTCGCGTTGGTTGATGATCTCTGGAGGGCGCGGGATAGAGGTTATTCCTCTATCCTAGTCCTGTTAGACCTCTCAGCGGCTTTTGATACCATCGACCATGGTATCCTATAGCACCGACTGGGGTGTTGGGGCTGGGAGGCACCATTTTGCGTGGTTCTCGTCCTACCTCTCTGGTCGGTCGCAATATGTGTCGACCTCAAGACCCCTCTTATGTGGGGTTCCTCAGGGGTCGGTCCTCTCGCCCCTCCTGTTTAACACATATATGAAGCCGCTGGGCGAGATCATCCGTGGTTTTGGGGTGGAGTACCATTTGTACGCTGACGACACTCAGCTGTACATATCCACCCCAGACCACCGCAACGATGCCGCCGAAGTGCTATCCCGGTGTTTGGAGGCCGTACGGATCTGAATGGGTGGTAACAAACTCAAGCTCAACCCTGCCAAGACTGAGTGGCTGTAGTTTCCGGCACCCTGGTTCAGCCAGATTACTCCAACTCTGGCCATTGGGGGCGAAACACTGGCCCCCGTGGAGAGGGCATGCAATTTGGGTGTCCTCCTGGATTCCCGGCTGTCCATGGAGGACCATGTGGCGCCCGTGGCCAGGGGGGCATTTCATCAGGTACGCCTGATGCGCCAATTGCGCCCCTTACTGGACCGGGCTGCCCTTCGCACAGTCACTCAAGCTCTCGTGACGTCCCGCGTTGGTGGATGATCTCTGGAGGGCCAGAGATGGGGGTTGCTCCTCCATCCTGGTTCTGTTAGACCTCTCGGCGGCTTTCGATACCATCAACCATGGTATCCTATTGCACCGACTGGGGGGGTTGGGGCTGGGAGGCACCGTTCTGCGGTGGTTCTCATCTTACCTCTCTGGTCAGTCGCAATATGTGTTGACGGGAGGGCAGAGGTTGACCTCGAGGCCCCTCCTATGTGGGGTTCCTCAGGGGTCGGTCCTCTCGCCCCTCCTTTTCAACACATATATGAAGCCGCTGGGTGAGATCATCCGTGGTTTTGGGGTGGAGTACCATCTGTACGCTGATGATATTCAGTTGTACATATCCACCCCAGACCACCCCAACGATGCCGTCGAAGTGCTGTCCTGGTGTTTGGAGGCCGTACGGATCTGGATGGGTGGTAACAAACTCAAGCTCAACCCTGCCAAGACTGAGTGGCTGTGGTTTCCGGCACCCCGGTTGACCTCGAGGCCCCTCCTATGTGGGGTTCCTCAGGGGTCGGTCCTCTCGCCCCTCCTTTTCAACACATATATGAAGCCGCTGGGTGAGATCATCCGTGGTTTTGGGGTGGAGTACCATCTGTACGCTGATGATATTCAGTTGTACATATCCACCCCAGACCACCCCAACGATGCCGTCGAAGTGCTGTCCCGGTGTTTGGAGGCCGTACGGATCTGGATGGGTGGTAACAAACTCAAGCTCAACCCTGCCAAGACTGAGTGGCTGTGGTTTCCGGCACCCCGGTTCAGCCAATTGCGCCCCTTACTGGATCGGGCTGCCCTTCGCACAGTCACTCAAGCTCTTGTGACGTCCCGTCTCGACTACTATAATGCTCTCTACATGGGGCTTCCCTTGAGGTGCACTCGAAAGCTACAGCTAGTCCAAAACGCAGCCGCGCGGGTAATTACGGGAGCTACCAGAAGCTCCCATATAACACCAATCCTGCGCGAGCTGCATTGGCTTCCTGCGGTCTTTCGGGTGCGCTTCAAGGTCTTGACGACCATCTTTAAAGCGCTCCATGGCTCGGGGCCTAGTTATATGCGAGACCGTCTCGTGCCCCATACATCCCTTAGACCGATACGCTCCCACAGAGAGGGCCTTCTCAGGGTGCCATCGGCCGGACAATGCCGACTGGCGACACCCAGGGGAAGAGCCTTCTCTGTGGCGGGCCCTGCCCTTTGGAACGACCTACCCCCTGAACTCCGGACCATCACCGACCTCCGCCTCTTTCGCCAATGTCTAAAGACATACTTTTTTCATCAAGCCAGCCTAGCCTAACCTCCCATGGGGACTGTAGAAAAGTTTTAAATTGGGTTTTAATTAATAATTGGTTTTAGCACAGGTTTGGGATCTAATATATATTTTAAATTATTTATGTTCGATTTTTGTATGTTTTTTAAATCTCCTGTGCGCCGCCCTGGGTCCTCTGTGGAGAAGGGCGGGATATAAATGTAATAAAATAAAAAAAATAAAAAAAATAAAGAAATTTGGAAAAAGCATAAAAAACACTATGTAGCAAATGCCCCAACAATTGTGTCTTTGTCCTTGTTCTTCCCTTATTGCATTACTTTAGAGTGAAAATAAAATAGTTACTAACTTGCCCCTGTTCTACTGAAACCCAATATAAGGTTACCATGATATTTTGGCAGCTTAGGAGTTGCTGAGAAGTGAGACAACCAAGGAGCTGGGCATCAGAGGTTGGGGAAGTGTGTGTGTGTTTGTGTGTTAGGTTTTTTAAATGTCATCTTTATTACCTTATACTCTTTCCTCCCCCTATTTTCCTCACACAACTCTGTAAGGTGACTTTGACTGAGGGAGGGGGTGACTGGCCTGAAGCCAGTTGATTTTCATGTCTAAGGCAGATCTAGAACTGATGTTCTTCTGGTTTCTAGAACACCACCTTAACCACTACACCAAGCTGGCTCTGAAGTTCCTCAGATATGCAGATTAGCAGTCTTCTAATTAGCATCCTCCTGAAAGGAATGAAGCTCTTCGCATAGAAGCAAATTGGATCTTCCTAAATACTCTAAGCTTTTATCTGAAATATATAAGCGTCTGGAATTCAACCTAGTTTTTTTAGATAATAATTAGCAGGAGAGACATAATAACACAATATATGTTGAAAATGTTTAGAATTTGATATTTCTCTGAATTGAATCCTACATATTTGAGTTTCTTCACAATAACAATTTACAATTTACAAGGCAATTGCATCCGATGGGCAAATAATTTATATTTTCTAAATACTTCTCCCAATCAATGTATAGAGAAAGCTTATGTCTTGATGCAAACAGGATAATTGTTACTGATACATGATAATTGTTATGAAGTCTTACATCTTGTATGATTATTTTTTTCTTGTGATATATTGTTTTGCTCAATAATACAGGAATGTTCAAAAAAAGTATCTGACTTCCATTTTGGCAGTCAACTAAGCATTAAGTAGAAAATGTATCCTTCAAGTCTGATTGCTCAGCACTTAAAGATGCTTAATTTAAATTGACCCTAATTACACAAGGAAAGGAAATTAGAAACCTCATATTAATGTATGTTGCGTTATGACGCTGCATCACGTGCTGAGCATTTCTGTTAGTGCAGACTGGTTTTGGCCGGTTGGACACAAACATGGAAGCTAGCATGAAAAGTCACTAGTCATGCCCTGACACCTAACACCTTGGAGAAAAGTTCCCACCTTCTTGCAACGTGCTAACTACGTGCAACGTGCTAACTATCAACAAACAGCATGTAACGCCTATTTCTACTGTCTGATTTCCTTTTATGGTCATGATTTATGTATTGTTTACCTATGACAATCTATGCTTAACCCTGCCTTCTGATAAAGTTAATAAAAGGCCTGCGGACCTTTGTCCGGTGCGCAGTTCCATCCCATTTCAGAGAAGATATGGTGTCGTGTTCTTCCCTCCCTTATTCGTGGGCTGGCCCGCCTGATAACGGCATGAAAGTTATCACTACAAATGTAAGCTTCCCTGACTAGATTTAAGAAATCCATTACTTGGCACCTTTATAAACTATTAACAGTTCCACATACCTAGTTATAGTAGATATTTTGTACCCAGTTCTGAAAGATGTGTGCTTTATGGGCTTCATTTTATGGGAAAATTGAGATTTTCACTCTTCTTTTCATACTTGGTATCTTTATGAGGATATTGCTGGATTTGTATTGCTTCTCAGCAAAATTATATTGTAGCTGCACTCATTCTGTAATGGCTCAAGAGAAAAGACTTTCAGAACACCCATTCCCACCTTAGCCAAAAAATAAATCAGCTTGGTAATAAATGATTGCAGTAAAGTTGGTGCAAACCAGGAAAAGCTTAAAGCTAAACTGCATGGTAAGTTCTACAATAATGACTAAGGGTTTGATTGTCTTTCTTGCTTTGATCATTTGGCAACTAGAGTTATAGTTTAATGAGAAAGTAGATTATATAATGAAAAGACGGAGATAATACAATGAAAATAAAAACCAGTTTTTGGGAGAATTAGTTCACAGCCATACCAAAGATTCACTTTTGGGTGCCATAAGATCTAGGCATAATTCATGTGAAGTGTATTATGATCACCATTTCTGGAATTTGAAGTTAAGTTTAGTACACCCAAATTGTTAAGTCAGAAATAAACTGAATATGATATAACATAGTATTCAAATCTGAAAATATTGTCTTTTGCAATGTTTCTATACTTTCACAAATCATGAATAAATTTAATTAATTAGAAATATCCTTATATTATGTTACTATTCTGTGAAATTATGGATATTTAACTTTGACTGTCCAAAAAGATGGGATTAGGTGAAGCTGCAACCAACCCAACAATAATGTCTTATTTCATGTTTGTCTTTATCTTTTTTTTAATTTCAAAAGTAAAAGAAGATGGGATATCAGTTATAACTGTATATCAAAGTGAATTAGAACACATGTACCTTTTGATACAACCTTAAAGTGTGAGTTGAGTTCCTGGTGACTTTATGGTCATAGCCCGAAAGTTTCCTTGGTAATTGTATGGAAAGAGTTTGCCATTATTTTCTTCCTGGAAGTTTTTTGACTTCCTAATCTATCTAATCTACTATTAATTAGGCATTACTTGTTAAATCTTCTGAAATGCTTTCTTCTGCATGGCTTCTAAAGACAGAGGAACTCTGTTCTTAAACCTTTGTCAAATTTTGTGAGACCTGATGGAATCGCTCAGATTTTAGATTAGATTTTAAAGGTAGTTTTTAAAGGGATTTTATAGTGATTTTAGTATGGGGTTTTAAAATGTAGGCCATTTATTTAATATCTTTTTAACATATTGTTTTAGATTTTGTACCATTTATTTTATTGTGGCTGTACACCTCCCTGAGTCCCAAAAGGGAGAAGGGCGGTATATAAATCAAATAAACTATAACTATAGAATATAACTATAGAAGAAGCAACATCATGAACAGTGAGCTAGAACAGAAAGAGTACATATGTGCATTCATATTTGGTTCAGTGCTTCTATAAGACATTTAGTCATCTACAGTAGTTTCAGAATTACTAATAGATAAGCACGATAAGTAGATAGCTTGGTTTACTGTGGAAGAACAAAGCATAATTACTAAAGGGACCTGCTTTCAAGAGGAAATGCACTACATCTGGAAAGTTGGGGAAAGATGTCCTAAGTAAACAAAAAGAAAGCTTTCAACGGAAAGTCCTTTAGGATTTAGTAGAATTGCTTTTTTTTTTTTGAACAATGGTATCAGAAAACTAGGTGCTGATTAAGATGATGTAATACACACAGGTAGATTTAAATGGCAAAAGAGATCAATGTATATACATTACGTTGCATGTTAAAGAGGGATTTTTCATAAATGAATGCTTTTGTGTATCATCACGCAAGTCTAAAAACAAATCTTTTCCATTAAAAGAGATTATTTCCTATGGATGCAATATGCTACTGAGTACGTGTACCATTCATGTGGTATAGTTTAGAGATATTAAGAATCTATCAGAAACAAATCCAGTAAAGAGAGTATATTAATAATTGGCAGTTGATCAAACTGATATGGATTTTTGTGGAAAAAATATGATGGGAGAATAGGAAAAAGATCATTAGCAGTTACACTAAATGATCTGAAAAATAAATTTTTCATGATAGATTCAGTGTGACTGAACAGAGTGTAAAGGTATTTATGTGTTTGTCAAATAAAGAAATAATGCCAGTTAAAGTTAAGTTACACTTCTCTGTTTAAAATGGTTGACTGTTTTAGTTCTCAAGAAAGGCTCTATTTTGCCCAAGAATTGAATTATTTATTTTTTTATTTGAAAGATTTATAAGCCATTGTGTAGAATAAAGCCCCCAAGAGGGCATACAATAAAACTTAAATCAAAAACAATACAGTAAACCATGAAAAAAATATCACGGCATTATATTAACAGTAAAACCCAGATGTCACCACAGGAATATATTAAGACTTTTTCTTTGAAATGAAAGAAAATGTGTGACATTAATGATCCCAGCAGGTTTTGGCATCAAGTAAGTTGCAAAACATAAATTTGTTTTCTTCTTCATTCTATTCTACTAATTATTGTTCAATTCTTTCCAGATGCTATTTTTGATTTACAACTGCAAATAATAAACATGGGAAAGCTAATATTTGTAACATGTTACGTACGTGTAACATACATTTGTAGACATGTTTTTCTAGTGCAAAGAATATATGTTATATATGCACACAGGCATATTAATACATCTAGCTTGCATTTATTCATTAAATGCACATATATTTTTATACTATAGAAATCCAGAAATATTTTGAGCAACTGCTAAAAACATAATATAAATATTAAGTTCTTACAACCCTATCTATAAAATTAATATTGATGTTATATGCCACCCAGTGCCTTTGGGATAGAGTGGAGGGGGGTGATAAGTGCTGGAGAATGAAATCTTAAATTCGAAATAAAAAGAACTCTGAAAAGTCAGTCTACTGTCAGAGAGAGAGAGGGGGGGGAGGGAGGGAGGGAGGGAGAGAGAGAAGAGAGAGGGGAGAGAGAGAGAGAAAGAAAGAAAGAAAGAGAAACGATATATGTGTGTATATCTACACATGTATACTGTATGTGTGTGTGTGTGTTGCATTTGTGACACAATACATACATACATATATACATACATACGTATGTGTATATATATATATATGTGTGTATTGTTTAATGGAATGCTAAATTGGCTATGTCCACCTAGTCACATGACCTCCTAGCCATGTCCACCCAGTCACATGACCAACTAGCCCCAGCCCCCCCCCCCGTCAGTCCAACAACAACAACAGTCTGAGGGATCATGAATTGGTTCCCTGTTTAAAAAGTTTGAGGATTCCTGCCTTAGAACTTTGGTGTTGAACAAGACTCCTGTGATGGAATGTAGTTTGGATTCTCAGGTGAGAGGCACTGCATTCCAGAAGGCAAAAAGATAGCAAAGCTTAGATAGCTTGATTGGGAGAAAGAAAGTTAAGAAGGCTTCTTCCCCCTAGCAAGTCTTAGAATATATTTTTACACTGCAAATTGTTTATTTGTTTTGTTTATTTATACCCTGGATTTATTATTTTAATAAATAACTTAAATAACTTTTATAAATAACTTTATAACTGGTGCATATATACCAGTGATGGAGAACCCTTTTCACCTCAGGTGCCAAAAGCCAAAAGCACACAGATGTGCGCGCGTGCCCACCCCCATAATTTAATGCCTTCCAGCGCAGTGCCCCCTGTGCATGCGTGCATGGAAACACCCCCCCCTCAAGACCCCGCACATGCATGCATGGCTTTCTAGGAGCCTAGGGTGAAAACTGCCTTCCCAGCCTCCCCAGAGGCCCCCCAGAGGCCGGAAACAGCCTGTTTTCCAACTTCCAGTGGGCCAAGTAGGCCCATTTTTCTCCCTCCCCTGGCTTCAGGAGCTTTGTAGGAGCCTGGGGAGGATGAAAAATGGCCCAACACCCAAACCAGAAGTTCATGAATGGACTTCTGGGTTGCCCATTGTGCTGTTTTTTTCCCCTTCCGGAGGCTTCAGGAGCCTTTCCTGAACCCTCCGGAGGGGGAAAAACAGTCCATTCCCAAACTTCCCGTTTGCACATTGGGCGGTTTTTCACCTTCCAGAAGCTTCAGGGAAGCCTACGGAGGGTAAAAACCAGCCAAAAATCAAGCCCAAATATCAGCAATGCCTTGCGCGCCCTTAGAAATGGCTCTGCGTGCCATCTGTGGCACGCATGCCATAGGTTCTCCATCATGGATATATACAATACTCTTACCTCCTTCTGTATTTCACTTTTGTGCCTTTGTATTGATAAACTGCAATAGCATTCATCATACTTCTGTTAAAAAGTTACCCAGAGACTCTATGAGCAAATCACATTCGTATTTTAAAAATATTTTGAAGTTAGCCTATCTATTTCTGTAGCCTTACTGTTTTTCAGTATCCCCACAGCATTTATCACTTCCTTTTCATTATTTTTTCCCCCTTGGATACTAAAATTTAGCAATGGGTTGAATCTTGCTTTTTGACATATCACTGTCAATACCATACAAATCTTTGAAATATTCCTTCCAGCAATCTTTCACTTCAATTTCATCACAAACAACTTCATTGCTTTTATTTTAATTCCATTCACACTGCTGGAGGTTCCTCGTTTAGACCTCTTTAACCACTTTCAATTTTTTTTATTTGTTCTGTATCAGAGCAAAAATCTGTACTGCAACACAAACATCTGCTCTGCCAGAAGCTACCCTATTGATAAACATGACTGTTATATGACACATATATGACTCTAATGATGACAATTTTAAATAGTTTCTGGGCCCTAAGGATATTACATGCAAATTACTGCTCAGTAGATTACAGTTGCAGCGATACAGACACACACACACACGCACGCACACACAGATAAAAATGTACAACAATATGGTGTTCTTTATGGCAAACATTGACATCTTTCAATGAAATATATTTTGGATTGTTACAATATTTCTCTTCATGAAAATCAAAGTGTTCATGTGTCCATAGGCAGGAACTGTTTTTAAAAAGCAGTTCCTGCCTATGGACACATGAACACTTTGATTTTTAAAATCAAAGTGTTTTTAAAAAGCGTCTAATAAGACCCATTAAGCTTATTTCATCTTTGCTAAGCCCCAATGGATTTATTCAGCAGTCTCACCAATTAAAAGCTAATACAATTAATGGATTACTATAATGTACAAACCTAAAGAGAGTTTTATGTTGGTTGTAGAAAGAGTCAATCACCAAGTTTCTCTGAACTCTGCACAGGAGTGGTGTTCTATCAGAAGAAAATAAGTATTATTGCGCAATAGATAATCTGCTTTGGCACTTCCATAGACCTTTGAGCCAATTTTAGTCCATCAATACATTTACTGGCTAAATAGTAGCATTGCCTATTTAGCTGAGACTATCAGGACTTATGCTGAACAGAGCATTATGCACTTCATAAGCAATTTGATGATATTTTGGACTTACTCTCATAATTCACCAGCCAGCATTCTGGGAGCTGAAGTCCAGACATCTTCAAGGTGTTAAAGTTGAGAAACACTGTTTTTTGTGTGTTTTCTATTCATGGAATTTTACCTACCATGAAAATAAGAAGTATCATATGCATAATATATACATTTTAAATCTCTTATACAATGCCCTTCTTGGCTCAGGCTATATGCGAGGTTAGTATCTGTGATATCTCTGACACACACACACACACACACACACTCAAATATATATGATTTTGTGTAATGATCAAGGTATTAGTGTAGAAACTGGGAGACTATGAGTTCTAGTATTGCTTCGGGCTTAAAGCCAGATGGATGATTGGGCCAGTCAGTCTTTCTCAGTTTTAGGAAGGAGGAATGGCAAACCAGTGCCAAAAACCTTCACATGAAATCTATAGGGACTTGTTCAGGCACTTGCTTAAAATCAAAAATCGATCAATGCATATGAAGAAAAGCTTTAGTTCACATCTACGCATTCAGAAATCACAGGTTTGGACAATTCAGCAAAACCTGCATATTGAAATTAAGTCTCCTCCCCCTCTTCACTTTCCAATTTGGATAGCTGCCATTTTAAAATGGGTATTTTCTAAAGTAATAATTAGCAGTCACCCCTGCCCTCCAGTATGACTCAATAGTATAGTCAAAATTTCACAGCAGCTATTAAAATCCAGTATAATATGCACACGCCTCCTTATAACCATGCAAATGCTTAGTCCCTGCAGACAACACTATTAAAGAATTACATTCATTAGAGTTTATTGTTGAATCTTGATCATGTGCCAAATAGTAAGGAATTGGAGCTTTGTACATGCTTGTAAAAGCCGCACTAAATGAAACCGTCAAGCAGGTTGAACCGAGTGATGAAAGTTGAGACAATAGCAGAGCTAGTCACTTGTTTTGATTTTTCTTTCTGTTGCTCAGCTAGGAAGCTGTGTGTTATCCAGACCATTGCACCTGATAGCTCCCCTGGATGCAAGATTCTATGCTGTACACTGATGAAAAAAAACCATAGAAATAATTAATGATCCTTTGCTGCGTGCCAATTCTGAAGATGTTATTTACCTGGTCCTTTCAAGCAATCCAAAATCATTCTCTGCCACTGCTCCCTGCTCTTAGGAGCCTGTGTGTTTTCCTAAACCTGCTCAAGATGGGGCAAACACCACCTTTGTTCACTAGAACAACCTGTCAAGACAGCTCTTCCACTCAATTTACTGCATTCACAGATGTTCCTTAGCTTTCAGCATTTGGTGGGCTACTTCCGTATGCTCTTAATCGCTTATTCGCAGAATAAGATCCTGGCTCAGCTTTGCTGGCTTGACTGCAGGCATGCTAACTGACAAGCAGCCAAATAGTATTCTGTTTTGTAAAGGTAGTTTTTAATGACTGTGGAAAAACAAATCACTGGGGGGTGAATAGTTTACATTGACTGCTGTCATAGTTTTATCTCTTGATCAGAATTAATGTTCTTTTACTCCAGAAAGCAACTGAAGAAGAATGATTGCATAACGGTGGCACAAAGTACATTTCTTAGTCAAATCTGTAACAATGCTGTCAGTTAAAGCATTAGTTCCAAATATGAATCCTCTCAAAATGATTGGTTTTCTGTCCTTCCGTGATACTGACTGCCACCATCATCACTAAAAGAGGGAAAACACTGCGTTTTATTTCAGGATATATTTGCTTTCTCATAAAGTAAGTTTTATAGAATTGAACATCTTAGATATCTTTGGAAAATTTGTCAAAGGTTATTTAATCTGGCATTAGTTTTACCCTCTCCCTTTTATTTCCTAATTTATCTAGTGGTTGTTTCCATTTCTACTAAAATAGGACTAGCACTTAGACTTATATACCACTTCACAGTGCTTTGTAGCCCCCCTTTAAGTAGTTTACAGAGTCAGCATACTGCCCGCAATAATCTAGATCCTCATTTTACCATCCTTGAAAAGCTGGAAGGCTGAGCCAACCTTGAGCTAGGGAGGATTGAACACCTGGCAGTCAGTAGAATTAGCCTGCAATATTGCATTCTAACCACTGTGCCAGCACAGCTACTAAAATCCTCTCAAGAAAGTCATTGAGGTTGTAGGATTTCATCATATTACTCAACTGATACAAGCTAGTTGATTATGAACAGTGATTGGCTAACCTTTTGCTTTGTCTCTCTTCATGATAGCACATTGCAAGAATATTCGACAATGTTCTTGTACCATCATGGACATCTTGGAGGGTAATCTACATATCTCTCTGTATGTGCAAGCAAATACTGAAATATATATTGATGCTGTTGCAAGAATATTGTGAGACAAGCTCCATCCTTACATATTTGGCTGGCAACACCCAGGGGAAGGGCCTTCTCTGTGGCGGGCCCTGCCCTGTGGAACGACCTACTCCCAGAACTCCGTACCATCACTGACCTCCGCCTCTTCCGCCAGTGTTTAAAAACACACCTCTTTCATCAAGCCGGCCTAACATAACCTCCGCTGTGACTAGTATAGATAGTTTTATTTGGGATTTTAATTGGTTTTAGCGCAGGACTGATATTTAATAGGTTTTTAAATTTTTTGTATTTTTGTATTATTTTGTATGTATTTTAAATTCCTGTGCGCCATCCTGGTTCCTTTTGGAGAAGGGCGGGATATAAATCAAATAAATATAAATATAATATAAATAATATATTTGCATCACAATGTGTCAGTGTGAGAACATAGTGATTAAGTTTGCATTGTAACCTCATGATGCATATTTCATCATGATGGTTAGGAATGTATTTCTTGTTTATTCTGCTATTGTCAATGTTGTAACTAAACTAATCTTTATTGTTCCGTATCTAATAAGTTATTGCAGTTTACATGGTTTGTATTCTGAAACTACAAATTATCATAACTTCAAAATAATTTGCAAAGAATGTGTTACTGTAACATTGTGTTCTGAAAATACATATATAAAATTATTATAATTTTATTCCATTTTTCCTGTAATATTAAGATGCTCTTTTACATTGGCATTATTGTTATGATAACAACATATATAAAGATTATATCTGTACACCTCTGTTTAATTAGCTGTATGTTTTCTTGTAAACTACAATGTTTTGGTCATAAAATGATATTTTGAAATGGGAGAATATGTGATGGGTTAAAACTCCCCTCCCCACATGCTGGACCATTTTTCTAAGCATTAGATATGTGTAGACATGTTGTAGTGGGCCAGATAATATTGAGAACAACCTGATCTGTTGCTGGAGGATTAATGTATAGAAAACTGCAGACTATCTCAGGAATGATTAAACTGTGGAGCTTGGAAGAAGATTTGAATATTCCAGAGTTTCACTGGAATTTTCCATAATTTGCATATCCCTACTTAATAGTTGAATGTAACAGGAATTTTACTCATTTAGTTCTATATTACAGTATATTTACCTGATAGGTTTGATACACTATTTAACAGAGGTGCCGCTTATCTTAGGGAGTGAATTAAAAATGCATATATAAAGATACTAGAAATAAAGGTTTAATAGGCACTGAGAGAAAGGGCCATGAAAGGACTACATTAAAAACTAATAACCAGCCACTTAAAAAATTATATCTTCAATTGGGTTTTTGGACAAAAGAAAGAGTATAAAGAAAATGTAGAAAAGAAAAGAACTCACAAGGACATTTCAGGTAAATTGCTGGTGAAATTTGATGATGCCTGAGGAGACAGAAAGGATTTTGATAGAAAGAAAGAACAGAGCATTTGAAGAGCAAAAGTGCTTAAATTACTGATTAGATCAAAAAGTAGAAAACTATACATTTTCAAAACAGGCTGAGCTCACAAAGTTGAACAGGGGCAAGTACATTACAGGAAGACTATATTACTTTAATATTATTAATGTATAGCTAACATAAGGATATAAGCTATGTTTTCTAGAGCTTCAGGTACCAACAGATATACCTGGACTTCTAGCAATAATGATGGATCCAGGAGCATCCCCTTCATAGGGATGGAATACCATGCAAAGCCTATGATCCTCTAATTTCTGAGGCAAGGAGCAAGTCACATACAGTATTTGTCTTATTGGTACTCAGCTTCAGTTTAATCCTTCCTTCAGGAATCATAAAGAAACAAAAGTTGGAGAATGCATTTCCCCACAAATTACCTACAAATTACCTTACCATTGGCTTCATATAGATATCAAATCAGGCCACTGGCAACCAGTGCTTTGAAGGAGGGAAGAAGACAACTAGATAACAATGTCTCAATATCCAGTCCTTAGACCCAAACAAGATTGACTTCAGAATCAATTCTACTGAAAATGCTGAAGCCTAAGTAATGGTAATAGTTGCCCTCATTCTAATCTTATTGTAGTTACATTTATGCATCAAGGGGACTAAATCTGATTCTTTCCTTCAACTAAATAATTAGTAGTCTCTAAGCATGTTGGAAGCTGGATCATTGCCATCTTTTTACTATTTGGCTCCCAAAGGATTATTTATTGTTGCTAATAGTTATCATTTCTGGGTTGAGGGAAGACACGTTCGAGACCAATTATACAGTTTATCTTCCTGAATATGTGATCATAATTGGTTAGAGAAGATATTTGATCTGTTTTCCTGAGATTGGTTTTGGTGGCAGAAAATATTGAGTTTTTCTACCAAGCTTTTTTCTCCTTTTCAACTGGTAAGGAGAGAGGCCTGTTGCCTGGATAGCTATCTACCCCAGGGGTTTCCAAAGTGCTTATTTATTTGTAAGTGAAAGGCTTACATTTGCAGTTTGAAACAGAGAGAACATACAGAGCAAATACACAATCAAAGAAACACATTTACTGTAATTCCCATTAGTAATATTATATCTAATTCTGGAATCCCTCAAAGGACACTGAATATGTACATGGCAGTTAAGAGGCTTAAAACCCCCTCTTTTTCCTGTCTCAGAGAGGCCAGCGGTATTCAGAAATGCCAAGTCTCAACTATCAGTGAGTTTGTGCTTTCTTTTTGCTACTTTCCCAATGTTATTAACAGATGCTGTACTTCAGATAATTTTGTTACGCTTGTTAAAGATTTGCATGTCTTATCTAATAAAAGTCTATCAGTTGGTGTGGACAAGTTCAACTGACATTGATGGGGGGTAGAGATTGAGTCAAATGCTCCTGATCTATGGGGTGTTTTGAGGCGTAACACTTTTTACCTTACTGTTTAAAACGTTTAGGAGTCCCCTCCTGAGTGAGGTCACCCATCCATTTGGATTTAGGTACCTAGTATGTAATCGTGCATCTTGACTCACTTTGACCAAGTGATGTCTGACAGCCAGTTTAGTATAGTGATTAAGTTATCAGGCCAGAAATCAGGAGACTGTGAGTTGTACTTCGGTGTTGCACACAAAGCCAGTTGTCACCTTGAACCAGTTACTTTTTCTGAGCCTTAGGAAGGAGACAATGACAAACCACTTATGAAAAAATAACAGAAAGAAAGCTGAAGGGACTTGTTCAGACTGTCTCAAAGAATCAGTTATCAGTTTCAGAATCATGCACATAATAATAAATAGTGTGATATTTTATAGCATTGAATTAAGAAAATATTCAATTATAGGGAGGTCCGAAAGATAGAATTTAAGAAATACTTCAACTAAAAACACAGGTTTGAAGTAGATAGATCTCTCCCATTCTTTCTCTCTCTCTTTCACACAGATACACATGTGCACACACACACATTTTCTTAGAAGAAAGAAAAGCTCATAATATTTTGTTGTATGAAAAATGTATAATTCTCTCTTTCTTGCTAGATTAAATATTTTTTCACCTTACCTAACTATGAAAACTGAAGATGCTACCTGAAGAATAATGGGCATACATGGGACATGTGCAATGATACAGTCTGATGAGATGCTCATTAGCATACTGTGCCATAGTTTCTGGCACATGCCAGAAACTGGTCCACGCAAACAAGTGAAGCCCCATCTATAAGATTCAGGCAGCACACAAAGCCACACTCCCTCTGGTCTATGGAAAAACCTCTCTCCGGTCTCTGGTGCTCATAAAGTTGGGGGCCCCACTGTTTTAAAGGAACATTTTTGATTTTGACCATCCTGAGACTCCATTAAGGATATGTCCATTTCTTTATGGGAAATAATTTTAATCCAAGCATAGACATTCAATCATTTCTTACTTGATAGACATTATTTTTCCCGGACTATTCAAAAAACCCTCAAGTTCCTAGAGATGATCTATTTTGTTGCACATATCTTTTCTAGGCCTTACAGAATGCAAATTTTGAATCATTTTGGATATAGTTCGCTTAACTGGACAGTTAACTAAGGAATTTTAATAGACCACTTGACTGACTGCAGCTGGCAAACAAGAACGTAACTTAAGATCTCTTAATTCCTTCAGTGAATATTTGTTTCTTATGCCAAATGTTTAGACTACTGTAAAAGGAAATTCCCCACTGAATTCAGAATTCACATCACTCACATCGAAATGCCCTAAATATGTGTCTATCACATTCAAAACTAACAATTATGCTTTTGTACATTGAATGCATTTTATTATTGTTATTAATTGGGAACAGAATTATATTTTCTCATGAGAAATGGTTATTGACAATTTGTACATTATATCCCTATGTCATAAACATTTTTAGTGTGTCAATTATCTTGGATTAATAAATTGCATGTGATGAAACTCCAACATTATATATTTAATAAATATTTTATGAACTTCATTCACCATTTTTTTTGGTCTTTCCCTCTACTCACTCATTCATTCTCCCTTCCTATAGTTGTTTAGACCATTTAAACTCCCTTTTTATCACCTTGTAATTCCTTAATTTTAGGTTGTGTCTGGGAGACTGGATGGAGCTAAGCATATACTGGCCATTTGCCCTTCCTGATACCATATGGAGTTCACATCCGATATTTCTTCTTTCTCATCCTAGGAGAGATCTGCCACTACCTAGGATTGGACTCTCAACCATTTGAAAGGGAGGTGAAGATCTTCACCATTAGGCTAACACACTGTTTAGTTTAAATCCTGATTCATTTTATATATACCGAAATAACTCAAAAGTGCTTATTTTGCAGTGACCTCTCTTTACTGTATTAAATCCACAAAAATTACATACACATTCATCCTTAACCTTATCTTTCTCTCTTTTACCAGACTTCTTTGTATTCTATTCCTACTGTATCCAACTTACTGTGTTTTTTTCCTGATATATGTAATTCTCACTTTCATAATATGAAAGAGACAAAAGCATACTCTTATACACAACAATGTTTTAATTTCTTTTGAGAAACATTTGTTCCACGCAATAGACCACATACTGCACAATATCTACCAGCAATTTCATTTCTCAATTTCCTTCCCGCCGAAAGAACCTATATTCATCTATTTCCTCATTTTTTTATTTCATATGTGTATAATTTGTCATTGTTCACAACATTTTCTTTGTCAAACCTTGTTTCTGATTTATTACAACAAAGATTTTGCTTCCTGAACACCTTTGTGTGTATCTTATAGACTTTTGACTGTGAATCACTGAAATAATCTATAGTTTAACCCAGGGTCTGCAAAGCTGGCTCTCATTCTTGGAGTTGAAGTCCACCAGTCTTAAAAGAGCCAACTTTGCAGACCCCTGGTTTAACCTATCACATACCATTTTATAGAAATCTTCTGTTTTTACACAAAGACAATGTACACCTTTCAGTATCTCTTGGCTATGCTGCACACATGAAAGAAACAAATGAAAACATGGAACTGTTGTTGAAAAGCATCCAGTATGCCAAGTACAACTGCAATATCTATGAAGATCTAAAAGTAGTGGATCTTCTGCTACAAATGAAGCTCAGGTGTACAGAGTGCTGCTGTTATCTATGTCAGGGGTCCCCAACCTTTGCAACTTTAAGTCTGAAGGACTTCAGCTCCCAGAATTCTCCAGCCAGCAAAGACTTAAAGTTGCAAAGGTTGGGGACCCCTGATCTATGTGAATGGAACAGCCATGCAAGAAAGTGGCATTACATTAAAAATAAATGGCCATTCTGAAAGAATTTGGTTCCAGGACAGAAAAACACGGCATACGAACAACTTGTTGACCTGGCAGATGTTTTTGCCTCCATGTCACATTAAACTTAGACTGATGAGAAATTTTGTGAAAGTGATGAACAAGGAAGGTGAATGATTTTGTAATCTGAGACAGTTGCTTCCCAAAATAGCTGATGCCAAAATTAAGGAAAACATATTTGTTGGTCCACTGATCAGATATGTCATCAATGACAAGTGATTCATAGATCTCTTAGTAGGACCAAAGAAAATTGTCTGGAAAGTATTCAAGGGTGTAATCGAGAATTTTCTTGGCAACTATCTTACTACTCAACTGTTTTGAAACTCATTGAATTTGGTACTCAAAACATTTTGACATTAAAATTTTGTTCTGGTACTCATCATTTGTTTGGTATTCAATACACAAGCTACAAATTGTAGGTGTCAGCTGCCTTATGACTCTCTGCATTATTCCTTAAGGGAAATTTTTTTTGGTACTCATTGTTTTTTATACTCATTGTACCTCTTACAGGTCCCAATTAACATTGATTACTAAAGTACCAGAGCAACAGAGCAACAAACTACATTCCACTAGCTGACAAAATCCTACAGCATACAAGACCATAAAGTGCAACATGTCACTGAAGATTCCATTTTTGCATTCACACTTGGACTTTGTTCCTGAAAATCTAGATGCATGGTGAAATGTTTCACCAGAATATTAACGCAGTAGAAAAACAATATTAGGGCAACTGAAATCCATCAATTCTTACTGACTATTATTGAATGCTGCACAAGATTCATTGGACATTGAGTACCAATAAAAGTCATCAGCAATACACTTTTAGTCTTGTTGAATTCATGCAGCATGTTGGAAACATTATGTGATTAAATACAGTCTAGTAATTAAAAGTTAATTCCATATTTCTTAAGGGTCCAATGAGATACAGTCATTCTGAAATTATATTTGTGTTCTGTTTGAAGGGGTCTATCATAATCACCAAAGGCTTTTCAAGAATCAAAACCTTTGGGGGGAAAATTCCAGTGTAGAGTCATACTACTCATTACATCATAAATCTAAACCTCATTTGAAATTGTTTGTAAGAAATAAAAAGGCATCTGGCAGGACTTTTTCAAAGTAACAAATTTTACTTAAAGGCACAAGCTTTTGCAAACAGCAGCTTAGTTCATCAATGGCAAAGAATGGCTAAATTGATGTAGGGTCAAAATTAGGTAAGGTGGGGATGACAAAAATTAGAGGGGAAGACCAGCAGGTAAGACAGATTAAGATTATGTTGGTAGTAAACATTTCTTGACAACAAAGAGTACAGTAGAACCTCTGGTCACAACCATAATTTGTTCCATAACTTTGGTTGCAAACTGATTTGGTCGTGACCAAATGGTGCAGAAGGGGAAATCGGCTGTGGACTGTGGAGACTTGTTCAGGCAGCTTCCAAAAATCAGACATGATTGAATGGAAGGACAATAGGTGCATGTAATCTGTCTCACTTGTCAGTGACATTTTTAGTATTCATTTTAATTCCTTTTTGCTCCATATAAATTGCTAACATGTATTTTGCAACAGCCGTCTAGTTATTACTGGATAACCTATCCCCCTCCCAAACCCACCCTCCCAATGGTCAATAAAAGTTGAGAAGGTTGTCTAGAATCAGGTGTTTTTAGAAACTACCTAGCTAAAAGTGTTATATTCAGTACCCTTTAAAAAAATACAAAGCATTATTTCTTTTATACTTTGAGAATTTACAACATTTACAAAATATAGAAGTTGGAAACTTAACTATGTAATATTCAAGGACTAAACTTCTCCTCTATAAATTGAGATTTCAGAATTATGTCCAAGTAAATGCTTCTGTAAAACCAGCAAAAGGGAAATAAATCTGAGTTTGGTATCACCCATAAATGAGAGAACATCATATCCATTTTTTTAAAAGTTATTGTTATATTTTACATAACTATGCTGCACATAGTCCACGGGTAGCATTTAAGTTCTAGGTAAAATACTGTAACTGTATATAAAACAGATGACGAAACAACCACAACAGAAGTTCTACCACGACCTCTATTTTAATTTCAATATACAGAGTTTTATTCAACCTACAATATTTTTCGGAGTATAAGATGCACCTTAGTTTTTGGATAGGAAAATAGGGAAAAAAATTCTGCCTACCAGGTATTCATCTAGCTAGCATCCTTAGTCTGGTCAGCGTAAGTTTGCTGGTTTTATCCTCTGGTTGGGAATAAAAAATAGCTTCTAAAGCACAGCTGATCACTGGGGAAAGAAGCAATGACAAAAGCAGGGGAAGCCCGGAAGTTTGCTTCACTCATTAGTATCTCATTAAGGCTGAAAAAAAGCTTCAAAAAGCTACATTTGGAGTATAAGTCACACCCAAATTTTCAGCTTCTTTTAGGAAAGGAGGAAGGTATTTCTTATACTCCGAAAAATATGGCACATATTCATTTCCACATAGAGTCATATATCCATCCAACAAAGATCCAGAGTTACATGGTAGAATTTAAAATGGCAGTGCCAATTTTCCACATATATATTCATTATAGCTGTAGGAAACACAATAAGGAGTATTTTGCAAACTGACCAAAATCTATTTCACTCTGAATCCAAATCTTGACTCATTCATAAACTATGGTTTGAGAGCTTGCCATGTTACCTGAGGATAACTATGTATGCACAGAAGACATGCCTGTCAGGATTGCTAGTGAAGTGGAAGTAGTTTTGTAGAAATGCTCCTCTGAATATTGTGCATAGCAGTAATACTTTTATAACCCCTTAGAATGTCTAAAAAGGATCGTAGACAGAATTAATGGCAAACACTTACAGTGCTCTGCAGAAAGAGAGATCCATCATTCATAACTTCATTCATTTGTTTTTAATGTGTTTGTATATTTATTGTTTTAGTTTTCCCTGTGCACCGCTCCGAGTCCCTATGGGGAGAGGAGCGGTCAACAAATTAAAATTATTATTATTATTATTATAACTAAAATTCTCATGGTCTCAATTTGATACATCACCATCCAGCAAAAAACTACCACTGGGGTATCCTCAAGGACCTCTTGTTTTGGGGTGGATATTTTGAAGTTGAGCCACAAAACATAAGATGTAACAGTTATTTTTGGGTACATTAACATGTATATGGGGAAAAATAGGGGGTGGAATTATGTAATGGAGTTTGCAGGCATGTGGACAGATGAATCTCTATAATTGCATGGCTAGAAAAGAGCATCATTTTGCTTTCAGTAGTCTGGAATTGCTTCAGCTAAAACCATTTTGGCACTGCTTAATTATCTTTGCAAATTTCCTGCCACTTTCTAATTACATATTCAAGAAAATAAAGTATGTACTGACTAAAACTGTTATACTCACCATCTTAGCTCTGTGCAAAATTGCTAGAAAATTAATGGAAACAGAATTATCTTGTTTCTAAATGTATCTCATTTAGTTAGCTTTTAAACTACACTAGCTATGACCATAGTGACTGCCTGTGACCCTTTTGAGCATTTGCTAAAAGTTGGCTTAACATAATAATTTTTGGGTATTATCATTTTAGGTGACTGTTAATAAAATTTCAATCTCATTATAGAAGAATCTTATTTTACAGTTACATTTTTTTAAAAAGAGAAATAGTAGGCAGTTGTCCAAAGCCATTTGGTGACATAGACTATTGTTTATGACCCACTCTGCATCCACCAGAATGACATATAACTTGTTTCAAGTTGAATAAGCATTGTGGAAGATGTAACTTCTATTGCACAAAGCCAAAGGTAGATGCACCAATTCCTTTCCTTTCTGAATGAAAGAAGATTTGTTCTTTTAAAATCAGAGGCAGAACTCTGAAAAAACAGAAAGAAGTTTCTGTATCAATAAAGGAGAACAAAGGTTGGCTAATGAAATGTCTGCCAGACAACAACTAAGGTCAGAGAGCACCAATGAGACCTCAGAAGTTTCTGTATTTAGCTACCATGTTTCCCTGAAAATAAGACCTTCCTGGATAATAAGCCCAATAGGGCTTTTGAGTGCATGCGCTAAAATAAGCCCTACCCTGAAAATAAGACCTCCCCCCAAATATTGCAACACAGCAGCAGCCATGAGGTGACCATAATCATTGCCTCCTGCACCTTAATAATAACAAGAGCACCCCAAAAATAAAGCCAAGTGCTTATTTCGGGGTGGGAGGGGGTGGATGTCAAAAGAAATAAGACTCTGTTTTATTTTTGGAGAAACCCAGTAGGAAAAAGATAATATATACCATCTCCCCAAAGTTTAACCAAATGACTGGAGTTGTAGCTAAAAGCTAGAAAAAGTCAAAGGGGAAAAAACAGAAGTGTTTGCTTCATGATGCAGGTTGTATCTAAGAAACAACTGTATATTTTAGGTAAAAGCTGTATACAGAAAAGTATTTTGCCAAAATCAGAATATGAGGAGAATTGTTACTACATCAGTGTTTTTCTTTAAAGTTTTTATTTCTATTTTACCAACTACTGTTATAAATTGGAAAGTTTTTCATGCTAACTTTTGCAATACTGCATATTTATACTTTTAATGTTATAAACTTAAAGGTGATTTATTATATTTCTCTTTTTTAATTGAGTGGGATTTTTCTTTATCTCTTGTGACATGGAGGAACTTCTAACCACATGTATAAACACTGTATGGCCAGAGGATGGCACAAAAGCACTTATTTCATTATATCATTTTTACCTATTTATTCACTATAAATGCAGCAAGGTATAGAAATCCATCTTCTTTTACTACGATAGAATGTCTATCAGAACATGGGAATATAGATGAGAGAGCGTGTCCATTGCAGAAAAAAGTAGGCCAAACAAACAAACAAACCCAAAAAATCTCTGAGTCCGGGGTAAGGGAAATGTAAGTCCATCTTAATTACAGTAGGTACATATGGAGAATTGCTTTGTCTTGCTTTCAATATTCTAATAATAATAATAATAATAAAAATAAATTTTATTTCTAGACCGCTTCCTCTCCCCAAAGGGACTCGGAGCGGTGCACAGGGAAATTAAAAATACCAATAAATATACATAAGTAGATTAAATAAAAGGCAGATTAAACAATGATTATCCCTGCGCTAAAATCCCCAATTTTAAAATTAACTAAAATCCCCTAAGCCCTATTAAAAGACAGAAGACTAACCTAGGCCGGCCAAGCAGAAAAAGTGTGTTTTAAGTTTTTGACGGAAGGAGTGGAGGTCCGTAGTTGTTCTAATTTCGGGGGGAAGGTCGTTCCAGAGGGCTGGGCCCGCCACAGAGAAGGCCCTTCCCCTGGGCGTCCCCCGCTGGCATAGCCTAGTGGACGGCACCCGGAGAAGTCCCTCTCTGTGGGAGCGAATCGACCGCAGGGATGTATGGGGCAGGATCCGATCCCGCAGATAACTAGGTCCCGTGCCATGAAGCGCTTTAAAGATGATAACTAACACCTTGAATTCTGTTATATTGTCCTTCTATTTCTCAAGATCTTTCAAGAAATCCTTGTTGAAGGATTTAGTTCTTGTTTCTTAAATTTGTGTGCCTTAAAGGGCTTGACGCTTGCAACAGGATATCGGGAATCATGCCCCTTTGCAAGAACTTTGATACTTTGTAAGCTAGTATCAAGTTGTTACGCCAGAGCAGGAGGCAAGACCATGAGGTAAAGTCAAAGCTTCTGGAAGAGGATGGTCAAGATCAACATGCTTAGCTCTACTCAGCAATCCCAATAAAGTTTGCATCCCAATATTTAAAGATGTTAGGAGTTTAAGATCATACACATTGGCTTTACAAATGCTCCTTTATCTATCATCTCAGTATTTGAGGGGCTGCCACAAAGAAGAGACAAAGCACCAGAGGACAGGACAAGAAACAATGGATGGAAACTAATCAAGGAGAAAAGCAACCTAGAATTAAGGCGTTTCATCTCTGGAAGTTTTAAAGAAGAGACTGGACAGCCACTTGTCTGAAATGATGTAGGGTCTCCTGTTTGAGCAGTGGGTTGGACAGAAGACTTCTAAGGTCCCTTCCAGTTCTATTATGATTCAGATTCTGACTCCTGCCTTATTGACAGCTCCATTAGACAGACTGGACCTTGAAATTGATTCCAAAGGAATGCTAGAATTACTTTTATTGGGATTAGCTGTAATAACAGGTACAAAGGCACACATTTGTGAGATGGGTCACTTGATAAATCTGGTAAATAAATTTAAAAAACAGAATCTTGCAATTCTGGTTTTAGGTGTCATTCTGAGCTGCTTCCAAAAGTTATCTAATCATTCTAGACTTAAGCTTTTGTTGTCTTAGCAACAGAGGCTGCTTATCTTTATTGAAGTCATCTTCCTGACTCTCTATATCCATTAATACCCAACTCTTCAACCAATGAACTATATTTGCACCGTATAAAATTTAATTCTTGAAAAGAAAATATTCTTCAAGATTCTACCCTTTGTTCCAGTGACAATGATGAGGTGTTGATATCATATGATATGATAAAAAAACATTTGTCAGGCCTGCAACCATATTCCTTTTAGATCTTTGGACTGCCACACTTTCTATTATTCTACTATGCCTTTTCTATTGTGGGAAAATGGGAGGAGGGATTGTATGGAATTAGATGCTATGTAGCCAAAACAAAATTCCTTCTAGAAAGCCAAGGTCATCCTTTGTTTCTGCACCTCCGCACCTTACCAGAACTGGATGGATGGAAGCTGCCAGCATGGCAGTGGATGATTGGACCATGTGATGGACTTGTGAGTGTGGGGGCAATATCTTGAACTTTCAACTAGTTGGGGAAAATCAGGAAGCTTTCAGATTTGGATTTCTCCAGATGTGTCAACATGGCTCTCTTAATAAATTAGAATTTTGAGCAATACTTTGTCTTGGACTTTGATTTAATTTTGGACACTATTATGATTTTTACATAGAGATTTCAATATTTACAATTACAAAACAATAACCTCTTTAGAAATTTCTCTAGTAGACATGCTCTTTTCCTTTGTATATTGCCTGTACAGGTAGTCTTCAATCACAATTGCGCCCAAAATTTCCATTGCTAATTGAGACAGTTGTTTAGTGAATCACTGCAATTGTTAACTCACAGTTAAGTAAATCTGGCTTCCCCATTGACTTTGTTTGTCAGAAGGTCACAAAATGTGTTTACATGACTCTGGAACACTGCAAACTTTCATAAGTATGAGTCAATTGCCAGGCATTCTGGTCACATAATGATGGGTGTGCCCTACCTGCTGTGTGAAAAATGGTCATAAGTTATTTTTTTCAGTGCCCTTGTGACTTTGAATGGTCACTAAATGAACTGTAAGTCAAGAACTACTGTAGTTACAAAATTTAACAAATGTTGAAACTTTAAGGAAGATAATAGACTTTGAAAAACTGAATCCTCTATGTAAAAAGTATTTAAGTTTTCTTCCTGCAAAGAAGTATATTTCTTCCTAAATTAACCAGGATGGATTGAGACTGAGTACTGTGCAGCATAATCCAAAAATAGCACCAATCCAGTTGTAATTATTTAATTGTAGTCATTACTGAGCCATTAATTGAAACTTAGGCTGCTTTTGTGCACCAACACAAACTATTCAACCATTAGAGTTAACATGACAGAGTTCTATAGAATATCAACCATTATTTTTCAACATCCATGGATGGTTCTTGATCGTGTATGTTTTTCCCCGTACAAAGAACAGTAGTAGCTTAATAGGTTACAAATCTGCACATTAAGATTTGAGCAATTTCAAGCTAGACTAAAGCATAACAATTACTTTAATATATAAAAAGGAGATGTAGATGAATGCAAAGGTCATCTACAGTCAACAACAACAGACTTTTCTTTCTTAGAACACTTTCTCTGTTCTTTTGGTTTCTCTACTAATTGGGAGCAAAACACTTTTGACAACTACATTTCAGCCAAGGAGGGTTTTTTTTAACCTTTCCCAAGGCGTACTGCTTCACTGTCTCTTCGGTAATGTTGTATCTCATGATGGGCTTTCCAGTTTCTGTTTGGTAGATAGGATTGTAAATAGCTCAGTAGCTTGAAGCTGTAACTGACCTTCACTCTACTCTCAAAATTTCTTTTACTTTTACGTTTATATTTTTATTTAACTTAATTAGTAATATAGTATAACATATTTACCCTGTATTATTATATCAAATTAATTAGCTGAAGTATTTATACATCTAACGAATGAAAATATGAATTAGGTTAGATAGTAACTAACACTGAAATTAATATTCATAATTATAACTCATAAAAACAACTCTTTGGGACAACCTATATGTCCCAGAGGTTCACTATATCCTGAAAGATTCAAATTGTTATTGCTATAGCTAAAAAGTAAATATGAACTCATACAACCATACAGTGGCGTAGCGTGGGTTGTCAGCACCCGGGGCAAGACAAGTAATTTGCGCCCCCTAACCCCTGGATTTTAGCACTCGAGTCTCTTCCACTCCATCGCCCGCCGCAGGGCCCCCACCCGCCGCCGCCCCCTCCTCGGCAGCGGCTGTGGCACCCGGCGGCGAGGCAACCCCTTCGCTCATCCTTCTCGGTGCCTTTCTAGCCCTCCCCCGGGGGAAGCAGCGGCATCGAGGACGGGGAGGGCGCAGCATGTGGGAAGCGAGAAACAGGAAGGGGGGAGAGGAGGGGTGCAGGAAGATCCGACGGCAGCGGGGTAGGGGAGGCAGCCGCAGCCGGCAGGTACCCGAAAGAGCTGGCCTCCCTTCGATCCGGAGAGCGGGACGCCTCTCCCGCCCTGTCAGCTACATCTCCGCGCATTCACAAGACCGCTGCTGAATCAGCTGGAACGCGCGAGCTCTCCCCACCTTCCGCCCGCCGAGCTCTCTTCCTTTTCCCTGCGATTTCCCGCCCCCTCCCGGTTTCCTGGATTCCGGATCCCCCCTCCCCCGCCCGAGAAATAATACTAATAAAAATATGAAAAATCCCCTAAGATCCTTTCCCCAAGGAAGAAGACGGGGCGACGGGGAGAAAACGCCTCCTCTTGCAGCCGCTCTTGCTTCGGGCGACGCTTCTCCGGTCCCCGCGGCGGTGGCCACATTCCCCGGCTGCCGCTGTTCCTGCCTTACTCGATCCCCTTTCCCGAAGCCACGGGGAGCTGCGAGTGCGAGCGCGCCCCACCAGATGTTGCGCCCGGTGCGGCCCGCACCCCCTGCACCCCCCACGCTACGCCACTGCAACCATAAGTGTGCTGCAGAATCACAACAGTCTTTTATGAACAAGCCATAGGAAAAGCTATCAAAAGATTGGTGCTACAACTCTTGATTTGTATCTTCAGCAAAAAGCAGTTAAAACCAATACTTATTAAGCATTCTTGGAGGTGTTGAATATATGGAGTTTTTTTTAATTAACCTTGAACATGGAGAATTAATTTCAAATTATTTAAGGCAACCCTCCATTGGTTTCCCTGAACTTAACATTTATTTTTTCCAGGGTCTCTGCAAATTATTAAAGTCAATTTCATTAATTTTTTCGAAATGTATAAATTATTATACTTACATCCTTTCTTTTCTTTTTTGAGTTTAAAGGAAGGCACATGGGTTTTTCTCCATATTTTATTTTCATAAAACTATCCTGTGAGTCTGATCAGCTAAAAGATAATAGCCATTCAAAAATTATCTAGAGAGCTCCAGAGTAGAACGGGACTTGAACCTAGTTAAATGTCAGCTGTAAGTCTTGAAGTTTCTCAGTTAACAGTAAGCTCCTTGTGTATATTTCACTCAGGAAGGCTGGAATTATGGTCATAAATCATGCTGGTCATTAAGATAGCAATAGCAATGACACTTAGACTTATATACTGCTTTACAGTGCCTCTCTAAGTGGTTTACAAAGTCAGCATATTACCCCTAACAATTTGGATATTCATTTTGCCCACCTTGGAAGGATGGAAGGCTGAGTCAACTTTGAGCCTGGTGAGATTTGAACTGCCAAATTGCAGGCAGCCAGAAGCTGGCAGTCAGCAGAAGTAACCTGCAGTACTGCACTCTAACCACTGCACTACCGTGGCTCAAAGATCACTATTTTTGAACTACTATTATTATATGATCACTACTAATGAACATTATATTATTATTGGGTAAATTTGGTGAGATTCACCTCCTTTGGGGATGGTTGGTAGCTCATTAGCTTGAGTCCTAACCAAGGACCTAGGAACTGTTAAGGTAACGTTGGAGGATATAAGGGTGGTTTTTTGTAGAATCAGAATGTTCAAGTCCGATAAATTTAGAATTTCCAAATATATTATTATTATTATTATTGCTCAAACTAACTCTAACCAGACAACACACTATTTATAAATTGTTGCTCTTTCTTTACATAGTAAAAATAAAATAAAAAATTGGGGGAAAAAGAAGACCTTGCCCGATAACATGACCTGTTTTGCAGTGATTTGTTAAGTGAATACTGCGGTCATTAACTGAATGCAATGGTTATTAAGTATACTTATTTCACCCACTGTACTCATTTATTTTTTTGCCAAAAAGTGGAAGTAAATGCCAGTTTCTGGCAAAAAAAATGTGACAAATCCTTGTCACATGACCATAGAACAGTGCAAACAGCCATAAATGTGGGCTGATTGCTAAGTTCTGAAAATATGATCACATGACTGCAGAGTAGCAGCCATTAGAACTTTGAAGTTGTGACAGACCTCCACAGAGCTACTCACGACCTACAATTTCAACAATCACTAAGCAACTGGTCATAAGTCAAGGCCTACCTGTAATGCCAAACTCTTATCTTGCTTGAAAAAAAGAAAGCACCATTCAGCTGTTCCCTAGTGCTTGAGAACGATGAGAGTCAGACAATGTTAGAATCCCAAACTTCCCAAAACAAGGCAGAAGTTAAGAGGCACAGGTCTACTGATATGGGAGGTGCAGAAAATAGCACACAATGAACATATATCAGGATAGGATGCAGGAAAGTACTATTTTCTTTTGGAATGAGATCCTCACACTAATTCCCTATGTAATGAAGTTCTGAAAGTCTTTAAAAACACAGTTGCCCATCCAGATCTTGGAATAGGGTATTTGTGGAATCCTGTTGGTTACATTTCCATCATGCTTTTTGTTTGAGGTTTTGCTGTCTGTATGCATGAGATTTATGTTTAAATTGTTTTTTTATTGTTTTCTAATATTAGACTGCTCTTTAGAAGGCCAGATCCTGAAGATGAAACTCAAATACTTTGGCCACCAAATGAGAAGGAAGGATTCCCTGTAGAAGAGCCTAATGCTGGGAACAATTGAGGGCAAAAGAAAAAGGGGACAATAGAGAATGAGATGGCTGGATGGAGTCACCGAAAAAGTAGGCATGAACTTAAATGGATTCCAGAGGATGGTGGAGGACAGTAAGGCCTGGAGGAACATTGTCCATGGGGTCAATGGACAATGGGTCAGGCATGACTTCACAACTAACAACAACAAATATCGAGCAATCCACCCAGAGTTATTTTGGAGTTGGTTGCTTCTAAATAAAATAAATACTGTTTTTTTCCAGAGTATAAGTTACACCGGAGTATAAGATGCACCAAGATTTTGAAGAGGCAAATTAAAAAAATAGTTTTTGCACTCTGCAGACCTCCCAAAAATGGCCCATTGTTCACAAAAATGTACCCGTTTTTTTATAGGCATGGATAGCCTTTAGGAGGCTCGTAGAATGCTCCTGGGGGTGGGGGTGGGGCCCCCCAGAAGCACTCTGAAAGCCTCTTAAAGGCTATGCATAGCCATTTTGGTGAAGGGGGCGGGGTTTGGGGAGGCAAAAAATGCTATATTCAGTGTATAAGACGCACCCAGATTTTCAGCCTCTTTTTTGAGGGAAAAAGGTGCGTCTTATACTCCGAAAAATATGGTATATAACTACACTGCTGCTCCAATCCAGCAGATTCTGAGCAACATATGTTTGAATATAAGTAATTTATGGACTGGATACGGGATGGTCCATACTAGATGGCACATCAACTGTTTCCATCACTGTCAGGGAACAGTTCCCTATTATACACAGGTTGGATCATAGAATTACCCATTCAGAAGATATAGAAAGATTTTAAGGCTAATTCTCCAAAGGACCTTCCATTAGAAAAATCATGAAAATCTAATGCAGATTCTCAATCCTCCAGTCATGATTGTTCCAAAAGTGCTTCAAAGGGCAACAAAGTCTATTTGCCCTTTGAAAAAGCATCTTTGGTAAAAGGCATGAAAGTAATTTCTACAAATGTAATAATGATGGTTAATATTTTACTTTCTGTTTTCAACTGGCATATTTTAGCTTCCTTTACAAAATTGATTGGCTGGATTTACATATCTTCAAATCTTATATTTAGTTGTTAGATTAATCTTTCCAGATTATTCTTTCTTTTTCAAGTTTAATATTTTCTTTTAATATTCTAAAAGAAAATCATTATGCTTTAGATGCATCATGAATAGTTCAACGTTTAAGCAATTAATTAATTCACACTTAAATATCTCATATTATAGTGGCATTCACCTCCTAGCACAACTAAATATATATGCGAATATTGTTGAAGGATGCAAAGCACCAATATAAATGTGGTGAAAATTTAAAAGCTGGCCTCTAAGGACGCCTACCAATTATAGACAAGGACTGTTTTTCTACAAATAGTAGAATCATTTAATACAATTTCTTTAAAGTGCATTGAATGTCAGGTAACAGGTGTGTGGGGGTCTGTGGCCAAACATGTGGCCGTAAGCATTGTTGCATCTAACAAGCATTGTTATAATTGGCCCAGCTGCAAAAGAAAAATGCACGCCCAGTACAAATTGCTGGTTATATTTTAGAAGAATTCATCTTGTGAAGAGCAGTAAAAAAAAAAGTGACTGTAACAGACAAGTCATCTCTCTTGAGAATATAGACTACACACTATAGCCTGAAGACATTATATTACAGGTTGAGATATCCTCAGATCTCAAGTTTAAAAGGGTGAGGCTGGCTTAATACTTGCATGGGGAAATTTTAACAAAACCCTGTTAGGCCTGAGATTGGTAAAATGCTTTGAGGAAACACCTCCTTTTTTCTGAAGCAGGATTAGGGTTAACCCATGTACTTTAATAGGCCCAGTTTCACATAGTTACCATTGCACAAAAAAGTTTTCTCTTTTTCAGTGATCTTTTGGGCCTCTTCTCCTTGTTAAAACTGGTTTTGCTATGCTACACATCAAATTTTAAGGCATAACCATTGCCTATGAAAGTTCATGTCACTATAACAAATATCCTGAAAGTATTCTTTAGAACATTCTGGAAAAAGTAGAGCATATGCCCATATGCTTGTGTTGTTCTGAACACACAAGAAAATAGAAAAAAATCAGGCTCTTAATTTCTTATAGCTTGTCCACTTTACTCCTCTAACTTCCATATATCAGTTAGGTATTAATGGGAAAAATACATATTAAGGCCATAGAAGTATATGTAGATGATACAAATCACTTCAGTATTTTTTTAAATAAAACAACCACAAATCAAACCTAGCCCAACACAGAAGTATATTGTCCAAATCTTGCCTCTTTGCTGAGTTCAAAGGCTGAGAATTAATAAATTCTATTCAGCCAAGTTTTGAAATTTGATCCACAAATTCAAGAACACAAAATCACTTTTTTTGTAACAGTGCAGATGTAATGTATACAAGATTCATTGTTAATGTACTTGTTAAATACTTTGGAATGCAATTTAAGAATACACCTCTCTGAATTCTAGTTTCTTCTCAAAAAGCTGTCAGTTTCTAGGCTGCAGTTTGATCCACGACCTGTTAAAATGGGAAGAAAACCATTACCAGGGCCTTAACTGAATGAAGAATGAAATATAAGACCTAAATATCAGAGAGAAAATCAGAGCAAACTCTTCAATTTCCCTACACCCTCTACCTTGGCCAGGTGTTTTGTTGAATTTTCATGCTTGCAGACTCTCTAAATATTTTTTGTAGTCCAAATTGTGAATCTCTCTCGTGCATTGAAGCCAATGGTCCCTTAAGTTGGTAGGTTTAGAATTAATAGGGGAAACCAGTTACAGTACTTCATCATTAGCATTAGAAAATGAAACTAGACGCCCTGCATTATAAATCACTGTGATATAACAAGAGGAGAAGAGATTATCTGTTCTCAACTTACAGTGTGTTTTTAGAGAAACATTTTGATATATGCATAGTTTTAAAACAATAAACATCTGCAGGAGTAATCAGATGTGCTTAAATATTGTTCTGTCTGTAAATGTACTTTTGCCATAAGTTAAATATTCAAAGAGATGCAGTCAGTAACTTCCCTTGCTGAATTCATATGAGTACTGTGTAAGGTCTAATTCACTTACAGTACGTGTTGGGTTATACCATAGAAATATAGCACATCGAATAGTGCTATATTTAAACTATCCAAATGTTTCTGAGGTTCTCTATCTATACATTTTTCAGGCTTTATGGCAGTTTGGTGTAGTGGGCAAGAAAAAGTGGGAGATTGTGAATTCTAGCTCTGCCTCAGGTACATAGTCATCTGGGGGACTTTGGGCAGTCACTTTCTCTTAAATGTACGAAGAAGATAATGGCCAATCACTTCCTAAATATTGCCACTGCGTAGACTTACCAAGCCTGAGTCAAAGTCACAAAAATAAACATGTTGGGGCAAATGTACTGAGCCAAAAACTGGAAGCCAATTAATCAGATGCATCCTTCTTAATTATGGCACTAAAATTAATCAATTAATTAAGATCAGTTAAATCCCAAGAATCATTCCATTACAGGGATCAAAAATTAAGATGGCAGATGCAGATGTGAGATTAACCTCCAACCCTTTTAAATATGTGTTGTGTCTACACTGAATGTAAAGAAGGGATCTTCAATCACACACTACCATCTTGACTTTTTTCATTTCTCCTTGCAACCCCCTCTCCCTCCCAAATTGCAATGTAATTGTTTCCTGGGCCTTTGACTCCAACAGCTAAAACTAATGGAGAAAAAAATTACAGCAAGGAAGATTACAATGAGGCAAAAGCAATGGGGTTCTCAAGGCATCCTAAGAATGGCCTTATTGTTGGGGTTCCAAATAGTATCCAAAATCAAATCAGAGTCCAAGGCAAAGTATTGCTCAAAGTTTCAATTTATTAAGAGAGCCATGTTGCCACATTTGGGAAAACCCGAATTTGAAAGCTTTCCGGTTTTCCCCACCCAGTTGAAAGTTCAAGATCTTGCCCCCACACCCACAAGTCCATCACATGGTCCAATCTCCCACTGCCATGCTGGCAGTTCCACCTAACCAGTTCCTGTCAGGTGCAGAGGTGCAAAGACAAAGGGTGACCTTGGCTTTCTAGAAGGAATTTTGTTATGCTACATAGCATCTAACTACGTACAATCTCCTTCCCATTTTCCCACAATAGAAAATACATAGTAGAATAATAGAAAGTGTGGCAGGCCAATGAGCCAAAGAAAAGATGGCTGCAGGCCTGACACTTATATTGTCAGCAAAACATTTTAAAAAAGAATGAGAGGTCTAACAAGAAGTTGACTTTCTGATACAATTTTAATGGTGCAAATTTTCCTCATCAAATTTGGCTCCCTGTAGACAAATACAACTAGGCTGGTAGAAGGGAGCTCCCACTACCTCCTTGCCAAAGGCAGGATTAAATAAACAAAAAAAGTTTGTCAAGTGCAAAGGGCAGTGGGAACAAGTCACTAGAGAGAAAAGTGCTGAATTCTCCAGAATCTTTGCTATCTGGAAATCAAAAATTATCAATAATACTTCATGTGTATCATTGTTTGAAAATGCTCAGGTCATCCTCATTAGATGGTTGCTCATATCCAGGACCTAGTGGCCATTGACAAAACTTGAAGGATTATAGTAAAAACGTTGGGAAAATAAAACAACTCTTTTCCCAAGGGCTGCTTTCTTGACTATGAACTGTGTTTAATAGAGACAGCCTGTAATTTAGCCACTGGAATTGGCAAGCTGACCTTAGTGAGACACTTATCTTGGGGATGCTTTCATTATTTACGCCAAGCAACCAACAGCTGAAAGTTATTGTTTACGCTACTTTTTAAAGTGCGAATTAGTCTTTTTGTTACAAGGCTGAATGAGACAGAAATGCCAAAAGGACACCAGTTTACCCAAGCTGCTATCTTTATAAGAGCATCACTGAACTTTAATTTCTTTGTTCCATCACTCCAGGGCACAACTAACTAAGAGGATATGTTTTACAAACTAGGCCTAAGTAAGTATTTAATTACTTAAATTTTTGAAACAGTACAATTTCAGTAGCACAGATTTCTAGATATTCAAATCTTAAAATTATAAAAAGAGCAAATATACAGATGTTGTGTGTGGGATAACCTACATCATGAATTATCCACCACAGGAACAAATATCTGTGATAGAGATATTTCCTTTTCATTTTGTTTTAACTATAGCATTGTTAGCAACAAATAACCATACACAGGCATATAAAATAGATTTACTTGGAAGGAAAGTGTATGAGACTAGATTGTAAATGAAGCAGGAGTTTCCAGAGAGGTGTCAAAATATCAAGATTACACAACAGTGTAATTGTCATGTACTAATCCGCCAACACAACTTTTTTGACTATACTCTGTGGACAATCCTGTAATTAAATGAAGCAAGTATTTAGTTTAAAACCTTTCATCCTATCTCTAACTAGTAAAGAAGGACAAAAACACAAATGGGAAATAATCCCACAAATTATTTTTTCAGTGGAAAATATTGAGACTTTAAGGGCAATTGGAGTAACACACTTCATTCTCGTTTTTCTTTGTTATGCACAAATATTTTGGTTTATTAACATATGAACAACTGTTTCCATTATGGTAAGACATTCAGTGATGATTGTAAATATTCTACTTTTAGAAAATTTCATTGTACAACAGTGATATTAGGGGGTGTCCTAAACAAATATGTTAGTTTTGAATTACCAGCACAGAAAGTTGATGATTAAACATCTAAAATGTTTAGAGCAGGGGTGACAAACTCAATTTCATTGAGGGCCGCATCAACGTTGTGTTTGACCTTGGGCGGCAGGGTGAGGGTGGTCCAGTGGTGGGCTCCAGCAGTCGCTACTGCTGGTTCACTCATGGCTGCATCACGCGCATGCGTGCGCATACACAGGGCAATAAAAATTGCTCTGCATATGCACAGAAGCAAAAAACAAGATGGCAATGCCTACAGTGCCACCTGCGGAACCAGTTTGGGGGTGTGGCAAGCCTTGGTCACTGCTAGTTCCAGGGACCCAGTCGGCCAAACCACTACCAGTTCAGCCGAACCCACCACTGGAGTGGCCAGCTACACGTCACTCTTTCAGGGATGCCTGTGGTGGCCCGAGAGCTCTGTCAGCAGAAATGGGCTGTTTCCAGGGTGGCCCTGCAGGTCAGATCTAAGCACCCCACATGCCGGATCTGGCCTCTGGGCCTTGAGTTTGACACCCCTGGTCTAGATGATTGTTAGCAAAGACCTGCTGACACTATAAAAAAATCCGAGTATGGTAAGAATCTGAATCCCAAGAGTGCTGATCTTAGTTGCACAGTTGCATTCCAATATGGTGTTCACATTGGCTAATATGACAAGGAGCCATATAGCCAAGCTAATAGGCAAATGCCAGTTTAATGAAAATTAAAGAATGGGATTAATGGATTCCTATATGTCTTTTTTTCTGGCAAATCTCCCTTGACATATTTCAGCTACTTTGAAACTCTATTTTGGGCAAAGCTTTCTGTTGGCAAAATAAGGAATATTAGAAAGGTAAGAATTGTCAACGATCTGTTATATCTTTCTAGACCTTTCTTACTTACAAATCATCGTTGTATCCACCATGTCCATACATCAATTTACTATTTCAGTAATCCAGTGTCTTTTAGTACTTTATCCTTTTAACAACTCTGGAGAATGTATGAAACTTTTTCAGAGGATAAGAGTCTCTATTTTCTTATTTGATCAAGAATTTTAAATGCTAGTTTACAATCCCTTTATATTCCTGTTATATGTCCTCTTTTATATCTTCTTTCCCATTGGTCCCTTTCACCTACTAGTTCTTCCTGTGAATACACATTCATTCAATTAATATATATTGCATCACTATACAGATACAGTGGTACCTCGGTTCACGAACTTAATTCGTGAACTGACTCTGTTCGCGATCCGAATTGGTCGTGAAGCGAGGCACAGTTTCCCATAGGGTTCAATGTAAATCCGGTTAATCCGTTCTGACCTTGTTTTTTGGTCGTGATTCTTGAACTGACTCTGTTCGCGAACCGAATTGGTCGTGAGCAGAGGCACAGTTTCCCATAGGGTTCAATGTAAATCCGGTTAATCCGTTCTGACCTTGTTTTTTGGTCGTCTGCGGCTCCGGTTCGTGAAGCGAAATGGGGTTCGTGAATCCGAGCATTTTTACGAACTTTTCTGTTCGTGAAGCGAGGCGGAGTTCGTGAAGCGAGGCGGAGTTCGTGAAGCGAGATGGAGTTCGTGAAGCGGAGCATTTTTTTACAAACTTTTCCGTTCATGAACCGAAACGGTGTTCGTCAACCGGAGCACATTTTTTGGAAAATTTCTGTTCGTAAACCGAATTGGTCATGAACAGAGGCGTTCGTGAACCGAGGTACCACTGTACTGTATTTTCTTTCTTTCAACAAGCGCTTCTTTCTTTTCTACGGTATATAATAAGCACATCACTTACTACATAATAAATTTGCTCTTCTCAATTCATTTATCCATCTATTCAAACAAATTCATCTTCTTGCTCTATTATTTTTTTTTTTGCCATTTATGTTTAATTTGCAATCTCTGGTCAAATGCAGCAGTTAATAGCACAGGAAGGAAAGGCATTCAGTTTAGCAAGATTCTGTTACTGTAAACTTATAATAAGAATAGTATTAGAATACTTAACTTTGGTTTCTTAGTCTGGCCCAGGGATCAGCAACCCGCAGCTCTGGAGCCACATGTGACTCTTTCATCCCTCTGCTGTAGCTCCCTGTCACCAGTCGGCACCACAATTTTGGGAGAAGCTTCTAGTTTTGGGGGGGGGGGAAGCATAGGAGACTCTATGGCAAGGGGTGGGGTTTTTGGTCAGCTCCATAATTGATAGGGCTTTCAGTTAGGACAGGTAGACGAAAAAGGATGCCATCATGATAGGCTCTATGGTTGGGGAACAGGACTTCTGGTTGGCTCCATAATTGAATGGGGGATTTCCAGTTAGGATCTTTGTGGCTCTTTGAGTGTTTAAGGTTGCTGACTTCTGGTCTAATCTAAGGGCTGACAAAATCAGCCTTTCTGACAAGAAGTATAAATAGGTGCCATAGATGTCATTTCATGGCTTTTTCCTTATCCTGAAAGATGTTTAGTAGAAAACTTTCAGTTAAGATTTAATTAAACTAAAGTTTCATTGTAACTCACAGCATAGTTATATCACTTTCTGCAACACAACAGTATAAATCAGTATATAAGCAGCTTTGATAAAATTGTCCCTGCACTCATTTTTTTGAAGTTTTTCTTTCTCCTTGCTTATATTAGATGGATTATAATATATGTTTTACATAATAAGGTCTGTCAGCAAATTTTTTATAGTCTTGTTCTTCCATTTAAGTTGCATAATACCTATCTTATTAGTTTCTTTTGCATTTTTATTACAATTTATTATCACCTTTCAGGGCTCTAAAGGCAAAGTGCCATTAGCATTAATAATTTACCATGAACAAAAAAAAAGTAATAACAAAAGATACCCCAAACCTCTAGTTAGACTGCAAGGGATTTTCATTAGAAAAATGAAAAACTGGGACAGAGGGCATTGTCACAATCTAGATTAATTGAGTAATCACTTTTTTAATTAGGTTCATCGCATGGTGTAGTCTTAGTGCTAGAAGATGAGCTTTCACATGAAGGCTTGTAAAAAGGATTTTTATAACACCTCCTGTGCTACTTGTTGGTTATTCAGAGATTCAAGGCATGTAGAAACAAAGGTGGATTTACCAAAAGCACCAATTTAAATGGTGATTTAAACTGAACACTAAGCTAACTCATCAGTAATTTGCCACAAAATAAGCAGTACAAGATTTACCTTGTTTAAAACAGGTAACCTTAACTACACATTCAAAGGAAAAATAGTTCATAAAAAAGATAATACCCACAATGCTGTCGTCCTTAAAATCATTTCTGAATATCATTAGACGCAACTACTTCCCTATGATCAAGAATAAATAGAACTGATTTCTTCTCTTCCTACTTTGGATGATCATTATATTCAACACTGGGCCTAGATTTTTATGGATCATAAAGATGACATCTACAAAACAGTTAAGATTAGTTAAGATTTAGACCTATGTTTTAGGTTGGCAATTAATTTCCCCACAATTTTGTTATAGTTCCTGTCTCTTATGCACCAAATCACTCTCTTACTTACGGGTTTTTAGAAAGTAGAGCAAAGGTTCCTATCATGCCATTGTATTCATAGTAGACAAACTAGTTAATAAACGATTCAGAGAAACATTTGAGCCTAGTAAGAAAAGAGACATAAAGACAGAGTATAGTGATCCTAGAAATGTTGGGTGGAGAGTAATAGTGGTGCCAGCAATGTTAGCATTAGATGTAGGAGATGACTAGGATGACTAAGGAGGGATCAAATGCATTATATGTCATGAGTGCCTGTGCACCTGAAAGAGATCTAAATCCAGCCCTCCTTGAATGCCTTTCTTCCATCCTACTCATTTCCCTTGACTGTTAGTAGGTCAGATTCTTCTAGAGAGCTTAAACTTGCAATACTTTTTTGATATTCATTTGAATTGCCCGAATCTCCTGATTTCTCTGGTGCTTGACAGTAGATTTGCTAAAAGTTTATTGTGCCTTGCTGTCTCAACAATGCCTAAGTTTTAGATAGAAACTGTAATTAAATCTCTATTGCTATATTATACGAATAGTGTCCTACAGAACTAAAAAGATCTTTTTGTTTGAAGATCCTTTGTCTACCATAAAGCAATTCTCATGTAGTATTCTTATCATTGTCATATTTACTTGAAATCTATGCAGCTTTTTCTTTGTGGGTATTTTTTAAAATTTCAGAAATGTGAGAATTGCACGAACAATAAATGAGAACATAATATAAGTCAGATGTTCTGCATCAATCCACTGCTGTTTTATGCTCCAAGCAAATACACCATGTACTGAATATTTCAAAGAGTTTATTTTTCTGTAAGCTTTCAGATAATTGAATAGATCTGAAGATATTCTTAAACCATTGCATGAGTATCTCTTCTGAAAATAACATAAAATCCCACCCTAGTCCAACAGCTATTGGTAAGATTAAAAAAAAAAACTTTTTGCTCTCATAAAAATCTAACCCTTAGTGGGGATCAGTAAATAAAACTTTATTACATGTCAAACAGCACCTCCCCTCTGAAAAGCAATCCAATTTCTCTAGCAATTCATTTGTCTTGATAACAGAGAGAAAGAGTCAACAAGGCTTCTTCCCACCTTCCTTTTGGGGGGGGTGTATCACTAAACTTTATTTGGTTAGTAATAGCTTTCAGAAGTGGCGTGAAATGTCAATATGTTTGCTGCTCAGTGAAAAAGAATAAGCTCTTAGAAATATTTGACATGGTGCTGTGGGCATTTCTCCTTCTAAACTATCCTGCGGCTATCTTGCAAATGATAGTATCATTGCTTTGACTTTCTCTTTCTTATATGCTAGAATAATTCACACCTTTTAGTTGATCAGATTCTATCTGTCTGCTAAACCCTCTTAACATTTTTTTCACTTCACTCTCCAGTGTATATCATTTTTGGATACATGTTTCCATCAGTATAATAACTTTAGCTGTGATAAACCAGCCTTCTCAAATATCTGTTCTGCTCACTGAAGGATATTTCTCCATAATTTAGTTTCACTTTATAGATCTTTCATTTTATTGTTGAAACACAGCTGAAGCAAAACAGCAAATTTTGAAGTGGAAACAATTGAGAAATAATCCCTGTCAGTTTGGCGCTGCCCCAAATAATATATGTTCACCTTGAATGTTCTGTGCTCCATTGAAGCAGAAAAATAATGAGGAAAAAAATAAGCCCTGAAATTAAATATATAAGCAATATAACAGAATGAAAGTTAAATAGACAAGTAATACACTCCCGTGCAAAAAGAAACCCAATATATAAGTATAGGATGAGGAATATATGTAAGCAGTATTAATGGCTACAAAAACTGCAAATACAGTTCAAGATTGGAATTATAGTTTCCGAGTCACCATGAAAAAAAAGGCGCATTGCATTTTGCACTGTTCAGAACTCAGCTTATTTTTGTGTCTAGTTCTGATTGCCACACATTAAGACTCAATGAAAATCAATGAGATTCAATGAACTAGAACAGTTCAAAAGAAAGGGAATAATGGTAGGAAGAGGTTTGAAAATGAACTCTAGAAGGAGAGATTTGAGTTACTGTGAATGTTTATCATAGGGAAAATTCAGGTTTTTGGAATGAGGAAGGGGTTGGACTCAATGGTCTAAATAACCCATTAAACAACCATCAATCTAGCTTTTGTGATAATCCTAGTCCTCCTCTAGAGCAGGGGTCTCCAACCTTTGCAACTTTAAGTCTGAAGGACTTCAGCAAAGCTGGCTGGAGAAGTCTAGGAGCTGAAGTCCTTCAGACTTAAAGTTGCAAAGGTTGGAGACCCCTGCTCTAGAGTATAGCTAATGGGTTATACTTTATGGTTTATAAAATAAAATAAAATTTTGCTTTATAAAATGTTTGTTATTATTGGCTAAATTGATATCTTCAATCTCCCTCTTCTGCAGTATCGAATAGAATAGAATGAAAGAGTTGGAAGGGACCTTGGAGGTCTTCTAGTCCAACCCCCTGCTTAAGCAGGAAACCCTACACCACTTTAGATCCACTTCAGATCCAATATCTGCTTAAAACTTCCATATTCACAACTTCTGTAGGCAAGTTGTTCCACTGATTAATTGCTCTGTCACGAAATTTCTCCCAGAGAAGAGCAACAAAGATGATTAGGGGACGGGAGGCTAAAACATAAAGAACGGATGAAGGAACTGGGTATGTCTAGTTTAATTAACAGATGGGCTAGGGGAGACATTATAGCAGGGGTTGCCAAAAAGAAGAGGGAGTAAAACTATTCTCCAAAGCACCTGAGGGCAGAACAAGAAGCCATGGGTGGAAACTAATCAAGGAGAGAAGCAACTTAGAACTGAGGAGAAATTTCCTGATAGTTAGAACAATTGATCAGTGAAACAACTTAATAATAATAAATAATAATAAATTTTATTTGTAGCCCGCTCTCTCTCCCCAGAGAGTGAATGCTCCAACACTGGAAGTTTTTAAGAAGATGTTGAATAACCATTTGTCTGAAATAGTATAGGGTTTCCTACCTAGGCAGGGGATTGGACTAGAATACCTCCAAGGTTCCTTCCAACTATTCTATTCTATTCTATTCTATTCTATTCTATTCTATTCTATTCTATTCTATTCTATTCTATTCTTTGTGACAGTCCCCGAGATATTGGAACACTGCTATCATGTCTCCCCTAGTCCTTCTTTTCATTAAACTAGACATACCCAGTTCCTTCAACCATTCTTCATATGTCTTAGCCTCCAGTCCCTTAATCATCTTTGTTGTTCTTCTCTGCACTCTTTCTAGAGTCTCAACATTTTTTTACATTGTGGTGACCAAAACTGGATGCACTATTCCAAGCATGGCTTTACCCAGGAATTATAAAGTGGTATTAACACTTCACGTGAATCTTGATTGTATACCTCTGTTTATGCAGCCCAGAATTGTGTTGGCTTTTTTGGCAGCTACTGCACACTGCTGGCTTGTATGTTTTTACTGTCTTAGTAATCAAGAGTACCAACTGAATTGCCAAGGAAATTGTCCCTATGTTTATAGCAATCCCATTTCCCAATACTTAATGCTATCCGGTATTAAATACAGTGTAGCACTTAATTTACAGAACAGATTATCCATCATTTTAAAACAGTGTTATACAACTCCGGAGTGAGCTTTCTAACAGTTTGGAGGCTGATTCTTCAGGAGAAACTCTAAACTGCAATCTGGCCACTTTAAAATAATAAATTAAAATGTAGCTCAGGTTCTTCCAGCTGCTCCAAGCTTTTTTTTTTTTTAAATCATTTCCAGTGGCTTTACAATTACTTTCCTCTCACTCTACTTCAAATGCTCCTCTTTTCCCCATTTTGGTAAAAGAAAAGCAAATAATGAACCGCCCGTGTTACTCCGTGTCAGAGAAATAGTTCATCAAATGTCCAAATGTAAAACTGAACAAGGTTAGTTGAGTAAACAAGTAGAAAAAGTGAAAGCAACCTCCAGCCCAATCTAGTTATTTTTCTGATGCAAAGTGACAGTTCGTAGGACACCATTGCTTTTGTATTGGAACAGTTAAAGAATTCTGCCCAGACTGGAGAAAAAAAATCAATGTTAGTGTTGAATTGTTGAGGAGTGGATCTTCTCTCATTTCCCCATAGGTGTTACTGGAAGCAGAAATAGGCTTATTTGTTGCTCTTATATGGACATCCTCAGTGAGACATCATTTATCCTCTTCAAGAGAGGAAATCCAATTCACTTTGGGAAAAAAATCAAGGTGACAGGCTACTGGCTAAATTTGTCTCTTTGAAGAAGGTTCATTTTCACATTCCCCTAACCATGGTGCAAACATCCTGTGCTAAGCCAGGAGGTTTCCCCCATTTTCCTCATCTTTGAAGAATAAACTGAAAGAAGAGAACCTGCTAGACTTCTCTTCTGAAAACATGATGATTGTTTTCTCCTGACCAAAATATCATCAATTCTACCATTATGTCATTATCAAAGATGACAGATTGATGATATTAAATTTGTATACATTTTTTAAAAAGATGTTTCCCCCCCACAGAAATAAACTTGGGCCTGGTTAGAATTGATGAGCCCCAAAAGATCCAAGTACATGTCAACAAACATCTTTTTAAAAGTGGAAGCTTTCTAACATAGATTGCTAAAACGGTACTTAAATCTCTTTAGAAGAGAGCAATTGTTAATTTCATCTAAATGAAGCATTTATGCAAACGTTTTCACCATGGCTGTAATAAAATATTTATCATAAGTTATTAAAAGTAAAGTACAATATTTCTAAGGGGAAAGATACAAGTATTTCTTTAAATAAGATTTCCTAAATAAACATTTGCTAAATTTGTAGGGGGAAAAAATCTGTCCTTTTTCATGTGAGTAAATTTCTAGAATAGAACGAACTTCAGCATTAAGCATGAATATTCAGAAAAGAAAAATGATAAAGACTATTGTACAGGAAAAAGCAGAGTACAATAAGTAAAAGCAATGACACTTTTTCTGCTACTGATATATACCTTTGATGATAGGCAAAGTCACCAAGTCTAATATTTTAAGAGGATTTCCACTAAACCCTGGGAACTTTGAAATGGCCAAATCTTGTGAGCTTTCCAGCATAAATGGATGCACTATACACCCAATAAAGCTTTAGGAGTCATTTGAAATTCGACTGAGAAAAATAATATTTTTGACTAGATGTTTTTCCAGGTCAGGATTCTTCAAATGCCAATAAATTTCAATAAAAAGGTGTTAAGCCCAATTTTCCTATTGAAAATATAAGTCATATGAGATTTCATATGCATGCAGGATCCTGCTGAAGCTTTGGTTATGTCCTGGAACCAAAAGGTGACCAAGGCTTTGGACAGGACCGTACCTATTCTATTTATGATTTATCACTTATATCTTTATGTACACTGAGAGCTTATGCACTGAAGACAAATTCCTTGTTTGTCCAATAACACTTGGCCACTAAAGAGGTATATTCTATTCTATTCTATTCTATTCTATTCTATTCTATTCTATTCTATTCTATTCTATTCTATTCTATTCCATTCCATTCCATTCCATTCCACTCCACTCCACTCCACTCCATTTAACTCCATTCTACTCCACTCCACTCCATTCCATTCCATTCCATTCCATTCTGTTCCTGTGTTGCCTCTCTTGACCCATTGCTTCTGACACTCCATGTGCTTCATGGAAGAAGATGAAGGTTCTGAAAAGGTGTAATATTGAAAAACTAGAGCTAGTCACATATATTTCTACAATCTCTTCTGCCCCTCCTCCAGCCAATGAGTTTTTAATTTATCCTGGAATGCTCATGTAGCTTGATAAAAACCTGTATTTATTCAGGCTAACTAAAATCATAAGGTTATACAATTATAGTTTGATCAAATGAAAAACCAGCTGTTAATGCATGTTCACCACTACCCACATGGAAGGCTGCATTCTCAAACAAGCTTTGCAGACATAATTCCATGTGGGTGGCTAAGAAAAAGGGGAGGTGGAGCTGGAGGTGGAGGGGAGTCTTTCTAGATGAACCCTTCATTGATCTACATTCCCAGGCAAGAGCCTGTGCATTTCATTTGGATAGACAAGGTAATAAAGGCCACAAACACAACTGAATTATCTGTCAAAGTAAACTGGTAGATTTCTTCAGATACATTCATTATACTGCAGGACTGCCTCTTTTCCCCCCAAAAGTTCAAAATAGGACAAGAAAGACAGTACATTGCTCAGGCTGAACAAGTGACAAAAGGAATATCTTGATTTAAATTTAAACAATTGTGACATGAATTTCAGAGGAGAGGAATAAGAGCGTTGGCTGCACAATCATAGTTCTAAGCTAATTCAGAATATATCATTGTGGCATTTTGCTTGGAAGCAATGACTGCTTCCAAGAAAAAGCTGTACCTGTAGCCAGAAATGAGTATCTATTGAACCCACTAATTATTTCAAACTTGACTTTTCAAAAAAGTGGAAACACTGAAAAACTTTTGAGAGTAAAAAAAATAATTAAAAAAGTCTCAGAAAGCAATAACAAGAATGTGTGTGTGTGAGAGAGAGAGAGAAAGAGGGGGGGGGGAGGGAGGGAGGAAAACAGGCAGAGGGAAAGAGGAAGATGTTTTGCATTTTAGAAATCACTTTTTAGGTTCTTCTTTGTTTAGCCATACTTGAAACTCTAATGAAGAAATAGCTAAATTTCTTCTACTCCTTGTCTAACACATTAATCATTAACCTAACCTGTTTCTCACTATAGCAAGTTACATTTCTCCTTCCATGATCACTTCATAGAAGTGTGTGTGTGCGTGTATTAATTGATTGTGTGCCATTAAGTCACTATCCGCTCTTAACAACCATATGTTTAGACTTTCTCCAGGATGCTCTGTTTCCATTTTGGACTTCCGACTTTCCTAACAATGTAGTCATCACTGCTGTAATTGAATCCATCCATCTTGTTTCTGGTTTCTCTTTTCTTCTGTTTCCTTCTCCCTATCGCAGCACTATGAACTTTTCAAGACAGTCTTCACATAATGTGCCTGAAGTATGGTTATTTGAACTTAGAGTGAGAATAATCTATTTGGTTGGGGTGTGGGGGTTGGTAGTTCACAGTATTTTTATGAATCTTCTCCAGCATCACACACAAACCAACTAAAACCCTCTAAAACATCTTAAGTAAACCAAAAGACCAACAGTCCCAGAAGGGGAGAGAACAGGAGTCATATATAACACACAGTATAAAGACTGAAACAGTCACTGCTTAAGACAAACAGGCAGAAGACAAGCAGAATGCATCTGTGAACACCAACTAGCAGTCAGAAGACATGATGAAAAATCTTTAATTTTACAACATATGGGCAGATTTAACTATAGTTTCAATTGGGAAACTATAATCACCCTAGACCAAGTCAAATCCAAAACTGCCATCAATTGGCCATCAATAGACACATAGACATAAACAACATCTACATACTGTTCAAAAGAGACAATCAACAATTAAAAAAGGGAACAAAAAGAAACAAAACACTTCTCCACCAGCAATTAACATTCAGATGAACACCAAGATTAACAGACCAACAATCAAGAACTACCAAACAAGCTAACCTTAAACAACCCAACCAAAGAACCATCAAGACCATTCCCAACAATAGGGAAAACCACTAGAATATAAATTGAGACGAAACCCCACTCCCTACCAGTGCTAATAAAGTTACCTAGTTTGGATAATGGAATGTCTGTGAGAAAACAACCAAGCTCAGAGCCCACCAAAGTCCTTCATTTCAACCCTAAGCTACAAATATTCTCCTTTATTGAGACCAATTTGAGTCTGAAACCTTCTTCTGATTGTGCCAATATTTTAGAGAACTTTCCTGTTTTGTTGTGTCTATTTCCATGTTCAATGTTTTTATAATACACTTGTAATATTGCTAATCTCTTGTAACAACTATGTAATTCTTTGTTAAGAATATTTAAGATGTTATGGTTGTCTTTTTTGACTTTGGCTTTTCTTCTCTTCCTGGGAATATCCACTCTTTGTTGTGACATTCAGTTTGCTTTCTTCTGTTTTCTGATTTTCAGCAGTCTCTTTTCACATTCATTCTGAACAATCAACTTGATTTTATTCCATAGTTCTTCTGGTTCCCTGTTGATAAGGTTCAGGACTTTACAGCAGTTCCTAATAACCTCTAAGAGTGCTCAAGATTACATTATGGAAACTGGTTAGCTTTGTTTTATTTTAGTTTGATTTGGAACTTGCACTTGAATTGTTCTGCAGTCAGTTTTTGTTAATATTTTTGATATTGTAAGTGATGTCTTCCATATTGTTGTACCAATCAAATCAGCTTGATTTCTGGATATTTTTCTGGTAATGCCAAGGTATACAACATAGGCATTACTTGAAGAATATTCTAGGACTGAATAAATAATTGGGTTCTAAGAGATCATGAAATTTGTCTGCTTTGTTTTTTTCCTGAGTCTATTGGAATGATCAAAAGCAATGTTGCTTTAACTAAAACACAAATAAATGTTGAAAATAAATAAATATAAAGCTTCACCCAAATGCTAATATAAGATTAGGTGACTGTACCAAATTTGAAGGGGACATGGTGGCTCAGTGGTTAAGATGCTGAGCTTGTCTATCAGAAAAGTCAGCAGTTGGGCGGTTCGAATCCCTAGTGCTGTGTAATCGAGCGAGCTCCTGTTACTTGTCCCAGCTTCGAAAGCATGTAAAAATGTAAGTAGAAAAATAGGGACCACTTTTGGTGGGAAGGTAACAATGTTCCATGTGCCCTCGCCGTTTAGTCATGCCAGCCACATGACCATAGAGACATCTTCAGACAGCGCTGGCTCTTTGGCTTTGAAATGGAGATGAGCACTGACCCCTAGAGTCAGAAACGACAAGCACATATGTGCTAGGGGAACCTTTATCTTTACCTTTTACCAATTTTGACTTGGTGCCAGATTTTGTTTTGTTTTAAAAAATACCTTTAATATGTTTAGTTTTCTAGTTATAACAAGGGTTTTGTTTTGTTTTTAGGCTGTTTCAAGTTTTGATTGGGATCTGTCCAGGGTTGATTATAAGATAGGCAGGTATGTCAATGTTTTAAATAAACACACAAATATTATTGAGCAGGCAGATACATTATGTCACTTTTAACTAATGAAAGTCTTTTATTTTCAAGGTTTTGTTAGGCTGCCTGAAGCAGTGATGATTAGTACAGTAGCATTTGAGACATTCAGGAGAGAATGTTAAAACAAGTACACAAGAAAAAAGGCTTCACCTAAACTTATGAATGATGACCTGCTGCTTCAATTGGAAGGTAATTCAGTGATATATTTCAAGTAGTTCATTCAGTTACTGTATATGAGTATATACTGTCCTCTGCTCCTTTCTTTTCCTACGCATATAAAAATGGTAGGTATCTGTTTCAAATATGTTCCCTTGTACGTTTTAAAAAGAACACTTGCATTTTCAGGAAATAGAAAGTCAGAAACTTAGGTAAAGCTAATTATATGTGAAAGAGCTTCCAAGTAGATCTTTTCTATCCAGTCAGTTACAAAAAACATCAAATGAACATCTAGCATTCATGGTCGCTAGCCTCCACTAAAATACATTCTTCTATTCTGTACTTTATCTCATCAAAGTAAAACATATGTTGCCAAGTGTCAGTGGAATAAAAAGGTGATAAAATGATGCAGGTTTTAGGAAGAGAATGTCACAAAGTTGTATGTTGCAATTCAGTACATGCGTATATAAATAGTCACCGGGAAAGTGGAATAGTATTGACACTATGAAAACTAGAAGGATAAACTTAAGACTTTTCGTATCATATTTTGTCAATAACAAAATTGCTAGAAACACCTAAAATCTCTCAGTCTGTTGTATGTGTGAATGTGCTGAATATATTTATTTTTGCCATTTCCATTATGTAAAAGTGCTATAACAGCTTAATAAATAACATTTGGTGAGGAAGTGCTACAAAATTATGTGTTTCATATATAGAAAAATATTTTAATCCTCCTGTTGTTCAACAACAGGGCCTTCTCATAGGCGCCTTCCTTTCTCTCTTGTGTGAAACTGCTTCTAAATACAAGATGTTTCTCTATTCAAATGAAAGATAAGCCCAAAAAATAGGCTAGAAGGTTTAACAAAAAAGGAAAAAACCCCAAATAATTCTAAGTATTGCTGTGCTGCCCTCTAATGATCACTTTCTTTTCTTGAGTCAAGGATGTAGAGATAAAAATTACTGTTAGCAATGACATATAGCATCAGTTATAACCAATAACCAGCCACGAAAAATTAGAAAATCCAGTTCTCCTTGTAACCGTCTATTTTTGTATCCTAAGTTATAGTGACCCAATAAAGAAACACTGAGAATCTGTAAGCAGAGAACAATTGAAACTAAGATGGTTTTGGTATATTTAACATTATTCATGGCATACAGAATTATTTCAGCCTAACTACAGCTGCAGAGGACCATTAAACATGATCTTCTTTGTCAGGAACCACTTCACACTGAATTTATTATCTTCATCTCTTCTCTTTTCACTTTCAGTATCGTAAACCTAGCATGCTCATTCAGGTACAACTTTCAAAGTGCTGAGGTTCAAGACAGTGATGTCTATATTTTAATAGAAAGCAACAGCCCAGCAAAAATAGGGCTACGATGTTCCCAGGAGTCAAAGGTAGAACAAGTGAGGTTACTTAGCTTCTAACTAATACTTCTTTGAAATTTTTAGGATTTTTTAAATTATTTTTTAAATTATGGAATGGCCTCTGCTCAGAGACAGATTGTCCTATTCTACTGGTTTTGAGGAAGATAGTGATGACTTGATTTTCTCACAGGCGAGGATGCAATCCTGACATGATTTGTGTGATCTACATGTATTCAGATTTTTTATTAAGATCTTGATTCGTCTTTTTCCTTTCTCCTTGCTATCTTGATAATTGCATTGTGTTTTTATTTTTGTTTCTAATCAGGAACAATTAGACAGGACAATCATATAGATTTATGAACTAATGGTACTTATCTTTAAGGATCTTTGGCTATTAAAAAGGGAAACTTTGCCCTCTTCTGTGAAAAACAGGTCCCAGATACTCAATGAACAAGAAGATTTTTGCATAAGTGTTTGGAAAAAAGCTCCATCCTAATGGCTTTCAAACATAAGAGTCTTCCGCTCCCATCATTCCTCACCACATCCAATGGTTGTGGCTGATAAAAGTATGAGTCAGCTTTGTGGAGGGCTTTAATTTAGTTTTGTTTACTTTATTGTCATTGCAAATTGTACAACATCTTCGGTGTACATTATAAAACTATAAAAATAAAAACACAACACACATCCTTCACATGCTATATAATTGAAATTGAAAATCTGATATTGCATTAATATTGCACTATACCATAGAATTCAATATAGTTACTGCCCTGAGATAGAAGCTGTTTTTCAGCCTATTTGTCCTTGTTTTTATTATCCTGTACTGTCTGCCAGATGGTAATAGTTTAAAAAAAAGGGTGCCCAGGATGAGATGGATCTTTAAGAATGTTTTGAATTTTCTTAAGGCTGTGGGAGCTATAAAGCTCTTCCAAAGAGGGGAGAGGGCAACTTTGCTTCATACGGGAAGGTTGCTGTCATCAAAGACATTAAAAAGGAAATTAGAGAGGAGGGAGAAGGGAGAAGGATAAAAGGTTGGGTAAAAGATAGAAACCAGAAAAGGTTTGGGGGTTAATATGACGCATTCAGTTTTGTCACGTTCTAAACCAGAGGTTCTCAAATTTGGTAACTTTAAGACTTGTGGACTTCAACTCCCAGAATTCTCCAGCCAGCTCTGCTCTGCTGGCTGGAGAATTCTGGGAGTTGAAGTCCACAAGTCTTAAAGTTGCCAAGTTTGGGAACCTCTGTTCTAGACAAACTCTGATAAGCCATACATATTCATAATATAATCATGCCATACAGTGGGAATTATCTTCCCACTGTAATTTATTTCCCTAGTTTTGCATGCTCCCTTTTTATGAGAAGTGTTTTCAGTATCATTCAGAATTTAAAACTTCAGTATTCACACTGCAGGTTTGAGGTTTTAAATGTCAGCCTGCTGAAATCTATATAAATGAGTCCTATACATTTGAGAAATAGCTTGTAGCTCCTTTTCCATAGCAAGAAGGCGAAAAAAGCAATAGCGGCAGCACTTGGCAGCAGAGACTTTTAAAAGCAATTATATATTTAGTTACATATCATCTTCAGACCACTAATTGCTCCTAAACCGTCACCTAAGGAGTCATTACATTCAATTTTTAACCCATCTCTGAAACCATAATTTAATGTTGAAACCAAACTGCATTGCTGCTTTTCTCTGTTAAAAGGTATTACAATTATCTTTTTACAAAGGCAAGTCTATTTCTCTCCTTGTCCCCAGTATCTCTCCATATCCGAAAAGTTGAAGACTGTGTTATGTGTGGTGAAAATGGTTTCGTTTTCCATAATAGCTATTACTGATAAAATGCTAACCCTGTGAATTTTGATCAGTTTAATCAATAAATTAATCAAACTTTAGCTGCATTTATGATATGTATTTTAGATAATGAGGTCAAATTTAAATGTTTGATGTTTAAATACAAAGTTGCAGGTTTTTCATGATGGACAAAATACACAACTTTGTGGACCTTAAGTACGATGAAGGCTTCTCTTCTTTGAAATATTTTCTTTTAAAAAATCATTGCTGATTCTAATGCCTTATTTTGCCATCATGTCCAGGTCTTTGTTGTTCAGTTCTACTGCCTCCTCTGCCAAAATATCCCCCATGTCTTTTCCTTCATGTTGTGAAAGCCTTTTCCATATATTTGCTATGCTATACACCAGGGGTGGGATACTTTTTTTTTTAACTACAGGCTCTGTGAGTGAAGCTTGGTTGGCATGGCAAGGGAAGGATACTGTAAAATCTCCATTCCCACCCCACTCCAGGGGAAGGTAACTGCAAAATCCGCATTTCTTCATGATCAGTTGGGACTTGGGAGGCAGATAATAGATGGGGGCAGGACCAGAAGAGGTGGTATTTACCAGTTCTCCGAACTATTCAAAATTTTCACCACCAGTTCTCCAAAACTGGTCAGAACTTGCTGAATAGCAGGTCCTCTGCTGTACACATTATATTTTTGTGACACTTTCAAACTTTGAACCTTTTTACAGTCAAAAATTTTCCCAACAATTGATAGTGGCCTACATAATAACTTTGCATATAGTGACTGACTTTCAGTAGTTCTGAATCATGGTTTTTTTAGCTTCTCAAGCCTTGCGATTAGGCTCCCTCAGATTCCGTGCCTTGAAAGCTTTTATTATGCCCTAATTGAGGGGTTGAATCTGGGGGTGATGTGCTTGATGCATGAAAAGAACTTCCATGTTTTGGGTGAGCATTTCCAAGGTCCTCATGCAATGGATGGGAGCATTATTCAAAATGAATAAAATCTTGAAGACAAGGGTTTTGCTCTGTAAATAGAATTCAACTTTGTGGAAACAATCGCAGAATATTTCATTCATGCTTTTTTGTTCCACCTCCAATGGGTGGCCTATGGTTCAAGTTTTTCCTTTTAAGTCCTTGTGGATTTTTCAGTGCTTGTGGATATCATTAGAGGCTTGCTCTTAAAGATGCTCTTGGCATTGGCACACAATAGCAAAATTTCACAATCTTAAATGATTAGCCAGGGCTTTGGGGACCTTTTGCAATATATAGATTTGTTTGCCAATGCCCTTGTAAAACTAGCCAGTCTCATTTCAGTTAAAAACCTCTTCCACATAACCATTTTCTATATAGCACTTAGTAGATATCTTTTAAATTCTTGTCCAGACTCCTGATCTGCAGAACCTTGTCTCGCTTGCAAGTTTAACATTTTTCATGCCATGTACTGTAGTCTATTGAAGCATGTGAGCCAGGCAGCACAAGGTGAGAAGGATTTAATATTTTCTTGACCCTGGATAACATGGCCATACTTTTTTTTTTGGCTTTTAGCCTCACAACAATGCTGTTCACTGTGTTGTTGTTGTTTTTTAAAAAATCACTATGAGGTTTTGTCAGTTTATGAATACACAAATTTAGAACTTTTTAAATCTTTTCAGTTTCATCATGCAGTATAAAAGTAAATTTAGTGCTTTTGGAGTGGCCTTATGTACAAATTGGCAAATTTGCCCCTCCTTTTTCTGGATCCTTTTTCTATCTTACCCTCAGGTCATTAACAGTGAACTCATAGCCAACAGCACTCTTACTCATGCCTGAACAAGGCTTATTTAGCATGCATATTTTCTCTGTAAGGCACATCACAGTCTTTGTAGGAGAAACAGGAGCAGAGCCAGGAAGTGGAGTCAAAAGAGGAATCCGCTTATAGCAGCGATGGCGAACCTTTTTAGGCTCGTGTGCCATAAGGGGGGGGGGAGCGCAGGGGGATCGTGTGCTGGGGTGTCACACCCATAATGCCAGCCCCCCCCCAGTACGCATGCACGCATGACAGGTGCTCCTTCCCAGGCTTCAGAGGCTTTAAAGGAGCCTGGGGAGGGTGAAAACAGCCCCTCCATAGGCCCTCTGGAGGCTTCAGGAGCTTCCCTGAAGCCTCCTGAGGACTAAAAATGACACTACAAGCAAACCAGGAGTGATTTCCAGTTTGCTCATAGGACTGTTTTTAGTCCTCCGGAGGCTTCAGGGAAGCCTCCTGAAGGTCCCTAAAGGCTCTGGAGGACTAAAAATGGCTTTAAAAATGGCTGAATCAGCTGGCCAGCATGCACATGTGCGCTGGCCAGCTGACAGGACAGCGCTTTGTGTGACCTGCCAAATGGTTCCGTGTGCTATCTGTGGCACGCTTGCCATAGGTTCGCCATCACTGGCTTAGAGTCTCTATAGTGCCACAAAAATGTTGGTCCAAGCCCTTTTCAATTCAGTTAACTTTTATCTAGAATCAAAATAGTGCTAACCATTAGTTGAGTGGATCCCTGTGCGTAGGCATAATCAATAAATCGGTTTAATTGGAACTTAATTTGTGGCCCTGGTCTTTCATGCCCAACAGCCTTTTTGCACAGGCATAGATTCCCACATATATACAGTATTAAAAAATTTAATGTGGTTATAAAATGGATGGGAAGCAATAAAGTAATGGGTTTTTTTTTTTAACTAGGAGTAGCATTTTTAAAAACTCACTCAGATTTTGTTAAAAATGAAAACAAAAACTATGTTCTATATAAAACCTAAAAAGCAATTGATGTGATACCTGAGAAAAATTGGTGTGTTTCCAGTGACAAGGTATTGCAATTTAAGTTTTCAAAGCTGATCTTTCCACAATGAACCTTTTCCTTCAGGAAAGACACCTGGATTTCTGTATAAATGTAAATATCTCTACCAGCCTATTTTGATAACATAATAACATAATGTAATCTGGAATTCAGGTTTCATGCTGATGGCATGACATTTACCTAGCAATAAATATAAAGTAATAAGAAAAAAACAACAGAAGAGTACTTCCCTCCTCCTCTCACAAAAGAAGTCCCTATGAATTCGCTATGCCATCAGACTTGAAATGTTGGACAATCTGGAACTGTGCTGCCTGCAGTATGATTTAATCACAGTACACACAATTGTCTGCTACAATGACTTACCCGTCAACAACTTCTTCAACCTCAATAATACACGGGCTAACAAATGTTACAAAGTCAAAGTAAACTGCTCCAAACTCGATACAATTTCAGAAACAGAGTAGTCAACCTGGAATGTCTACATGACTCTGTTGTTATATCCTCAAACCCCGACAGCTTCAACCTTAAACTGTCCACCGGGGACCTCTCCCCATTCCTAAGAGGTCTGTAACGGGGGCGTGCATAAGCACACCAGCATGCCTGCCATCCATGTCCTACTGTCCCCATCTATTTGTGTTCATTTATTTTGTTTATATCCATGTTTATATTTATATCTGCTATCTTATTTATGATTGACATAAATACAAATGCAAAAGCCGGTAATAATAATAATATTTTAATATTTTATTTTTATATACCGCGTCCTCTCCCCAAGGGGACTCGGAGCGGTGTACAGGGAAAAATTAAAACACATAAAAAATATATACAGGAATAAATACAATCAATAAAAACAAATTAAATTCAATTGTAAGAAAATAATATATTTGTTTTAATTAATATTTTATCTTCAACTGGTCTGGATCTTGAAACTGTTGTGAAAACAATTTCTTTTATTTGTTTATTTGTTTGTATATAACATTTCTATACTGCTGACTCTGTTCAGAAGGACTTCGGACTATTTATAAAAGTTGATCATAAGGGCATTGTAGGCTATAAACATCTGCTTTCACTTCTAAACAATCATTAAATCCAACAAATGGCCATGCTTCCTCACTAGTAGGCATATCTAGGATAATACAGAAAAGAAATTAAAAATTGCTGCTATGAATTTGGACACGATTCTCTGCTAAGGCTCTCCTAACTTTGTGAACAAATGAAATATGTAAGTATATAAAAATTTGCAAAGCTGCTGATGGAAATCCAATGCTATAATCACACTTCAAAATTAGATAAAAGGAATTGCTTGACAGCAATTGCTTGCTTCAAGATTCCAAATGAGAAGAATTGTCAGAAGGCAGATGTCCTTTTGCAATCCAGAATTAAGTAAGACTTCTCATTTTAAAAAAAGACAAAAATAAGCAGTGATTCATTGTGGAAAAAGAGTGATGGCATATGCTAATTGAATGTGCCTTAGATTTAAAGAGAATTTCCTTCTTGTGTTGCCTAACATTTGGATTAAGTATCCAAGTGATTCCTAATATAGGGATAAACAAAATATCTCAAAGTGGGTATTTACCGGTTATACTGGGAAGTGCATTTTTTTCTGTTTAGCATGAACTTAGCTATGTAAAAAGCTGTTTACATGGTAGGCCAAGCTATTTACACCCAGCAGTGCTTCCCCACATATTGAAAAAAGGGGAGGCAGCATTACACCAAGGCAATGTCCCTCTGCAAAGGAAATCTAGCACCAGTGTTACACAAGTAATGTTTCTCCAATAAATAAAGGGCTTCTCCAATAAAGGCTCGGAGACATGATAGCAGTGTTCCAATATGTCAGGTGTTGCCACAAAGAAGAGGGAGTCAAACTATTCTCCAAAGCACCTGAGGGCAGAACAAGAAGCAATGGGTGGAAACTAATCAAGGAGAGAAGCAACTTAGAACTGAGGAGAAATTTCCTGACAGTTAGGACAATTAATCAGTGAAACAGCTTGTCTCCAGAGGTTGTGAATGCCCCAACCCTGGAAGTCTTTAAGAAGATGTTGGATAGCCATTTGTCTGAAATGGTATAGGGTTTCCTGCCTAGGCAGGGAATTGGACTAGATGACCTCCAAGATCCCTTCCAACTCTGCTATTGTATTATTATTATTGTAAATGTATTATAAACAGCAAGATCAAGAACTTATTCTCCTCCTCCAAACTTTATGCAGTGATGCTTTAAAAGTTAAAGAAGAAAAGCTAAAGTATAGAAAAATATCAAAGGATTGGTTTTAACCATGGCAAGTTGGATGAAAATCAACATTTCTCTTCAAGATTTTAAATATATATTAGGTGTCATATGTGTTGCTCTTTCTACACAATTTTACCACATCTTCAGATATAAGGAAGGTATATAATTGGAAAATCAGATAAATAAACTTCTTTGCTGCAAGCACATTCCTTTTCTTCCTACCCTATTACATTTAAATAAATCATTTATATCCGAATCAGGCAAGCAGGAGAGGAAGAAATCAATTCCCATGTTTCACAAAAATAAGCTAACATATTTGGTCTTATCTTTTTCTTCCTTTAAAGGACAACATTAGCCTGAAGAAAAAAGCAAACCACACACTGATGTTTGTCCAAGAAACTATCAAAATAATCAACATGTTCTGCAATAAATGTTTTCAAACCCTATTTTTAATGCAAATTAGAAATATGTAAACACTCTTAAAATATTTTTTTTAAAAAGCACAACCTAGATGATTTCCCTCCCTCCATCTCTATTAGTGGCTGATAATTCATCCTTTGCTACAAAAGCGTAATTAAAATTCCATTTTCATCAGCATTTCTCTTTTAAACCGAGTCATAAAAATGTACTCAGAACTGCAGTGTATTATACACGATCTCATCACACCAGGTATTTTTATACATCCTTTTTATAATTCAGAAAGTTCAGTTGGCCATTTTATAGCAAGGAAAAATAAAATCTGTCAGACTCTTCCAGATGCTCCCCTGTACTTCAGTTTAAACAGACACTAGATCTCAGAAAATAGGAAAACAGCCTAAATGATAAATACCTTATATTGCTGCTTAGGAGAAAAGACATCTTTATTCACTGAACTCTGACAATACAAAAGATTACAGTTACTCTTTCTTAAAGCAACATCTTAAATTGTATGACATGTATGTAATTCTGTTTTCCTAGAATACTGGATTATGAATGTCTGTGAAGATTCTCAGTCATACAGGTCATAGTTGTCCCAAAGGTGCTTTTTCAAGAGGCAACTGGACTTTCATTTCCCTCCCGAAAGGCTCCAAACCCATTTGCAGTATTTAGGCGACCCTGAGGACACAGAAAAACCTCCAAGTGGCCTCAGGACTCTCTAAAAGAAGAAAAACTACCAGCTGTCTGCAAGGAATATAACGCCTTCCATTCCCCACCATCCAGTCAGAGCCAAAGAAGTTTCTTGGATGAGAAGCAAAGCATCTTCTAAGAAAAATAAGAAAGGACCTTTGGGACACTGCACTATGAATTTAATTAGATAATAGAATTATATACTAATTATTTACTTAAAAATTCATATGCCTGCAAATTCCAAGTAATCAATGAATATTGAAACAATGAGACAAAGCCTGTAGGTCTGTTGCAGCAAAACCATTAAGGAACCTTGTAACACAAGTTGAAATCAGCCATCAACCAAACATTTGACAGAGAAGTGTCAAAAAAGACAACATGGTGGCCCTATTGATATTGCTGCACATGAAACATTTATAAAAATAGTTGAACTTTGATGACATGGCCACCATACTGACTTTTACACACACACACACATACACACACACACACACGGAGAGGGGAAGAGAAGGGAGAGGGAGGGAGGGAGAAGGAGAGAGGTTGCTACCCTAAAAATTTCTATTATGCAACATTTTTCTGTATCAATAATGTAGACAGCTAAATATTCTGAATAGTGGGTGGTTGTCTTCACTTCACAGGTTTGCCCAATTTATTCCTACTCTGCCTCCTTTTTTACTGGGAGCTGTACTTGGAAAAGGTGGCGAGGGCCATACTAAAATGAACTTGACTTCATTTGATTTGCATTTAACAAATTAAACATTATACATTAAACTACATTAATGGGGTATTTTAGCACAGGTATATGTTTAATTTGTTTTTAATGTGTTTGTATATTTATTGTTTTAGTTTTTCCCTGTGCACCGCTCCGAGTCCCTATGGGGAGAGGGAGCGGTCAACAAATTAAAATTATTATTATTATTATTATTATTACTCTGTGTCATGCATTTAATAATTATTAACTCCTGTCACATTGAAATGTGTAACTTTGCATACAGGCAACCATTTCTATCAGCGAGGTTGACAAAACAAGCAAACAAGAAATTCCTAGGAATTTCTTTCAGAGCCCCTGTTATTATTATAAACCTACCTTCAGTTCTCTTGACTGAGCTTAGATTCCTAGAATCAAGAGAAAGTGTGAATCAATCCAGTGCGAATCAATCCGCTGCAAATCAATCCAGCACTGAAAAACTGTCAATCTGAATTTCAGAAGGATGGTCAGGTTCCCAATATGAGATAAAAAGCCTGATATTATCAATTAATGTGTTGAAACACTATCAACCATGTTGATTCTTGATGTTCCTTTTTTGGGGGTGGGGGGGGGGGTCATAAAGATTACATTACCAAAAGAATACACTTGGGACTTGTTTTGGTTGTTTCCAAGGACTTGAATATCTGCAATGAGCCAAAATGTACAGAAGAAACCCACGATTTCACTGTGGTCTCAATAAATAAATAAATAATAAATAAATAAAAGCAAACCATAAATACTGTCACAGAATCTGACTGATGATTCTGGCTCATCTTTGGATTATATATCATACAAGCTGCTCTACTACAAGAACAGAGATGCATTAGAACAGGGCTCACCAACTTTTTGGATCTCGGGGACCACTAAATTCATAATTTTAAATCTCGTAGACCACTAATATGATCTGCCTAATGACTGGCTGGGTGGGCGTGGCAAAGTGGTCATGTGGCTGGGTGAGCGTGGCCAACTCGATGTCACTCATGTCAAGAGGCGCCTTGCCAGCCTCTACTCACCACTCCTTGCCTGCCCGCCTGGGCTCCTTAAGGCCCCAACAGGAATCAGTTGCTGGAGCTAAGCAGCCAGCAGGAGAAAGAGTTGGCAAAACAGCTAGCTCAGTTCAAATTGGATCTGACCGAGAAGGAGGCTTAGCAGAAGCACCTCACTGAGGATTACAAGCATAGACTTTCCAAGCAGAGGGAAGACCTGTGGGAGTGCAAGGCCAGGTGCCAGTGCCTGGAGGCTCAGCGGGCTGAGATGGTTGCAGACCATGATGCAGTCCCACTGGAACGAGGCCCTCCAACTCTTCGCCACCAGTGGCAGTTCCCTCTAGCCTTCTCCCAAAGCACCGCACCAGGAGGCCGAAGCAGACCCCAAGTTGGAATTTCTTCTCCCTCTGACCTGCACAAAAAGACCCCGACGAGGAACACTCTTTGCAGCAACACAAACATTAACTGCGTGTAATCATCCCAGGGGCCGTAGTTTGAGGACCCCTGATTTAATGCAATATAAAAAATGCAAATAATTTTTCTGCAGACCACCAAAATTTTCTCGCGGATCACCAGTTGGTGACTGCTGAATTAGAAGATGTGGTCAGGGAACTTGAAGCCCTCTGTACTTCATAGTGCTATCTTGAGTAGAAACAGAGACTTCCCTTCATCTATTGAGCTGTTAATGACCACTGAAAAGAAAACAAAAAACCTCTGTGCTTTTTTCAATTTCTCTTCTATAGCTTCCCTCACCCTGCACCACAAGACCTGATTTTAAAAGCATATACACTACGCACACAATGCATTTGAAGGCTGATCAGTTTTTCTTTCTAAATGAGCAAAATGCACACACATTTGTAACCTCTACTGAACTTTATCCCATTGGAACCTTCATGATGACTACTTCTATCAGTTAATTTCTATTTTGACTACCTTATTAAGAATCTGCAAATGTTCCTAGGCAGCTAAGGAAGCATTTTGAGAATGTGTTTAATTATGCAGCCTTAGGAATTGTGAAGGTGATCTATTTGCAGCTTGCCAAATATTGACTACTATGGTTATTTTATTTTTTCACTTAGAAAAAGGAAGTCAGATTCATTCTTTTCTGTTCTGAAATTCTGGAAATTGTACTGTTTTGTTACTCTTTGGACAAGTATTTAATTCAATTGACAATTTTAATTTAATTGACAACAAGCTAAAATTCATTGGAACTAATTTTCTATTGTGTTCACTAAATGGAATGATGTTCTTTTATTTGGGATTGGGGATACTTTTAGCACACATGTAGTCCTCGATTTACAAGTTCAGTTAGTGATCTTTCAAAGTTACAATGGCACTGAAAAAAAATGTGACCATTTTTCACACTTACGACAGTTGCAGGATCATGGTCACATGATCAAAATTGAGATGCTTGGCAACTTACTCAGATATATGATAGTTGCAGGGCCTTGTGGGATCATCTGCTCCTCTTTTGCAACCTTCTGAAAAGCAATGGGGAAGCCAGATTCACTTAACAACTATGGCAAAAAAGGTTATAAAATGGGTCAAAACTCATTTAACAAAAGTTTCACTTGCCAACAGAAATTTTGGGTTCAGTTGTATGCATCCGTCGAGGACTATCTATATTTCTCTTACTTTTTCTTGGACATAAAATATCCTCTTTATTTAGTTGTTTAAAACATTTACCATTTGCATTTCTAATAAAAATATAAAAGCGGGGAACAAAATCAATTTTAAACTATTCAAGGCACTAATAAAGCAATAAAATTAGTAGCCAATAGGAATTAGAAGATTATATTTACTAATACATTATAAACATATTGTATATGACTGGGCCTGTGGATAGAAATGAGAACTGCGACCCTGGAACCAAGGAGATCCAGGGGAATCAGAAAAGTCAAGATGACAGCTGCAATCAGATAATTGAAATCTCACCCCATTTTTTTACTTTCTTGTGTGATCATAGAAATATGAATTCCAGACTTCCTGGTTCTATACCTATTCACTAGATCAGTGGTCCCCAAACTTTTGGCATCAGGGACTGGTTCCATGGAGAGTGGTTTTTACATGGCCTGGAGGAGGCATGGTTTTGTGTGTTGCCTGCATCCCTCGGATGGGCCTTTGCTTGTTTGTGCGGACTGATTTCTGGCATGCTGTGGACTGATGATGAGCCTCAAATTGGGGGTTATGGACCCCTGTACTAGAGGAATCAGACTCTGTCTGTTAAAAGGATTCCACACAAAAAAATCTCAGAATAGAAGTCTCTTTAAATTATCTCATGATTTCTTTTGCTCTTTCTGCGTTTTTCCATTGTCATCTTCTTTTGTGGTTTCATTCTTTTGAAATCTTTTCTCAATCACATATATGTGTGTGTGTGTGTGTGTGTGTGTGTGTTACGTTTTTGAGCTGATCAATAAATAAGTCAGGGAGACTAGGAAAGATCTATTTCGAGCTTTTTAGCTGTCATCAGCTAGCCATACCCTTACTGGGATTTGAACCGGGGCTGTATTACATGTTAGGCAGAAACCTTAGTCATTATGCCACCAGGTTCTCTTCCTGATCAGCTGAGAAAGGAGGATAAGTGTATACTTGTGACACAACACCCTGTTAAGCCCCAATTAAGGGAGGAAGTATACTGCTCTCCTTTTCTGCCTTTTGGCTCATCACCAGAGACCATCTAGACAGAAAACTATGAGTTCCGTTGTGTAATTTTTTATATGCGTGTTACATTTTTGAGATGATCAATAAATAAGTAAGGGAGACTAGTATAGATCTATTTCGAGCTTTTTAGCTCTCATCAGCTAGCCATACCCTTACTGGGATTTGAACCAGGGCTGTATTACATGCTAGGCAGGAGCCTTAGCCATTAGGCCACAGGTTCTCTTCCTGATCATCTGAGACAGGAGGATAAGTATATACTTGTGTCACAACACCCTGTTTTCATGGCTTTCTGTCTAGATGGTCTTTGGTGATGAGCCGAAAGGCAGAAAAAGAGAGCAGTATGCTTCCTCCCTTAATTGGGGCCTAAATCCCTAGTGCCGTGTCATGGAGTGAGCTTCCATTACTTTCCCCAGCTTCTGCCAACCTTGCAGTTCAAAAGTACGCAAAAATGCAAGTAGAAAAATAGGGACCACCTTGTTGGAAGGTAACAGCCGGCCACATGAGACATCTTCGGACAGCACTGGCTCTTTGGCTTTAATTAATCACTATGCTGAAATTCCCTTTGGATTTACATTAAAATAAAATATAGATCAACAATGTAGCAACAATACCAAATACTGCTATATTCAGTAACAATAAGGAATAAGTTCTTAAGTAATAAAAGTTAACTCAACAATGTAGTAACAAACCTATCCTACCTAAAATCTAGGATCTCATAACATTTTGATTCATGGACAGGTGGCTCAATTTAAGCTTTCTGTTACCTTTCAAGTGATTCTAGCAATCAGGCTAGGAATTAAACATACTTGGAGATGGTCAGATGCTACAACATTTGGCCTGTAGCTAGAAAGAGAGGAAACACTTGACTGAGCATCAAGATAATTCCTTCTTGGGCGGTGGAAGATGGCTTCTCTCTGCTCCTGAATGACTAGTGTATTTACGGAAAATTACCAGCATCTCCTTGTGATTTGGACTTCCTCTTGCTATCAATGAAGAATTTTTTTGGATTAATTGATTCCTTGTCTGGAGTGCCTTTTTTACTATAACTATTGATTTGGAAAAGTGTTTCTCTTCTGGTTTCTGAACTTTTTACAACCCTGATTTGAAACTTTTACCTCCTGATTTGCCTCAGCGGCCCCACCCAAAAAACGCCATCTTAGTGGCACTGACTTTAACAGCCAACCATGGCACAAAAATCAGAATTGGCAGGTTTGGAACAAAGATTGTCTTCTCTGGAATCTGTTATACAAACTTTGGTGCAGGAAATTAAGGCCCAGAGAGGAAAAAACAACAACTTTAAGAAGGAACTCTTGGAAACTCGGAAGCAAGTGCAGGAGAATACACAGAAGACTGAAGATCTGGAAGGGAGGCTAATTGAGGCAAATGGAGAGCTTAAAAATGTTAACAGTGAGGTGGGGGAACTAACTGGGCTTATGTCTAGGATGGACTTTGAAAGGATGTCATATTTTTTAAGATTTCAGAATATTTCTGAAGAATCTGGTGAATGCCTGCCTGATCTCATGAGCACAATTTTAGCAGACTATTTACATAAACCTAAAGATGAGATCAGGGGGGACATTGACCTAGTCTACAGAATAAACTCAGCATATGCCAGGATAAATGAAGTACCCAGAGAGATACACATTAAATTTGTTAGAAGGTCAACCAGGGAGGGAATTTTGAGGGCGCAGAGAGGGGGTCCTTTAATTTACCAACAAAAGGTGGTCGTTATCTTGAAGCAGGTCCCAAAAAAAATTAGAGAAATGAGAATGAAATTTTCCTTCTTATCCAAAAAATTGTTTGACCACGGGATTTGGTTCAAGTGGGCGATGCCCGAAGGGATGCTGGTGTTCTGGGAAGGAGGAAGAGTGAAGATTAAAACAGTTGCTGAGGCGGAAGCCTTTCTTAAAAAACATTCCTCTGTCCTGGGGGAAGATCCAGGGGGGGCGGAGGGGGCCACGGCCCCGCCCACTGGGGGCCAGGCGGGAGAAAAAGGAGATACAATTGCCAAAAGACTTAGATCAAAAAAATGATTTTGCTTGTTTTTCTTTTTTTTTACTAACTTTTTTTTTATTCCTTTTGTACCAGGATGTTTGTACATGTCTGCCATCTGAGAATTGGAAATGTATTATGTATTCACTTGTCTTTATCTTGTAGTATTTTTTTGGATAAATTTCTTTACTATTGTTTTATTATGTAGCCCGGGATGGGCCAAGGACTCTGACGCAAAGGTTCTCAAAATGTTTCTGTAACCCATACCTTATCCTCTAGAAAATTGTTAAAACTCAATAAAACTTTTTCAAAACAAAAAAGATAATTCCTTCTGGTTTCTTGCATAGTAATAACCACCCATAGGTTTTAAGCACAACACCTATTTGTGGCTTCAGAGAAGAATTTGGTGGTAAGCCAAAAAAAAAAAAAGGTAGCACATTGAAGATCTAAAGACGTAGAAAGTGAAGTTGCCAAAAGGTTCAATGGCATTTGCCAATTCTGAAAGAGTTTTCCCAAAACCACCTTTTCTATTTGATGTCTATATAGGGTGGTTGTGCAGATCAAGGTAGTGGATATGTCATAAATAATTCAAATTTCTGGCATTTTTGTTGGCAAAGAAAAAAATCCAAGAGATAATCTGTGGTAAAGGATAACCAATGGATTTCTCCAGAGGATCACCTTTTAGTAGAAGATAGCACTGAATATCAGCCAGGTTCTCTAGAGCAGGGTGTCAAACTTGCACCGTCATTGCTGTCATGTGATGTTTTGTGATGTTTTTCCCCTTTGCAGAGCTAGGGTGAGCGTGGCATGCATGTGATGTATCTGGTTCACAGGCCACAGTTTGACACCCCTGATCTAGAGTTTTCAAATAACCTTTCAGTCAGAATAACTAACTATTCAATATAAGTCATTTTGTCAAATATTCTTAGGGCTTGTTTTGTAACATGCAAAGCAAAGTTACAATGTCCTAATTAGATGAAATGTATTTGATTTCTTGACAAGATCATTCTGAAATGTCATATAGCAATAACAATTTCATTTCTGTGTAGTGACAGGCTATTTATAAAAACATATCATTGAAGTGCAATAGTTAGTGGTCAACATCACAGCAAATTTTGTGTCATTTACACTTCTTTTGCAGATATCTACACCTTGCTTTTGATGTTGGAGGGATAATTGGATAAAAGTATTGATTAGCCTGCAAACAGATTCTCACCCGGCATGACAGTCATTCACAGTCTTAATTATAATAGAGAAATACAGATTTCTCTTTCTAAATACAACTATGACAGACCATCTGGGAGAGACCATCTGTCAATGTGGTTGAACATGGCCACTAGCAGAAATACATAGGACAATTAGGAATTTGTCTTATATAAAGCAGAGTGAATGTCATTACTGTATAACTCAGCATTATCTACATTGACTGGCAGCAACTTTTCAGTTTATTACACTACGATATTTTCCCCCAGTCCTGTATAGAAATGCCTCTTTTGGAACATTAATTTTAATTAGATGTACAAGATCTGAGCTGCAAAATCCAGATGACCACTTGGTAATTGAGAGAAATTATTTGTATATATCAGCAAGGAGATTTAACAAAAGCTTTCACCCAAAATTTCAGGAGAGTTTTAGGAAGAGTTCATCATTTCATTTGCACCCCTCTGGGATGCTTGGTGTTCCTGTACCTGTATGTTTTCCTCCAGATGTTTCATTACCAGACTTTTATCCTTGAAAATACTCTGCAATGCATAACAAATGCAAGCTCATATCATCACTACAGAAAAAGTCAAAGGCTTGGAGCAGTGAGCAGTCATATCTTAGTTGATGAGAAATGACCAGGAAAAGAAAGGGCATATTTGTTGGTGAAATCCGAAAAGGGAGACAGACTGATTTAGGGGGAAGCAAGTGAATAGAAAAACAACTAGAAGCAATAGTTTAGTCACTATTTATTTATTCAGCAACTCTACAACAGTGTTCAGGTCGTTGCAGGTGAAGCTTGTCTGCACATTCAAAAGAAGAAAAAAAGAGATCATACCGAAAGGGAGAAAGGATCATAGAGTCTTAACAAGCTTAACAAGCAGAGAATGCAACTGTGTTCTGTAAGATGACAAAAAGAAAGTTCCGGTAGTTGGTGATTCTCTCCTATGAGGAACTGAAACAAGTTTATGCTGGTCAGAGCTATTAGCTCATTGATGCTGTCAGGAAGAAGCTTCAATCGTCAATCTTTCAAGTTTTAATCTTTCAAGATCTAATGACAATTATGCCTGTCTGCTAAAGTATGAAGGAAGAAAGGATATTAAAAAGAACATCCATAACCATATCTTCATAAACTTTATAAATCTAGGAAGGAAACTCTTAAGAACTTCAGCTGGTGTCCTCATCCAGCTTTCCAGGCCATTATAAAGGACAAAAAGGAAACAAAATAGTCCAAGTCAAATACTTGCTGTTAGGGATAGGAACAATTTGGTTTCTGGGATCCTGGTCTGAAACATCTAAACAATAGATTGCTAAGAGATGGATTGGACTTCCTGAAGCATGGGAAGGTTGACTAGAAATGCTTTAAATGGAATCCTAGGTGCTGCTGCGGCTGGAAACAAAAGTAAGGACTGTGGATAAAGTCTTCTTCATTGTAGAAAATGAGGGTGCAGCTGAAATAAAGCCATAGATGATGTAAAGGGCATTTTCATGAATATATTTATAAATGAAAAGGAAGCTAAAAATGAACACAAACTAATAGAAAGTAATAAAAAAGGAGAAAAAATCAAAGAGAAAGCTAAAGATGCAAGAAAGAAAAAAAGGAAAAGTGAAAAATACAAAGTAATTGTTCTGATCTTCGCACCAATTATAAATTTACCTCTTACTTTACAACATAATTATCTTCTTTCTATAATCTATTATGTCTAATCATCAAAAAAAACACCTTAAATTCATTTTGTTCTGTTTTATGCAAAAATATTCATGGCAGGGTGTGTGTGTTTCCACTCAACAATAAACATCTTTTCTCTGATCAAAGAAGTCAATTTAACCATCTCAGTAAGTTCCATCATCTTCACTAACCTTTCCTCCATTGTAGGTAAAGGTTTCCCTGTCCAGTCGTGTCTGACTCTCGGGGGCGAGACTCACCTCAGTTTTTAGCCAAGTCAGCATTGTCCGAAGACATTTTCCATGGTCATGCAAAGCATGCAAATCCAAGCCTGTTTTAGGTGGCCTGTTATGTTCCCTCTGAAGTGGTACCTATTGATCTACCTGGTGCTACCTTTCCAAGTAGTAGGTGAGTAGGACCTAGCACAGGAACTGTAGCTTACTGTTTTGCATTGCACTCGGGTCTCAAGCCAATTGTAGGTAGTGCCAAATGTGTCCATCTTTTTGCATGCAATAATTCACTGCAGTTATCATGTGCCAAAACAAACCTTCACAATCCTTTTCCTATTCTTTGTTCATCAATCCTTAAAGAAAAACCACTAGTCTCAATTATACATTAATCTTTGTAGTCCTCTGAATCAATGTGTGCATTTGAATCCAAAATTTTCTAGCATTTTTACACAACCAAGAAACATGTTAAAATGTCCCTTTTTGTTGTTCCCATTTCCAGCATAAATTAAAAGTCCTTTACACATTCCACAAAATTTCTCTGGTAACATATATCAATGGGACATCGTTTTATAAAAATTCTTTTAAAGACTATATTGTGTAAATTTCAGTCCTTTCAATCACATTTTTTCTCATTTTTTCCCCATCTGATTATCAAATGTATACATGATACAACATTAGACATGATAACCAAGATAGCCTAGCAGAGAGAAATAAAAGATGTTGGTGATAGATTGGATAAATTTGCTCAAATAACATAATTAAAGTGTTAAACATGCAGACTTCTTCAGATATAGAGTTGGAATATTTGCAAAAATCATCTTGAAATAGTAGTTGATTGTTAGCAGTATGATATGCTGCAAAAGAGAAAATTGGATCAAATATAATTTTTGAATGGCTCTACTGTATTTGGATTTGCTTTATCCATGTATTGCCTAAATCAGTGATGGCGAACCCTTTTCCCCTCAGGTGCCAAAAGCATGCACGTGCATGCCGACACCCATAATCCAGGGCCCCCCACATGCCCCACCTCCTGTGAATGCGTGCACGACACCCCCCCCCCCACGTTCCCTCTGTGCATCCACACTAACTCCCATTTTGCTGTTAGAAGGCCTCACTAAAGCCTCCTGGGACAAAAAACAGGGCTTGCCACACTCCCACCCCCATTTTTAGTTCCAGGAGGCTTCAGGCTTCAAGCCTGCTAGCACCAAAACAGGACAAGGGGGGTTCATCACCCCCACTCCCATTTTGATGCTAGCAGGCTTCCTTGAAGTCTCCAGGAACAAAAAAACAGGCCCAGGAAGGCATTCCCCCACCCCCCGGATGCATGCATGATGCCACCCCACGTATGTGTGTGTTACCACACACACCCATACATATGTGTGTGATTCTCCCAGCAGAGACCTAAAAATCAACTGGCTGGCAGGAGGTGCATGCACATGCACAGTGGAGCTGACCTGGGTGACAGCTCACAGAGATGGCTCTATGTGCCACCTGTGGCATGCATGTCATCGGTTCTCCATCACAGGTGTAAATAGTCATCTGTCTGGGGTACTTTAATTTGCATTCCTACATTGAACAGGATTATCACCTTTTGTAACTGTGATTCTATGACCCTTATGGAAACATGCTTAGAAATGGGGTGCATTAAAGCTGCATCTTCAGTCACTGACAGAGACTTCTGAGAGTTTTTGAATGGAACTTACATAATTCCAGCGTTTTGAAAGGGTTCATGCATTATTGAAGCATACCTATCCCGACAAAGTAACATTCCTAACTTGATGTGATGTGGTGCCTCTGAAACTTCTAGAATTTATGAAATCCACAAAATGAAAATTCCAAGCCAATGAAAAATACAACTGCAGGCTATATTATAGGTTTAAAATAGCAAGGATGCTTTCATTATAGTGCAGCGCCTGTGGCTTATTTCCAAATTAGATTGAAAAGCACAGAGATGTCTTTTCAGTTTGAAGCTCTTACTGTAGGAATAAGAAGGAGAAAGGTGGAGGGGAGAGATTTAGCAACAACTGGAATTCCAGCAGTGGCTTTATGAATGATGCATGAAGTGAAATTTTTCCCTGATTGTGCACAGAGGGAATATCAGACGGTGCTAGGAGATCACTGCTGTGCAGGCATGTTTGACATAATATTCTGTGCTGAAAGTCTCAGGGAAAACCACCAAGCCCAGAATCCCACAATAAATATATAAAAAAAGAACTTGAGATATTTCTTTTTAGAAAAAATGTAGTGCTTTAAAAATGTCTGTTCGTTATCCTATATCCTTCTACTGCCAACCAGTACAAGCCGTCATCTCTCATGCATACACTTTTTTTATAGGTCCTGGTGAAATCTTTTCACTTGGATAAATAGAGATATATAGATGGTGCCCAGTTTTCTGGGTTTCTGGAAGGCCTATAACTGTGATGGCGAATCTATGGCACACATGCCACAGGTGGCACATGGAGACATATTTGCCGGCACACAAGCGGTCAGCTCTCCAGCTGATTTTCAGCCTTCCTGAGGGCTGGGGGAGGCCATTTTTACCCTCCTCGGGCTTCAAGGAAGCCTCCTGAGCCTGGGGAGGGTGAAAAACAGGTCTAATGGGCCAACGGCAACTTCAGAAACGATCCATTTCCAGCTTCCATAGGCCAGGGGTGGGGAGGCTGTTCATGTTCACGTAGCTGAGATGCATTAGATTATGGGTGTGGGCATGCATACACAATTTTGGCATTCCTTTACAAAAAGGTTCGCCATCACTGGCCTACAGTATAAGATCTGGCTTTGCTTCAAAGCCTTTGATTAATGTATTTGTGGGTCTCCCATCAGTTGCAGTGGGGGAAGTGGTCTGGCAGTTAAGACACTAGGTTTGTTGACCAGAAGGTTAGCAGTTCAAGACCCAAGCACCATGCAATGGGATGAGCTCTCAGTCTTTGCCCAGTTCCTTCCAATGTAGCAGTTATAAAGCATGCAAATGCAAGTGGATGGATGGGAAGGTAACAATGTTCCAATGCATTTGGCTACAGTCATGCTGATCACATGATGATGTAAGAATCTTCAGACAATACTGGTTCCCTTGGCTAGGAAAGGGAAATGAGCACTGCTCCCTAGAGTTGGACATGACAGGACAGGGAAAACTGTTATATTCTTTTATTGTGTTTTTAATATTGTTATTTCCAGTCTGAATGGTCACGTCCTGTTCATATGTTTAATTCTGTATTTGGGTTTTGTAAACCACCCAGAGTCTACTGGTACTGTACAACCATAATCATTGTAAATAAATAAATATGTACCTAGATTGCTGTTTTGCATTGTTTTTTAGCTAGCTGAGAGCTGAATGAATGTACAATATATATGGAAACTTGAGTTGGACACAAATGGCTTTTTAAAAAATTGTCCCCAAATTAGTGGGTACAGAAATGGGTTGTTTGGATTTAACAAGGTCTAATATGTTAGTACAGCGATGGTATTCTACCGGTTCAGACTGGATTGTCTGAACCGGTAGTGGAAATCATGGGTTTCTCCACCACCCGCTCCTGGCTCTTTACCATCCCATTTAGGCCCCTTTTTCACCAAAAGTGCATGCACAGAAGGATTTACAGGCATTCACATTTGCGAACCAGTGGTGAAGGTAAGTGTATACCATCCCTATGTTAGTACCTTTGTATTCTATTACTAATTTCAGTTTTGGCTATTCTGTATAGTGTATAGTGTGTATAATGTTGAAATCTATCTGAAGTCTGGTTTAGAACTTTATGGACCTTCCATCTCTCTAACATTACGACCAGATCAGACATTCTAAAATGGTAAATGGCTTTTAAAATGGTTTTTTTGATTGATTGATTAATTGATGTAATCATATACAGTTTGTGCATGCAATTGTTTTTTCTATTGAGCAGAGAGCAATTGTAATGTAATAGCAAATAATCTGAGATAAACTTCCAGCAGAGGGCATTAGTGATCAGAGGTGAAAAGAAAAGGTGATGCTGAACAGCAAGAAACTACAAAGACGGCAAGTCCAATCAGTCTCTGATTGGAAATATACAAGAATGTATGGGAGCAATCATCATAATCTATACTAGCCACAGTTAGTTAATTTATTTAAATTTTGTATGACTTACCTTTGCATGCTTTGCATTCTGTTCCAATATACACTCTCCATCTTACAGTATTTTAATTCTAGATACAATACCCTGCAGTTTTAAACAAAGATCCTACATTTCCTTGAAAGCCTATCCATTCAAAAGTCTGGAGAAAGTGGATATAACCCAGGTTTGCTCTTCTGTGATGCAGGAATTTCATCTCAGGGGAAGAGTATAGGAGTGCTTTCAATGTATGGATTGGTGCTAGGCTATTCACAGGGACTGCTTACTAGCCAATGTTACTAGGGAGTTCTCAGACTAGTGCATTGGGGAAGGGCAGCTATTCTGCTATCTGCTAGCATCTCCAAAAAGAAGTAATTGGGTAGACCAGGTAAGAATATTGTTTGATGCCTCTAGAAACAGTCTTAATTCCTTCCTTAAACCATGGGCTGTTGTAGGACCTAGGAAATCTTCATGCCAACCTTGGACACTATGTTAGTTTTGAGAAGGATATCTCAGGCTGAGTCATTCAATAAGGAGATCGCAAAAGAAAGTTTTTTCATCTCAGCTACAAGGACATCTTGGATCATTTGACTAGTCAGTCAAAATAGCAAACAATATTTATAACATCATAATATATGATACATATTGAAAGAGTTTCTGTATCTCAATTAATAATAGCAAACCACTATGGTGTTATGTTTATAACTTAAGATTAACATCACAATTCCCATGATTTCATAGATACCGGTAGTCCTTGACTTAAGACCACAGTTGAGTCCAATTTTTGGTTTCTAAGTGAGATATTTGATAAGTGAATTTTACCCCATTTTACAACCTTTCTTGTCACAGGTGTTAAGTGAATCACTACATTAGTTAAGTTAATAACATGGTTGTTAAATGAATCTGGCTTCCCCATTGACTTGGCTTGTTAGAAGGTTGCAAAATGAGATCACATGACCTTGGGACACTGCGATGGTCATAAATATGAGTCAGTTGCCAAGCATCTGAATTTTGAACTTGTGGAACATGGTGATGTTACAACAGTCATAAGTGTGAAAAACGGATATAAGTAACTTTGTTGCAACTTCAGATGGTCACTAAGTGAACAGTTGTAAGTTGAGTTGTATGCACTCTATGATAACTTGTGTCTTTCTAACTTAATAGTGTGTTTCGAGAACAGTTTTTAGTCTCTTGATGATATTTTATGATTCTTTGTTTTTCTGTGAAAACCACCATATTTGTGTTAAAATGTGATTATTGGTATTATTGAAAGAAAACAAAGTAGTCCCAATAAGTAGATGCTGCTTACTATTCTTTAATCATTTTCAGAAAGCTAAAAATTAAATATTGCTCCCATTTTGTCTCTGTTGCTGATCAATATAGCATAATTCAGAAATCTATGATTGGCTTTGCCTAGTTTACTTGATTCAACCTATTGTGAATTAAACGCATATAGCTGAATTCTGCATTGATTTTTCAACTATAACTGAAAGCTAATATTTTTATTATTACTGCAATATGTCTAAATCACCCCAATCACTCACATTCTGGGTAGTATGCAGCAGTGCATCAAAGCAAAGCAAAACTACCTGACAACTCAAACTTATATAATTATAGATAGTATAGCACAGTAAAAGACAGGCAGGCAGGCTTGAACAGGACGGTTATCACAATCTTAAGAAATGCAAAGTGGTTGGAACCAAGCACACCTCCAGAGGAATTATATTCCAGTCTACTATTGAAATAGCCTGATATCTAGATGATGACAGTCCATGTACTTCCCTTGGGAATGGGACTTCCAACAGATTTTCTTCAGGTGTTTAAGTCAGATAGATTATTGATATAGGCCAGTGCCAGGCAGCCTATGGCTTTATAAGTCATACTGGTGCAGTGGTTAGAATGCAGCATTGCAGGCTAGCTCAAGGTTGACTCAGCCTTCCATCCTGCCGAGGTCGGTAAAATGTGGACCCAGATTGAAAAAGAGTTTTTTATTGGTTTTACAATTTATAATATGGGAAAAGGGTAAATAGGGTTTATGGTATACATTTTAGAGCTTCCATATCAGAAATGGTGGTTGCATTTGGGTCTTCATGCAGTATCCTATTGGATAAATGGTGTTAAGAGATATATACATATAACACATTTTTAAAATTCATACATTCAATCTTTAGTTTTATATTCACATCCGTTTCAAGAATTACAATAATTCAAAATTTATTATTTTTGAGATCTGAGCCTCTTTGCTATCGCACCTTCTTTCTCCCTCCCCTCAGTGGGCGGGACCGTGGCTCCTCCTGTTCCTTCTTCTTCATCTCACAGAATTGAGGAGTGTTTTTTAAGAAAGGACTCTGCCTCTCCTGTTGTTTTAATTTTTATCCTACCTCCATCCCAGAATACCAACATTCCTTCAGGCATTAACCATTTAAACCAGATTCCGTTTTTATATAGCTTTTTGGACAGGAAGGAATATTTCCTTCTCATTTCTCTAATCTTTTTTGGAATCTGTTTCAATATAGCAATGTCTTTTTGCTCATATTTCAAAGGGCCCTCTCTTGTGCCCTCAGTATCTCATCCCGTGTGTACCTTCTTAAAAATTTGATATGGATCTCTCTGGGGACTTCATTTATTCTAGCATATGCTGAATTAATTCTGTAAATTAAATCTATTTCCCCCAAAGGTATTCTTTGCTTTTTTAAAGCAAAGAATACCTTTGCTAAAATTCCACTCATCAAATCCCTTAAGTCTTCACCTTCTCTCACCTTTCTTTTTTTTTTAAAAAAAATGTGGACCCAGATTGTTGGAGGCAATATACTGACTCTGTAAACCACTTAGAGAGGGCTGTTAAGCACTGTGAAGTGGTATATAAGTTTTAAGTGCTGTTGCTGTTGCTGTAATTGATAGCCAACACCATGAATTTGTCAGAAGTCTATTGGCAGCTATTGTATTAACATCACAATACATATTGCTCAGTACTGCTCTGTCCAATTGGCAGTCTTATCATCACATTTTATAAAGTTGCAGCTTCTGAGTCATCTTCAAAGACAGTCCAAGTAAACTTAGTGCTCATCATGACAAGAGTGGCTATGATAATGGCACATTAGTTTAGGTTGAACAGTAATTGGCTCATCAGCGATTTGGACAAGCACCCCACCTTGCCTTAGCTATTACTACTTTCTATTTGATTAGGAAGTAAAACTCCAGTAGGACCCAAGAACATAGACTACCTATTTCAGGGGAAATGTAATTCCATCTAGCACATGTGTGTCAAACTCAATCACGTCATGTGACATTATGATGGTTTTTTGCCTTTGCGGACCTGGGGTGGGCATGGCCTGCGCATGACATATCCGGCCCATGGGCCACCAATTTGAAGACCTGATCTAGCATAAGCACTAAAACATTAAAATAATTACAAAAGGTTTAACAATTTAAAAAAATTGGAACAGCCGTTAAAATATTAGTTATACAAAGGAATTATTAAGGTCTTCTTAAACAGAAGATTTTTTAAAAAGTGGGTGATAAGGGCCCACTTTATGACTTGTGCAGTTCAAAGAACCTCAAAATCCCATTGCTGGCTAGTCCTGCTGCCCCCGTCCCTCCCAGGAGTCCTCACGCGGCCCGTTTTGAATGCAAGTAAGTACAAGGCACACGTAGGCTCTGGGAGGGCAAAAAACAGGCATAGCAGTTCAGGAAGGCCAGAAATGAGCCTGTTTCTGGTCTCCAGAGGGCCTCCAGACCATTTTTGCCATTTGTGGAGGCCATTTTGCACCCCCCCCCCTTCGGAGGCTTGAGGAAAGCCGGGGAGAGAAAAACAGTCTCCCTGTCGTGGTGCAGGAAGATAATTAGGCCATACCCACCCAGCAACCAGGCAGAGAACCCCTTGCTAAAATTTTTGAAGCCCACCCCTGGTCTTTACTTACACAATGGTTCTAATCTTTTTCTTTCTAGGTAATCTCCACAGAATTCTGCAATAATAGAATATGAGCCATTCTGTTCTCTTTTATACCAGAGTTTGGGACATAAAATAATGGTCTTAAGTTACAGGAAGAAAGATTCTATAGAGGAAACTTCTACAGCATTGCTTGACAGCCAAATCAATTACACAGAGAAGTCTTTAGCTCCATTAAATAGATAACTTTAAGCTCTCTTTAATTTGAACTATACTTGGCAAGGGATTGGTTCTAATGGCCCCTTTCCAACTTTATGATTCTAAAAAAATCTTGGGAGTATTCTAAATTTGTCCTGGAAAATATTTGGAAAATGCCTTTTCTGATTATGCCAACATCTATAAGAAACTTCATGCTTCATCTTAATGTAATGTCATGAATGTTCTTGGAGACATTTCTTCTAAATTAACATTCCTTCCTGTGCTTTATATATGGTTTTGGATTTAGTCATACTGACTGCAATGACTTAACAGAATAACAGATTTGGAAGGGACCTTGGAGGTCTTCTAGTACATTACCTGCTCAAGCAGGTAATTCTATATCATTTCAGACAAATGATTGTCCAATATATTCTTCAAAATCACTAGTGATTTTGCACTAGTGTTGTAACTTCTGAAGGCAAGTCATTCCACTGATTAATTGTTCCAACTATAACTGGAACTATCTCCTTAATTCTAGGTTGGTTGTTTCCTTGATTAGTTTCCATCTATTGCTTCTTGTCCTGCTTTGAAAATGGGCTGCTGTGCACAGGCTATATTAAACTAAAAAGCTATTGTGAATTGCATATTCTACTTTCTCTACCAATAGCCATTATAATCAAAACAATATTGGGTGAGGCTAAGCTGAAAATGAAGCAGACTACAGCTGACTGTAGCCAGTAAATTAAGGACTTTATTAGTGCATGAATGCACTTCATCCGCCCAAGCGGTTAAGATGTGAAGCAAATACATGGAAAGCCACTGAAGATATATTTTAATGCATATTTATGCAAAAGGATTTCTTTAAAATAAAAACCTTGCTTCAGCCTTGGAAAGTTGCAAAGTAGGAACACATACTGTGTAGGAGAACAGGATTACCATAATTTACTCACATCTGAAGAGAGAAGAGTACACCAAATTAATGTGTTCATTGGTAAAGCAGAGTGCATTGCATTTCTAAGGAAAAAAACCCACAGTGCATGTGGTCTTAAGCATCTGTGGAATTTTTGATCATTGTGGGACAGATTATCAAAGGTACTTTAAAGCTCTGCTACAATATCAAGCAGAATTACAGAGTCGTAGCAGAATCTTGGATAAATTTAAAATGAAACTAGGAAAGGCAAATGTAGTACTATTCTATAGTAAAAGAAAAGGCTTTTATTTTATTTATTTAGCATATGACATCTATAGCGGTCATGGAATGACTGATATACAAATATAGTTTAAATAAAGCTTTATTTATTTTAAATAAAACTTCAGCATATACATATATACCATGTTTTCCCAAAATAAGACAGGATCTAATTTTTTTGCCCCCTGAAATAAGCACTTGACGTTATTTTTGGGGAGGTTTTATTATTTTTGAGGTGCAGGAGGAAGCGAGCGTGGTCACCTCATGGCTGCTGCTGTTTTGCAATATTTTCGGGGAGGACTTATTTTAGTGCATGCACTCAAAAGCCAGATTGGGCTTATTATCTGGGGAGGTCTTATTTTTGGGGAAACAGGGTACATATACATACATACATACATACATACATACATACATACATACATACATACATACCTACGTACGTACATACGTACGTGTGTATGCATATATGTATGTATATACACATGCACACATATATATATACACATGCATGCAGACATACACATATATATGTATGTATGTATATGTACACACACACACACACACAATGTGGGAAATACAATATAGGAAATTAAAATATTACATTAAATCCACAATAAAACCAGTATAATATGGAGTCATAGAATTGCAATGGGATAGATGTTAAAATTCAATATCTAAGGAAGCTAATCATGTAAAACTGTTTTTGCTGTGGAAAGAATACGTTACAAGAACAGCATCATACAGGAGCAGGAATGAACTCTGATTTTTCACATAATACAAAGCAGGAGGAGGCATATGCAGCCCTCCAGAAACAAAAGCATTACTGACATATAAGAACATGGTGCCTGCCAGATATAATTAGTATACAACTCCCAGGATTCCTTGCCATGGTAGTTCAAGGTACCAAATTGGTAAACAAAGAATAAGGCCTCTTCCACTACATTGCACTTTACTTGCTAGCCCATAATGGGTAAAAATCAACATTGATTTTGGTCTCCATTAACTAAGCAGAAAATAGGTTGTATTTAAATTCTGCATGTATGTGCCGTTTCCTATTCTCCTAGGGTTGTGTTTTTTGTTTTTTTTTTGGCTGTCAAAACAGGTTAAAAGTGCTTCTGTCATATACGCCAGGGGTCCCCAATCTTTGCAACTTTAAGTCTGAAGGACTTCAGCTCCCAGAATTCTTCAGCCAGCTTTGCTGGCTGGAGAATTCTGGGAGCTGAAGTCCTTCAGACTTAAAGTTGCAAAGATTGGGGACCCCTGATCTACGCCACAATTGTATCACCTGAAAAACCAGACCTACCATTCACCACCAGAAACCATTGGTGTTATCTTCAGGTGTCTCCAAAAAATTACTAGCTGTTTCTTTAAGTGACAGAAAGATAAATTTTACAGAAATCCCCAAGCTAGATGGCAGCAAAATACATTATTATTCCTCTGTATATTCTTCTAGCTTCCTGTCACACTTTGCACTTTAAAACTAGCTCCTAGGCAAAATTTTCTATTCTATTAAATATTATCCCCAGAGGATAAACAGTATAAAAGAGCCAGTTTGGTGTAGTGGTTAAGGAGGAGGAGAGAGTATGTTCTTGCCCTTGAATTGTGTATGAAAAAGGTGGCTTAATTGAATTTAAAGGATCATTTGCAATTTTATCCTTTCTCCAAATCGTGCCCTATTCCATTTCAGATATCTTCCATCATATTAGGGACAAAACAAATATTCAGTAGTTCAACATGGGCCAATCCATTTTAGATCTACCAGCCATCATTGCTTTTTAAAACTAACAACAAATCCAATACTATCTGAATCCATCTTAATTTTCGAGCTGTGAAATATGTATCCATTCAAGTTTTCCTCCAACTTTGTTATCTCAGAGTTTCTGATAATTCAAGAGTCTACCTCTAATGTCAGCCTAAAATCTCAACATCCCATCCTTCTCCTGTCAGGGTTCCAAATAGTATCCAAAATTAAATCAGAGTCTGAGGCAAAGTATTCCTCAAAGTTCCAATTTATTAAGAGATGGGAAAACCCGAATCTGAAAGCTTCTTGGTTTTCCCCCACCCAGTTGAAAGTTCAAGATCTTGCCCCCACACCCAGAAGTCCATCACATGATCCAATCTTCCACTGCCATGCTGGCAGTTCCCCCCATCCAGTTTGGTCAGGTGCAGAGGTACAAAGACAAAGGATGACCTTGGCTTTCTAGAAAGAATTTGTTATGGCTACATAACATCTAACTCCGTACAATCCTTCCTCCCATTTTCCCACAATAGGGACTGCATCGTAGAATAATAGAAAGTGTGGCAGGCCAAAGATCCAAAAGAAAAGATGGCTGCAGGCCTGACATCTCCTATAATAACATCTTCCTAATCTAAGCTTCTTCTATTTATTAGCTATCATAAAGCATTTGTTTGGATGTCTGCATGGCTATATTAATAGTCAGGAGGAAGCCATGACTGAATGCCAGCTGCCACCAAAATTGGAAGGTTGACCTTAGAGCTGCAGTGCTCTAAAGTTTGTGCTTTGTTTTTAGTTTTGATATCAATGCAATTAAATTGCATTTGCTCTTGCACTTGCTCTTTTCACATCAATGCAATTGGAGATATAGGCTTTTTTTTGTATATTTGAATATTGTGGGAACCACATCAATTATACATGAGGAAAAGAGCCTTGCTTTGGCTTTGGAGGCTTTTCTTGTTCTCCCCTCACCAGTCGAAGGGTTGCAAGTAAAAATGAAGGAAGACCTTTGTGGTGCTAAGGCTATGATTCAACTTTTGAATGCTATATGAGGAGATGACAGGTACTAAATAGAAACTGAGTGATCTTTCAGTTATTAGCTGCATTTTGCATTTTTGTTTGATCATAAATGGTAAGGAGGGAGAAAGGAATGCCCTCTTTCAGAATCTTGTGGTACTATCAAATCCAGGGCAGACAACCTCGTGCCCTCCAGAATTTTTTGTACATACACTCTCACTCAATCTAGCATGATCAATGGCAAAGAATTTTAAGAACTGTGTTCAATTCATTTTCTAGCAATTTAGAAAGCATTCACTCCTCATTTAACCAGTAGCCTTTCTCCTCACTTTGACTGAGGTTTTGAAATATAAGTTAATAGTGGTTTTTTCCATTTTCAGTCAAATGTCACTCAGTTTATATGGGTAGACAATTATCAGTGACCTTTGTTATTAACTAGAACTGTTTTTCTTCCAGCTGCTTGACAAAAAATAAATACATGCATACTTCCGTTGCTGTACTTGCCAACATTTAGCTCTGAAGAAAACTCAGTTGATAGTACTGTAATTTTTTAGGGCCAAAGTGCATGAATCTGCTGCTACTCTCACAGGAACCTAAAAAAATGTAGCAAGAAAGAAAGCATGCTGAAACTGTAAAACATTCATCTGAAGAAAAAATTCTGAAGAGGGAAGAGTAAATTCATGAACTAAATATAGGAATAATTTAAAACGGTTTATCATAACCAATTTCATTGTAATTTTATTACAATATTATTACAATGACAATAAAGATGATGATGATGATGATGATGATGATGATGATGATGATGATGATTATTATGTTGCAAAAGACAAAAATGGGTAGCCATTTTTATAGCATCAAATTTGTTTTTAAAAAAACTTGGGAAATATCCCTTTTATTTATTTATTTATTTATTTCGATTTATAGAACCGCCCTTTTCCATCGAAATGGACCCAGGGCGGTGCACAGGGAATTAAAATCAATAAATAACAATAAATACAGAATAATTAAAAATAAATTAAACTGAAAGCCTGTGCTAAAAGATCCCAGTTAAAATTCTAAAATACATTTACCCATTGGCTAAGCTAGACTGGCTTGATGGAACAGATAAGTCTTAAGTGAGCGGCGAAAGAGGGGAAGGTCTGTGATGGTCCGAAGTTCGGGGGGTAGGTCATTCCAGACGGATGGCCCAGCCACTGAGAAGGCCCTCCCCCTGGGCACCGCTAGCCAGCATTGGCCGGCGGATGGTACCCTGAGGAGGCCCTCCCTATGGGATCGGACGGAGGGAGGTATGCGACAGGAGACGGTCCCGCAAATAACTAGGCCCCGTGGCATGGAACGATTTAAAGATGGTAACAAGCACCTTGAAGTGCACCCGGAAGGCCACCGGCAGATTTTTTTAGATTTCGCCTATTTTCTAAAATGAAACAAAATTTTATTTTAATGTATGCTGATTAGTGTACATTCAAAGTGACAATAAAATTGTTATTCAATTCTATTCTATTCTACTCTACTCTATTCTATTCTACTTTCTCCGTGATAGTGGTTTCAGGTTCTGCCTAGATTATCTAGTGGATGCCCCCTTTTCTTTATCCCTCTTTGACCAATAAAAAGAAAAAAGAAAGATTTTTTTTTACCATATTCCTTGTCATTTGGAGTAGGCAGAGAAAGGGAAAGTAGGAAGACAGGAAATATTCCAGCCAATCAAAGTGCAAATGATTGGAATAGAGGAGTTTGCCTATAATTAAACAAAATGCAGAATTCAAACCAAACATCAGTGCATGAATCAGAAAACGTCAGACTATTCATACTGTATGTGGAAGAAAAAGATGGATGGGGATTGTCTTCCTGTTCCTGAATGATTGGGGATGTGTAAAGGATGTGTGTTCTTGCAGCTGAGTGGTCTGCAGTTGAGTTATATGCGAGACCGTCTCCTGCCCCATACATCCCTTCGGCGGATCCGCTCCCACAGAGAGGGCCTTCTCAGGGTACCGTCAGCCGGGCAATGCTGACTGGTGACGCCAAGGGGAAGAGCCTTCTCTGTGGCGGGCCCTGCCCTTTGGAACGACCTACCTCCTGAACTTCGCACCATCTCGGACCTCCGCCTCTTCCGCCAGTGTCTAAAGACACATCTCTTTCAACAAGCCGGCCTAGCGTAACCTCCCATTGGGGCTATTTTAGATAGTTTTAAATTGGGGTTTTAATTTGGATTTTAGCATAGGATTTGTAATTTAATATGTTTTTAAATTTTGTATTTTTGCTATTTTATATGTTTTTAATAATTCCTGTGTGCCCGCCCTGGGTCCTTTGTGGAGAAGGGCGGGATATAAATTTAATTAAAATAAAAAATAAATAAAAGTTAGATCAACCTGGTCATGTGAATTAGTCCTAAGGCTAAACCTGTGGAATACTGCTTTTTCAATTTACAGAAAGAGACTAGTTTTCCAGAACCTCTTTAATTCCATGAAACCAGGTTAATGTGTTTGCCAAGCAAACACATATGTGAACAAAATCAAACTCAGACTAGAGAAAAAGGCAAATCACCACTCCATATCCAATTTGCAAAACAGATCATTTATTCAAAAACAAAGCAGAGAAAAGCCCATCAAAGGGCAAATCAAATTGACTAAAATGCATTAGGAATTAACTCATTTGTAAATAATTCGATAGAGCAGTAATACATAGAAAATTGGAGGCTGAAGCAGTGTGTTGTGTGTGGGAGTGAGTGGGAATGAATGAGTGAACTAAAAAATGAGTTTTTGAGAATGACGCTGTTATATGGGCAGCAATTAATGAAGCCGTTTCCTTTTAAATTAATTTTTATTAAAGAATATTTTAGGGTAAAAACACTTAAAATAAAAAGGGAATTAAGAAAAATCAAAGAAAAGTGGTGATAAAGAAATAAAGAAACAAAAGAGAAAAGAGATAAATAGAAAAAGACTGACTTTGGAAATAGAAAAAAAAAGACAAAAAGCCCCCCAAATAAAGTGATTTTCCATCTTCTTTACAGCAGTTACAAATACATTAGAATTTTATTCTCTCTAAGGTTGTATTATAGCTCCTTCTTTCCATAATGTATTCTTTCTAATAATCAAACCCAAAAATTCCAAGTACTTGTTCCCTGATTTCATCAGAGGCTTTCCAATCAATAACAAATATAGTTACTCTAGCTCAGGGATGTCCAAACTTGGGAACTTTAAGACTTGTGGACTTCAACTCCCAGAATTCCCCAGCCAGCTATTCTGGGAGTTGAAGTCCACAAGTCTTAAAGTTCCCAAGTTTGGACATCCCTGCTCTAGCTAAACAGGCCAATTTTGCTTCTCCACAAATTTTTCCATCTTCATCAACTTCTTCCCCTGTAGCATTTTGTGCACTTTCCATCTTTGTATTAATGAAGTAGTTTCCATAATTGTAACAAAAGCTGTATTTTCCTGCATCATAGGGTGAGGCAATGCTTAGTATCTTAGCTAATGCCATCAGACCAGGAAAAGTGTCAGAGAACACTGTCCATGTGAGCCTAGGGGAAAAAGGCAGAAGGTAGCCACTTGAGATTAGCAATTCTTATAAAGAAAAGGCAGCTTGCCAGACAGAAAGGGGATAAGCCTAGATCCTTTCCTTTTTATCATTGCTGCTAACTTGTGGTCAGTAGATCATGAGATGCTACTACTAGTCTGTATCACCAAATGCTCACCTTGCAAAAGATACAGATAATGCTTGAGATTTCTCATAACATATTTCTTTACCAGCTACTTAAGTACAAGAACAGGTTTTGCATAAATTCGATGAGATAGGTAACTCTCAGAGATAGTTTGAATGCTCATATCTGGGCAATTTTTTTTCTTGCTTAGAAATTTATTGAAGAGGAAAAGTCTAGATTTTCATTAGCTCTTCCATACGTCACAGAAATGTGAGAATTCAGATGTTAATACGTGTGAAGATGGCTTTACTATTCCATTATAAATGAAGCAGGGCAGTAAGAGAAACCAATTTTGCATTATTTTTCTGATCAAGTTAATATCCAAATGGTAAGCTTGGAAGATAAGAAATAGGCCATGAAGATGTATCTGGAGGTGTCAATATATATTGGGCTGAGTTTTGAAGTCTTTTGGATTCATTGTTATAGCCCATCTGCTGCAAACCTAAAAAAATATAATTACTGAATTTTACACCTTTTGGAAACTGGTAGAAGCTTAGTTTTCTTTCTACTATTGTTAAAATCACAACATGTGGGCAAAACCTAAATCTACTCATTTTATCCAAGCCCCAGGACTTACAATGTGCCTGCTGACTGCTTAAATTACTTCCAAGCAATTATTATATGCAGTGATCAGTGACAAACCTTTATTATAATCTGGAATTTGTGCATTCAATATTATGGAGACTGTTTATGTCTTATTAAAAAAAAGAATTTGTGATCATTCAACTTTATGTTGTTTAATGCCAAATCTCATAACATCCATAGAAGTTGAAGAATGTGCAAAGGCGATAATGACATGCTATAATGAAAATTCCTCAAGGTGTTGCCACTCTAAGAAGGACAGAAGTAATTAAGAGATAATTGTCAGTAGAATAGAACTGTCTGACAGGAAGGAGTTGTCCTGCTGCTACAAGAATGCCTAGATGAGGTTTGGGCATTTAATAGAAAATAAATGTCATGACAAGGCCAAGGTTTACTATAAAAAAGTTAAATACTATGCTGATATCAGGGGAAGGTTGATCATTTTGCATGAACAAAAAATGTGTCTATGTGGGGAATGGGAAGAAATAAAAAATCTATCAAACTTTATCTGGATCTGAGCACAATTCATGGGAGGTTGAATAGAAATCAGCTTGTAAAATCATCATTTTTCCCTCCAAATAATTTATTGTTTAAGATAGGTCTGAACTCCTTGTTCAGAATCAAGATTTGGGCCCCATTTTTGGAGAGTGAATGGGAATGGAAGCTGCACAGTTTCCCCTGAAAGTATATCATACTAAAGCTAGTACCTTGAAAAATATATTTTTAGAATTCAATGCAATGAAATATCCCATATTTTAATTCAGTGTATCTTTGGATTCATGTCCATTTCTATTTTTTATGATGAACATCAAATCCAGGTCTTGAAATGTACTATTCTTTTGAAAGAGATAAATGTGTTACACCTGAATAAATGCAGTGGTATTGATAATACCAGCCTTAACAAAGCAACCAAGGCATTAGTGATTTCATAAATGATGTCAGTACATACATCAAAATAATACACACTCTGAATGATTGTGCTAATCTGTGATTAGCATAGAAGCACTCTGTGATTAGCATAGAAGCATGGCAATAATTATCCTGGATTTATAAGAATTTTGACAAAATGGTCATAGTAATTTTATTAGTAATTTTATTATCTAACATACAACATTATTTTAAAAATTATAACAGTAATAATAGGAATCAACAGGTGGACAAAAATGCCAAATCCAGTCTAAACATCTAGCTAACTGTACATGTGTTGTTGGCCATTGTAAAACTAATCATAATCATTTATTAAACTTTTATGGCTCCTGATTCTCAACAACTCTGAGCCATAAAACAAAACATCATCAACAACAATAATAATGGGAGCTTCCGGTTTCCCGGAGGCAACGGTCGAGTCTTGGACTCGTCCGCCGTTTTTGTCGCTTTTACAGCTCCTAACGGGGCGGGGAGTTCCTTTTAAAGGAATCCCCCCATAAGGTTGGCTTGCTGGGATTTCCCCATCCCGATGGCGATCGGGGGGGGGTCGTTGTCTTCGACCTAGGAGTGAAAGGACATGCTGCGGGGGGCTTGGTTCCCTTTGCCAATGGAGGACCGGAGGGGGCTAATTTGGAGGGGGCTGACTCGCTGGAGTTGGAGGCAACGCCGGGACTCTGGCTGCGGTGTGGATTGTAAGTGACTTTGTTCTTCTGCTGGCAGCTTTTGCTTTAAAAGACGATGGAGGGGGGAGTTTGTGAAAAAACCCCTCGGAATGAAGAAAAGCGGCGATTTGAAAAGGCTCCTCAGGCTTGAGGAAGCCGAACAATACACATCCGAACCTCTCTTAATGAGTGAGAGTCGTTGTGGAATGATTCTAGATACTTAGTATCGAAGTCTGGCAACAAAGAAGCAATTTCCTTTGCTGTTTGCTCCCGGTGGCTTCCAGATGGGCGGGGGAAGATGGCGTTCCTTTGTTCTCAGGAGACTTACTCTTCATGGAAAATTGCCGACATTCCTTTGTGATCAGGACTGCCTCTCTCTTTTTATTAATGATTGTATGTAACTGATTAATTGATTCTTTCCCTGGAGTGCCTTCCTCTTTATATTTGATTGCAAAATTTGGTTTCTCTCTGGACTTTAACTGGGTAATAAGTTTGATTTTGTTTACTGGAACTTGCTCTTGGAACTTGCTTCACTGACTGCACCTCATCAGATGCCATTTTACTGACACTGACTTAAATCATTCACCATGGCTTCAAAAAAGCAGACATATCAGCCAAAGATCACCTCGATGTTACCTGAAAAACCTGATACGGATGCTAGATTATCAGCAATGGAAGAAACATTACAGACCCTGGTGATGGAGATCAAAGAGATGAGGAAAGACCATGTCAGTTCCAAGTTAGAACTTTTGGAGGTACAGAAGAAATTAATGCAGAATACACAAAAGACTGACGAGTTGGAGGTGGGATTGGCTGGGGCAAGGGGAGAGCTTAAAAGTGTTAATAATGAAATAGGAGATTTAACTGGTTATATGTCTAGGATGGATTTTGAAAGGATGTCATATTTTTTAAGATTTCAGAATATTCCCGAAGAATCTGGTGAAGACCTAACTGATCTAATGAGCATAATTTTAGCAGATTACTTACATAAACGCAAGGATGAGGTCAGGGGGGACATTGATTTGGTATATAGAATAAATTCAGCATATGCCAGGATAAATGAAGTACCCAGAGAGATACATATTAAATTTGTTAGAAGGTCGACAAGGGAAAGGATCTTGAGGGCGCAGAGAGACGGTCCTTTAATTTATCAACAGAAAGAGGTTGCTATCTTGAAGCAGATCCCGAAGAAGATTAGAGAGGTAAGACGGAAATTTTCCTTCGTATCTAAAAGATTATTTAAACAGGGGATCTGGTTTAAGTGGGTGATGCCAGAAGGAATGTTGGTGTTCTGGGAGGGAGGGAGAGTAAGGATTAAAACAGTTGCAGAGGCGGAAGCCTTTCTTAAAAAACATTCCTCAATCCTGGAGGATGAAAATGGAGGAGCAGAGGGGGCCGTGGCCCCGCCCACTGGGGACCAGGGAGGAGAAGAAGATACAATTGCCAAGAGACTTAGATCTCAAAAATGACTTTATTCAGTATAGTATAACTTTTGTTTGGTTGTTCACACATGATTGCTAGCACAGATTTTACAATGATATGTATGCATTTCTTTCCACTTTGTAGTACAATTGAAAATTATGTATTATCTATATTTTGTTATGAAGCCTCGGAAGGGGTCAACGACTTTGACGTGAAAGTTCTCAAAATATCTTTTTCACACCTTACCCTTACCCTACTTGTTAAAAATTTTAAAACCCAATAAAACTTTTTCAATACCAAACAATAATAATAATAATAATGAATCATAATATTAATGGCAAGCATGTTGATGTGACATTTCTGACATATATTATATAATTCTATAACACAAATGTTATTTACAGCACTGAAATTACAAATATTTAGAACATCAGAATCTGAGGTTTGGTGAATCATTGACATCAGAGCTCAGTTTATCAGGCAAGCATAGCTTTCAAACAGGATCAAATGTATTTCCCTGAATATTCAAAGCATTTCTAGAAATTGTAATGGGGTACAGCACACACAATGGGATTTTTGAATTGTTGTCATATTGGTTAGTATTGTAGAAATATCTCTTTACACATTTAATTGTATAAATAATTTCCAGCCAATGCTAAGAGATAATGTAGCTTTAGGGATCAGCTTCGTAAATGTCAATTTGTAATAATGTTTGCACAAGGAACTCTGATTAACAGAAGACAACTGTCACTGATGGGCATATACACATGTGAACACAGGCACACATCTCCATCCTCACTCACACAGAGCACAACCAACAGGTATTGTATAGGTAATTGGAAGTTTCTACAAAAACAACAGCATGACTATGATCAAGCTTATGATCTAATTGACACCCCTTATATTTAAGTTATGTAGTCAAGAAGTGATGGCCTTTCATCAGCACTACCCTGCATTCAGAATGTTTTAACACTCTGTTTTAAATAAATTATTTTCATGTCTGTTCATGTTTTGATTGTTAGCAAGGGTTTAAGACACTGTTATGTATGATGACTGGCAGAAATTACGACTGGGCTATTTATCTTTTAACTTGTGTCTTGCAATTTTAAAAAATCTAAAACTTCTGGAATAAGTGCAGTGTCAATCACCTTAGAGGACACTAGTCAACCCATGGGCTACTGGGTCATCTATTCAGAGATATTTCCTTACCTAGAAAAATAAAATAATCAAACATAGCAAAACCAAAGTAAAAAAAATATGATTGGACAAAAAAGTAAAGAGAGAAGCAGCAATTTCCAATTTCTTGCTAGGTTCCCTATTGATGTTGCTGTGGGAAGCTGGCAGGGAGCATTGGAAATCATCATACTCCTCCTCCTCCTCCTCCTCCTCCTCCTCCTCCTCCTCCTCCTCCTCCTCTTCCCAGTTTGCTGAAAGGAAGAGGAAGAAAGGGAGTCACAAACTGAAGAAAACTACATCTCCACTCCCTCTTCTAGCATGTTACCAAGGTCCCTCTCCTTCCAGGAAGAAGGCTCACCTTCTGTCAATCACCCACACACCTTAGCCAGTCCTGCCTTACCAGCAGGTACCCAAGTGACTCCCTCATTCTTCTCTTCCATCCACCATTAAGAGATTTCAGCTTTAGTTCGGAAGCTGCGTGCCTATTAGGCCTTGTTGTTTCCTAATTGGATGCAGGCCCAGAGAGAGGCAGGAAAGAGTAAGGATACAGCCCTCTTACCTTTCCTTGTATCATAGAAGGGGTTTCTGGGAAATATAGTCGGATGGTGTAGTGGTGCTGAAGGCATCACAACTTCCTCAGTATTCCTTCCTATGGAGTTGTACGAGATGTTCTCTAAGTTGAGTTATCTTGGTTCAATAATTGTTGCCCTGTATCTTCCAATTTAACCAATTGAAGGCTATAAACAGACATCAGAATTTTAGTAGACTATACATAGCATCTTCAAATCCCTCCCCCAAAACGCAGCTTTTAAGAATGCTAATTTATAATAACCAGTAGTACTTTAAATTCACTAATAATGCCTTCAAGTTTTTAAACTTACTATGTAACATTTGGCCAAATATTGTAGCATTGTTTGGCATTTCCTTAAATAGGTAGTTGAGTTTGTGAATGCTTAAAAATTGAGTTGCAGGCTGGAGTTATGCCTGCTTGTATTCTGCCTGCCTGTCCTATCTCTGGTTTCTCAGCTTGGAGACAACTGAGTGAAGAGAACTTAAAGAGAACTGTGTTTTATTATCATAAAGTAAAGAAGTTTCCTGTCAAACTACCAAACTAAGTACATGACACTGGGAAGAATAACAGGTGGGACCAAGACAATGCAAGGGTAGAGATTATGAAGCCAGCACACATAGCTCTATGTCAAGCCCCTATGATTATCTCTCAGACTGGAGCCTAACTAGACAGTAGTAGAAAGTAAATAGGTTTGTCAGGCAGTGTCAGTATCTACCTGCCTTCAGACTAACTCCTACAATCAATCTAATTACAATGGATTGTATTAACATAGCCTAGGTCAGTGATGCTACTCTTTTCGGGACTGAGTGCCCAAAGTGCCAGTGCACACCTGAACCCCCCAAATGCAATCCATGTATGGCCCCTGTGCATGCACCCCACGCATGCACCCCTCTTTGTGCATGCATATGTGGCCCCCTGCATGCCCCCACCCTTCAGACATGTGCAGCAGAGACCCAAAGACTAGCTGGCTGGCAGGAGGCTTGCGTGCATGTGTGGTGGAACTGAACTGGGGCAGTGGCTCATGTGTCCACAGAGAGGGTGCTGCGTGCCACCTCTGGCACATGTGCCAGAGGTTCACCATCACGGCTTTAAGTTCAAAAGTTAACTTCAAGGGATAGTCAGTTACTTTCATTCGCTTTTGTGATTTGATAAGCATTCCTCAGTTTTAAAGTAGGCTGTTACGAAAGTCAATTCAGTGAAGGCTCACCTTTTTGAGGGGAACTTAAATATCCATAAATTCTCTCCCCCCCCCCAATGCATAGTTGAAGTTGAGCAGCCCTGATTTATAGAAACAGAACTTGCAAAGTGTCAAAACAATTTCAATCCGTTATCTTCCCCTACATGTACCTGTTCTTTGGCCTTGTTATTTTTTGGTTTTTTCCATACAATTGATGCAATTCCTCCAGATAGCTAGAGGCCTTGCATCTAGTTAACAATCAGAGTTCTCCAGACCTGGTTTTTCTTCTTTTACTGGAGTTTGGTTCCCTGCTTCTGAATTCTCATGTTTTGAGGATGATTATTAAATTTATTCCCTGCTCATCTTCCAGTTTGAGCAACTCTGAGCAGCTTGCATTGGTGGTATTTCCAGCCTAGTTCTACTTTGCAAGGTTATCGTGAGAATACAATTTTAATAGGTTTATCGGGTAAACTCCTTAGGGTTAGGAAAAAAACCCTCCACACTATAAAATGGAATTAATAAATTGGCCTATGAAATTTCTTCTCAATTCATCCCAAAGATTGAAATTACTCACAGGATTGCTATTGTGGAGAAATAAGGAGGAAGAAGGTAGGTTATATATGTTTGCTGCCTTAAGCTACTGTATTTGTAAAAACAACAAAGCCATGATAGCAGTGTTCCGATATCTCAGAGGGTGCCACAAAGAAGAGGGAATCAAACTATTCTCCAAGGCACCTGGGGGCAGGACAAGAAGCAACGGGTGGAAACTAATCAAGGAGAGAAGCAACTTAGAACTAAGGAGAAATTTCCTGACAGTAAGAACAATTAACCTCTGGAACAGCTTGCCTCCAGAAGTTGTGAATGCCCCAACCCTGGAAGTCTTTAAAAAGATGTTAGATAGCCATTTGTCTGAAATGGTATAAGGTTCCTGCCCACGCAGGGGGTTGGACTAGAAGACCTACAAGGTCCCTTCCAACTCTGCTATTGTATTGTATTGTATTGAATAAAAATAAATAAAAAGAATAAAAATAAATAAATTAGCCAGATATTGAGTAAGATGAAACCCTATTTACTGGTATGTCTGGGATATGAAATAAGGTTAATTACCCCCTCCCCTTAAGTTGTATTTCACTTTGAACATTTTGTTTAATAAATATTTCTTCAAAATTGTAATAAAAGTCTCCTTTAAATTGAGCTGAACTCTTAGCAACTTTATGCAGTCTTCTATATAGTTTCTTGAGACCTATGCAAATGTGCTGGTCATTATCTTTTTCTTTTTTCTCCAGATTCCCAATTTAGTCTACAGCCTTGAAATGTCCTGGTACCTATCATGGAAGAATTAACTAGTATCAGTCATGCTTTTCAAGAATAGCACAATGGTGTAAAAAATGATATTTAATACCACATATCAATCCAATTCATTCTTCTCCATGTTTATTTCTCATCAAGGAGGCAGATCCACCTCTATATAGATAATACAGAGACAGAAAGCTCTACTTTAGATGTAACAGATATTTAACCTCTGAATTATGGTTTTCTATGATCTGTGATCAACTCATGTATAGAAGTATCTTTACAAGCATCAGGATCCTTGTCCATCTTAGCTGTTAGGCTGGCTGACAGCTTCTCATCCCATTATTTGTATTTATTACAATTGTTTGGCCATTTGAGATTACCATGCCAGGGACGGTGACCCACAAGTACTCTCAGGGAATTTTATCGTTCTACAAAGATTGGGAATTCTGAAACTGTAGTTAATCATTTTATAGCCAAAGTACCGTCAAAATAAAGCCCTCGTGAAACTTCTTCTCTATTATCAAGCTGATATTCTAGTTATTTTGATATTCTAGTCTTAGAACAGTATTAGTTGCCAGTTTTCAACACAGCATTTTACTACTGAGACAATTGATAACTGAAACAATTCAAGCAGAAACCAGAGAAGACTGAAATGATGATGATCAGCAAATATCTATGATATAAGGTGTACATGAGGAAAATGGGACACTTGTCATCAAATATTCTGTGTCTTGTAGATGCTGAGACCTTCATTTATGGAGGAACTTGGACTCATCCTGCTGAAATGTGTGAACTGGTATTTGACTCTTAAGGGTTAACTACTGGATAAAGATAAAGAGGTAATATATTATATAAGCAAGCCTTTGGACATCTTTACCTTATTAAATAAATGTGACAACTTGTCAAAATGTTGTCATGTCAACAGATCATTTGTGAATTCATCCTGACATAGAAATGATAGGGTAGGATGATTTGGCAAATGAAGATGATGTCAAAGAAGCCGCTCATGTGTTCAGTTGTTCTCCAAAGATAATTATCCCGCAAAGTGCTATGTCCAGCCATATGAGACCAATCACCTTGCATCAGCTGTTTGGCCTTAAGGCAGCAGTTAGTTATCTATCTTAGCTGGATCAAAAATAAAGGTGTGAGAAGAGGAAAAGCACCTTGTATCTTGTAGTGAATTTGCCCATAGATTGCTTGCAAACAGAGTGGCTCATGGGACTACGTATGAAAAAACTTCCTCAGCTATTTTCTTCTTGCCAGGTGATCAGTACAAGCAACTAGCAGACAAGAACATTTATGATTTCTCACTAGTAATGATAGGGGAAATCAGCCAATCTTGAACATGATCTCTGGAAGGAGATTATGATAACAGAAATCATGCTGTTCCTCTGTAAAACAAAGCAGGTATAATTATTTATTTCATAGACTAATTATTTATTTATTTTTATTTTTTATTTTATTAAATTTATACCCCGCCCTTCTCCAAACGGACCCAGGGCGGCGCACAGGGATGTTAAAACACATATAAAACATATAAAATTTTAAAAAACTTATTCTAATAGACCCTGCGCTAAAAACCGAATTTAAAAAACCCAAATTTAAAACTATCTAAGAGTCAGTAATGGGGGTTATGCTAGGCCGGCTAGATGGAATAGGTGTGTCTTCAGACACTTGCGGAAGAGGCGGAGGTCAGAGATGGTGCGGAGTTCAGGGGGTAGGTCGTTCCAAAGGGCAGGGCCCGCCACAGAGAAGGCACTTCCCCTGGGTGTCGCCAGTCGGCATTGTCCAGCCGACGGCACCCTGAGGAGGCCCACTCTGTGGGAGCGTATCGGTCTGAAGGATGTATGGGGCAGGAGGCGGTCTCGCATATAACTAGGCCCCGAGCCATGGAGCGCTTTAAAGATGGTCGTTAAAACCTTGAAGCGCACCCGAAAGACCACAGGGAGCCAGTGCAGCTCGCGCAGGATAGGTGTTATGTGGGAGTGTCTAGGCGCTCCCGTAATCACCCGCGCGGCTGCGTTCTGGACTAGCTGCAGCTTTCGGGTGCACCTCAAGGGGAGCCCCATGTAGAGAGCATTACAGTAGTAAAGTCGAGAGGTGACGAGTGCTTGAGTGACTGTGCGTAAGGCACCCCGGTCCAGTAAGGGGCGCAATTGGCGCATCAGGCGTACCTGATGGAATGCCCCCCTTGCCACGGCTGCCACATGATCTTCCATAGACAGCCGGGAATCCAGGAGGACACCCAAATTGCGCGCCCTCTCCACGGGGGCCGGTGTTTCGCCCCCAATGGCCAGAGTTGGAATAATCTGGCTGAACCGGGGTGCCGGAAGCCACAGCCACTCAGTCTTGGACGGGTTGAGCTTGAGTTTGTTGCTACCCATCCAGATCCGTACGGCCTCCAAACACCGGGACATAACCTCGACGGCATCGTTGGGGTGGTCTGGGGTGGATATGTACAACTGAGTATCATCAGAATACAGATGATATCCCACCCCAAAACCACGGATGATCTCACCCAGCGGCTTCATATATGTGTTGAACAGTAAGGGCGAGAGGACCGACCCCTGAGGAACCCCACATATGAGGGACCTCGAGGCCGACCTCTGCCCCCCTGCCAACACATATTGCGACCGACCAGAGAGGTAGGATGAGAACCACCGCAGAACGGTGCCTCCCAGCCCCAACCTCCCCAGTCGGTGCAATAGGATACCATGGTCGATGGTATCAAAAGCCGCTGAGAGGTCTAATAGGACTAGGATAGAGGAATATCCTCTATCCCGCGCCCTCCAGAGATCATCAACCAACGCGACCAATGCCGTCTCGGTGCTGTGCCCGGGTCGGAAGCCGGACTGGTGCGGGTCTAGATAATCAACTTCCTCCAAGTGTCGCGGAAACTGTTGAGCCACCACACTCTCAACAACCTTCACTAAAAAGTGGAGGTTGGAGATGGGACGATAGTTCTCTAATAATGCTGGATCCAGGGACGGCTTCTTGAGGAGGGGCCTCACCACCGCCTCTTTCAGGACGGCAGGCAAGGACCCCTCACTCAAAGATGCGTTGACAATGCCCTGGAGCCAGCCTCGTGTCGTCTCCCAGGATGCCAGTACAAGTCAGGAGGGACACGGGTCCAATAAACATGTGGTAGCCCTAAGTCTCTTTGACAACTTGTCCATATCCTCGGTGGTAACAAAATCAAACTCCTCCCAGGATGGTGTCACAAGAACAGCCTCGGCCTGCTCGACTGGACCACTGTCGATGGAGGGTAGCTCGTTCCGAATCCGAGTGATTTTCTCCTGCAGATAAATCCCAAATTCCTCTGCTCGACCCTGTAAAGGGGCTTCCCGCGGCCTCTGTTGAAGGAGGGAGCGGGTCACCCCAAACAGGGCGGCAGGGCGGTTATCTGCAGATGCAATAAGAGTGGCACAATACTCACGTTTGGCCACTCTTATCGCCACTAAGTAAGTCCTAATATGGTCTCTCACTAGTGTTTGGTCGGCTTCGGAGTGAGAAGATCTCCATCTGCTCTCTAGGCGTCTCTTGTGGCGCTTCATCTCCCTAAGCCCCTCGGTAAACCAAGGAGCCCAGGTGGTTCGTCGCCGCAAGAGAGGCCGCAAGGGCGCAACTCGGTCCAAGGCCCCCATGGCCGCACTTAACCATGCAGCCACTAGGTCCTCAGTCGAGTCGCGGGGCAAGTCCACAGGAATTGGCCCAAGCTCCCTCTGGAACCTTATCGGGTCCATCAGGAGCCTGGGGCGGAACCATATAGGAATGTCCGGTTCCGCCTCCCCGCAGTGAGGTGCAGCGATCGGAAAGTCGAGCCGAAGGAGAGCGTGATCTGTCCATGACAGGGGTGTGATGACTAAATCCCCTATTCCCAGATCACTACTCCACTGTCCCGAGACGAAGATGAGATCCAGGGTGTGTCCGCCCTCGTGAGTAGGGCCTAAAACTACCTGGGTCAGGTCCATGGCTGTCATGGAAGCCATGAACTCCCGAGCTGCACTAGAGGTTTCGCCTGCCGACGGCAGGTTAAAGTCCCCCATGACTAAAAGTCTGGGGGTCTCAACCGCCGCCTCGGCTATCACCTCTAGGAGCTCGGGCAGGGCTGTTGTTGCATAGCGAGGAGCCAGGTATACAACTAACACGCCCAACTGCCTCCCTAGGCCCCACTTCACAAGGAGGGACTCGCACCCGGTCGTCTGAGGGATCGTGGTCTCCTTTGGCTCAAGACCTTCCCTAACCATAATTGCCACCCCCCCACCCCTCCCTAGGGCCCTAGGCTGATGAAAGGCTCGGTATCCTGGTGGGCACATTTCTACGAGGGGATGTCCTCCCTCGTGGCCCAACCAGGTTTCCGTAATGCCTACCAGGTCCGGGTCCCCCTCTGACACAAGGTCATGGATGAGGAGGGCTTTTTGTACCACGGACCTGGCGTTGCATAGCATCAGCCTAGGGCCCCGGGTCTGTGGTTTTTGCCCATCTAGTCTGCGATGGGGACAGGGGGAGTTGGAGCGCGTGACCACCCGTAACCAGCGGCCCCGGTCCTCCAACTGGTGATGTCCATCCCCCTTCCCACCGCCCCTGCCCCTCCCCAAGACCGTATTGATGGAAAATACTCCAGTGGAAACGACCCCCCCTCCCCCCTCCTCCGTTACTCTACTTCCGCTTCCTGCCGGCCCTTTTTGGCATACCCCCACCTGACTCTCCCTCCCCCCCTCCCTGGAACCCCCTAAAAGTCGAATAAAATGTTTAAATAAAAAACCCCTTAGTCTGCGCTAAATCTGCGCTAATTAGGAGTTATGGGAGGATGATAGGGAAGGTTTAAGTCCTAGTATTTACATTTTTTGAAAATAGGTGCCCCATGATTCAAGAGACAGATCCAATTCTGTATGGCTGCCCATCTCATATACATGACACTCAGTGGTGAGATTCAAAATTTTTTACTACTGGTTCTCTGAGCGTGGCCTGATGGGAGTGGCACAGGAAGGATACTGTAAAATTTCCATTCCCTCCCCACTCCAGGAGAAGGTTACTGCAAAATCCGCATTCTCTCCTGATCAGCTGGGACTCAGGAGGCAGAAAATAGATGGTGGTGGGTCCTGTCAGAGGTGGTATTTACTGGTTCTTTGAACTACTCAAATGTTCTGCTACTGGTTCTTCAGAACAGGTCAGAACCTGTTGAATACCACCTCTGATGATGCTGGGTAGGTAACTATTAAAACAGAATAAAGCCAACCAGAAAAAGATAAATGACCAAAATTACAAACAATGTAACTAACATAAAATAGTATTCAAGAACAGATGACATGACACCTTCAATAAAACCATGACCAAGAATTGGAGTCATCCATACACTTTGGGTCCCAAGCTTGATAGCAAAACCAGAGGCCAGCAGAGTCAGGACAAATCTAATCTCTGAGAGAATATTTGGTTTAAAGAACCAAAAGCAGAATGAAGGGGAGAATAAATGCTTTGGAATGGAGATTTGCAGGAATCTACGATAGGGAGTTATATAGTATATATTGTTGCTTTAAAGTTGCTTTAGTTTGGTGAACTTCCCTTTTCTTGAGCTCATACTTTTCATTTCTTTTGCTTACTATTTCTCACATTCCTGTCCGTTGCGTAACATGGTTCACCCAAAAAGGGAATAACATAATGGCATTTTGTGTGCTAACATATATCAAAGGAAATTGAGATTCATGAGATAAGGTGATATTTCTTCACAGAAAAATTAAAAAATCATATAACACAAATATATAAACTTGAGGGCGTGCATATGCCTATGCTAAAACTAACATAATAAAATGTTCTTTTGCTTTTATATAGTATGTCATTCACACATGATTTTAGGAAGCTTTAAACTGATGGGTATTTTAAACTGATAACTTGTGCCAAAAAAATGTTTGAAGCTGCATCTAATATGTCATTTGTATTCCAGAATGATAGGTCAATGTTTGTTCAGCCCACAAGAGCATCTTGGGATGTATTGCAAGCCAGATGGCCTTCGCTAATTAAGTTAGTTTAAGATATTGCTAATTAACACAGTTTACACATAAGTTTCAGGGATGTGGATGGAAGCTTGTGGCTGGTGGACATGCTGCAGAGCTGCACTGATTCACCCAGTGGCTCACAGCATATCATATTTTCAGGAAAGAGGAATCCTTGGCATTTGCTGGAAAATCCCTTCACCAAACTCTGTGACAAATTAGAGGCTGGCACTGCTAACTATATAGTCAAAAAGCTGGAAATAGCTTCTTCTTCATGAGGTCAGTAACAAAGGCATCATCAAACACATTTTACTAAGCCAATTTCAGTGGAACACTTCACCCTTTACTTTCTCCCATCAGAAATCTTTTATATTTGGCAGGATTGAACCCACCTAAAACTCTGAGTGGTTGTGTAATATGCAAACAAACCAGGAGTATTCTTATAGTTCAGATTTGCAGAAAATCTAAAGGAGATGCCTTGAGAAAGGACAGAGAAAATCATGGGTCATGCCAGTCATTATGTGCCAAGGATAAGAGTCACAATCTTTAGGCTGCAGTCTTAAAGCCTTCTATATCCCAGATGGGAACTCATTTAAGAATTCTGTGAGGTAGCATGAATGTACAGTAATGTACATAAGAAATGGAGGCAGAAAAACACTTTTTTCATACATTAATTAACAGGCTACCTTGGGAGAGTCTGCTTTCAATTAATCCACAATCCTTAATGTGATTGTAAAGACAGGATGATTGTGCAAAAAGTATTGACCTTTGTGGTGGGATAAAGACATGGATATTCCTAGTGCAAGTTCAATACTATGTTCCACATTCCACTGATTCTTATATCCAGTATATAGACCGGATATGATGCTGGTGAGTAATTACAGCTGATATTTTGACGATAATTTGGGTTATGCCTATGTCAGAAGAATGCAAGAACATAGCGGGTTGACCCAAGAGTCAAAACATTCTAAACTTATTTATTCCCACATTCCACAAAATGGAAAAGAAATCCTTCATGTACATGCTCTACCTGACTCCATTGTTTACATCCCCAAACCCTCACAGCTTCAACCTTAAACTGTCTACCATGGACCTCACCCCATTCCTAAGAGGTCCATAAGGGGGCATGCATAAGCGCACCAGCATGCCTACTATCCCTGTCCTACTGTCCCCATTTATTTGTACCCATTTCTTTTGTTCATGTCCATGTTTATACTTATACCTGTTATCCTGTACATGTTTGATAAACTAATAAATAAATGAATAAAAATTAACATCAGCCTTAGGTCTGGTGCACTAGGAATGCATGGTTTTGTTTTTAAAAAATGTAGTTAGAAGAAGAAAGGACTGAAAAAACTAATAGTGAGAGAAAAACAGTTCCAAAATTCCAATCCTGGATGCAGAGCTTTCAACCTGCCAAGCTTTCAATGTGCAGATGTTCTTTGCTGTGCAATAAAAAATAACCTGTTACCTAAATAATTACATTTAAATTGCAGTTTTTAAAAATAAGGATCTCTGTTTAGTTTAACTTGAACCATAATACAGCACTTTGATAATGAGGGCGAAGATGAATTATAGTAATGGTTAATATAGTGATAGTCATGTAACAACAATAAACAATTGCAACCAAATTGAAGTTTCATTTTTCCATTAGTCAGCAAGGACTAAGTTTTACCATGGCAAAGGGCTGCTAGAACTAGGAGGAAGGAAGATTAGTTGGTGTTTTTTTTAACCTCAAATTTTTCCAAGGGCAATGTTGAAGGTTGCCATTAAGAAGCATGGGAGAGAAAAAGGTACTTGAGGAAATATATCAGTGGATGCAATAAAAAGCAGTTGAGAAGTGACTATATATAATTAAAAGTTCTAGCTGAACAGAAGGAATTAATAGTACATTTTACCCTGTGCCTTCAAATGCTGGGAATGTGACTTCAAGAATTTTCAGCTTTTAATAATGTTTTAATTGAGAAAGGCAATAGAAGATAAAATTTAAAACCTGAGAAATTTTGGGGTTTTGTTTAAAGCGAAAAGGGGGGAACAGTGGGTTAAACTGAACTGTGCTATTATCAGATTTACAGAGGTGATCTTCCTTAATCGGATGCCCTTTGGTGCTCTTGAAAGGTCAAAAAGAAATTGTATTGAAAGCCAGATGAGGATAATTTAAAGTAGCGATTTAAGATAGTAGGGGTCTTTTTGGAGGTAGAATCCTGACGGTGTTCCATTGTATTTTTTAAATCAGTCTTAATTTGTTTAATGCTAGCATTTGGAACGTCTCTGCTTGGAAGCTGCAATTGTGAAATGTTCTGTTTTTTATATTTCCTTTTCCTTTTTGAGTTTAAAAATGCACCATTTTCTTATCAGTGTTGCCAGTGAATGGAAAACTTCTACAGGTAAAAATTCTCTCTAAATATCTTTATAGACTGGTGTGTCAATTTCTATGGATTAGGGTTTAGAAAGAGAAAGAAAACATTTAAGTTGCAACATAATAGATGTACTGGAATCAAATAGAATCACATGTTTGAATCCATTGTTTCAATGTTCCATCCATTGACTGAGTGGGCGGTAAGGAGGGAAAAATCTTCATCTTTTTTGTATTTATGCTGCAATTATGCACCCAAGTACATTAAGGATGGAGCTTTCTTTGAAACATCACAGTATCATTTTGATGAAATCTTGGCTTCCTGTGGATACCTTTAGTTCAATCTATTGAATTTAGAGTCTCATTTAATAACACATAATGAAGCAATGGTTTTATTTAACTACCAGATTATTTCTCAGACTAAAATTGTGATCGATAAAGCTTTTGTATGGCAGAATCAATAATTACAGAATTCTGGCTTATTAAAAATACATTTAAAAGAATTGGCAGGCTTAATCATTTTTGAGGACAAATATCTTATCATACTATGGCTCACTGCAATATTTTGTTATTACCTAACCATAATTTGAATTTATCCCTGCTTTTTTCCATCGGATATAGTAAGTGAAAGAAAGCATCCACTGCCTGTACCTAATTTTATACTATTGTATTTTCACCACAAAGCATGAAGACAAAAAGACTCATTAAAATGTTGATTGGCAGAGTGTAGTTCAGATGGAAGTACTAGGAAACCACATGCTCAGATTTCTTTGTAATTGCTAATTATTTTTATTGGTGGACTTAATATTGTGCTTACGTTAAGTTGACTTTCTTAAGGCTACCGTACTTGATAGCAGCAAAGTCCATCCTGTTCTATTTATTTCAATTTGCAATAAGGTAAAGGTAAAGGTTCCCCTCGCACATATGTGCTAGTCATTCCTGACTCTAGGGGGCAGTGCTCATCTCCATTTCAAAGCCAAAGAGCCAGCGCTGTCCAAAGACATCTCCATGGTCATGTGGCCAGCATGACTAAACGCTGAAGGTGCCTGGACTGCTGTTACCTTCCTACCAAGGTGTTCCCTATTTTCCTACTTGCATTTTTACATGCTTTTGATCTGCTAGGTTGGCAGAAGCTCACTCTGTTATGCAGCACTAGGGATTCAAACCGCTGAACTGCCTACCTTTCTGATTGACAAGTCGGCATCTTAGCTGCTAAGCCACTGCATTCTTCTTTGCAATATTCCTTCATAAATATTAACAAGAAAAATCTTCCTGAGATATGAACAAATGCTTTTGAGAAGACTCTTTTCTTCTTTGGTTCAGCAACAACAGATCTGTACCTCTTTTCTTTCTTAGATCTAAATCAAGTTGACTTGTTCCCAATCTCAGAGAGAGGACACATCAGATTGCTTCATCAAGTTTAGAATTTTTGGCTCCAAATCAAGGACTGGGTCATGGTTGAAGAACTATGCCTAGATAATTTCTATCTCTGGTTATTAGTTAATTGAACAGTTTCCTTGTTGAGTAAATGAAAAAGCTATTCCAACTCAGACAATTAATCTCGTCCCCAATCTAGCATCCTATTCCCCAACCAAGTCTAATGAACCATAAGCCTAGATCTTATTCACTTAAACAGCTAGCTGTTTCCTTACATGGCTGACCATGTAAATAGTGAAGAATCAATGTTTGCTTTTCTGAATCCTTTTGTTTGATTCCTCTTAACTTTAGAGTTAGTTTACCAGAATTTTCTCCACAAATTACTTGTTTAAGAATTTAGATGCTGAAAATCTGGAATAAATGAATTCAATACAAAACTGCTTACAATATGTGTGATTTGCTTATCAAGATCCATTGTTGCTCAAAATTTTCATAACATGTACTGTTTAAATTGGAATGTGATCTGAGTCCACCACCATGCCTGAAAACATATACCAGGGACGTCCAAACTTGGGAACTTTAAGACTTGTGGACTTCAACTCCCAGAATTCCCCAGCCAGCATAGCTGGCTGGGGAATTCTGGGAGTTGAAGTCCACAGGTCTTAAAGTTCCCAAGTTTGGACATCCCTGCATATACTGTAAAAAGAGTGAGCCATGGTCTTCATGGCTAACAAACGTCTGCTAACAAAAGAATGAAAATAAAAACTGCAAGTTCCCAAACCACCTAGTTTCTATCTCACTTGATCAATCCTTTTGAATCAATCCACATCAGGGTGAACTTGAAGGGCTAGAAAGGAGAATAGAACAGATTTTATCAGATAAACATGTCTTTATTTAATGGCACTTTTCCTTTATTATGTGAGTTCATACTAGGAAGCATCCCCTGGATCTCAAGACAATGCTGGAAGGGGCAGCATGGCAGTTGTCCCATGCCATCAAAACAAAATGAATATTTGGTCTTAATATTGATCTTTGGGGTCTATTGTGGAGCCATAATTAAATATGAATAGGACATTCTTCACCCACTGTTATCACCACTGATTTTAGAAAATTCTGAAGTGACGAATTAGATGGAGGCACTCAACATCCTTTGATTAGCTAACAGCAGATAAAAGTAGTTCAGTAATGTTAAAGGCTGAGATTAGAAGCTTGACTACCCTCAAAGCTACAATTGATGTGTAGTTGTTGTTGAACATAAAAAAGCAGTTCCTAGGGGGATGAAGTGCAGGAAGCAATATCTTCATTCGTTCTATACAAAATGGCCCCTGTCTTCCACAGAACAATGTTTTCTGGGTACCTTTATGAGATGGGAAATTCTGGAAATTAAATTTCTTTCTTTCTCTCCCCCCCTTCCCTTTCTCTAGAATTGTTTGTTTCTTTTAAAAACATTTCTGGGATAGCATTCAGAATCAACTGAAGATTATATTCTGCTTAGTTTAAAAGACATACTTTTCTGGACTATATATAAAAAATCAGGCTAAAGGCAGAAAGGTTCCACCTTACTTCTAAAGATAATAGTATGTTTTCAAAAGACTTCTGCATTAAGGTGATTATCAGCAGACATTAAAATCAAATGCAGTTTCACATACACAATACATATTCAATATTCTTACTCTGACCCTTCCCATTTTAAAATAATTTCCTTTTGTTCCAGATTGAATTTTATCAGCTTTTTTTTAAAGCACACCAAGTTAAATGAAAAGATGAAATGAAAGATCCACCATCAGCATTTTGACAGAAGCAAAGGTGTCTTTTCTGAAAAAGAATCAGAATGCACAAATGAGGAATAGATGAACTATGGTTCAGTGTAATATCATGACTGAACTTCTATGAACCAGACAGAAACACTGATATGTTTTCTTAAACTTAAGAGTTACCCTATGGTAAGAGGGGAGGCCATTTTAAATTTTCCAAATAAATAAATAAGGCTATCATGTCTGGCCTGCAAAACAATAGACTGACTATTAGGTGGAAGCACAATGTTAGCATTTTCTATATAGATTTATTACCATCTTGTGATTATCTGAAGTTTGCAACACGATAAAATATAACTGAATCAGTTCTTTTGTCCCTGTGCAATCAACAAGGAATTTCTAAAATACAATTCAATTGTAATTTATATAATTGACTTGCTGAAAATGCTTTTTAAGTTACTGGCTAGCTTCAAAAATGGAAGTTTGCCATGACTTGAGTCCTTACAATATCAAGTTTCTTATTTCTCAGTGCCATAGATTTCTTGAGCATATAAGAGCCACAATATGCCAAACTTTGATGTATATACAGTATAATCTTAATTTCATGGTAGCATTCTCCCGGCGTTACCCAATTTGTAAGCCAGAAGTACATTTATTTTCAGAGAGAAGCAAGTTGAAACCTGGATTGGCAAGGAGTTCCTTGGTGGTTTTGAGGCCTCTTGTTTCTCTCTATCAATTGTCTTTACATTGCTGTTTCTATGAGGGTTGTTGTTGTTAGTTGTGAAGTCATGTCCGACTCATCGCAACCCCATGGACAACATTCCTCCAGGCCTTCCTGTTCTCTACCATTCTCTGGAGTCCATTTAAGCTCACTCCTACTGCTTTGGTGACTCCATCTAGCCATCTCATTCTCTGTCATCCCCTCCTTCTTTTGCCCACAATCTTTTCCAGCATTAGGCTTTTCTCCAGTGAGTCCTTCCTTCTCATTAGGTGGCCAAAGTATTTTGAGTTTCATCTTCAGGATCTGGCCTTCTAAAGGGTTGATCTCCTTTAGGACTGACTGGTTTGATCTCCTTGGAGTCCAAGGGACTCACAGGAGTCTTCTCCAACACCGTAGGGTAGCCATGGATATATGGGTTGGAGTTTACAGGCCAAAGGTGAAATACATACATCTATAAACATTGCATCATAGAGTGTCACACACTGGGTGGATATTTCAGAGAGAGAAGTTGCTGGGTAAACGCATGCCTCCAAAATCCCATCATTTTTGAGAACAAATTAAATGGTTTATTTAGGGTTAGGCTTTATGTTTTTATATTTATATTGGAAGCAGATACAGATTTGCAGATATATTGACTCGAACACTGGGCCACTTGGTTTTAGAGTTATTAATATTTTTACTGATAATTATTTAAGCAAACTTATGGCAACAACTTTTATGCTTTGGCTGTGAAACCATTTTAGTGATTTTTATTCTGCTTTTAGTTTATGGTGACCAATACACAGAGACATATCATATTCCACCCAAGCATTATTTATTTATTATGACTTTGATTCTGGCTATTTTTTTTACTGTTATTAATGGTGAATTTCAAAATTATATGATCAAATTGAAGGTAAAGGAAAAAGGCAAAAGAATGAATGTAATCCCCTCCAAAACCATGTTGTTATTTTAAAACATATTTTGTTTTCTTATTCTCCTGTACACCTGTACTTGAATGATGTTTTGCATAATGCTCAGGTTGTAGAAATTGTTTCATTTCTAAATATGGATTCAATTTGTGTTGCTTCTGGAAGGCGGTAGCACCAGGGGGAAAAACACAGCAAGAGAACAAGAAAGGAGGTGCAAATGAGGAAAGCTAGAAAATTAGCCTTTATTTTAAAAATTGAGGTGTGTAACTAGAAGTGGGCACTTGCTGATATGCATTATTTTCCTCCATGTAAATCTCAGGATATTCAATTAAAGAAAATTTTCAACTTGCAAACAATCTTTTTCTAACGTGCTAGAAATAAGGTACAATTTCATCAGCCAATGTAACTTTATAGCAAGAACATAAAACTGTGACAAAACCTCTAATTAGCTGATTAGACTGCAAGAAAGGCTTACTTGTAAACTGAATTTTGCATATAGCAGATACAACCTGGGATATTAGCTAGCCTATATGCTTTCCTCTGTCATGTATAAATGGGAAACAGTTGGCAGACTGGAAGGATATTCAGTTTTTGATATCCCCCCCCAATAATATTGACCCTTTTCTTACATACGTCTAAATGCAAATGCATCCTAAGAGTGCAAGGATTTTGTAGAATGGAATGGAAAGACACTGAGGTGAGAAGCCTACTTAGACTAAAAGCTTTGAAGGCATTTTCTGTTTTTCTTCCAGTTTAGTGAAGGGACAGCAGGGAGGAAATTCATCAGTGAGCAATAGTATATGGAATGTATCTGAAGATTAATGAAAAGAAAATAGTGCCCCAAAAAAGCTGACCTAGCTAAGTTGAAATGTGATTGCATAACGTGGACTCAGTGTAGCTTAGAGTAACCAGGAATGGAATGAGGGATTATTATGTACTTCAATGATTGTGGGGTACCCTTTTCAAACATCAAAGCAAATGGATGATACAGCCGATAGCGCAAACAACAGAATTAGTGTTCTAGTCTTTACATGTAAAATCCGGTTTGCCCCAACTATTAAACGTCTTGACAAATCTCAGTGGAGAGATCCAATCTATTATTTTCGGTTCTTTTCTGAAATAAAATCTATATGCTAGTTTTTATATTTTTTTCTACGGGGAGCCTCACCTGTACTGGTCGGTCTTTCCCTGTCACATCGTTTATATTAACCTTGGTTTGTTGAATAAATTGTACTTGTCTCCTTCACATGTAATACACCAATTTGTAAATCATGGTTGACAAACCACAGTAGCCAGGTTTATAAACCAAAATCAGATGAACTACTTTATGGCTTAGTATGATGTATTTCTATCTATCTACCTACCAGATTTTTCAGAGTAAAAGACACACCGGAGTATAAGATGCACCCAGGTTTTGAAGAGGCAATTTTTTTTTTAAAAAGTAGGTAGGTGGATAGAGGGATAGAGAGGGAGAGAAAGAGAGAGAAATACAATAGGCAGGTAGGGAGAGAGAGAGAGAGTAGTTAGTTAGTTAGTTAGTTAGTTAGTTAGTTAGTTAGTTAGGTAGGTAGGTAGGTGGGGGGGAGAGAGAAATACAGTGTAGGTAGGTAGGGAGACAGAGTGTGTAGTTAGGTAGGTAGGTAGGTAGGTAGGTAGATAGAGGGATTGGGAGAGAGAGAGAAATACAGTAGGTAGGCAAGCAGGGAGAGATGGTGTGTGTATATAGATAAGTAGGTAGAGGGATAGAGAGAGAGAAATAGAGAGAGAGAGAGAGAAATACAGTAGATAGGCAGTGGGAGAGAGAGAGTAGGTAGATAGGTAGATAGAGGGGAAAGAGAGAGAAATACAGTAGGTAGGTAGGGAGAGATAGAGTGTAGATAGGTAGGTAGGGAGAGGGATAGAGAGAGAAAAATAGAGAGAGAAATAGAGAGAAATACAGTAGATAGGTAGGGGAGAGAGTAGGTAGATAGGTAGATAGAGGGGGGAGAGAGAGAAATACAGTAGGTGGGTAGAGAGAGAGAGTGTGTGGATAGGTAGGTAGGTAGGTAGATGTTTCCAGGTATATTTACCCATGTGCTGGAGAAGGAAATCACTGGCCACCTTTGGAACAAATCTTTGTTTCTGCAGGCACAGTACTTGACCAACGTAATTCTCATCAATCACTGAAAGGGAAAAAAAAACCTTTTTACACTGTGCAAACCTCCCCCAAACAGCCCGTTTTTTGTAAAAATGGGGCTGTTTTTTTTCAAATAAAAGGCATGAACAGCCTTGGGGGGGAGGGCTTGCAGAGTGCTCCTGGGGGACTGGGGTGGGGGCAAAACGAGGGAAAATGGCCCATTTTATCGTGAAAATGGGTCATTGTTTGGTCAAAAATAGCATGCATAGCCTTATGGAGGCTCATAGAGTGCTGCTGTGGGCTGTGGGAGCAAAAACACTGTGTTTTTTGCTTATTTCTGCCCTCTCCAGCCCCCAGGAGCTCTCTGGAAGCCTCCATAAGGGTATGCGCGTGGCCATTTTGGTGAAGGGGCAGGGTTTCAGGAGGCAAAAAAATGCTGTATTCGATGTATAAGACGCACCCAGAGGAAAAAAGGTGCGTCTTATACTCTGAAAAATACAGTATGTATCTGTCTGTCTGTCTGTCTGTCTGTCTGTCTGTCTGTCTGTCTGTCTGTCTGCCTGCCTGTCCGTCCGTCCGTCCGTCCGTCCATCTATCCATCCATCCATCCGTTAATCAGTGTGGGATGCTTCTGGTTTAATAACCGGTTCAGTGAGCACATGTTTTGCTTAAAGCGCTTGTGTGCAGTGCTGAAAATTGAGCATTTAGAAGCTCAGCTGCTTAACTTCCAAATCAGCAATGGTAAGCAGAACAGCGGGGGGGGGGGGTTGTTATGTGATTGAGATGAGCTAGAAAGTAGGAAATAAAGGACAGGATAGGCTGGGGATGGGTGGGTTGGTTAGTGCCAGCTGATCGTTGGAGCTACTGGTTTACCTGAACCGGTCCGAACCAGCTGAATACCACCTCTGCAACTAATACTATGCCATCCCAAGTAGTATTTAAGAAGATATGGTCATTTATTTTTACTCATGGTCATTGTAAGGTGGCAAAGGTGGAGCAGAAAGCTACAGAAAAATATATTCCTGGCAAAAATACCACTTAGCCTGGTATTTAATCAATCATGCCTTATCCATGATAGGCTTTCATCTGCAACATTCTTGAATTGGTAGGTCTCTATTAATAATATTTTCTTTTGTTTCCCTCCAACCTGGATGCAATTTACCAAATATACAGACGTCTAGATATTGTTGGATTACAAATTCAAGCAGCCACAGCTGTATGGCTCATGGTAAAGGATGCTGGGATTTGTAATTTAATCTAGAAGGATCCAGGTTTCGTAATCCTGCTCTGGAAGCATACTGAATCAGTTTTCTTTGTATGGAGAAAGAAATATAAATATACAGAGTCTCTCTGTAGGATATAGATTTTCTCTGTCAGTTTCAAAGAAGTGAAGAAGACTGTCAGAATATAGCTCAACTATAAGGCCTCATGATCTAGGCCTCTGGGCTAGTATGCTCATTTTTTAATTTTCAAATTAATATACCAAGTAGATATGCTGATTTTTAAAATTTGTTCAGGCATTGGAAGCCTACATATAATGTTAATGTTATCGTTGAAATGCTTCAAGGGTAGCCTTACAATTCAGATTTAGCACTTCCTTTTATGCATGAACACAATGTTGCTCCTGAATATAAATACACACCCACACTGAAGCATTTATTAAAAGTGGAAAACACATTCACAGAGACAATCCCATTTTTTTCCCTTTACTTACAAAAGCTGGAACAAAGGCCATTCAGTAATGATGCAGCGAGTCCATTTGGCACAGTTCATGCAAAAGGAGATAATGGGAAACTACTCTCTTTTTTGTCACAAACTATAGTGGTGGAAAAAATTAAAAGCTATCTCAATCAGTCATTTCGGTGAGAGTAATCCCCGATCAGGTCCCTCTAGAATTTTATACAATAGCAGAGTTGGAAGGGACCTTGTAGGTCTTCTAGTCCAACCCCCTGCGTGGGCAGGAACCTTATACCATTTCAGACAAATGGCTATCTAACATCTTTTTAAAGACTTCCAGGGTTGGGGCATTCACAACTTCTGGAGGCAAGCTGTTCCAGAGGTTAATTGTTCTTACTGTCAGGAAATTTCTCCTTAGTTCTAAGTTGCTTCTCTCCTTGATTAGTTTCCACCCGTTGCTTCTTGTCCTGCCCCCAGGTGCCTTGGAGAATAGTTTGATTCCCTCTTCTTTGTGGCACCCTCTGAGATATCGGAACACTGCTATCATGTCTCCCCTGGTCCTTCTCTTCATCAAGCTAGACATACCCAGCTCCTGCAGCCGTTCTTCATATGTCTTAGTCTCCAGTCCCCTAATCATCTTGGTTGCCCTTCTCTGCACCCTTTCCAGAGTCTCCATGTCTTTTCTACATCGTGGCGACCAAAACTGTATGCAGTATTCCAAGTGTGATAAAATAAATTATATTTATTTCACATTTATAACATTCTGAAGGGAAGACTCAATACACATTTTCTTGCTGTCCTTAAGTTATCATGGATCTGGCCCTGCAGGAACCATCTCTTCCAAAAGGAAGAAGCAATTGGGCGTCAATAATGTATCAACCTCCAATTAGGGAAACAGCCGTTGATTGTGTTGAATTGTATATCATATTAATGTAAAATGTTGACCATCAGGGAACAGGATGACATTACCAATATCATTTTGCCAAGGGCCTCAGGCCTGCCTCCTTCATGAACAGACCTCAGTGAATCTTTTGCTTGTAAACCATCTGGTTGTGAAACAGTCAGTGACATACTGTCAATGTCATGTACAGGTATCTGGCTGATTGCATCACTAAAAAGTTTGTATCTTTAGAGAAATAATGTATGTCAAATATATTTACTGGCGGTAATATCAAAATATAAAATAATACACATTTTTACAGGATCATTAAATGAGTTCTCTAAGATTACAGCTGGAGACCAAAACTTCTAAAAATATAATATTATCTAAGTTTTCCTTACTTCAGTATACTGGAGCAATGATTTATAGCAAGGGATGGTCAACATATGGTCTTCTAATTGTTGTTGGTCTATAGTTCCTATTGTGGCTTGTCACTGTCATGCTGGCAATGACAGATGGAAATTAATACTATTTGAATGACCACACATTTCTTGTTCCTTGATTATGTTGCATCCTGAAGAGACACGGGAAGCCCCGGCAGCCGCCAGCCGCGTCCTGATTGGACGGGAGTAGACGGGACGCGGTTGGCTGTGGCTGGAGGGCGTGGTCGCACTGATTGGCCGGCTGCCCTCCAGCAGCTCCATAAAAGGAGCTGCAAGGCAGAAGGCGCCACCTTTGAAAATTGGTCACTTGCTATGTCTTTCTCCTTGCAATAAAGAGCTGCTAAGTCATACCGGTCTGGACTCTCTTTTCTCTGCCGAGAATCTAACACTGGCGACGAAGGACTGGGGCCGGTACTGACTACTCAGAGCGAAGTCACTCACCGATCGAAGAATCTTCGTCAGACCGCTCGTCCTCGCTACTTCTTCAGCGAGCCTACAAGACTGCAGCCAAGCCGATGGCCACCCTGCCGCCGTTCGCTCCCTACGACGCTTCGCAGGAATCATGGGAAGCCTTCCTGGCCAGATTTGAATGTTTCCTCCTCGCGGGAGATCACGGCGAACTCACCCAGGAACGTCGGCTGGGACTCTTCCTGGGCTGTGGAGGCCGCACAGTCTTCGCCGTTGCGCGGAATATTGCCGCGCCTGCACCGGTCCACACCCTGGATTGGGGCACGCTGCAGGCCCGCCTGAAGGCCCACTTCGCCCCCGCACCCTCGCGAATCTCTCGACGGTTCGCGTTCCGACAATGCAGCCAGCAGCCCACACAGTCAGCAGCAGATTACCTGCAAGTCCTGAGAGCCGCGGCCATCTTATGTGAGTTCGCCGCCACGAGCCTCGACGAGTCACTGGTCGAGCAATTCGTCTGCGGACTGAAAGACACGAAGCTCAGGCGCCGACTGATGGCCCGCTCAGACATCACCCTGGAGCAGGCCGTGGAGGAAGCTAGGGGCGCCGAGCTGGCCGAGGCCACGTCCCCTGACCTAGGCCCCGGCCAACAGACAATGCCATCGACCGCCCCACGGGCCTGCCTGGTAGATGACCACGACCTCGTCGACCCGACGGACGACTTCGAGGCCTACTACCAGGTAGCGCGCATCCAAGCCTCAGGCCGAAGCCGCGCCAGAGCTCAGCCACCCCGCCGGCCACCCACAACTTGCATCGGGTGCGGCGGTGGTCACCCAAGGAACGACTGCCCTTTCCGGGCCACCATTTGCCGCCGTTGCGACCGCAAGGGCCACATCGCACGCGTCTGCAGAGCCAACCTCCCGACCCTGGCCCCCCCGCCGACGTATCCTGCAACCGCCACGCCGTTCCGGAATTTCAGCCAACGCCGCCCATTCCGCAGACCACAGCCGGAGGCAGACTGTTTCGCCATGACGGAGTGCCAGGACTCGATTCCGCTTCCAACGGATGACCGTAGGCGTATTTCCACGTCCCTTCTTTTAAACGGCAGGCCCATTACTATGGAGGTTGATTCGGGCTCGTCTCGATCCCTCGTTTCCTGGCCACAGCTAACCAGCCTTTGCCCCACTATTAAGCCTGCCAATTTGGCACAGCCCGGGACTCTGTTAAAAGACTACCAGGGAAACCCCATTGATGTGTTGGGCCAACTCCGCGCCCACGTCCGCTATGGTCGCTTCGCCGGGGTTCTCCCAATATTGGTCGTCAAGCGCCCCCTAGCCGCCCTCATAGGGTTAGACTGGTTCACTGCCCTGGGTCTTTCAGTCCAGCAGGTACACCGGGTGCCCACTGCCTCACCAGTGGACGAAGTCCTGGCAGACTTCCCCGATGTGTTCGATGGCACTCTGGGCACTTACAAGGGCTCCCCAGTTTCCCTCAACTTAGACCCCCAGGTCGCCCCAATCCGGCTTAAGGCCCGTAGACTGCCCTTCGCCCTGAAGCCAAAGGTGGACGCGGAGCTCGACCGATTAGTAGCGCAGGGCGTCCTGGAGCCGGTCGACCAGGCTAAATGGGAAACCCCCATCGTGGTTCCCATTAAGCCCGACGGGTCCATACGCATATGCGCCGACTATAAGTCGACAATAAACCGCGGGCTCCAGGCAAACCCCTACCCGGTTCCGGTAGTGCAGCACCTACTACACTCCTTAGGGCAGGGTCGCATCTTCGCAAAGCTAGATATGGCACAGGCCTACCAGCAACTTCCGGTGGACGACGACGCAGCTGAAGCACAGACCATCGTCACCCACCGGGGTGCTTTTCGCTGCCGCCGCCTCCAATTTGCCGTGTCCGTGGCCCCGGGGATCTTCCAGAGCCTCATGGAGCGGCTGCTCCATGGGCTTCCGGGGGTCGTACCGTATTTCGACGACGTCCTGATAGCTGCCAACAGCGTATCAGACCTCGCCAAAGTACTACGGAAGGTCCTCACCATTTTCAGGGGCGCGGGTTTCAAATTAAAGCTCAGCAAATGCAAATTCGCTGAGCCTAAGGTCGAATTCCTGGGATTCATGGTAGACGCCCAGGGCATCCACCCCACCCCCTCCAAGGTCGAGGCAATCCACGCTGCCCCCACCCCCACTTCCAAACAGGAGCTACAAGCATTCCTCGGCCTGCTCAATTTTTACGCGCCATTCATTCCACACAAGGCGTCACTAGCCGAGCCGCTCCATCGATTACTCGATCGATCGGCGGCCTGGCGCTGGGGCAACCGCGAGGCTCAGGCATTCGCGGCAATTAAAGATATGCTGACATCAAAGGCCGTGTTGGTACAGTACTCTGACCGTTTGCCTTTAGCGTTGGCATCAGACGCCTCCCCCTTTGGAGTGGGGGCCGTCCTGAGCCACGTCCGCCCCGACGGCTCGGAGGCCCCCATTGCCTTTTATTCCCGAATGCTGTCTCCTACGGAGCGCAACTACAGCCAGATTGACAAAGAGGCCTTGGCTGTAGTGTCCGGGATTAAGAAATTCCACGAGTACCTGTACGGCCGCCACTTCTCTGTCTTCACCGACCACAAGCCGCTCCTGGGGCTCTTGGCCGGCGACCGGCCCACCCCCCCGATCCTCTCCCCCAGAATGACCAGGTGGACAGAGTTCCTGACAGCGTACGACTATACGCTGTTCTATTGCCCGGGGAAACAGCTAGGACACGCAGACGCCCTCAGCCGTTGCCCCCTGCCCCGGACAGATCCGGCGCCGGTGCCGGCCCTATCCGTCCTGTCCGTGGCCGAGTCAGACTTACCCCTCACCTCGTCCGACGTCGCAGCGCAGACCAAGGCCGACCCTGTCCTGTCGCAGGTCTCCACGTGGGTCCTGCGAGGGTGGCCCCCGGGCTCGCTGCCGGACGTATACCGGCCCTTCAGGGCCCGCCAGCTGGAACTGTCGCTCCACAGCGGGTGCTTGCTCTGGGGAGACCGGGTCATCGTACCCCCACCCCTCCGCCACCAGGTACTCGACTCCCTCCATGCCAACCACCCAGGCATAGCCCGCATGAAAGCATTGGCCAGGAGCTATGTCTGGTGGCCGAGTATGAACGACGAAGTGGCCGCCTGGGTTGGTGCTTGCCAGGCATGACAGGCCTCCCGCCCCGCCCCCCCCACCGCCCCCCATCGGGATTGGGACGCCCCCAGGTCACCATGGTCCAGGGTTCACATCGATTTCGCCGGACCTTTCCATGGCCAGACTTTCATGGTAGTGGTAGACGCTTACTCTCGCTGGACCGAGGTCATTCTGATGACCTCTATCACGGCCGAGAGCACCGTGCGGGCGCTCCCGCGCCTTTTCGCGACGCACGGGTTGCCGGACTGCCTAGTCTCTGACAACGGGCCCCAATTTCACGCCACCGGGTTCCAGGAATTCTTAGCCTCACAGGGGATCCGACACGCACCAACGGCGCCCTACCACCCGGCCGCAAACGGCCGGGCGGAAAGAGCCGCCCGCTCAGCAAAAGAAGCTCTCGGGAGGATGGATAGGGGGGACTGGCAGTCTAGAGTAGATGCTTATCTCATGGGACAGCACTCCACACCTTGTCAGGCGACAGGCAAAAGCCCCGCAGAGCTGCTGATGGGCCGCCGCCTGCGGACCAAACTGGACAGGCTGCACCCACAATACAATGAGATGCAGCCGTGCAACCTGGGGACCCCATCGCCCCGCCGTTTCTCCACCGGCGACGCCGTTTTTGCCAGAAACTTCGCTGGGGATCCACGGTGGGTCCCCGCTGTCGTCCGCGAACTAACGGGCCCCTGTTCCTACAGGGTCGAACGACCGGATGGATCCGAGTGGCGGCGACACGTGGATCAACTGAGACGCCGCATCCCGTCTCCAACCCCGCTGCCACCATCACGACCGTCAGACTCGCCGACCATCGAGGCCTCAACCCAGCGGGACGACTGGCCCAGCCCCGTATCTTCTGCACCCGCCGACACCTTTACCGACTATCCTCTCCAGGGACAATCCCCGGGACTGCTCTTGACAGAACCAACGTTCCGGGAACCACCTGCCGTACAGCACACCCCCGGGACACCACGTCCGGGTCTGGCCGACCCGGGAACATCACCCAACGGACTTGAACAAGACGTCTCATCACAGGACACGCCCCCGGACGACGCACCACTAGCGGCACCGGGCGACGGCGCAGACCATGACATCCCAGCACGCCCTCTCCCAGCGGCCCCGGCGCAGGCATTGAGACGCTCGGGGCGGAACAGACGTAGTCCCACATACCTCAGCGAATACGTATGTTAGGACCACGGACGGACTCCCTGGGGGGGAAGGAGTGTTGCATCCTGAAGAGACACGGGAAGCCCCGGCAGCCGCCAGCCACGTCCTGATTGGACGGGAGTAGACAGGACGCGGTTGGCTGTGGCTGGAGGGCGTGGTCGCACTGATTGGCCGGCTGCCCTCCAGCAGCTCCATAAAAGGAGCTGCAAGGCAGAAGGCGCCACCTTTGAAAATTGGTCACTTGCTATGTCTTTCTCCTTGCAATAAAGAGCTGCTAAGTCATACCGGTCTGGACTCTCTTTTCTCTGCCGAGAATCTAACAGATTATATAATTCATATAATAAAAATGTGATTTTATTGTACTAAAAGATAAACATTTTATCTTCCTGTCATCCTCCATTTTAGCTTCCTGTCATCCTCCATGTGCAAATGGCTCCCAGAAAACCAATATGCAATCATGCCTTTACAGTCTTCTCTAGAGACATTTATCCTCTATAGGTATACTATTGGCTTGTTCCCATTCCACCTGAAGTCAACACCTCACAACTCTCCAAAATGCCTTTGGGTAGTTAAAAAGCATCCTTCCTATATGACAAACCACTTTGCCTAATAAGGTCCTTTTGGCATGCTAACCTGTGTGGGGTTTATTTGCCAACATTCCTCAGTCACTTCCAGAGGCTCCAGTAACTGGGGATTATCAAAATTACAGCTGAGCACAGTGGTGGGTTCCAGCTGGTACCGCTATAACAGTAGTAGTGGGAGCAGCGGCCACCGTATCACTACGATGGCTAGTTTGGCCCAACCACCCACCCGCATTCCATACCTGTTTATAATGTGACCGGCCAAATGCACACATGCACACAGTGTGTGGCGCCTGTGCGACCTCCACTGAGCAGCTGGGTGTCTCAGGGGCAGTGGCATGTGCATGCATATGCAGCATGCGTGCATGACTAGGATGTCCCACCCCATGTGCAGCATACCAGGAGCACTAGCTGAGCACAATTGGAAGATTTTAGGTTTTGCTCAAATAAGATTATGGTTTAGACTCTCCAATCTTAATGCCAAACAATTTAACATCTATGGAGATTCTCAGTCATCCCGTCAGAACTGAAGAAACTCTTCGGATGAGAAGCAAACATCTTCAAAGAAAAACCAGAAAGTCCAGTTGCCCCTTGAAAAAGCACCTTTGGGACAATTTAATGTTGTTTTTTTAAGTTATAACCCTAACCCTAACCCTAACCCCTTGAAAAAGCACCTTTGGGACAAACAATTTAATGTTTTTTTAAAAAAAAGTTATAGGTATCACCATATTTAGACGATATTGTTTTGATAGCATACAGCAGGGGTCCCCAACCTTTTTTTCACCAGGGACCGGTTTCATTTTAAAGAAAATTCTGCGGACCGGCTGAGTGGCTCAGCAGTCATGTGACTGGGTGGGCGGGGCCAACTTGGAAAATGTGAAACTCACTTAACAATGATCTTGGTTAGCAACCAAACTTTTGGCCTCAACTGTGGTCATAAGTTCTTTCTTTCTTTCTTTCTTTCTTTCTTTCTTTCTTTCTTTCTTTCTTTCTTTCTTTCTTTCTTTCTTTCTTTCTTTCTTTCTCTTTCTTTCTTTCTTTCTTTCTCTCTCTCTCTCTCTTTCTCTTTCTTTGTCTCTGTCTCTCTTTCTTTCTCTCGCTATTTCTTTCTTTCTCTCTTTCTCTCTCTTTCCCTTTCTCTCGCTATTTCTTTCTCTTTCTTTCTCTGTCTCTCTCCTTGATCTGCCCATCTCTGTCACTCTGTGTGTGTGTGCGTGTGTCTGTCTGTCTTGCGTTCACTCAATCACTCATTCTGTGTCTCTGTCTATCTTTCTCTCCCTCCCTCCCTCTCTCTGTCTCTCTATGTGTGTCTGTCGTCATCCCCCCCAGCCTCCTCAGCTCGCCTGCCACGCTTGGTCGCTCGTTCGCTCGGTCAGACTCCGTGGCTGCAGGGCTGGAGAGGAGGAGGAGGGAGGAGGGGGCAGCCCATTGGGCAGAGCGCGCGAGAGAACGCAGGAGGATGGTGGGGGCTCTTCCTCCACCCTCGTCGACGGAGGGACTCCTGTGCGCCGCCGGAGCAACCCTCACGACGAGGGTGGAGGAAGAGCCCCCACCATCCTCCTGCGTTCTCCCACGCGCTCTGCCCAATGGACTGCCCCCTCCTCCCTCCTCCTCCTCTCCAGCCAGTTCCTTCCCCCGCTGGCGGAGCCTCCGCAGCCCCTGGAGAAAAACGAGTGGCCGGCATGCCAGCAGGGAAGGGAATCGGCGCCCAGGAGTCCCTCCGCCGATGAGGGAGGAGGAAGAGCCACACTCCAACGGCGCGAACAGCCGCGCCTGCGTTCTCCCGCGTGCTCTGCTCAGGGGGCTGCCCCCTCCTCCCTCCTCCTCCTCTCCAGCCCTGCGGCCCGGCTCCCACCCAGCCACGGACCGGCACCGGTCCACGGCCCGGGGGTTGGGGACCCCTGGCATACAGTACTTATAAATGCACAATATTTTGAGTTAGTATCTGGAAACAGATGTGTTATTATTCACTAATTAATTAATTTGTATTTATTAGCTAGAGATTTAGTTATACAAATATTTCTAATCAAGCCCAAACTATGGATCTGACTTACATTATCCACTCATATTCATAAGAGGTCTTTAACCTCCCTTCCTCCATTCTTCCTTCCCTCCCTCCTTCTTTTCCTTCCTCCCACAATTCAATCATGAATTTTAAAAACTTGTGTATTGATTCTGGCCCCAAATTACTTGGATTCTCATGCTGAAAACAAAAAACCCAAACCAAAACAGAAATCTTATTTAAGAATGTAGGATGTACAGAACTTCTTGTTCAGCTGTGCCTTTTTAACTTTTCTTAGATAAAGAAAAATATCTTTATCTAAGACACCCACGCTATATGTGTTTCTCCCCCAGTATTTATTCAATCCTCCAACATCTCAAGTAATTAATGTTGTTGAGCCAGAATTTATTTTTTGCTGTTATCTGACCATTACTTTTGATTTATAGAGCAGGGAGGTAGCTGGATTTTTATAAGCTCACCTTACAGAACTGAAGATAACAAATGTAATATAATAATCTAACTTTTCTAATATATTGCACTGAAGAAAAAGACTCCAGCAGATTTCTTTATCTATAGTCACACACAGCACATTAAGGAAGTTTATCTTCCAATGCAGGCTGTACTACAAGAATAATTTTCAAAATTCTCTTATTCATTCTCAGATTCAGAAAGCACACGGGAGAGGGTGTTTTTAATATATATATATATATATATATATATACAGTGGTACCTCGGACCACGAACGCCTCTCATCACGTCCAATTCGCTTCACGACCAAAAATTTCCCAAAAAATGTGCCCCGGTTCACGAACACCGTTTCGCTGCACGAACGGAAAAGTTCGTAAAAAATGCTCCGCTGCACGAACTCCGCCTCACTTCACGAACTCTGCCTCGCATCACGAACTCCGCCCTCGCATCACGAACGGAAAAGTTCGTAAAAATGCCCGGATTTACGACCTCCGTTTCGCTTCACGAACCGGAGCCGCGGACATTTTAAAAACAAGGTCAGAACGGATTAACCGGATTTACATTGAACCCTATGGGAAACTGTGCCTCGCATCACAACCAAAAAACAAGGTCGGAACAGATTAATCGGATTTACATTGAACCCTATGGGAAATTGTGCCTCGCATCACAACCAAATCGGATCGCGACCAGAGTCATTTCACGAATTAAGTTCGTGATCCGAGGTACCACTGTAATATGCATGCTCTCTAGACATGAATTAAATACAAGTTAATGACTTCAAGCTAATTTAATCCAATCATACTATATTACACAAATATGAGTATTTTATGACATGATTTCATAAAAATAGAGTTTTGGTACAAATATTAGATTTCGAGAAATCAAATCAAAATAAAGCGAGCACGTGGCAGAACAGAAAAAAAGTAGCTATATTGAACATGAAATGCTGTATCTGAAAGAGTAAGTCTATAAATCAGTTGTATTAAAACAATGACACTTCCACATTTATAAAAGAACACTGAGCACTGTACAGCAAATCTTTATAAACATATTAACAAGAAAAATGGAGAAAACAAAAACACAGCAGGCTTGGTGAGAAAAGATAAGAGCAATATAAAAACCACAGTGTGGAAAAGAATATATTTCACAAAGACAATTTTTGTTTTTGGAAATGCTTTTAGAAAATTGATTTGGATTTGAAAATATGTTTGCTGCCTTTTCTGTCACAGACACACACAATAACATATGGACTTATGTACACATACACTATGGTAGCTTAAGACACATTGTTCCTTGATGTAGGTGGCACATAAAATTTTCCATCTCATAAATTCATAAGTCACCAAGTCTTCAGTATCTAAACGAAAAATCCTGCCAACAATTTAATCTAGTAATTGGCTGTTTTGAAAGTTATGCAGAGCAATCTATGAGGAAACAGCTTTACTTTCCCTAATGGTGGGAATGGCTATGTGACACAATGATTGTCCTCAGTATCAGAAGAGCTTTGCCTCATGTCTTATTATGTCATAGTCTGGTAAATGCAAAACTACTTCGACTAGTTATTCATTTATTTTAATTTACATATGTTTCTGGAATGCCTTAAGACTTAAGGCAGCTAGAGTAAATCTCAGCAGCATTTCCATGTCACTACAATAGTGACAATAAAATCTAGCTAGATTTTAACAAACAGCTTTAAAAGACAATGAAATCTCTGTGGAATTTGCTCATCATTTTTAATTGCTGTGGAATCTCTATGGCATGCTTTGAATGCCAGCTATTAGGGAGGAATTGTGAACGAACATTCTCTGTCTGTGAGCTTCAGAATGCATTAGCTTAACCATTGTATCACTGAGAATGTTTGGAGCACAAGGGCAACTGTTTTACTGTGATTTGGTGGCTTTTTATGAGCTTTTTAGTTCTATCATTTATACCGTCCTGAGATTTGCTGATAAAGTATGGTGATGAATACGTTAAATACAAAAGTAGTATATTATTATTATTATTATTATTATTATTATTATTATTATTATTATTATTATTATTATTATTATTATTATTATTATTATTATTATTATTATTATTATTATTAAATAATGAACAGGATATTAGTCAAAGTTTGATAGGCCAAAGCAAGATAATAAAATACAAATAAAATAGCAAAATCAGGAAACAATAATTCAGTAGCGAGGACTGCCATTACTTAGATATATTTCTATAGTACCTGATAATAATGGATCTGATGTAGAAATTAATTTGATGTTTTGCTACCTTTGGTTTTATGGGTTTATGGGGAATTAAGATTTAAACATGGAAATTCTATTTTGCCAGACTATTATTTTTATTCTCAAGCAAATTTGCATAGAATAGGCATTCCATATTCTTCTACCATGGACTTTGAATACAGATGGATATCAATTTATGACCCCCATTGAACCCAACATTTACTTTGCTAAACGAGATAGTTGTTAAGTGAGTTTTGCCCCATTTTACAACTTTATTTGCCAAAGCCGTTAAATGAATCACTGCAGTTGTTAAGTTAGTAACATGGTTGTTAATTGAATCTGGCTGTAATGACTCCTCTGGACACTTCCCCAGCCGCCTCTCAAGATGCTAGTTTGGAGAAAGATGCCGGGTCCCAGGGATATCAGTGGAGGTAGCTGAGGGTTACGAATCAGGAGTGGAGGAGCCAAGCACAGGGAAGTGCCTGGACAACCCGCCAGTTGAGCTAGAGCAGTGCTTCTCAATTATTTTCTGTCATGCCCCCCCTAGGAAGAAGAAAACATTTCGCGCCCCCCGCGCGACTGTAAATAGTATCATTTGTCTATAAAATTGTTATAAGTACACCTCTGCATAACACTGTATCCTTATTAACGTATAAGAGAATAAAAAAAGAAAGAAATGTCGATCAATTTACAACAAAGAATAGCTTTATTAACTGTAGCAGAAAAGATTTAAGGTGCATTAGAAATTTAAAAAAAATTAAATCCTTAATTAAACTAAACTGCCGAGGTCAAACGCGCCCCCCTTTACGGAGCCTCGCGCCCCCCCTGGGGGGCCCGCCCCACTATTTGAGAAGCACTGAGCTAGAGACAGACAGCTGTAGCTGGGAAGCCCAAAGGCTTCAGGTGGTGAGGGCACATAGCTGCCACTCATCAATGGAGATGAAGAAGAACTGCCTCCTCCTTCCAATATGAGAGCACGGAGGGCTGGGAGGAGGCAGGGACAACAAAAGTCAGTTGAGGAGGTAGCCTTGCCCCTCGTGATGGCTTGCGCCAGGATGAAGTTATTTAACTTAGCAAGATGAGTGAAACAATGCCAAGAAAGTGTCATTTCTTTGCTTTATGTCCTTCAGCCATTGCCTTTGCCCTGTGGACTTGCCTTGTCTTTGCATTGTGGACTAGTTCTGACTTCTTTTGAGTAGCCTGTTGAACTTGGAGCTGGCAAAGGGAATTGCTGGCGAATGCTAATTCAGGCTTTGAAACCTAAATAAATTGTTTTAATACCCATGGTGTGTGTGTGTGTGTGTGGGACAGCACATTGGCTTTCCTATTGATTTTGCTTGTCAGAAGGTCACAAAATGTGATCACATGACCCTGGGAGACTACAAACATTATAAATACACACCAGTTGTCAAGAGTCTGAATTTTGATCATGTGACCATGAGGATGCTGCAATAGTCATAAGGGTGAAAAACAGCCCTAAAACACTTTTTTCAGTGTTGTTGAACTTCAAACGGGCATTAAACAAATGGTTCTAAGTGGAACACTACCAAAATCAGTTTATTGCATTGTCATATATTATTAAGAGATGGCATTGCTTATCAATAAACTTGAAAGGAGCATTTGTTAGCTTTTCAACAAGTCACAAACATGGTTTTCCACTCTGAAAATAGCTGATGAGAATGCTATTGAATTCCACTATTTACAGTCCCCCCCCCCCCCTCCGGGGACAAATGGAAAGGAAGATTGCTGGATGTGGGCAGTCAAGCTGAACTTCTTCTATGACTTGTACCAGAGAGTAAGTTCAAATGGGATGTTTTTTGGAAAACCTACAGAAAGCTTGATTGATTGATTGTCTTGAAGAAGAATGCATCCTGCTGGCATTTGAGGTACATGAGATACCTGTTTTGTGTGTTCTTCTGTACTGCTCCTGGTAAACTTTGTAAAGCATATTATTATTTTAAATATATTGGTTTTGACAGCTTATTTTGCTTTGGGTTTGTCACACACATTTTTTGCAATGTCCCAAAGGTGCTGTTTAAAAGACAACTGGACAAGTGAAGAAGTTCTTGGATGAGAAGCGTAATATTTTCAAGGAAAAAAACAAGGAAGTCCAGTTGCCTTTTGAACAGCATCTTTGAGACAACCATGACCTGGGTGTTCATAATCATTTTTTGTAACTACAAATTTCTATTCCTCATTGGACAAATACTACCAGTATTTTGTCAGCTAAAATTGAGTTTAATATGTATAGGGCTTCATGTTGGTTAAGATCAACTTATATCAACTTAGATAGGTCCACAGGTGATGGGATAAGACAAAGCAGTCTGAAACCTTTTCAGAAAAGAGACAATTTGGGCATGCAGTTTCTAAATCCTAATCAGGGGAAATAAAAACAAAATTAAGGATGAATGCATACAGAATAAGTACAAGTTGTTCTTTTCCAGGTAATGATAAGTTGTACATGTTTTATCCATAGGAGGCAGATGACTCTTTACCCAAACCCTCATTTTTGAAATGTCTTCTAAGTGGGACTATTGTAAATGATTGGACAAAGTAAATGGGTGATGCTTTGATGTCATGTCAAATTTTGGCAAGAACATGATCATTTAAATCTATGTATTTTTAATGGCATCTTGAAACATTTTAAAAAGTTTCTTAAATAGTTAACGTTTAAATTAATTTCTAAAGCAGAGGATCAGTCAAACCAGTAGTGGAGGCAATGGTAGGCTCTGCCCACTTGCCTGGACACTTCTATGCATGTGTGCACGAGCAAATCAGTAGTAAAATAAATTGAAACCCACCACTGATGTAAAGGCAGATGCAAGTTTGATGAACCAAAATGTAAACATTGGAAAGTAATTCATTGGGTTCTCATCTTTTTTAATGAGAATTAATGAGGTTAACTTTACACTTCAGAAGAAATAATGTCAATAATCTCATAAACATGAATCAGCCAACATGAATCAGCTGTTCTTTCATACATCTGACACATATTAATAGTTACATTTGACTTCCATAATTTAGGATATATTTCTCCTAAGAATGTCTTTGCCACCAGAATTTACTAAAATGATGTGGCTGTAATGGCTGTGATTAGTTCTGTTACTTGTAATTTTAGACAATTCTGTTAATTTTCTTGTTTTACATGGTAATAGTAGCCGGCAAAGTGTAGAAATAAGCAAACTGCCTTCAGACAAAATATCACTAAAATACTCATGATCAAAATGGCTTAATAAGTATGATATTTATTGTCATTGTACTTGTTTACAACAAAATTGGTTTTAACCTCACTGGTGCAAAATTATAACAGAAACGAAAAAAGAGAGAAAAGGAAGAAAATAGAATGTGCATGGAGTGATTGTGGTTGTCTCAGCCCAAGGATAGAAACTATCTTTAAACCTGTTTGTTCGGTTGGCTATACTTTGATATCTTCTGCCTGATGGTAGAAGTGTAAAGAGACACCGACCAGGGTGTGAATCATCTCTGAGAATCTTCCTTACTCTGGTAAAGCAGCAAGATCTTGAGGTGTATAATCAACAAAAATCGATACAGCCAATTTTATTGTTACTATTCATTTTTATTTCTATCTTAAATAAAAGTGTCTTAAGGTGAAATATCTCCGTATCCCGTACCCCAGGGACAAAATTGGAGTACCATTTCTCTATATGATTCCATCCATGGGCTGCTACAAAGGAATAAAATAATGCCAGTAGGTTGATACATAATGTAAATTATCAACAGAATTATAATAAAATTATAGGACAACTCATAGCTGAGTGATGAAACACTATTTTGGTACATACCCAGTTCCCAGCATTTTCTTAACATAGAAGGTCACATAATCTATGCGGAAAAGACCTTTTCTGAAATAGTGAAGTCTTCAGTCTGGTGTGTTTTAAAATCAATATTGATACAGAAAAAGAACTTGGTTTACTTAGGCAATAATATTAAAAGTATAAATGATTATAGATTACTAAGCAAACATTTTTTCAGAAGTTCACAAAATAGAAAATTATCAATTCCTGCAGGTTTGAAAACACATATATCCATGCACACAGATACTTATTGCATTTAAAGAACAATAAGTATTATTAATAATACTCATACCTGTAGCATGAGTGGCCAGGGAAATCTATTCAGTGATACAGATCTGAAATATATTAGGAAGTGCTTCTAAAATTTCCGGCTACGCTTTCTCAGATACACAAAGGGCACCTGTGCATGTTTGTGCGCATGCACACATACATGGGAATTAGTAAGATAACCTATGGCCTAGAATGACAGTTATAGGATTTTTCAGGATCTTTGACTATTTTTTTTTATTCCTTGTTTGGGTATACGAGCACAAGAGCGAGAAAGAGTTGCAGTATCTCCACTTTTCTTGAATGCTCATCAGTTACCTTCTCACCTGGCTGTTTGACAATAAGTAAACCAACTCTGGCAAGACATTCTTTAAAAAGAACAAGAAAAGCCTTTGAACTTTCCTGCTTGTGAATAGTTTAGGTTTCAGACATCACTAATTAAAATGTAACATAACAGCATCTGGACCAAAACACCAAACAATAACCTAAAGCAACTGTCTAAAAATTATCTTATTTATAATGAGAGCAGCTTATCTACTTCCCAAAGTACAGTACTATATGTTCAACTTTAATGAAAGCATTTTCTCATTTAAAATTTTAGAGGAAACCATAAGCCTTCAATATAAAGCAAGACCAAATAATTGAGCTTGTACATTATAGAGTAGCTCAAGATGAAAGACTTCCAATACATCTTTGACTTCAAAGTTCAGCCAAAAACTGACATTAATTCAGCGCCGAATGTTTCCCCACCTTCCTCCTTTCCAATGTTCATCAAGTTTACTGTTCCATAATAAATTTGCATCCAAACTGTTGTTAGCTTGGAGCTGAGGGAAGTGGGATGATTCCTTGACATCCAAGTTTGAAAGCAGAATGCCAGCTACCAATGGCAAAGAACTCTGATATTCCTATGTAGGAAAACTGACAATTGCGCTGAAGATAATTCCTTTCTCTTTTGTGGGGAAATCAAAACTGGCATTTCCCAGAACACAGAAAATACTTGTTTCTAGAATCCTCAAAGGTGACAGTGCTAAACCAGGTCCTACGTTGCCAAGAAAATTACTTGGCTTGCCTGTGAAGTCACCAGAAGCCAAGCTGAACTAAAGATGATCCTTGTTTTATTTAACTGTAACAGTTGCTATAAAACACTGCCAAGTTGTACTTATACATTTCATGGTAGAAATAAATATGCATCCAGAACTTCAGCTGATCTTAATGCAATAGACCATGTATCACAATGCAATCCACTCGACAGGAAAATATCAAGGCTTCATCAATTGGATTCCTCAGATAACTAGTCTAAAACATACTGGCAATTTGTTAGGCAACCATGTGTATCTGTAAGTGATGTACAAGTTTTGGTTATGTACATCCTTCCACAGTAATGTGTGACATTTTCTATTTTATTTTGATTTAGAGAAGTCAAAGTAAAAGAAATCATTACCCTACCATTAGGTTTCTGCAGTTATGCTGAAAATGCACCATACAATTGCACAATTTACCCAAAGATAATCGTTTTGCTTTATAACTATTTATAAATCTGGTTTTGGTTACCAGTTTGGTTTTGCTATTTTGCCTGTTTTTGATCTCATTTTAAACTGTTCTCTTACCATATTTCACTCTATTATATACAGTATTAAGAGCCATTTTGATTAACTTTGCAAAAGTCTGCATCTGTACATGGTGGAAAAATACTACTAAAATAAATGAAACTATTGATTGCTACTTTAAAGCTGGAGATAAAATTTGAGTCTAATAAAAATTATGGAATTTATATTACAGAAATTCAGAAAACAGTATTCAAAAAATTCATTCCGTGTTGTAAAAATAATGTAATTGTAATTGTACAAGCTCTTGTTGATGCTTCATCCCCGATTCTCCCTTCAGATGTCCTTTCAATCCTATGATCTCACTTCTGAATTGTAGGCGATTCAAATATTAACATGTTAAGGAAAATATTTCTTCTGATTCTGATTAAAAACTAGTGAAATTATATTCACATTTTATCAAATTGACATGTATAAGACAGAAGAAAAAATGATGCCATAATGACAACCAAATAAAATGAAGTTATGACATTTACAAATTTTTCTCCTAGACCTTCCAGTTGGTCCACTATAATTTTTGAAGGCAACCTATTAATCGACAACATCTGTTAAATTACTCAAAACAGAATTACTTAATTGTGTAGTAAAAAAAGCAGATTTTTCTCAAGCTTTCTTTTTTCTTTTTTTCAGCAGTCTTGTCCATGTTATTTTCCATAATACAACACGTACACTTTTGCACATTCCCCACATTGGTATTACGTCCAATGTAGTCTGCATGTAAATTTAACTAAAACCTAGTATTCATATGTTGTATAACATGTATATTTTTAGAGGTTTAATGCAATTTAATCCCGCTCAATTGAAATGTCTTAATTTTTCTCCTAACAACCAGATGTTTTTATTGGACTGATATAGATTGGAAGCTCACTTGATGAATGGTCCAAAGTCATTAGGTGACTGTTAGTAGCTAACAGTGACTTTCCATGGTTGGAGATATAGTTGAACCAGATCCTGATTCAACATCATGATCACTATGCAACTTTGGTTCTCTAAACTCTATTTCCATTTCCCCCCTCAATGAGAGAAATATCTATATGCTTCAGGAAACTGTATGTAAAGGTTTAACATTGATTGTAATATAGAATCTTCCATTCTGACTATGGAATCATTTTATAACAAATTGTCATTCCTATAGCAAATTAGAATTTGTTAGATTTTTGGGACAAGTATAAATGAAGCATTGGCTATTTTTATTAGCAGTTTCTTTTTGTGAATGTTGTTGTTACAGTTATAATTTAAATACAGATTATTCAAATAGAAAAAAATACAATTCAGTCACAAGATCCAAAATTAGCATTTTATTCAGAACATTGGGGTCAGGGGTGTATCATTTATATTCTGGTACATAATACAGAGGCAAAGCTGTTGTCAAACATCTTTCTGGTTGTATAACATACTGTGTAGTTACTCGAGCCGTAAGGATAAGGCTACCCCTTGACTTTTCAGTCTTTCTTTCTCTGTCTCTCTCACTTTCTCTCCCCTTTCTTTCTCTCGCTCTCACACAGTTTTTGTTTATTTGTTTTTGGTACAAATTATGTAAAACATTTGTGCTAAGAACTTTTTGCCCACCCCAAACAAATAAAACAAACAAAAATTAATTTAAAAAACTCAAACCTTGAGTACTCTAACTACAGCTCAACAATTGAATCAATGTCACTTGTTTGCAACCTGTTTGTAAATACTTTACCCATAACAAAAGATATAAACATGCAAAAACCTGAATCCATAGTCCAAATAATACATACACGTGTTTGGAAGTTTCAGCACTTCCCAAAGACTATGCTAATAAAACATTATGTACACATATCATTTTTACAGTGAAGTGGGAAAAAAAGTACTGGAAAATGCTTTAAAAAAATGTGTATATGGATTAAGACCAAAATGTGTCAAACATTCTATCATAAGAAAAGAAAATCAGTTCTGCTACAAACTGGTGATATGAAAACTCCCTTTATTTGCAACCAGCTGCATAAGATTTAGAATTTTAGTGAAAAACCCTAGCATCTAAAACTAGAAGTATTGTACATTTTTTTCATGGCCTTCTTCCCCCACATGTCCCCCATAACAAAATGTTCCCATGAGGTTTTTTTCAATTTTGTTGTTTTAATAAAAGCAATGCAATGTAACAAAAGCATGTTGAAGCATATTGGTGACTGCACTTTCTCCCCATCCCCAATGTGATTTTTCTTCATTTTTCACAAATCAGTACCATTTAAAGCCTTAAACATAAAATTAATTCCAATCTGAAAAAGGTACAAAAAGGCACATAAAATCCCAGTGCTTCTGTACTGTAAAATTCAAGTGTAACTGAGCTCAATTGTTTGTTTTCCTTTTTTTTTTCCAAACAGCATTGGATGACTGATATTCCCAGTGAGCCCAAATAGGTTTGCAGCCTATGCCAAAGCCTTCAGCAAGCACTTGTGCTAGTAGACTACAAAGTTAAAGCCTAGCTTCTGTACGCTTGTTGGGAATACCAGTGAAAAGGTTTGTACTTGTCCAAATGCAACGCTGGCCACTATGGCATTCAGTCATCACCTCCCCCGTACATATCAGCAAGTTTCTTGAAACGTGGACCCCAGTCATTTAGATAATCATAGTCTTGCTCGCCACCACTACTTGAAGAGTTGAGGGAGCTCAAAGATCCAGCGGTGGAACCACTTCCCTCATAATCAAAGACTAGAAGAGAGTCATATGGAGGAGCTGTAGGGTCGTTGTCTGCAGCTTTAAGTCCCTGTAAACAATTAGGAGACAACTATAAGAAAGAAATTAAGAACACCACCCCAATCATTTCTCACATGAATTATGCAGATCCAAACTTGAGTGATTACTCTATGAGAAAATGCCTGGATTAGCAGCAGGTCCAGGAATAACTGAAGTGTAAGGAGAACTATAATTACTTGCTTATCCTTCCTGCCTCTCACTCTATATAATTTCTAATCATTAAAGAGATTGGAACACTTTATGTCTACGCAACAAGAATAAATAAATACTGTCAAAGAATGCCATGTGAATATGAATGTCCACCAGTTAAAGCGTTCTTTCAATCTAGATCAACAGTTTTAGCTATTTAACACATTGTAAATTATTAATAGCTGGCATGAAAATATTCATTGTAAGTTAAATGGCAATCTTGTATGTCTCTTGAATTTTTTAAATTGAAAACTAAACAAGAACCAGGTAGAACCAAGTTTATAAATTAGATGCAAATAAGAAGTAGCCTTCATATGTCCAGTTAAACATACATGACATTTGCTTTCATACTTAAAAAAACCTAAAGTACAATTTTGGAACAGAATTGTCCCTTCGGGGAGAGGGGGCGGTTTATAAATGTAATAAATTATTATTATTAATTATTAATTGATGATATTTTTAAAAATCTTTTGACTCTCAAGATATTGACTACAAATAAACAAAAATCTCAGAAATCTTCCAAAGGTATACTACAAGAAAACCCTAAGTGTAATTTGTTAAATTCTAGGCTTTATAATAATTAATAAGGTTTGCTTGGGATCTACAGTAATAATCTAAAGCCTTTGCAAATAAACTGCAGGTTTTTAAACAGTGAAGTGCTATTGTATTAAAACCAACAACACTGAAAATATTTTTTAGCTTTTGTCAAACTGGACAAAAATTAGGGTCTCTTAGTTCAGTATCCACTACTGGCCTTGGATGATGTACAATTTTTTATGCTATTTGAGTTTATAGGGTAAAACCATAAAAAATTAAATGTTCTGTGTGCAAAACTGTCTGTTAGGGGAAAAAAAGTCCTGAAAGCTAGTTTTACAAAGGTGTGGCTAAAGGCTCAAAATCTGCATTATAAGAAAGATAAAATTTGTGCATTTAATGTTCCAAACAACTGGTATATATCTTATATACAAATTTAAATACTAGAACACTAAAAAAGAACAGATTAATATTTCACAGATGTTGTCTAAAAAGTTAATTTTGAAATAGCAGCACTCCCCAGATTGTTAAAAAAAAGCTAGTATGACATAATTTCTTGATACAATTTCTCATTTGTTGATTGACAGAGATCATTGCTCCCAAACCCCATCTATTGAAAATTCAGCAGGTATTGAACTGTACTAAAATGCAGAGCATTCATAAAACCAGGTGTTATCAAAATGACAGGCATTTGTGATAATTCAAGTACAATCTTGCATTATGAAGTCTTAATTTTAAGTCCACAAGTTGCAGCATCTTTATAATGTTAAACATGTGCCATTTGTCTCCTTTATTCCACCTGTTTCAGAGATGCTTATTCTTTGGGGTCCTTGGTGCTCTCTAAGCTCACCATTTTCTTGGAGACGTGGTGACCTGGTACTAATCACTAATAATGTTACCTAGTTTGGTAATGAAATGTTTGACGGAAATAACTAAGTTCTGAGAGCATCAAGGACTCCATAGTTCAATATTTAGCTACCAATGAAGAAAAGTTAATTGATTCATTTGTTTTCCATTTAAATAAATTAAATGCTTTTGAACTTAAAAGCCATATTTATATCTACAACATTGTAACTATCAAAAATTCCTTAAAATCATTATTCTTTAGACACAAACACTGCTCATAATAAGTACAGATTGGGCCTACTAGGTCGTAAAGGTATATGTTTTCCCTCCTTCTCCAGCTTTCAATTTACCTCATTAATGAAGTCTCCAATGTCCCCAGGATGAGGAGCTGCTGATCTAACTGGATATTGAGGTTCTGCATGAATAGGTCTTTCATCAAGTCGCCTTATTCCAACAGGTTTGATGGCATCTGGTTCTAAAGTGTCAGGTTGCTGGAGCTGACTTAAATCATAGTCCTGTAAATGATACACAAGATATTTATATACTGCTTTTTCATCCAACAGCCTGGTCTGGATCAGTGGTTCTCAAACCCTTTAGTCTCAAGATCCTTTTTATAAAAAGAGCAGTTTTTTCCGAACGCTATCACTCTCCTAAACAAATAATTCCTTCACCACTGACAAACCATTCACTAAGGCTGCATTACTATTATTATTAATCTTCTCATCGTTCCTATCACCCATCTCCTCCCACTTATGACTGCAGGACTGTAACTTTGTTGCTTGTATCCGTACAATTTATATTGATATTGATTGGTTTCTAATTGCTTATTTGTACCCTATGACTATCATTAAGTGCTGTACCTTATGATTCTTGACAAATGTATCTTGTCTTTTTATGTACACTGAGAACATATGCATCAAAGATAAATTACTTGTGTGTCCAATAACACTTGGCCAATAAAGAATTCAATTCAATTCAATTCAATTCTATAATTAAAACTCAGAAATTTTAAAATGTTTTCTTTATTTGCAGACCTCTGAAAAGGTGTTGGGATCTTTACATCCCATTTTGAGAACATTTGAGAGCAATTTGAGACTACATTTTAAGAAATGTCTTCTTTTAGAGTCATAGAGATTAATTCCTATCTTTTATAATGCAGGCATTCCAAACAACTTCAGCTGCAGTGCTGCCTTCAGTGAGAGGGGTGGTATACAAGTTTGATAAATAAATAAATAAAATTTATAATACTTTAAACAAGTATTTTAATCACAGTTTTGTCAACCAGTAAGTGTAAGGAAAACTACAGAGAGGAGTGGGGGGAAGAACCAAATTTTCTTGGTAGTTCTAACTCTAGCTTTAAGAAGATACCTTATCAGTGTTTTACTTTCATTAACATGCTTTTTGAAGTTTTGCTTTCTAATGCTTTGCACAGCTTTAGTAAGTAGGTCTGCTGTACCCTTGGGGTTGGTAGAATGTCCGGTGTGTGAAGAGCTGAAGCATACATTAAGTAATTTCCATTCTTGTCTTGAACATAGAGGTCATTTCAGACTCCAGGATGTGTAAGACGCCATGGAACAACAACTTATTTTCTAATTTGTCTTATAAAATCTGAATCTCCCATGAAGAAAGTATTATGGCTATACCACCTGAAAAATGGGTAAACTGTGGTAGAAGAAATCCACTTTTGAAAAAAAAAATGGTGCACCACTGTGGAAAACAACTGTATCAAACTCAAGAGTATTAAATTAGAACCATTTTACCAGAACATTTGCCGAACAAAATACTTTCTACAAAAACCAAAACAAAAATCATCATGTTTTAAGGTAAAACTCTTGATTGGACGTACCCTCACTGGTTTAATCAGTACTTCATTAACAAACTTGGATTCCTAGTATGGAAATGTATTTCTGGCAAGTTCAAGAACATCTCTCTTAGGAAGCTTTCATGCATGGGGATTATTTTATTCCGATCCACTCTTGATCATCATCATCATGCCAGTCAATATTTTCATTCCTTTTTTTAATGTGCAATGCTTTTTAAAGGATTGCTCTGTGTTCTGGTCATCATGTAACATGTCTGCGGCCTTGGTTCCCCCCTAAGCAAAATGTATTGGTAAAAACTCTCTTCGGTGGAAGTAAAATAAGTAAAAAATTCTGAAAATAACAGAATCCTGAAATTCCGTCAGAAGCTAAAAATTCTGATTGTATTCCATCCTCCTTATTGTCAGATAAAATAACTAGAGGATGGCATACAGGGACCTATCCGGGAATTCCTTGAATGTAACTAATATTCCTAGCATCTTGACTTTAGAAATTGACCTGTTTGGCAAGGCAGAACTTTTAGGAATGATGCATGTTTTCAGATTTCTTATATGATAGAGAACTCATAAAATGTGAGATAAAGAAGCCTAGAGTAGAAAGTTTTCTTTTTAGCTGTTTTACAGAGTTTATCATCACAGCAGTAACAGCTTTGATATTAATCAATGATGAAAGCAAAGTGATTGAATGGTAATGGAAGGTTTGTTTGCATTTTGTACATAAAATTCAAACCTGATAAGCGTGACTACTGAATAGCAGATAAGGCAATCTGATGTTTTACATATTCTTGCTTCTCATTTCAGATTGCAAAGCACCTTCCTAATTTATAAATGCTTTGCATCATGACATATGATGCTGAAGCTTCTTGTGAAAGATCAAAATAATTAATCTCCATTCAGTTGCTGTTTTTGTGTTTTCTGATATACTTCACTCTTCTACAGTTAGACACATGCCCAGGTGATTCTATCCCTCATGTTGAATTCCTACTTGAGAATCATTCAAAGGGAAGTGATTAATGAAGAGCCAACTGATCATCTATTTGGGCGATGTAAATATCTGAAGGGCAAACATTTGGAGTACATGCGTAGCACATACCAGGATACTTTAAACCAAAATGTCTTCTTCCCTGATTACACTGGAGGACAATTGTATGAAGACAGGAAAAACTGCTACATGCAAGCTCATTTAAATTCTGAACCATATCTTTCTCTCTGATTTAGATCACTTCACAGCTTTACCATCTAGAATCTAAGATTATTATTTTAAGACAGTAAATGTAATTTCTAATTAGCACTGTTCTAGTAAAAGCAATATGCAATTAACATATACATCCATGTATAACAGATTATCAGAAAGTGATTTATGATTCAAATCTTAGTGACACAGATTTACTTGTCAAAGTAAATTTTGCTGAATATGTAAAAAGAATCGAAATACAAAACTTTAAAAAAAAATCTTGACAGATATTTAAGTTACTAATAGACAGTGATCATGTGTTTTGAAAAAAGTTTAACAATCAAGTTATTAAAATTGAGGAATTTTTACAGCTTTGAAAACATTAATCTTGGTAATTTGGCTTGATTTTTATGCTTATGTGTTTGTTAAAAAATAGTATTCATGCCTCAACAGTTTTGACATTTGTAGAACAATATGCTAGAAGATTCCTCCAATAATTTGTTTCTTCAATTTAAAGAGGTTAAATCACTGTACTCTGAAATATTTACAATTGATATGCAGTACAATCTACAAATACATAAAAAGGCTGCAAGAACAAAAATATAATTTTAACACTTTTTCTAGTTTTAAAAAATATAAACATGTGGATTATTGTTAATTACAAACACACCTGTATTAATTAAGAACTTGTGATTTGTAATTCTAAGTATACATTTGATCTTTTATTTCCCCCCCCCCCAAAGAAATATTCAGTTTATTGTCAAATTGAATGCAATTCAATTAGACAATTGAATTGAATGCAAAAAGAAACTTGATCTGATTTGGCCCCGAGATCAATAGGCATGGATTTTATGTTATATTCTTCATTCTTGCAAAGCAAAAACATGGCAAGAATTTTTCAGTCTATTGCATTACAGTTGAAAATTTACTATAAAAAGGCACTGGCCTAACAGCATGCATTTAAAAACCTATCCCTGTTGTTTTTTTTAGCAATTATTTTATGGAAGCCACAGCATGTCTCTCTGCTAGATCTGGTGGTATGGGAATATGTAACTGAAGAGAGGCAGTACCTCAAATAATCCAGTCTCATACCCTGTAGGGCTTTAAAACCAGCATCTGGAATTGGATGGGAAACATACTGGTAAACAATGCAGCTCATGGAGAAGAGTGTAGAACACACAAAACATTCTGTGCTGCTATATTTTGCATTAATTAAAGATTCTGGATGATCAAGGGAAAGCCCATGTAGACCACATTACAATACTACAAATAAATAGATGGGTGAAGGAGTGCTGTTGGTACACAATATAACATTGTGCAAAGGCCTCCCTACTCATGATTGCCATTTGCTCCTTGAGCAGGAATTGTGAATCCAGGAGGATGCCCATATTTTCCAAGGGATATGTTTGGGCAGCATAAACTCATCTAGTACCAAAGAAGGCACAATTCCAGAACCAAAGGGTCTCAATTCCCAAAAGCCTTTCACTATTGCCAAAGTTTAACTGAAACCTATTTTTCCCCATTCAGATCTTCACAGCCTCCAGACAATGGGTTAAGACATACACAGCATTATTTAATTTTCCAGGAACAGATATGTACAACTAGGTATCATGGTACTGGATTAGCTCACCCAGTGATGTCATGAAAAAGTTAAAGTGAGAGGTGAAAACACTGACCCCTAGGGGCTGAGGGTGGGATTTATCCTCCCCAATAATTGTTAACTTGAATTGATCCTGGAGAAAGAAGGTCAAGTATCACAACACTAGGCTACCCAGTCCTCAGCGTTAATCCAGGATATCATGATCAATTATATAAACAGAGAGAAAATCACCATCAAGAGATCAAGCAAAGTAAGGATAGAGATACTCTCTCATTCCATCCAAAAGTATGACTAATGCCATTTCTGGCCAATATCCAGGTTTAAACCATGACTGAGAAGGATCTAGATAATCTCATTTATCCAAGGAAAAGAAATAATTAAATAAAAGCATTATCATTTAAATTGCTAATGGAAAGAGAAAATTTGACATAATCTATTAATTCTTAACCTACATTATGACAAGTAAGCATCAATTTTAAGGCAAAACACATCACTTGAATGCAGTCACATTCTCAATGACTGGCATCCCATGTGTTTTGATGTCTCTGCATCATCCTTACAAACATACACCTTTGTCTTTGATTACACTAGTAAAGGGTAAAAAATAGAGTGAAATTATTATTCCTGTTTACTACTCCCAGGTGTTTTGCAGCCAACGTTGTTATTTGATGACTATGTCTGTCTGCAAAAGTATCAAATTATGTTGACAAGGAGGTTGCGAAAAGCTATTCAAAGTAATTAGAAGCCATGTATTTTTTTTCCCTCCAGAGAAAAGAATCAGTCTCTTTTGAAGCACATAGTGACAGCTTTCAAACACAAACAGTTGTGGCAATTTACAGGCATGGTTTTCACAAATGTGAAAAGCAATCCTGATTATTCAATAATAATAATATCACAGATTTTTGGGAAGGACTTGCTAGGTGGATAACATTGCCAAAGCCTGTCTAAACATCTAGATGACTGCGACGGAGCATAAAACATTAACAATTCCTAATTAAGATGTTTTTTGGAAAACTGCAGGAGAAGGAACATCAAACTTAGTGCAGTTTGTATTGATTACAAGAAGGCATTTGACCCCCTGCCAAATGATTGGATAATCAAGTGCGTGAAAATATTAGAAGTCAGTAGAAACATTAAACATTTGTGCAAAGATCAATGGAAGAATGGAAGACAATAGTTGTTGGTCAATAATTATACACTGGAAGAGGTTAATATCAAGAGAGGATTGTTTTAAGGACACTCACCATCATCACTACTCTTTTGTCATTGCACTGATTCCACTGTCAGTAATACTGAACAAGTCAAGCCATGGCTATGAAACATCAAAAACATATACCAGGCTATCTCATCTCTTTTACCCAATGATCTGAAACTGTATTGGAAAAGGACAATTGAAACAGAATTGCTGCTTAACGCTCTCTCTATTCGCTACCAAGTTATTGCAATGGAGTTTGGACTGAACAAATGTACGACCCTTATAATCATCAGGAGACAATATTGAAAACAGAAGAAATCAAGATGACATATGGAAATAACATCATGACTCTGGATGAGGATGGCAGAAGATAAAATCTGTAGCTCATGGTTGAATTGTGGGATCCTTGGTGCTCTCTGAATTTCACTGATAGCACTGATGATGTTTCCTAGTTCTGTAATGAAACATTTGCAAGAAAGCAACTAAGCTCAGAGACATCAAAGCCCTCATTGGGTGGAAAAAAACTACAAATACCTGACATCCTTCAGGTTGACTACATCAAGTATAATGGCATAAAGAAGAAAGTTAGAAATGAATACATCGAGAGAGTGTAAAAGATCTTAGAATCAATGGAGGAAATATCATCTATTCCAGCAATTAGATACACCGTTAGAATAGTAAACTGTACTCAAGCAGCACTAAAAGGCCTGGATAGAAAGACCAGAAAAATAATGACAATGAATCATGTCCTTCATCTTTGCAAGGATTTTGACAGACTCTACTTACCAAGGAAAATAGGTGGGCATGAAATGTTGCAAGTATAAGTACATCAGGAAGTTGGGAAAAAAAGGACATTGAATGAATATCTGAAGGGCAGTGCAGAAGATGCATTGAAGCTAGTGTGCGAGGAAGGCTTACTGAGTACTGTAGGAACCAAACTGGCCATCAGTAAATATCAAAACGAAGAAGACAAAAGAGACATGGAAAACCAAATTATTACATGGACAGTAGCAAGCAGAGCAGAAAACAGCAAGATGTGGCAATGGCTAGTTGAAGTTGAAGAAAGAGACAGAAGGGCTAATTCTAGCTGCACAAGACTAAGCCTTAAGAACAAAGCCAGAATTGAGAAAACAGCAACAGACAGCAAGTGCTGCCTCTGCAAAGAAGAAACAGTAGACTACCTCTTTAGCTGCTTAAAGAATGTTGCACAGACTGACTACAAACAGCACAACAAATGAACAACAATGGTGCATTAGAAGATCTGCAAGGAATACCATTTGCCTGAAAGCAAGAACTGGTTGGACCATACAATAGAATATAGAAAATGAAGAAACTAAAGTCCTCTGGGTCTTTAGATTTCAAACTGACACTTGCTACATAAATTCCAGATTTAACTGTCCATAAAAAAGATAAAAAAGTCTAAATGGTGAACATGACATACCTGAAAACAGCAGAATAAAAGAGAAAAAAACTGGAGAAGACAACAAAATAAAAGACCTGCAAACAGAAATAGAATGGCTGTGGCAAAATAAAACAATGATAGCACCAATAACAATAGGTGCCTTGGGTTCAATCCCAAAACAACTGCAGCCCCACTTGAACACCACCGGTACCGCCATCAGTCAATTATACAGTAACTTTACTTGGAAGAGCTTACTTCCTGCGATGATACAGTTGGGAGATCCAGTTGACATTGTTTATCTGGACTTTCAGAAGGCCTTTGACAAGGTCCCGCACCAAAGGCTCTTAAATAAACTTGCCAGTCATGGAATAAAGGGACAGGCCTTGTCCTGGATTAGCAACTGGCTAAGGGACAGGAAACAGAGAGTAGCATTAAATGGACACTTCTCCAGGTGGAGGGAGGTAAAGAGTAGGGTCCCCCAAGATTCAGTACTGGGACCCCTGCTTTTCAACCTTTTCATAAATGATCTAGAAGTAGGAGTAAACAGCAAGGTAGCCAAATTTGCCGACGACACTAAATTATACAGGGTAGTAAAAACTGAGAGAGAGTGTGAGGAGCTCCAGAGGGATCTCTTGACACTGGGGGAGTGGACAAACCAGTGGCAAATGAGCTTCAACATTAGTAAGTGCAGAGTGATGCACGTTGGGGCAAAAAAACCCAACTACATCTATAAACTGATGGGGTCTGAACTCCTTGCAACTAACCAGGAAAGGGACCTTGGTGTCCTGGTGGACAGCTCAATGAAGGTGTCAACCCAGTGTGCCGCAGCAGTGAAAAAAGCAAACTTATTGCTAGGGATCATTAGGAAGGGTATAGAAAATAAGTCAGCAAGTGTCATTTTGCCTCTTTATAAATCTATGGTGAGGCCCCATCTGGAGTATTGTGTACAGTTCTGGTCACCATACCTTCAGAAGGATATTATGGAAATGGAAAAGGTGCAGAGGAGGGCAACCAGAATGATTAGGGGGCTGGAACACCTCCCTTACCATCTGAGGCTGCAATGGCTGGGGCTCTTCACTCTAGAACGACGGCGCCTGAGAGGTGACCTGATTGAAGTCTATAAAATCATGCACGGTGTGGACAAAGTAGAAAAGGAAAAAACTGTTTTCCCTATCACACAACACTAGAACTAGGGGGCACTCCATGAAACTTTTGATAGCTAGACCTCAAACAAATAAGAGGAAGTACTTTTTCACCCAGAGGATCACTGGTCTATGGAACTCCCTGCCAGAAGAAGTGGTGACAGCTGTCAGCCTCGACACCTTTAAGAAAGGATTAGACGAGTTCATGGAGAACAAGGGTATCAATGGCTATCATTATGGATGCCTAAGGATACCCTCCGGGATGGAGAAATAGGCAGGATATTTCTTAATGCCATTTGCAGGGAATCATAAGCAGGTGAAGACATCTGCTTGGGAATACCCTGAAGCAAATGGTAAGCCACTGTGTGAGACAGAATGCTGGACTGGATGGGCTGTGGCCTTTTCCAGCAAGGCTATTCTTATGTTCTTATGATACGTCTGACATAATCAAACATAAACATCTGCTTACCCCAGGTCCTTGGGAAGTACTCAATAGGGGATTAAAGATGCTATATCCAATCAAAACATCTGGCTTAAAGTGTAACAAATAATATTATTTCAAGCAAGTTATGGGAACAAATAAAATTAAGGCCAGAATTGAAAAATAATCAAATTTATTTTGATTTGCAAATTGTGCAAAAAGCAGAATAATCAGTAGATCATATGCTCAGTTTGTGCAAGAAGATTACACAAACTGATTCTAAAAAATACAGTCATCAAAATGACTTATTGTAACATCTGAAAAACTGTTCATGTACTAGTAATGCAAAATTGTTTGGATTGTATAATTGAAAAGTAACGGAAAATGAGCAGGTTAAAATATTTTGGATATCTGAATAAAGACTGATCGTCTTGGCTCATAATCACAGATATAACTGTGCTTGAAAAAACCCACATGTGAATAGAAGAGGAGAGTAGAATAGGAAGCTGCTGTGGCCTAGATGTAGAGCTCTTGCCTCACAAGCAGGAGGTTGTGAGTTCAATCCTAGGTAGAGGCACATGTAGGGTCTCCTGCTTGGGCAGGGGGTTGGACTAGATGACCTGCAAGGTCCCTTCCAACTCTGTTAATCTGTTAAGGAAGATGAAGTGTTGAAGAAGATCACAAAGTATCAAGATCTGAATATAAAAATTGATACATTATGACAAACTGATCTGGGTGCCATTTCAAAAAAAAAAAAAAAAGGATGGTACTTAGAAAATCTGTTCAATGACAAAATTTCCATTTTGGCCAACTGCTTGGATTTGCACATCTACTACACCAATACATCACAACAAGACTTTGGGAAATATCTCAATGTATATGAAGATTAATAGCAATTAAAGAAGTGGCTGTTGTCACGTTGTTGTGAATAAAATAACATAATATGCATTTTTTTTCTTTTGTTCAATCATGTCTGATTCTTGAAGACTGCCTGGACAAGTCCCTGGAGTTATCTTGGCAAGATTTTTTAGAAGTGGCTTGCCATTGCCTCCTTCCAAGGGCTAAGATAAAATGACTGGCCAAATGTCACCCAACTAGCTTTGCTTAAGGCAGTGGTGGGCAAACTCATTAGTCAACACAGCCAAATATCAACAATACCACAATTGAAATTTCTTTTGAGAGCCAGAAGGTGAGGCCTGTTTTGTGGGAGTGGTTCAGCGGTCATGTGTCCGGGTGGGCATGGCTAACTTGGAAAACGTGAAACTCACTTAACAATGGTCTTGCTTAGCAGCCAAACTTTTGGGCTCAATTGTGGTCATAGGTTCTTTCTTTCTTTCTTTCTTTCTTTCTTTCTTTCTTTCTTTCTTTCTTTCTTTCTTTCTTTCTTTCTTTCTTTCTTTCTTTCTTTCTCTCTCCCACTTTCTTTCTCTCTCCCACTTTCTTTTTTTCTTTCTCTTTCTCTTTCTCTTTTTCTTTGTCTGTCTGTCTGTCTCTCTCTCTCTCCTTTGTCCGCCCATCTCTGTCACTCTGTGTGTGTGTCGCATTCACTCACTTAATCACTCATTCTGTGTCTCTGTCTATCTTTCTCTCCCTCCCTTCCTCTCTCTGTGTCTGTGCCTCTCTCTCTCTATCTGTCTGTCTCTCCCTCTCCCCCCCCCCCCCCGGCGAAGCCTCCTCAGCTCCTGGAAGTAGCCTGGCTGGCCTGCTCGCCGCGCTTACTCACCGGACGCAGGTTCCTTCCCTCTGCCGTGGAGCCTTCTCAGTCCCTGGAAAGCGCAGTGGGGGAGGCTACGACTGCTTCTTTGCCCTTGGGGTAGCCGTTGTGCTTCCCAGGGGCTGAGAAGGCTCCGTGAGAGGGCGAAGGAACCGGCGTCTGGCGGGTAAGCTAGTGACCGAGCAAGCACGGCTGGCGGGCAAGGAAGGTTGCTGCGGCGGAGCCAAACAACCCGCCTGCCCGCCTCGCTGGCTCACCCACCGGAGGCCGGTTCCTTCTCCCTGCCTGCGGAGCCTCCGCAACCCCTGGAAGTAGATGAGTGGCTGGCATGCCGGCTGGTGAGGCTACGGCTGCCTCTTTGGGTAGCCGCTGCGCTTTCCAGGGGCTGAAGAGGCTCCGCGGGAGGAGGGATGGAACCGGCGGCCAGTAGGGAGGCTTGTTGTGGCCGAGTCCCACCGTCTGCATGGGTGGAGGAAGAATTGCACTCAAGAGGCCAAAGAGCCGCTTGTGGCTCGCGAGCCGCGGTTTGCTGACCACTGGCTTAAGGCAAGAGTAGAACTCATAGTCTCCTGGTTTGTTTTTTTGCTTGACGGTTTATAATGACTACAGTACTACAACGTAGTACAATACAGTACAGCACAAGTATTTCTTTATGAACACATAATCTTACCTGATCTTCTTCTCCACCACCTTCTTCATCATATTTGAGAATATTGTCTCTCACATCATCTTCTGGATCTATGAGTAACTGCTTGGCCTGACGTTCTTTATCACGGCGTTTCATCCAAACCACAAACATTAGAACTAGAACTAGATGAAGTGCAGAAGAAAGTTAGAGGTTTATTTGCTTATTCTTATATTGTTATTTTTAAAAATACAAGAAATAAACACCTTCAGTACTTATGTGTTCAGCAATTTATCTGTTTCAACTTGCAACTTAAAGGAAAGAAGCAGTAAATTCCTTCTAAAACATTCTCTTACAGCAAGGATTCTCAAACCTTTTACACAGGGGGCAATTCATGGTTCCTCAGACTGTTGGGAGGGCTGGACTAGCTGGGTGGACGTGGCTAGGTGATCATGTGACTGGGTGGGGCATGGCTAGTTCATGTGACTAGGTAGGTGTGGCCAATTTAACAGTCCATTGAGCAATGCACACAAATTAAACTTTAATTTGTTTTGATTTTGGGAGTGTTTTATTTGCTTTTGTTTGCATGTTGCTCTTTTGGTTACCTTTTCTTTTTACTAGATCGTATTTTCAGTTGCTTAGGAGTCTAGTGGTCCATTTCAGGAAACTCAGTTTTACAACAATTCTTCTCAGCCTCAAGGAACTTGACAAATATCTATCTATCTATCTATCTATCTATCTATCTATCTATCTATCTATCTATCTATCTATCTATCTATCTATCTATCTATCTATCTATCTATCTATCTATCTATCTATCTATCTATCTATCTTCTGGAGGCGGGGAAGATGAAAAACAGGCTGTTTTTGCCTGGTTTTTTTGCCTCCTGCGGTGTCTGTGCACTTCATTTTTCACTTCCCCTGCCTCCAGAACATCTCTTTCAGTTCCAGCTTATGGGGCTCGCAAAGATATGTCCTGCATTTGGCTGAAGGGTGGGCGGGGCGAGGTAGGCGGGACAGCCTCGTGGTCCTGCGTGAGCTGGATTAATGGCTTCGGTGGGCCGCATGCAGCCCACAGGCGGTAGTTTGAGGACCCCTGATTATGCTATGCTGCCTGGAGAATTCTGTGAGTTTAAGTCCACAAGTCTTAAAGTTGCCAAGTTTGGGGACCCCTGATATAGAATGCAAAGGACTTGGAGAATTCCAAACATGATTCACCAAAAAGATAACATTAAAAAAGAAGTTGTAAGAAATTGAATCATGAGGAGATTCAATTGGTTAAAATTCCTTAAAAAAAAAAGTATGTATCAAATAAGTTCAGGAGCCATAGCAGCCATATAATATATAAATGAAGAGCAACAGCAGATATGCCATATAATCAACCAGTTACTGTAGATTTCTCTGCTTACAATGTAGACATGAAACAATTAATCTAAGGAATGAGAATCTAAAAGCTCAGATTACTAGACTTTTTTAGAAGGAAAGTTAGGGTTTCACCACAAGAATTTCAGTGAGGATGGTGCTTTCAAATGAGATAGTTATATTTAAGTGATATATGGAGCAAAATCTAGTGTGTTTCCTTCTGCTTTTTCAGTGTCAAGGGGAGTAGTCTGGTTTCTGGTGAAAGCAGGGAACTTTGGATAGGTTCAATGTTTTGGTAACTGCTATTTTCAGAGCTGTAAACTATAGTAAATTATAATTAGATAAATTAGTGCACTTGAAAGAGCAAAATGGTTGTACATACACAGGTACGCAGAGGCAGTCAGAGTACTTTCTGAAGCTCTCACGCAAGCCTTGAAAAGACATGCCAGTTTTACTTGTGTGTCATGAATGTTTAACACAGCCATACATGTATTACATAAATTTGAGGTCAGTCACACACCAGCTTTCTAATTTCTTTATGTAATGAAGTATGAAACAGAACATCAATGGTAGATAGGGTGTTAGGATGAAACAATACAGAATGCCAAACTACTTTTGGAGCTCAGTTTGTAACAAAGATCATGTCTCTTTCTCTTGTATGAAACTTACAGTTCAAAAGTTAGCTGCGTACCACTGTTCTTTTAGCATGACTTTTATACTTATAAATGGAGGAAGAAAAATATGTGATAATCGCTAAGCAATAATGCATGATATAGGTTTGCTGCTGTTGTTTTACTGGGTTACTTTTACTGACTTTAGTATACAACTTTTAAACATCTCTCTCTCTCTCTCCATACACACATGTGTGCACATGTACCACACAACAAAATGGCATCAAAAGATGAATTGCTGAGAGAATGCCTGAGGCAACTGAAGACATGGAAGGAAGATCAAGCCATGGCAAGATAAGATCCTGCATGGGATGTATCACTGACAGATAGCTTGCTGGTTGACATTAGGAAATCCTATCAGTGGATGAAAAGCAATGAGAAAAAAGACAGCACTGAGGAATTGATCACAGAAGCACAAGAACTGATACTAAGCCCATGTTCCACAGAAGCAGGGCTTTACCAGACTAGACAAAATCCAAGGTAGAGACTGCAGAGGGGCCTCAGAGACAATCCAATACATACTGGCAGCCTGTAAGATACAGGTAATAACAGTATACACTGAATAGCACAATAAAATAGCTGGCAACAGTGTTTAGTCTGTTCAGAAGAGAGATTTCACACAGGTTGTGGAGAATAACAGGCCTAAGGTATTTTAGGACTTCCAGATCCAGATATATATGGAGGTATTGGCCAAACAAGCAAACATCATGGTAGAAGACAAAGACCAGAAGACACAATGATAATAAATTTAGTGGTGGTAAGTGACAGTCGTGTCAGGAAGAAGTATGTATGAAAAGTGTGAAGAACTGGGCCTGAAGGAGAAATTATAGAGGATGTGAAAAATAAAGGCCTAAGTGGTTCCAGTGTTGGTAAGCTAGAAGAATGCCTCTAACATAGGAGAACTGTCAAACTATCAGGCCACTGGTAGGGAACCTGAGATTATCACCAACAGAAGTGAGAAAAATAACATTTACACACACCCCTCTCTCTCTCCTTCACAAAGACATCCAGATGTTATCTAGAATGCTTGCTCTAAAATTTGAAGATGTTTTCAAAATGTGCCCATAAGAAAGAAACCACAACTTTTAGCACAAACATTGACTACTGTATATTCTCAAATAAATTGTCCATTTCCCATCTATATATAAAGAATCTACACCATGATAAATCAATCTTTTTCATTTTTAGCATATGTAATAACATACCCAATCACCGCTAAAATAGTTAAAAGATTTACCAAGTAGTATGATGATGCAGAGAAGAATTGCAATGATGGCACCTGTGCCTAGTCCTGCACCAACAATCCTGTCAGCATCTGTACAGTCTCCATTTAAATCACACTGACACACTTTCACCTTCAGAATAGAAGTGCTGGACTTGGGAGGATTTCCAGAGTCTGTTATTATTATTGGAACATCATATATTCCAGCCTCCAAGAACCTGATCTTTAAAGCCAATTGGGCGCGGTCACCTGAAAAAAGAAAAGAAACCTAGATAAATATGGTTTGTTGTATTAATCAAAGTAACCAGAAAACATCTGCTTTAGAATCTCTTTCTAAAATAACTACGGTTATTATTTATTGGTGAGCCTCCATCAAATGTGAAAAGTTTGTTTGAATTTTCTTCTAAAGCTTATAAAGACCTATGAGGAAGGTGATTCCAGCTCTCAGAATCAGATCACCTAATCCCATGAACATATTTCTGCAATAGCAAACCTCCAAGACTGGGAAAGCTGAGTCCTCTAGTACTGTGCTTAATTCAACTGAATATTATATTGTTATAATCACTTTAAAATATTAGAAATAAAAATTAACAGGGACTACTATTACTAAACAAACACAAACTTAGTTATAAAAAGGAATGTATATTACCACTAATGCGAACAATAGTCCAATTTTTCTTAACACTGGGAGGAGAATTTGGCAACTCAAATGCAAATGGTCCAGCATTTGGATCAATATCGTCATCTATTGCTGTGATATTTGTTGCGTTGGGCTGTAGTGTTTCACATGTTGTAGCTTCCTGAGGATCCACTCGGGGAGCATTGTCATTGATGTCAAGCAGATAGATCTGAAGGGTACCTGTCCCACTCATTAATGGGATCCCTTTAAGAACACAAACACAAAATAAAATAAGCATCCTTTCTATTAAAAAGGGATTGCTATTCTACTGAACAAACATGCTAACAGAAAAACGTACAAGCTAAACAACATCTTTTTCTGACTACTAAGTGTTATTTTCTGAACATAAAAATCCAGCTAAAGCTGAGACAAAGAAAATCTTTGCAGATTTTGCTCCAATGGAAAAATGTTTTTCAAGTCTACGAACAAAACTTCCAATTCAGATTCAAGGTAGAATAGTATCTTTATACTGAATTCGCTTTATGAAGCTTATGTGGATGTCCAGAGTAAAGACATTGGTTTTTTCTGCGCCAACTTAGTGACATTGCCTGAATGAGGTTGAAATCTATGCCTCAGAACTGATCACAATGTAAGTTGTAAAGTAAATTACCAATTTCCTTAAAATAGCAACAATGTAGCAGCATTTTGACTACAAAATGGCAACAAGTGGGAATGATACTGGTATATATTTCATTAGGTTGCCATATGCTATGAAACTTTAGTATGGCTTCATTTGACAGTTTAAAATTTTATTTGGTACATCTGATATTGCTATATTAAAAACCTGTATCAAAGCAGATACAGAAAAAAAGTATACTTGGGTTTCTAATAGAATTACAGTATATAGAATTATTACTTAACTGTAAACTTTCAAGCTTCATTCAGAATGAGCAAGAGCAGAATGTCAAGAGAAGAATGTAGAAATAGTTATTTTTCAGTAAAAATGTCTAAAAAATGAAGCATTAGAATTCGTGGTGTCTACAACTTATATAAAAACTCACTGCTATCACACCACTGAATTCAAAGCTTTAGTGTATCATTTTGGAATGGGCACACAACATATCATGTATATACAAAAGAGAGTGCTTTGATTGTAGAACCATGGAAGCCATCTTATTTGTTTTCACCTTCTGAAGAAATCACTGTACAGTTCTTTTTAAGGATTCCAGTGTTCTTTGAAATCTCACTGTTGCATGATATAGTATTTAAGAATCTTTCACCTCTAGTTAAAAATCTCTCCTTAGGCAAGAATATTTTTTGTTTTATACCTAGAATTTCCTCACAAAAATGACTCATGGCGTTTGCCAGATGTTCTAGTATCTCTAAATTCTAATGCGGTAAAACATCTCCTTGATGTTAAGCATACAATAATTATGGTTATTTGATAACCTTAACAAACAGAAATCATATACTACTAGATAAACAATATAAAGGCAGGAAACAGACAATGGCAAAGAACATAATAATAAAAATCAGAAGTTCCATAGGAAGACTTTACATATGAAAATAATGTTTTGGGAATGGGTTAGGAGTAAATTAGGTTGTTTAACCCATTTGTAAACTAGGTACAATGAATCGAAAAAAATTAAGTGCTTATTTTCAAGTTCATGATCTAAAACTTGAACTGAAATTGAGACTGGAGCAGCAGCATCTTTCCTAGCAAACACGGGGGAATGGACAGATTCCCTCTTAGTCAGACTTTTTTTTCTTTAATGGGAAAAATCCAGCCTCGGTAGTCCTTGGTATCCAGGTCAATGGACAGTGCCAGGATATCCTGGCCCTTAGCTCTCTACTTTTCAATTACTAATAGTATTGATGTCAGAGTAGTAAATAACTCTTTTTCAGGAGTTTCTCTATAAAAATATCTATACCCAGATAATTTCTCTTATACTTTATTGTGATTATAACACAGCATTTATATCAGTATTTCATATCCTTGTTTTGGTGATGATATTCATGGCACTCAAAAATATAAATGTCAGGCCTTTGAAATTAATCACATACCACTGTCGGTGGCAAGGAAAGTAGCATTATACATATTATTTTTCACATGTGGTGATTCTCTGTCCAGAATACTAGTTGTTGTTATTTGACCATTAATTGGATCAATCTTCAACCAATTGGCTGGATCTGAAAGTTTTGAATATCTGCAAAAATTTGACATAAAGCACTATATCAACATTAGATGCATTTGGTCAAACAAATCATCAGCAGGAAGATCACAAAGAAAACAAATTGTACCGAACAAACTCTGTTTTTGCAAAAGGTGCTATCTGGACAAAATATTTATTCAATAAAGCAAAATAATGTGTATTATTAAATAATTTTTCATATTTATATATTTGCTGTATGTTACCCAAAAGAATTACATAATAATTTTTGATATTCCTAGACGTACACAATGACTTACAATTGTATAGTATTTAAAAGCATTATCATGTAAACATAACCGTTCAAAATTCAAATTACATAGCCGATGAAAAGTAAGCCTCAATGATTAAAAAGTGCATGATTTGCTGTAGTCTCATTAAATTACTTGAAAAGTGGAATGTCTTCATCATTCTTAATTTAATTCTAAGCAAGAATCATTTTAAAAAGAAATACAAATTTTACTTGCTTTTATTATTATTATTATTATTATTATTATTATTATTATTATTATTATTATTATTATTATTATTATTATTATTATTTATTGGACTTCTAGACCGCCCCCTCTCCCCCGAGGGACTCGGGGCGGTGTACAGGTACAAATTAAAACCATACAATCAATAATACATATAACTAAAATCGAATTAAATAAACCCCTGTACAAATTTATAAAAATTAAAAACTTAACCTTAAAACCAAATCACAAAATTTAAAAATACAAACTGAGGTGGGAAAGCTGGAATTAGGCCAGGCCGGCTAGATGAAACAAGTGGGTTTTGAGTTTCTGGCGGAAGGAGCGGAGGTCCGTGGTCGTTCTAATGTCAGGGGGAAGGTCATTCCAGAGGGTCGGGCCGGCCACAGAGAAGGCCCTTCCCCTGGGCGTCGCCCGCTGGCACAGCCTAGTGGACGGCACCCGGAGAAGTCCCTCTCTGTGTGAGCGAATCGGCCGAAGGGATGTGTGGGGCAGGATACGATCCCGCTTTAGGGATTCTATTCTGCAAGTAATATTTGGAAAGTCCTTACAATTTAAACCAGACCAATTCAATGAAAAACACTTTAATCCCATACTTGATACACATAGGAAGCTAAAATCTAGGCTACAGGGTATCATGGGAAGACAGACAAAGAGGCTAATGGATGAGAGTCTGGTGATGAAAGGCAGGACAATTTTTCCAAAGGAAAACTGATCTAGTCCAGCGTTGGACAATGACAATTTCTCAATTCAAATGGAAGGCCAAAATTATTGGTGGAAGGAAAGGAAACTACTGTCCCAATGAAAAGTAAGAAAAGGAAGTTATTTTTATACTGCACACAATTCTCCAGGTCAACTGGCAAAAGAGCTCAGCAAATGTGGGTCTAAATGACTACGGGCAAGACAGTAAATTTAAGGTAACAGACCATGCCAGACTGCAACTCTGATATGAAGCTACCCTGAAGGAACGCTGTGGGGGAAAGAAGAGTTTTGAGAATAAGAGAATGACAGTTGCAGAAACTCACTCAGTTAGTACAAAACACAGACAGGTAGAATTTAGGAAGAGTAGTAGATTTTTTTTTTGATAAACTGGAAGATCAGTTTGAGGATAAAAACATTAATTCTCTTTCAGTCTAAAAAATAATTGGAAGTATTTGGGCAAAGGTGTGTTAATGTGGTAGACATGACGTTATTACTTGCACCAGAAAATTTTAACTACTAGAACACTGCATGTGGAGACGCATAAAATCTGTAAATCATAGGGATTTAGATGAAGAACACTTTTTTAAACAACCTTCCAATTATTCCTGAATGCAAAGGAACAAAGGAGGGAATCATTTACTTATAGGCAACCAAAGGGTGAAGGCAGTTATGTGTTACCTTAAAGTAGTCTGTTGCATGTAACGATCTGGATCCTGAGCTGTGAAAGATGTTAAAACAGCCCCAGGAAGAATCCCTTCCTCCTGACGTATAAGTTTTGTAACTGGGACAAAAGTTGGGCTTTCATTCACATCAATAACTGTAATGGATACAGTGGCTGTGGACTGAGGAGGATGCTGTATTCCTTTTGCCAAAGGCACTTGGTTTTCTGCAGCTACGGTCAGTACAAACTTCCTATTGCTCTCAAAATCAATAGGCTGGCAAAAGCAAAATACAATATAAGTTATTTTAGTCATAGGGTGTACAAAAAACCAACATATAAGAGAAGTTGTAATATTACAGAAACACTTATTTGAAGTTTCTTGAATTCTTAGAGATCTGCAACTGAAAGGAACCAACTATATGAAAAAATCTTGTTATTACTATTAAACAAACACAGCCCTCTCATTTTTGAAGTTGCTTCTTACCCTCTAGTACAGGGGTCCCAAACCCCCGGTCCGTGGACCGGTGCCGGTCCGTGGCTTGATAGGAACCGGGCCGCAGAGCCAGAGAGGAGGAGGAGGGGACAGCCTCCTGGGCAGAGCGCGTGCTGGATGTGGGAAAGCGCAGGCACGGCCGTTCACGCTGTTGGAGGCCCTAGAGGGCCGAGTGAGCCAACTCCCCCCCGCGTGTGCATGCGCAGGCACGGCCTAGAGGGCTGAGTGAGCTGACTCCCCCCTGCGTGTGCATGCACAGGCGTGGCCCTTCGCGCCGTTGGAGGCCCTAGAGGGCCGAGTGAGCTGACTCCCCCCGTGTGCGCATGCGCCGCCTGTTCCTCCTTCCCCCCCGCTCCTTTACGCCAGCTGGTCCGCAGAATTTTCTTTAAAATGAAACCGGTCCCTGGTGCAAAAAAGGTTGGGGAGCCCTGCTCTAGTACATGGGTGTCAAACTCACTGTGTCATGTGACATTCGGTTTTTCCCACTTGAAGAGCTGGGGTGGGCGGGGCCTGCATATGGGCCGCCACTTTGACACCCCTGCTTTAGACCTATTATGACTGTCTCCTCCAACTCCCCTTGCACGAAAGAGATCTCTAGTAGCTTGCATTTTTAATTATTATACTATGCTAGAGGAGACATGATTAACCAAACAATCAGTAAACCAATCAAAACCTAAACTGATCTGATTCCTTTTCCAATAATTCAGTGTTTACTCAGACTATTTCATTTTTATTTTGAAGAGTATGACACTTTTTGACCCACAGCACAAACACTCAAACTGCCTCAGTATTCTATTGGGTCTTATGTAGTACAAGTGAAATAAATATTTCAACTATCTTTTAAGCAGATACTCTGCAGGTTGTTTAAACATTGACTTCACAAGTAGTAAGTGGTTGGTTCACAACTTTTAGTTTGGACGGAGGTTCAGGGCATTACAAATGGAAATACCATTCTCCATATGCTTACCAGAATGTCTAGTTAATTTTAAATTATTTTAGTTTGCGTATTTTATTTTGCAAATCAGTATGACTGTATAATACATTCTAAAGTGCCATAAAAACACATAACTTGAACAAAGAATATTCACAACCTAATCATGCTACTCTCAGGCTTTTCTATTATGGTGTACAAGCGTATACCCATAGAAATCTGCTAATGCAAAGACTAGAATAGTCTCTAATATTCTTTTCTATGAACTTAATTTATTTTAATTTACAGTTATTTTCAACAGTTTCTGGAATTTCTTTCTAGTTTGAGAAAGACTGCTTCATTCCATATAAGGTGTTTTTATTGCACTTTAAGTATGGTATATAGTCAGCATCTTTCAAAGGACAGCTGATACATATGACTATTTGTATTGTGTATTTTGAAAATTACATGTTTGTTAGATGCTACTTTCTCTAATTTGGGACAATTTTAATGTGTTTTGAATTTTTAACAGCTCCCTTGTGATTCTGTTTTTTTTAATCTGATTAAAGTTAATTGAATTTGTTTATGGTTGAATTATCTAACTGTTATTTTGCACTTATAAAATTATTTATATTGTATTTCAGACTTTTAGTAACAAAAATATTTTATATTAAGATATTTTGAGGGCTATTTTTAATTATACATTACATATATGGCATAAATAACAAATTATTATATTGAATTTCGTGGTGGTTGTGAACAGTTGCGGTTGTTATTATTATGCGTTGAATAAGAGCAGCTCAAAATGGATCTGGCAAAATTATTAATTTAGATTTGTTCCACACTAATCTTTATCAAAACTAAAGTGTTGAAGTAGGTATCATAACATTACAATGTAAGCTCTGCCCTTAAGCAACTAAGTAAGAGGCAGCTTCATTGTGAGATCACAATGCATATTCTTACTTGCCTCCTACCTCAACTACCTCTTACGGAGGCTTCTCACATATTTTATAAGTTAACTGAAACTGCAGAAATGGCCCTGAAATCACCATTATGTAATCAGCAATAGAAGTTGAGAATTGGAATTAAATAGACAGGAGTGTGTGTGTGTGTATTCTACCCAATCTGTATGTATGTCATAAGGTATATTTGTTGGAAAACCAAAAATGTGAACAGATTACATATCTCTTTTGTTAAGCATAGTTCTTAAGCTTTTGTTTTGACCCCTGGAAATTTTGTTGATGGATCTGATATTTGGAAATATTGTAGCATTAAAAAAGGGGAAAAAAGAAAAAAAACCTCTCTAATATCTGCCTTTTTTCCTCCATATGATTTCTAATATCTCATAGTAGTTAGGGCAACTTCTAAAGGTATATCAACTTTTAAAAGATTATTAGTAGTGTCCTGAGCTGAAGAACCGCAAACATATTTCACATTTAGCTGTTTATGCTGTCAAATTCAGATACCGTTTTCATGGAGTGAGGGATTGCTTACCAAATAAAATATAACCCCTTCAGGAATCATTACACTGTATTAGAGCTAATAAGGGCTTAGTGTTTCTCTGGAGAATTCTTCCACATTTATTTATCCAGTTTTACCTTCATTTTTTTCTTGCTTGTATTCTGACAGGTCTAAAAGAATTTAATTTAAAGCAAACTGAGCTGCTTCAAATAGATTATACTTTTGAGCCTTTCATTTCGTCCTCTTTACAGAGATTTAGTTCAATTTTAGCTCTTCTGTTTTGTTTTCCATTTCAGACCTTTTTAGTTTTGAGTGGTTCATTTATACATGAATATAAAGTACATCATCATGTACTTCTTAGGAAAATGTTATACGTTTGGAAATATACAACAAAATAATCTAGAAATATGAAGAGTGATTCTCTTACTCTTCATACTAGTATGAAGAGACATTCTACAATAGTTTAATTTCACTTTGATTTGAGTGCTTGGGAATATTTCATGCAAGGAAATGAAGTCTAGTATATGTACTGAAAGCGATTAAAATATCTATAAAACCTATCATTTTTAATTTACCAAACTAGAAACGTGGCCTGAGCAACATGTATCCATGTCATGAAGAATGATGACACAAAGGATTATTTTCTCCCTATCGTTATCGGATATGCAGAAACCGAATCACCTTATAAATACAGTTGTGGCATATTGTATAAATGCAGCTTTTCAGTTTCAGGGCTGGATCTATTATTGCAAACTAAAGTAATGAACATGAAAACTTCCCACTAAGGTACTGAATATTTGTAATGTGGCAATGTTCATAAATGTGGTATTTGTTTAAATGTAAGTTTGGCACTGATGATGAGAATTATTTTAAAAACATAATAAGCCATCATGAGACTACTTTGAAGTCCATCTCTTAAACTCCATTTTCACTTCAACTGCAAGCTTGGTAATAGCAGTGATCCCAAATAGGGGAAAAAAGAAAGAAAAAGACTATGGGAAGTTCATATTGCAGATATAATTCATCCAATTCTCCATATGATGCCACTACTTTTCTCTTAAATTATGTTTGTACCTGCAGATTTATATTCACTAGGGAGATTTTAAAACAAATTGATCTGCTGCTTGCACATATAGTTTGATCCTGAACAACATAATTGGCTTCACATAATGCAATTAATTTTAGCAACTGCAAGTCAAGTCAGACTCATAAAACAACAATTAGATTAAAATCTACTGTTCTCAATCAGAATTCTGCCATTTATAAATTAAATATCATGATCTAATTCAGGTTTTACAAACTATGTTATGTGGAACCTTAGTGTACAATGACATCTATTACAGTGGTTGGATAAGATATATCACATTATAATTCCACTAAACCAACTAACTGATGCAGTGGAGGTATTTCTTAAGTGGAGATTGTGGGAATTTGAATGGGGAAGAACAAGGCTTCTACTCAACCCTCAATGACTCTGGCTCTTGATACTTTCTATTATTTAATCCAGATTGGGCTGAATTTAATTCAAGCAGAACCAATGCACAATTTGAAGATCTCCTTTTCAAGAACAGGTGATCGCTGTGGACAGCTTTTTTGCATAACTTTATATTATATCCCAATTGTATCTGTTCTGAATCAAGGGTTCTACACTCAGTCATGCCTTAGTCAACTCTCAAGTAGATTACTGCAATGTGTGTTTACATTCAGTTGCTCCTGAAGAGCCTCTGGGAACTGTAGCTGGTTCAAAAATGTGGTGCTGTGATAAGTTATAAACACTCTTCGGGTAACACTTCTCTTATGGGAGTAGAATTGACTACTGGTATGTTTCTGGGTTCAACTCATGATGCTGGTGGTCACCAGAAAGCCCTTCGCAGCATTGAGTTTGGTTATTTGCCTGTTCCCAAATTCAACCTTTTCCATTAGATTTGGCAGGAGAGGCTTACTACTGGTCCTGTTGGTTAAGAAATTTCTTCCTGTGAAAACCCAGGAAAAGAGTCTTTGCTTTGTGGTATTTGCACTTTGGAACATTATCCCCTAGATTACATTGGTCTTGATCAGGCAAGACATTTGCAAAGCTATGAAGACATAGTTGTGTGTTTAAGTGTAGGAGTTGGGTTGTTAGAGCCTGTGAGATTATGTTAATTGTTGATTGGCAACAATTGGCTTTTAGCTATGTCTTTCGCTATGTGGTTATTTCTTAATAGCACTCGATTTATATTAAATTAAAAAATTCACTTGAATACAAGGTTATCCTTAGCCATTTTTCTAAAGTGTAACAAAAATGATGAATCAGTGAAAAGAGGCATGGATGCCACTTTTTAGATTACAGTTTTTGTAATTTTTAATTACTAGATTTTGTGGCTTAAATTTTTTTGAAAATTCTTGATGTAGTCCATTTGTTGCAAATTAAAAAAATATGTAACACAAAACACACCAGATTTCTTAATATGTAGATATGAAATAGTTCAACTTGGCCACTTTCTTCCATGTAGAAACAATCCTAAACTACCTTTCTGAATTACACATATAAAATAGACAGAGTTGCATTGTAACAATATTTAATTAAATATATTTCACAGAAGTGTCAAAGTTGTTTTTAGTTTGACAACATTACTTAGTCAATTTGGAAAAGAACAAAGAAAGTTAAACATTAAACAAATTAGTATTTCAATTTTTAATATCATTTCCACAGGATCTTCTATAGTAATTGTGATATATAGTGTGGAATAAGTTCCTTTGAACAAATTAGCTAGGTTCTTTAAACATAACCATTGTAGACTAGTACCACAAGTGCATATACTGAGGCTTTAAACAGATAGTTTTTACCATTTCAAAATATTTTTATTTAGAGAAATCAACAATTTGCTTTCTTCATTTAACAACTGGAGCTAGTTCAGTAGTTATGCTTAACTTGGCAAATACATACCTTCACAACAGTTACCAACCCGTCATTGCTATTTGGATCAGTAAGAATGGTAAACCGGCCTGAAGGATCGCCACTTGTCATTCTGTATACTGCATTCCAAGCAGGTGTGTGTGGTTGATCTTTATCTGTCACAGTTAAATTAGCTACTATAACATCCACTCTGTTTTCAGGAACTTCACCATAGAACTAAAAATATAAAGCACACATACTTATGTACAAGATGCAAGCTTAGTATCCCTGAAATATTATCACATTGTTTCTATGTTGAAGCACTGAAGACCTTCATGTTCCTAAAATATTATCTTCATTGAGAAATATTGTACTTGGGAACATTAGTTTATATTTTAAAAGAAGGAAAGTCTCTCTGACTGTAATGAGCTAGATCAGTCTTCCTGAGCTTAGCCAGATAAGGAAGATTGCAATTCTAGAATTACTAGGTATCATGGATTGTAACTCAAGACAGAGAACTAAAACAAATGAACAAACATCTGGTTCTGCATCAGGCAAACACTATAATTTAGCTCCTTATTTGGTGCTCTAGGTGGCAAGTGATCCTGATTCATTGACCCATTGTCATTTTTCAGACTGAAGGTCACATTTGATCACAAAAAGTTGGTAGAGTCAAGAGAAAACAAAAAAAAATCATTTAATATACAATGAATTATTTCAGTAAACAATATATAAATTTAATTCAGTAACTCTTTCTGCATGTAATGTTGTTTCTCATACACAATTTATATCTATATATTCATTCAAATTATAGTCAGAGAATTGCACTGAAATAAGGCTTGGCTCCATTGATGTAGAGAAGATAGAGTTGAAGTTCTCATAATTCAGAAACATATTCAATGCATTTAGTTTACTAAGCAAGCAAGCAAGAACTATTCACATTCTACATCCCTTTTCTTTACTGCATACTTACAATCATGGCAGTGAATTCTGGGGGATTATCATTGATGTCTGTCACTGTGATGATAGCAGTTGCTGTATTTGAAAGACCATATGTTGGATTTCCTTCCATATCTGTAGCTTGAATTATTAATGTATACTGTTGTACTTTCTAAGAAAAAAAGCATCATCACAAGATGACATCAAGAGCAGTTAGAGATAAAGCCAGCTTGTCAAGGGAATAGCAAGTATTCAATAAAGTATTTTTTTGTGATGAAGTGAATTTATCACATTGTTCATTCCTATTAATGTCACTTAAACTGAGATTGGACTTTTACTAATCAAGAAGAATGAGCAACACTACATTCCAAAAGCACTGCCTTCTTGCTGTATTTGGTAGCTTTTAAGTGGGGAGAACTATATCTAAGAGTAGCTTTTTTGATAGCAGGCAATAATCAGTTGAAGAACACTTTTTGAAAATACGTTTTTCATTTTTAAAAACACAAATGCTATGCAACAGTCAAAACTAAAGTAGGTTGGGTTTTATTATCTTTTTTTTAAAAGCTCATAAGAACTAAGCATGAGAGGGCACATTCTTGGCAAATGATTCAAAATGCCAAGGCTTTGTGGCGAGGGGGAACTGGAGGGTAACGGTGGCAACAACCTCTCCGTATCACTATGGAAACCAGTGGAGGCAAGGATAACAGAAACTAGTCCCTAAAAAAGAAGCCCAAACTAAATTATTTCATTAATGTTAAACATTAGGAACCAGATAGCTCTTCTTTGTCAATAGCACAGCTAGCTTCTTTTTTGCTTTGTCAAAAAAGAGCGTTTGGTGGTGGGAAAGTCTGTTCTTAAAGCCGGGTTGGAATGAAGCCAAAGGCAGAGGAACACATTCTTCCCTAAGAAGAGGATTTCTCTTATTCAGAAATTAAATTGTTTGAAAATAATTCATTCATTCTATTCATTATTTTAAATTAATTAATAATTAATGTTACGATGTAGATACTTGTGACTTCTTCGTAATGTATCTTATATGAGACATTATCAGTTATAAAAGAAACATTCTTTTCCCCAAAATTTTAAAATAGGATTAAGCATCTTAGTACTACTTGGGCTGATATAGAGATATTAATACATAAAGTTCACCATCTTCCAAGAAGAAAAGTAATAAAGATAGGGCTCTTTGATATTGCCTTACAATGTTATGGCCATAAGTAATTAACTGATGTAGCTAAAAATGTTATATATTTATAAGAAAAATACCATTCCTGGAGAATCAACTTTTTATAATGATGTTTTCATGTATTTCATTTCTTGAAGTAACATAAAAAAATGTTACTTTAATACAGAGAAAGTTCTTCAAAAATTTTCACTGAGCATCTATGCTTAAGGGAAACCAAGTTATTTAAATAACTCTTTTAAATTTAAAGATTTAAATTGATTATTCTATCACAGGCCTATCAAAATTGTGGACCATCAGCCGTATGTATCATGCACAGGCCACACCCACCCCAGCTGCACAAAAACAAAAAAGTCGCAATATGTCATGTGAATATGTCATTTGAAACCCATGTTTTATTATCTTCAAGGGTTATACTGGTTGACAGAATCAGCCAAGAAATGTCAACAGGCAGGGATTAGGAGACATGCCTTTTTTATCATAATCGCTGCATCTGGGACATCCTCCTCTCTGAAGTAGGATGGGCCTGAACCTGTTGGCCTATCAGACCTGGCTATGTGCCTGGGCATAGGTTTCCAAATTGTGTGATGGGCTCTATTTCCTAGATATGTTTACACCAACATATTGTAATATCTCTTGCTATTTGTATTATTTTTTGTATTGTATTTTAACTACTTTAGTTGCTTTTATGATTAGTTATTGCCCAATGTCATTGGTTTCAAATATGCAAAATGATTGATAAATGAGCAGTGAGCTACAATTTTTTTCTCTTCTGATGATTATTTTTTTATGTCTGTAGAAGAAGAGAGATGAATTGTAATATGATCTCATTTATGGAGGTTGGGGGAGATAGTCCTGCTTGTTATGGAAATATGTGTACTTTTTTTTCTCATTTAGCTCTACAATAAATAAAAACACATAAAAGTTATTGTACATGATTTCTCTAGTTTTCCACACATGCACACAAAAGGATGGTGGGAGTGATGTATTGTATTTTGAGCAATTTGTCACACAAAATCAGTGCATGATTCTGAGTGATTCCCGAGAATCACAGAGTCAAAAAAGGAGTCAATCACATCATATGAATTGCTTTTCCTAAGATAGATAGATAGATTTTATTTTCTAGACCGCGTCCTCTCCGCAGGGGGACTCGGAGCGGTGCACAGGGAAAATTAAAACAACATAAAATATATACATAAATAAATACAATAAAAACAGATTAAATCAACTGTCCCTGCACTAAGATGAAAACAGAAGCCAGAAAGAGGCTAAAATTATGTTAAAATATCTATATTTACATTGAGAAGGAAAGAAATGAAATCTCAATTATTTTTTCAACCTTCATAATCAGTTACTCATCTAAGAGAAACAAATTTAAAATGTGTGATGACAGGCTTTCTCACCTCTCTGTCAAGTCCAGCTGCAACTGTGATAATGTCACCTGTTTCATTGTTGATTGTAAACATATTGGGAGAAGGGGTGCTTGGGGCTTGTGACAAGATTCTGTATCTCAACATTCCGTTCATAGCGTTGGGATCATCAGCATCAATAGCCGTGACAGTCATCACATAGGTGCCTAATGAAAGATCCAATAATTCTTTGAGTTAATCAAACACTTTACTTGGATCTTACTAAGGCACTTTGAAGCATCAACCTTAGTTTAAATGTTTACTTCTGACAAAGCACATCATATTCCTTCAAATCAAGCATTTCCCTAAGACCTGTAATTAATAAGGAATTGTTAAGAAATTCCTTATTAATAAATAATAAATGAGTTTATAAAATACAAAAATTCACCTACTGCTAAAGCAAAATATACATTGTATATTTTGTATAATGTTTAAATTGTTTCTTCTTTGACCTAGTTTATAGAAAATGAACCCCAATAATATAGTAAGACAATGTCTGTTAAGTCAATATAAAGGGTCATAGAAATGACTATTTAAAGGGCAGATTTTTGAAGCAATAAGAGGTGTTGGCATGTGATGAGATATAATCTGTTTTGAAAAAAAACATGAAAGAACATACTACCAGTAATTAAAAGAGGATTTAACCTCCAGTGTACACTTAGAACAAATTTGACCATGCTCCAAGACTAAGAATTAAAGGATAGGAGAATAAACATCTATTCAGCATAAAATTTCAAATGAAGGCTGGCATACTGAAGGAGAAAACCCCCCCATCAAACTCTATTAAAATCCACATAAATCACTGGAATATCTACCATCACATTTGAAAGAAATGAACAATCCCTTTTTTGTTTAATATCCATCAGAATATACTGTATACATAAATCATAAATTATTCCTCCAAGTTGTTAATAAAAAATTATCTTATATAAATCAGAAACAGACTTGTGTAATTGTACAGATTCTGTTTGGATCTACTTGCTTACCATAAATCATACTTTTAAATTTCCTTGCTAATATAATTTCACCATCCACTCAGACATACGAATTTGTCTATTGAGGTTTAAAGAAACATTCTGTTTGTACTGTAGTATGAAGCATATATATGTCTTAATTTTCTTTAATTCAATATTTCCTTTCACAATAGCAATTCAGGATCCAACCCCCAAATTTAAGTACTCAAAACAGTGATTTTGAATTTTTTAAATGTTGTTAATAATACATATTAAGTTGCTATTATATTTTCTGGACAATATAGCATTCCAGAAAATTACAAGAAACTAAGTTTAAATACAGTATTTTTCGGAGTATAAGATGCACCAGAGTATGAAGCATGCATAGGCTTTGGGAGGTTTGTAGAGTGTTCGCCCCCCCCCCCAACGAGAAAAAAACAGCCCATTTTTCACTCATTTATGCCCTCCCCAGCCCCCAGGAGCACTCTGCAAGGCTCCTAAAGGCTATGCTTGGCCATTTTGGTGAAGGCGCAGGGTTTTGGGAGGCAACAAAATGCTGTATATAGTGTATAAGATGCAATCTCTTTTTTGAGGGAAAAAAGTGTGTCTTATATTCCGAAAAATACAGTAAATGTCCAGATCTACATGTATGTTCTACATCTGTTTGGGCTAAAGCAATGTATTTGTTAGATTTCTATTCAAATGTTATTCTAAAAGCTGAAGACATAAATATAATTCACTCTTTCCGGTTTTTACTCACAATTGTAAGATTGATTGATCCAAGACAAAATAATTGACCCAAAGCCTCCTTGGATATTTCCCTGGTGGAATATGGTTTGCCCAGTCCTAATCTAACTTAATCTTACTGTGTATTGCCATGACTGACTATACATTTTCAAATTTAATGTAGGAGTGAATGGGCATGCATTAAAAAAGGAGAAAACATAATGGTAAGAGAGAGGAAAGGGAAAATGTTATTAGACTTTCAAGAGTCTGTAACAATAGCCTGTATCAGTAAAGCAAAGTTCCAATCAAGTTGTCTAATTTTATCCTTCTCAATGGACTGATAAAACTGCATAAAAAAGGCAAGACAGTTCTCACATCTATGCTTTCTTTCTGCATCTACTTCAATTGCAGAATATCTTGTAACATAAAAGTTGATTCGCTAGTCAGGCTATTGCAAAAAGATAGAAAATCTGTTCCACTAGTGGATAGTTTTATTTGCTAATACACTGGACATAGTTAAAGAATTTCTGGAATATTACTTGACTCAGAAATACAATTAAGAAATTCTTTGTTCAAACTATCCCACTAAATGATTTTAGGCCAACTGTTCTTCCCTCAGTGGCTAACCATCATCATATTTGCAGCATGATGGTAATAATAGTATATTAAGAGTCCTTTTTAACCTTACAATGGTAATAAAGCCTTGAATATACCAATGTTATGACTGTGTTATTAAGGTTCCCCCTCCCCCCACACTACATGCCTTCCATTTCTAAATCTGCTTCTTTGTACTGTGTAATTCACTACTATACTACAATGATGGTATTACCGCAAACTTTGGAGTCAAGTGTCAATTTTCTAATAATAGTAAGAAGAATAAGCAACAAAAATAAAAAGCAACACCATCAAACATCATCCAAAAGATCCTTGGAAAGTACTCAATATGTGGTAAAAATGCCAAATCTGGTTGTCAGTGTGACCAACCATAACAACAAAAGGACTGAAAAGCATTTGGATACAATAGAAATGGATAACTCATAATTGCAAAATGTTGCATTAAGATGAACAGTGAATATAATACAATTATATATTTAGCCATTCTAAATCCGTGGGACGGATCAGAAAGTCCAAAGTATCGAATCAAGCTATAACTATCTGGTAGACCAGGGGTCTGCAAAGTTGGCTCTTTTAAGGTTGGTGGACTTCAACTCCCAGAATTCCCCAGCCAGCCATGCTGAGTTGAAGTCCACCAGCCTTAAAAGAGCCAACTTTGCAGACCCCTGTGGTAGAATGTGTCTAAATATAACATAATGCTACTATGACTATCACTGTCATCATCTTTACAACGAAGCATGGAACAGAAGCAAAATCAATTAAATAAAATTTGTAAAATTATAAAATTATATGGACCTTACTTCATGCTTAAGTGGTCAGTAGAGGGGGCGTGCATAAGTGCACTAATGTGTCTATCGTCCCTGTCATTGTATTTTTATTCTTTTAGTCTTGTTCTCATTTTTGACATATTCAAATTCAAATAAATAAATAAATAAAACCCCAAACCTAGGCAATTGCAATTCTATTGGATAATGGCAATATAAACAGATATTTACGATAGAAAGTAGATAGAAAAGAAAGAAAGTAGATCATTTGATTTATGTCAAATTTGTGCTGAAGTAGTAATTATCTCAGAAATAATTATGTTTATTTCTTATTGTCAATTTCAGGAAACATAGAATTTCAGATCTCTGAATAATGACCTGGTTTCTCCTTTAGACAAATTTGTCCTGTGTCAAATCAAGTGAATTGAATTAAGCTATTTTGAGTCAATGAAAAGGGATATTAAGAAGCAGCTTCTGCAACCTCTGTCTCCTCCCAATATAGATGCGATCAATTAACTAAAACTTGTGACCAATTCTCTTTATTGAGACAAATACAATTTAACTGTTATATACTTCCTTAGACTGTATAATTTAAATTAAATGTTTAAAAAGTTCTACAATATTAAAATATGTATCTTAATATTTAATATAACATAAATGACTAATTAAAATTTCTAATATTTTACCTGGTTTTGATCCTTCTGGGACTGTCCCATTCCAAACCTGATGTAGGAATTCAGGTCTATTATCATTCATATCAATGACATTAATAACAATATCAATAGGATTTTCCACCTGATTTCCATTTACATCTACGGCATGTGCCCTTAGCTGCAAAAGATATTTTTAAAAAATCAGAAAAACCTGAAACAGATATCATCAGACAAGGTAATTGTTGTTGCTGGCAGGACATTTTAAACAGAATCAAATAACACAATTTATTTTGTCTTCTTTTGTTATCGTCTTTTGGTTGCTTCAAACACTTGAAAACAGATTTTAAAAGGTAATATTCTGAATTACCAAAACCTCATAATACCTAAAATTAGCAAAAAAAGACAAGATACTTCTTAGCAGAAAAAAATCATCCTGGGAAGCAGGAAGCATGGAAAGAAGGAAGGAAAAGAAGGAGGAGCAGGAGGAGGAATTAGTTGAAGGTAGGAAAAAATATTCTTATCATAATACTAGAATGAAAATTATTAAATGAGACTAATTTGTAAGATAGCCCAAGAAAATACTTTTGTCACCCAAAGCAAAATTTATCAGTGGAGTCTGCTGCCAGAAACTATAACAATTAGACAGCATGTTGGGCTGCTTTAGATGTGACTTTTCACAGTTTTTAATATTTATCAAACATGAAATGTTTTTCTAGTAATCCATTTATCCATGCACCCTCTTATCTATTTTTCTCTTCTGCAATTAATTTAATCCCCCAAGGTGTTCATATTTAAATGTACTACACAATTAAAGAAATATCTCATGGTAATTTATTTTTTATTTCTAAAATAACTGTCCCATTTAATACTCATATAAAGCTTTCACATTAAAAACATTTCTTCTAAATTATGTGATTGAATTTGTAACTGAAAATTGAAAGAAAATATAATAGCGTTTCATATTTTGCTTCTTTTATCTAATTCATTAAATCAAATCTGAATTGTTAAACTAGCCAAGTAATTCCATTTACATAATTTAAAATCTAAAACTGAGAAAATAATTCTAGATAAGAACTTTGATATTTAAACTTTTTTCTTTAGTTTGTTAAAAACTTACATGAAAAGAAGCTATTTGCTCCCGATCTAATGGTTTTGTCACTGATAGTTGACCTGAAATGGGATTGATGATAAAGATGCCAGTTGGAGGCTGATCAGCACCTGGACCAGTAACGCTGTATCGCAGGGAAAGGCTTTTATCACGATCAGATCTGATCTATATACCAAGAAGATGGTGAGTTTGTTAAATATAAAAACATTCAGAAGTACCAGATGCTTAAAATAAATCTATCAATATGCACATGCATACATACCCCTTAGAAACAGCCATAGAAATCATTTATATTTTCTTACCTAGCCTATTTTTTAAACTGCAAAAATCAGTAAGCTAACTTTTTTAAAAAGTGAAATGCACTGGACTTTTTACTAATACAAAAGGTAGTGCTGCTACCTGCAATCTACTTAATGCCTAGTATATACAGTATTAAGTATTATTATCAAAGGAAATTCACTCATGGTAACAAACTAAACTGCCTGTTCTGCTACAAAGCATGAGAGAACTAGAAATTGTTGCTCCTACCAAGGAAACTCCCATTGTAATAGTTGGCTGTATGTTCAGACAGTGCTGATCAAAGATTCTACTCCAGATGGTGTTTTCCCTTACATCATCAGTCCATGTAAAGAGTACTAAAGTAGGAGAGCCTAGAAGATGTTTTTGATGTTTGATAGCTATGGCCTGACTTGATCAGTATTGTCAAAAAAGGAATCAATGCAATAACAAACTGTAGTGGTGATAGAAAGTCTTCCTGAGGTTAAACTCTCCCAGTCTATCTCCACTGAGCAGCAACTAGTATCCCATTCTGCCATTGATCTATTATCTTAATTTTGTTTATGCCTCAACAAAACGTGCCATTTTGTACTACTTCTTCTGGACATAAGGATTTTAACTGTTTTGCACAACCACAGCTTGTGTAGGGTTCTCGTAGGTTAACTCTTTCTGATCTTCATTCATTAAATTGATATGCCTCCCATCTTATTATCCAAAGCAACTCATGCCAACAATCATTTAATAGAAAATATGGATTGAATTTAAAATAAATGTGTATATCCTTACTTTAAAGCCCATTTGAGGACAGACCCACACAAATCTGAATGTCTGTTATCTCTATAAATGATATCATTTTACAAACGCCATAAATTTATGGAGATGATATCAACTTACAAAAATGATATCATTTTTAAAATGACTTGAATTAAAAGCAAATGAACAAAATGAACAACAAAAATTCTCATATCTGTTTTTTTTTCTTCTTTACCTGTTAATAACCTGGTTTCATGTTTGATAAGAATACATGGAATATTCTTTCATCTCAGCTCTTTGATAAAGAAAACCATTATTAAACTCCTTCAACAACACTCTTCTGTTGTGTTCTCTGTCTTACCCTAACTAATTCCTGAGGAAATGGCCCTCTGGAGTTTTCTGGCAAATTGATTGGAGGGATAACCCAATCTCTCTTCTGCCTTTGTAGATGGCCGCTGTGTTTATTTTGTTGTCTAGGAAATACAATGTCTTCCATTTTCTTTTGTTCCTTGCAATTATAGATAATGAAAATTAGTACAGATTAGATGCTTAAGGTTCTTCAAATAGAAAGCAGCATACAAATATTTAAATACATTTACATAATGAACAAAGATTTAAATGATATAAAATAAGGCTTCCAAAGACAATGTATAACCCCCAAACTCACAAAATGACATGATGTGGAATAAGACAAAAAAAAATCTATATACCTACTTTGTTTTCTATCAGTAGAAAGTAAGTATGAGTTTTAAGCAATTTATTAGATCTTAGTTCTATACCTTATACTTTTTATGTTCCAACTGCAACCTAGTTAATACCTTTCCAAATTTAACAGTATGCCTTTAGATATTTCTCATTAGTTGGAGCTACACTTCAGGTAATGTGCTACTGTACATTAAATTTAGACTTGGGTGTGCTAAAATATAATTTGAGTTTCTAAGGAAGTTTAATACATAGTAGTAAGGACTGTCTCAAATATTTATGACCCTATTAAATCCCATAGAATTAATGTTGTAATTATTTTAAACCTATGTCAGCCATGATGGATGCTGTAGATGGCCCACTTTACACAGTAGGTATTAATCTCTGCAGGGTGTCAACAATTCTTCTGTGCATCTGTAAGCATTCTGGCTTTTTGCTTCTTGATGCTGGCAGATTGCTAGCTTGGTTATGCATATGGTAAAAACAAAGAAAGACATATTTCTTCAATCTTTTAAAACAATATTCGGTCTTTTCAGTTAAATGTGGAATAGAAAAAAATAATGGTTTCTTTTTACATTATGGAAGCCAAATGTTTTCAGCAACTATAAATAAGTAATCTTAACTACCTTACATAAGATAATCTAATAGGGAAACATTTTGGAGACTTGCAGCACTAAGGTAATTTATCAATAAATAAATAGAAATATATTTTGTTTGAAACACCGATATGTTGACCTTTAAACAAATTTTATTGAGTGTGCTCACGACCAGATTGTGAATTAAGAGTCCTAGAAATAATACCCAGCATTTATATACATATGCAAGCCTAGCTATATAGCTGGTGATGCTTCTAATGAGCTAGAAATGCAGAATAACAAATTAACTTTATGCTGGCCCACCAAACCAAAGGCATTCAATCAACCAAGTAGCTGCTTGGTCTGCCAAGAATTTTAAAGTATCTCTCCTCCAATTTATACAGTCCCCAAAAAGATCAAATTGCATGCGACTTACTAAGTCCTACTAAATACACACAAATAGGTATATTTGAGACCTTGTTTAAAAGACTGGGTTTGCTTATGTTCTGGTTATGCAGTTAAAACATGCTGGAAAAAAAATATAATATCCTAGCTGAACAGCAAGCTCTGTGACTGCATAAATATGATTACAGGTTTGGAGAGTCACAGTCCAGCAAACACCAATGCAAATTCCAACTGTCTGGAAAAAGCAAGATTACCAGCATGAAAGTTTTCATTATTATAAGCCTTTGCCCATGTTCAGGAGCTATCTCTTGATTATTTAAAGGCAAATTCATTCTTTGTTCCATGTTAAGATATTAATATAAATCAATTTCATGAATGAATCCAATCCATGTCCCCCCCCCCCAATATTTTCAATCTTATGCCTATAACTGTTAATTTTATTGTGCAAATTGATGTAAATTATCCAGTATACTTTTTTAGAACAAGTAGCATAATACCAAACAATGTGCATATTGAATGCCTACTGGCAACAAGACTAAGCAAGATTTCTTTCCAGCTTGGCTGAGAGCACTTTATACAAGAGGGAGGCTCCTTTCTCTAAAGTGGCAGTGGAGTCATGAATAATTTACACACATGCACACCCCAACATTTTATTACTGAGGCACAAAGCAAAGCCAATCCTTTCTGCCAGAATTGCTTTTCCTGCTGCATTTGTAAATCTGAAGTTCCAATGTTATAAACTTGACTGATGGGCCTGAAAAGCAAATGGTTTATTTATTTATTTTTTTGCTTAGATTTAACTGCTTGAATAAATATTGAGTGCTTTCTAGGGATTTAAAATTTAAAAGACACATTCCAATTCATTTTTCCTCCTTTTAAAAATATACTCCTGTACTAAGGCAAATTTTAAATGTAAACAACTATATTTTCAGTGAAATGGGATGACGGAAATTAATTTTGAAAATTAATAATATTTAGCGCATAAAATTAACTACAAATTCTAAAAGAATTGATAAATTATGAACCCCTTTTTCATATGCATTTCTAAAATATATTAAGACATTTTACCTTCATGGTATCCTTTGGATCAAGACCTAGTTTTACAATCACTTGCCACTGTTCCTTTGTTTCTTTGTCACTGGCATACAGGAAAAATTCAGTGGGTTCTGGAGAAAGCTGAAAGCTTCTAGCTGCATATACCACACCATCTTCACCAATTCTGAAATCTGCTGGTGCGCTGCTTTCAAAATGGACTTTTCTGCTTGCTTCACAGCTTCTAAATCTTACTGCAAATACATAAAACACAACAGCTATAATGAAAAAGGTGTAAAACCCTGATATTATTTATTTATTTATTTATTTATTATTCAAATTTATAAGCCGCACCCATCTCACCACATAGGGACTCGGGGTGGCGCACAGAGAATATAAAATATATTATATAATATATAAAAGATATACAAAAATAAAACGTTCATTAAAACTCAATTGCGCTAAAAACCCATATTAAAACCCTTGAATTAAAACTTTGAAAACTAAAAGCAGTACAGTATCGAGTAAAATCATGCCAGGCCAGTTTGTTGGAAGAAGTGCGTTTTTAACCGTTGGTGGAACAGACGGAGGTCCGAGATGACACGGAGTTCAGGGGGGAGAGCGTTCCAGAGGGTTGGGCCCATCACAAAGAAGGATCTACCCCTGGGCGTCGCCAACCGGCATTGCCTGGTTGACGGCACCCGGAGTAGACCCTCTCTGTGAGAGCGTATCGGTCGTAGGGACGTATGGGGCAGTAGACGGTCTCGTAGGTAGCTAGGCCCCGTGCCATGGAGCACCTTGAAGATGGTCATCACAACCTTGTAACGCACCCGGAAGGTCACAGGCAGCCAGTGCAGCTCACGCAGGAGCGGTGTTATGTGGGATTGCCAAATTATTATGAATAATTTGTTGTAGATAAGTCAACTCTATTGGTTAATTTTAAATATGTTGATGAATCAATAGCTAACTAAAAATAAAGCACAATTTTTAATTAAGATTCCCTACTGATTTGTTTTATGCAAGCCCTGGTACGTTAAGGTTAGTTTTAAATAGTATATAATTTTTTATTTCATAACCAAACAAAGCATTATATAACAATTGTTTTATCATTACTTTCCAATTTTTTCTCCAAATATTTCTGAAACAACTGCGTTCTACCTTTTCTGCTTTAGAACATGAGCCTGAAATTTGGTATTCTTTGGACCATTAATTTGCAAATCCCAGATTACAACAATGCAAAATATAAGAATACTTTAAATAATATATAGTACCTTTTGGGGTATTATTAGTAAATAATACCCCAAAAGGTAATTCCCACCACCGGACCTGGTGGGAATTACGGAGACCTGGTTGGGCCCCGAGGGGGGGTCTACCCCTCGTGGAAATGTGCCCACCAGGTTACCGTGCATTTCATCAACCTAGGGCCCTAGGCAGGGGTGGGGGGGTGGCGGTTATCGTTAAGGAAAGTCTGGAGCCGAAGGAGACCACTGTGCCTCAGACGACCGGCTGTGAGTCCCTCTTCGTGAAGTGGGGCCTAGGGAGGCAGTTGGGCTTGCTGGTTGTATACCTGGCTCCCCGCTATGTAACAGCAGCCCTGCCCGAGCTACTCGAGGTGATCGCCGCGATGGCGGTGGAGACCCCCAGACTTATGGTCATGGGGGACTTTAACCTGCCATCGGCGGGCGAGACATCCGAGGCAGCTCGGGAGTTCATGGCTTCCATGACGGCCATGGACCTGACCCAAGTAGTTCAGGGCCCCACGCACGAGGGAGGACACACGCTGGATCTGATTTTTGTCTCTGGACACTGGATTAGTGATCTTGGAACAGGGGATTTAGTCATCTTACCCTTGTCATGGACAGATCACTCTCTCCTTCGGATAGACTTTCCAACCGTCACACCCCACCGCGGGGAGGCGGAACCGGAGACACCGAGTTGGTTCCGCCCCAGGCGCCTGATGGACCCGGAAAGGTTCCAGAGGGAGCTTGGGCCAGTACCTGTGTCCCTGTCCCACGGCTCGACTGAGGATCTAGTGGCCGCATGGTATAGTGCGGCCACGGGGGCCTTGGACCGAGTCGCGCCCTTGCGGCCTCTCATGCGGCGTCGAGTCACCCAGGCTCCTTGGTTTACCGAGGAGCTTCGGGAGATGAAACGCTGTAAGAGACGCCTAGAGAGTAGGTGGAGATCTTCTCGATCCGAATCTGACCGAACACTAGTGAGAGACCATATTAGGACTTATTTAGTGGCGCTAAGAGTGGCCAAACGTGAGTATTGTGCCACCCTTATCGCGTCCGCGGAAAACCGCCCTGCCGCCCTGTTTGGGGTGACCCGCTCCCTCTTGCATTTGAGGCCGCGGGAAGCCCCTCTGCAGGGTCGAGCAGAGGAATTTGGAGTTTTTCTGCAGGACAAAATCACTCAGATTCGGAACGAGCTGCCCTCCACTAGTGATCCGGTCGAGGTGCCCGGTGCTGGTCTTGAGATAACATCTTGGGAGGAGTTTGACTTTGTTACTACCGAGGATATGGACAGGTTGCGGAGGAACCTTAGAGCCACCACATGTTTATTGGACCCGTGCCCCTCCTGGCTTGTACTGGCATCCTGGGAGGTGACACGAGGCTGGCTCCAGGGTATTGTGAATTCATCTCTGAGTGAGGGGTCCTTGCCCACCGTCTTGAAAGAGGCGGTGGTGAGGCCCCTCCTCAAGAAGCCATCCCTGGACCCAGCTTTATTAGAGAACTATCGTCCCGTCTCCAACCTTCACTTTTTAGTGAAGGTTGTTGAGAGTGTGGTGGCTCAACAGTTTCCCCGACATCTGGAGGAAGTTGATTATCTAGACCCGCGCCAGTCCGGCTTCCGGCCCGGTCACAGTACCGAGACGGCATTGGTCGCGTTGGTGGATGATCTCTGGAGGGCACGGGATAGAGGTTGTTCCTCTATCCTTGTCCTATTAGATCTCTCAGCGGCTTTTGATACCATCGACCATGGTATCTTATTGCACCGATTGGGGGGGTTGGGGCTGAGAGGCACCGTTTTACGGTGGTTCTCATCCTACCTCTCTGGTCGGTCGCAATGGGTGTTGGCAGGAGGGCAGAAGTCGTCCCCGAGGCCCCTCACATGTGGGGTTCCTCAGGGGTCGGTCCTCTCGCCACTCCTGTTCAACACCTACATGAAGCCGCTGGGTGAGATCATCCGTGGTTTTGGGGTGGAATACCATCTGTACGCTGATGACACTCAGTTGTACATATCCACCCCAAACCACCCCAACGATGCCGTCGAGGTGCTGTCCCGGTGTCTGGAGGCCGTACGGATCTGGATGGGTAGTAACAAACTCAAGCTCAACCCGGCCAAGACCGAGTGGCTGTGGTTTCCGGCACCCCGGTTCAGCCAGATAAGTCCAACACTGGCCATTGGGGGCGAACAACTGGCCCCCGTGGAGAGGGCGCGCAACTTGGGCGTCCTCCTGGATTCCCGGCTGTCCATGGAGGACCATGTGGCAGCCGTGGCCAGGGGGGCATTCTATCAGGTACGCCTGATACGCCAGCTGCGCCCCTTACTGGACCGGGGAGCCCTTCGCACAGTCACTCAAGCGCTCGTGACATCCCGGCTGGATTACTGTAACGCTCTCTACATGGGGCTCCCCTTGAGGTGCACTCGAAGGCTACAGTTAGTACAGAATGCGGCCGCGCGGGTGATTATGGGTGCCACAAGGCAAACCCACGTAACACCTCTCCTGCGCGAGCTGCACTGGCTGCCTGTGGCCTTTCGAGTGCGCTTCAAGGTGCTGATGACCATCTTTAAATCGCTCCATGGCTCGGGGCCTAGCTATATACGAGACCACCTCCTGCCCCATACATCCCTTCGTCCGATCCGCTCCCACAGAGAGGGTCTTCTTCGGGTGCCGTCGACGGGGCAATGCCGGTTGGCGACACCCAGGGGAAGGGCCTTCTCTGTGGCGGGCCCGGCCCTCTGGAACGACCTACCCCCCGACCTCCGTACTATCTCGGACCTCCGCCTCTTCCGCCAACGTCTTAAGACGTATTTATTCCAACAAGCCGGCCTAGGATAGCCCCCATTTCTGACTTTTTAAGAAAATAATTTATAATTGGCAAGGGTTTTAATATTGGGTTTTAGCACGGGTTTATTAATTTAATACATTTTAATAGATATTTATTGTATTTTGTGTTCTTAAATAATGCCTGTGTGCCGCCCTGGGTCCTAACAAGGAGAAGGGCGGGGTATAAATTTAATAAAATAAATAAATAAAATAAATAAATAATATTGATGATTTGCTTCTCAATTTGAAGAATTGTTCTTCCTCAATAAATATTATATTTTAATTTAAAAAATCTTGAAAATTCACCTTAACACTGTTCGATGTATTCTGAGAAAAGTAGACTCACATCTATTGTAATTTACACAACTGCTTATGAGCTGTACAACATAGTGGTCAAACACCAACTAATAATAATAATAATAATATCTTTATTTATATACCGCCTCCTCTCCCCAAAGGGACTCGGAGCGGTGCATAGGGAAAATTAAAAATACTAATATAAAATACATAAATAGATAAATAAAATACGAATTAAACCAAATTATCCCTGCGCTAAAATCACCCTATCTTAAAATACACTAAAATCCCCTAAAACCCTATTAAAAGACGGGAGACTAACCTAGGCCGGCCAAGCGAAAAAAGTGTGTTTTTAATTTTTGACGGAAGGAGCGGAGGTCCGTGGTTGTTCTGATCTCGGGGGGAAGGTCGTTCCAGAGGGCTGGGCCCGCCACAGAGAAGGCCCTTCCCCTGGGCGTCGCCCGCTGGCATTGCCTAGTGAATGGCACCCGGAGAAATCCTTCTCTGTGGGAGCGAATCGGCCGCAGGGATGTATGAGGCAGAATCCGATCCCGCAGATAACTAGGTCCCGTGCCATGGAGCGCTTTAAAGATGGTAACTAACACCTTGAAGCGCACCCGAAAGACAACAGGCAGCCAGTGCAGCTCGCGCAAGAGCGGTGTTATGTGGGTAAATCTTGAGGTTCCCATTATTGCTCGCGCGGCTGCATTCTGGACAAGCTGAAGTCTTCGGGTGCACCTTAAGGGGAGCCCCATGTAGAGAGAATTGCAGTAGTCCAGTCGGGATGTTACGAGGGCATGAGTGACTGTGCAAAGGGCAACTAACAAGAACTACCAAAAGATATAAAAAGCTTTAAGTACAGAACCTATACAATGCATGTCTATGGAGATTCTCAGTCATCCAGGTCACAGCTGATCCAAAGGTGCTTTTTCAAGAGGCAATTGGATTTTGTTTTTTCTTTGAAGATGTTTTGCTTCTCATCCAAGAGGCTTCTTCAGCTCTCTGAAGAAACTTCTTGGATGAGAAGCAAAATGTCTTCAAAGAAAAAACAGAAAATCCAGTTGCCTCTTGAAAAAGCACCTTTGGGATATAAATTGCATGCCACTACATTAGCTAACATATTTTTTCTTCTCCTTTACTTCCCTTTAAATTATGAAATTAATAGTTTTCTTCTAATAGACCTGAAGAAATCTCATAGGAATATATGAATATAATCTGGACAATCACTAACCAGATTGCAGAATTTATCTGAGGAAGCTTAAGAAATGGATATCACAATGTCTCTCTGTATGTCAGCATGCTTAAATATCTAATGGAAACTAGTACCTTCCTTATTGAAATTCTTTGAGGAAACTAGGTGCTCTAAAATTCATGTATCTTGCTGAAAATGTATAAAACTGACAGTGTCCTGGCAAAATCATTCTCTGTAAGTAGTCAGGTTAAAATATTTCTGGGTATGATTGTGCATGCATAGATGGATACAACATGTTATTTAGGTAGTTTTTAGGCCATTGCTGAGCAATTGGGTTTGTAAAGAACGTGGATAAGTTAACAAGCTAACATTCTGCTTTCAAGAGAAAAAAATACCTCTTTTAAATTATTATTATTAGTTATAATTTACATTAAAAAATCCCCTTGTAGAAAGTCATTATTAATGCCGTTATTTTCCTAAACCAATGAAAAGGATGATACTTTATTCACAGTATTGTGACATTTGTCTTTAGCTGCACTGCAATTTAAATGCATTACTCAGCAACAAAAACAATTTTTCACAGTAAAAAAATGCTTATTATAAAGAATACCCAAATACGGTAAATTATAAAATGTAAACCAATTTAATTTAAACTTTTTTTTCCTATTGTTGGTGTGTGCACATGGAACCAGGTTATCTTTTGGGAGTCCATCATAATTTCAAATAGTTACTGAGTGACCAATCATTAAAAAGGACTACCTGAATAGAGAGTTTTTTTGGAAATAGTACTGAAGTGTAAAGTCAAGGGATTGAAATAGCATTGTTCCTACACCCTTCACTCTCCTCCCCTCCCCTTACAATTTTCTGACAATTAAAGATATTCCTCTCTCATTATTGGCCTTTTATTTATCTGCTCATTTAAAAGGGAAATGCCCCTTCAGAGATAGAAAGATAAAAACTCTTAATTTTCTAATCAAGCTACATGAAATATTTTAGGCAGAAAGTTCTATGCAATGAATTATGCTGGGGGAAACAGGGTGACTCTGCAAAGTATTTAGTATTTATTAGATTTATATACCGCACCTTCTCCCTTTCGGGACTCAGGGCGGTGTACAGGCAGCAATAAAAATCAATACAAAACATATATTATCAATACAAAATATATTAATATATATTATATAATTAGCCTGTCCTTAAAACTCCTGTTAAAAACCCCTTCTAAAAACAGTTTAAAACTACGACAGGCTGGCTGCACGAAATAAATAGGTCTTCAAGGCCTGACGGAAGAGGCGTAGGTCCGTGGTCGTCCATAGGTCAGGGGGTAGGTCATTCCAGAGGGCAGGGGCTGCCACAGAGAAGGCTCTCCTCCTGGGGGTTGCCAGCTGACATTGCCTGGCTGACGACACCCTGAGGAGGCCCTCTCTGTGGGAGCGTACTGGTCGGTGGGAGGCATTTGGCAGCAGGAGGCGGTCTTGCAAATAGCCAGGTCCCTTGCCATGGAGCGCTTTGAAGATGGTCACTAGTATCTTGAAGCGCACCCAGAAAGCCACAGGCAGCCAGTGCAGCTCACGCAGGAGAGGTGTCACATGGGAGCACCTAGATGCTCCCAAAATCCCCTGCGTGGCTGCATTCTGAACCAACTGGAGCCTCCGGGTGCACCTCAAGGGAAGCCCCATGTAGAGCGTGTTACAATAGTCCAGACGGGAGGTGATGAGGGCTTGAGTGACCGTGCATAAAGTGTCACGATCCAGAAAGGGGCACAACTGGCGTATCAGGCGAACCTGATAAAAAGCCCCCCTGGCCAGGGCCGTCATATGATCTTCCAGAGACAGCCGTGAGTCCAGGAGGACACCCAAGTTGTGCGCCCTCTCTGTAGGGGCCAATGACTCGCCCCCAATAGCCAGAGATGGCACCAACTGGCTATACTGTGACGCCGGAAGCCACAGCCACTCGGTCTTGGACGGGTTGAGTCGGAGCCTGTTTCTCCCCATCCAGACTCGCACGGCCTCCAGACACTGGGACATCACTTCCATGGCATCATTGGGGTGGTCCGGGGTAGAGATGTACAACTGAGTGTCGTCAGCGTACTGATGGAACTCTACCCCGAAACCACGGATGATCTCACCCAACGGCTTCATATAGATGTTGAACAGGATGGGCGAGAGGACCGACCCCTGTGGGACCCCACAAATGAGGTATCTCAGCGTCGACCTCTTCCCTCCTGCCAACACAAATTGCGACCGGTCGGAGAAGTAGGAGGAGAACCACCGTAAAACGGTGTCCCCCACCCCCTGCGCATGATACCTGCGCATGGTATCATGCGCAGCATGATACCATGGTTGATGAGAGATCTAACAGGACCAGGATAGAGGATAGGGGCTCTCCAGAGATTATCTGCCAACACGACCAATGCCGTCTCTGTGCTGTACCCAGGCCGGAAGCCGGAGTGGCGCGAGTCCAGATAGACAGCTTCTTCCAAGTGCTGAGGGAGCTGCCACGCCACCACACTCTCAACAACCTTCGCAAGAAATCGAAGGTTGGAGTCAGGACGGTAGTTGGCCAACACAGCCGGGTCCAGGGAAGGCTTCTTGAGGAAGGGCCTCACCACTGCTTCTTTCAAGGCGGCCGGCAGAAACCCCTCACTCAAAGAAGTGTTGACAATTCCCTGGAGCCAGCCCCGTGTAACCTCCCGGGAGGCCAGTACCAACCAGAAGGGACATGGGTCCAATAAACATGTGGTGGCGTTCAGTCGCCCCAGCGACTGTCCATGTCCTCAGGAGTCACAGGATCGAACTCTTCCCAGATAGCATTCTGAAGACCTGCCTCGTTCAGCCCGTCTGAACTAGTTCAATTGGAGGCCAAACCGTCCCGAATCTGATCGATTTTGTCATCCAGATAACACCCAAATTTCTCCGCACGACCCTGCAAGGGGGCATCCCGCACCCTCAGGTGAAGAAGGGAGCGGGTTACCCTAAACAGGGCGGCAAGTCGGTTATCTGCAGACGTGATAAGAGCGGAGATATAGTTACGTTTCGCCGTTCTTATCACCACTAGGTAGGTCTTTAAATATGACCTTACCAGTGTCCGGTCAGATTTGGAGCGGGTGGCCCTCCAACCGCTCTCTAGGCATCTCTTCCGACGCTTCATCACCATCAGGTCCTCGGAAAACCAGGGAGCCAAGGTGGTTCGGCGCCAGGTCGCAAAGGCATGACCCGGTCCAGGGCCCCCATGGCCGCACTATTCCAAGCGGCCATTAGGTCCTCAGTTGAGTCACGGGTCAGGGTCTCAGGTATTGGCCCAAGCTCCATCTGGAACCTCTCAGGATCCATCAGGCGCCTGGGGCGGAACCAACTCACCGCTTCCGTTTCTGCGGGGTTCAACAGCTATTTCCCCTAAACCAAGATCACTCAACCACTGGCCAGAGACAAAAACTAAGTCCAGCATGTGTTCTCCAGTGTGGGTGGGGTCATGAACTAACAGGGCCAGGTCCATGGCCGTCATGAAGGCCATGAACTCCCGTGCCATCTCAGATGTCTCGCCTATCAATGGCAGGTTGAAATCCCCCATGACTAACAGCCTGGGGGTGTCAACCGCCATCTCGGCTATCACATTGAGAAGCTCGGGTAGGGCTGCTGATATGTAGCGTGGAGCCAGGTACACAATCAGCAGGCCCAACTGCCTCCCATGACTCCATTTCACACATAGAGACTCACAGCCGGCTGTCTGCGGCACAGTGGCCTCCCTCGGATCGAGACCCTCCTTTATAACAACCGCCACCCCCCCACCACAACCCTGGGCTCGTGGCTGGTGAAATGCGCGGTAACCCGGTGGGCACATTTCAACAAGGGGCACCCCCCTCTTGGCCCAACAAGGTCTCTGTAATACCCGCCAGGTCCGCACCCCCCTCCAAAACCAGATCATGAATGAGGGGAGTGCGGTAAACCACTCAGAAAGGGCTGTAAAGCATTGTGAAGTGGTATATAAGCATAGGTGCTATTGTTATCCAAATGCTCATGCCTTCTATTCTTCTCATAAAAACAACCCTGTGAACTGAGTTGAATTGAAAGCGAATGAGTGGCCCAAGGCCCAAGCTTTCATGGTCAAGGCAGTCACAAGCTCTTGGTTTCTAGGCCAGCATCTCTTACCTAAAAAGAGTGGGAAACAAAAAAAACTAACAGAACTGCAACAAAATAAGTATTTAAGAAGAGAAATACTGGTGGCCACTATAAGTAAGCATGGGCTGTCAGGCTCCCTATAAGAAACTTGAATTTGCCTGAAGCTTCACATAAACTTGAAATAACATTAAAAGTTGATTCCCAACATGATATCCTCTTGGATTTAACCTGGGGTCCTCTTTCTCCATGTTTTCCATGAATAAATAGCAAACTGGTATCATATTTCCTATAGTCAGATCTATGTGGCAATTGCCTATATAGATTTTCTGCATTCCTGACCTAGGAAACTAGCTCCCAATATAAATCCTGGGCATGCATAAAATACTCAAAATACTTTGCTGCCTTGCAAAAAATTCAGGCAGTGGCTGATTTATCCTACACCTTATTTCTCTCTATTTCTTTTTCTTAGGCATCAGGAGTACTCAACAATATTTTGTTTTGTTAATATGCTGTTATTGCATTAAATCTTCATGATAATTCAGAAATTAGCTCAATTCTTTAGGGATTATTTTGCAGGTAAGCACATAAAGTATAGGATAAAATTAACTTTGTTTAACATCTTCCAAATATGTTAGGACTTCAACTCTCAAAATTACTAAGCAGACTATTTGAACAATAGTAAGCCTGGTAGCTGGCAATTCAATGGCGGTTAACAGTAGCAATACATGTGGAAGATACTGTTTAACAATGATAAATGTATTGAACAATGTAATTAATTTGATGCACAAAAAAAATTGGTATTTGTTTATGCCACCTTAGAACAATAATTTCACCAATTACTTACTACATTACATTGTTTTGTTTTGTTTCCCAGGAAGGTGTAATGTAACAAAAATTTAAGGCTTATGGCATTAATAATAATTAATAGAATATACCTTTAAAAAATCAATGCAATCGGTATGGTCACTGTAAAACCAGGTTAGAATGTCTGCCTACAATTTATAGAAGGTACTGAAGGTGCAAGTCATCTAAATTACTTTTCAAGATTTGGAGTCTTGATTTTACATTTTGTTTTGCAATCAATTAAAAAAAAAAACATCTAGTTAATGCTATTTCCCTATTCCTCAGCTAATCAAATCAAAATAAATGGTCTAGTTTTAAAACTACCTATAAGGCAAAGCACAACCTAAAAAATGTTTAGTGAATCTCATTTACACGTTTTTACTAAAACTTTCTATTTAATTTCACTCTCCATAATCCTCTTTGCTTACTGAATAAAGTCATAATAAGCATACCAGAAAGGAAATGGAGATAAAGTTACTTCTGTTTCATAGAAATGCCTATGCAGCTCTTTAAAAGAGGAATAGTGACAGTCAGCAAAAACACAGATTAGGTAACTCCAACACAACCCAAATTATATTCGATTCAATGATTCTTTTCAAGTTTTGCCACTCCCACTCACTGACACAAAATCCTTCATAGTACTCACTCTTCTTTTGCCTTCATTTCAATGGAAAAATATAACAGAAAGGGGTAAGCATCTTAGAGGAAATAATACGTTTGTATTTAGACAACAGCTTTTATTTTCCAATGCAAATATAATAGAGAGAATCCAGCCTCTCTTGGGCTATTGAAATTATTTAATAAATCACATGGCAAGCAAAAACCTGTATATTCTTGTGGAACTCTACTAAAGCTACCAAAATTAAAAGAAGAGGGAAAAAATAATGCAATTCTATAAAAATGAGTATCAAAATAATCAAAATTACTTTCTTGAATGCACAATTCTGATTAATAAAAAGCAATACTAAATATTAATGCAGTTTGTTAATATAGATAAAAAAACTACTTTGCACCCAAATATGCCCAATTCCACTTATACAACAACAACAACAAAAGTTAAATGATGAAACAAAAATAGCCTGAAGAGATACAACAGTAATTTTAATACTAATAAAATCAGCCAAATTTAAAGAAAATCTGCTGGAATAAATATCTATTTAACAACTAATGATCAACAATAACAACAACAACAACATGGCAAAGAGACTCCTGCATCAGAAAATTTCAAATTCTGAGCATCTATTTAAAAAAGGCTGTAAAATTTATATCATTCATATTATGGATTAGAAAGCCATGGTAGTTGTTAATGAACCGGGATAGAAAATGGGAGACCATGAATTCTACTCCTGCCTTAGGTGTGAAATCACTTGGGAACCTTGGGCTTCTTTTTATTGCACTGGTTGATAGTAGATGCAACTTAATCCTAAAACATTGTCTTTCATGCTCTTTTTAAATATAAAATATTTTGTACTTCTAGTGAACCCACAACCAAATTATGTTTAGTCTTAAGGCATTAAAGTGAATGATCTTGGTAAATTGTTCTACCTCCTTGCTATATGTTGGAACTAACCTATTGATGCTTGCAAACTGCCTACAATGATTTAGGTTTTAGATTTCACCCCCCCCCCTCCCCATGATGCAAATTAAACATGAAAGATCTTTTAAAGTGGCAAATGATTAAATCCTTCCTATCATCCATGCAAAAACCTGAGCTGGATTAGCAACCTTACACTCAGAAGGGGACTGGAAAAGAAATGACAAATATTTTGAGTGCACACTCTCTGTAAATGCCAGGCCCAAACCAAAGACACAGTAAATTTCATCCTTTATTTCCTTATACCTAATCTTGCCAAACTAAAGCTATAAACCTCTACCTAATAGGTATATGGTGATGGAATCTAGGGCAGTGATGGCAAACCTTTTTTGGCTCACGTGCCATAGGCAAGGGAAGTGCAGGGGGGGTCATGCGTGGTGTGCCACACCCATAATGCAATGCAAGACTCCCTAGCACTCATGCATGCATTACAGGCGTGAGCCCATTTTTTCCATGCTTTATAGGAGCCTGGGGAGGGCAAAAACAGCCTTCTCCCCCGAGGCTTTCCGGAGGCTTCAGGAGCTTCCCTGAAGTCTCCAGAGTGCAAAAAACCGGCCCTATGGGCAAACCGAAAATTCAGGAACAGACTTCTGGTTCGCTCGTAGGGCTAGTTTAGGCCCTCCAGAACCTTCAGGGAAGGCCCCTGAAGGCTTAAACCGCCCCTACAAGCAAACCGAAAGTGACTCATAGGGTCGTTCTAAAAAAAAGGCTAATGTCAGCTGGCCCACGCATGCATGTGTGCTGGCCAGCTGACAGGGCAATGCCTTGCGTGCCCTGACAAATGGCTCCATGTGCCACCTGTGGCACGCGTGCCATAGGTTCACCATCCTGGATCTAGGGTATGGATAACCCTGAACCTTTCCCCTAATCACCCTGGAACTGTGCAATCTCTTAATTTGGACTTCTTTCTGGAATGCATTGCTTCCTTCCTAAGAAAGATCTGTGCTGACTCCCTTCTATTACCTCTTCAGATGCACAAGCCCTCACAGTAAATGATTCGCACAATACTGATTATCAAGCATCATCAAATACAGAGTTGGGTGTGTCCCCCCCTCTTTTGTCAGTGCCTCCTTACATTCAGATAAAGATTTATGTATGTAGTATATATGAGGGACAGTTGCAATGTTAGACTTTTGCTAGAAATGAAAGGTGCACAACCAAAATACTTTGAAATCATTATATACATCAGAACACTAGACAGAACTACTTACACATAAATATGGAGATAATAAGTGATTAACAGCAGCGATATATCAATTCAGGACACAAGAAATGTGAAAGCTTGTAAGATTCAGCTAGGAGGGTTTTATTATATCAGCACAAAATTAGACATATTTTAAGACACAATACAAAACAATTTTGTGCAAATTATGCAATGTATTGAGGTAATACTCAGTACCTACTTGGAAACTGGCATCAGGATTCCTTGCTGAACTATTAACATTTAGTGTAACACTATAAAAGAAAAAATAAAATGTGTACTTTCATATATAAGTATTGTTTCCTATGCTGAATGTAACATACTTTTTTACTAGGTTTTCCAATAGTTCTATCTAGTTTTGTATTGGAAAAATACAAAACACTGCACTTGATATTTTGCTATAGAGGATGAGATAATGGATGAAAATGGCAACAAGCTTAATGGATTATAGGAGGGCTAAAATTCTACTTTTGGAAAAGGCTTAAGGGCAGGAATAGAATATTTACCTTTGAGGACTCTATTGCAGATACAACCAATTATCTGAATTTGAAGATCCCCGAGTAAAGTACATACATATGCCAGAATGAGAAAACCTGAATACAATGTTATTCATAAATAGATTTCATTATCCAGATTTAATTTTACTATGAGTACTGGTGAACATTCTCAGTCATAATATGTAACACAGTTTTCATGTCTCATACATAAAATATGTTTATCAGCAAAGGGCACATATTTATTTAGAACTAGCTATACCCGGCCACTCGTTGCTGTGCCCAGCCTGGTTAAATGGCCAAGAAATCTGTGTGTAGATGTACACCTGCACACACAAACACGTACACACAAACACCGTATAACCCCCAACCTACCTACCTACTGTATTTCTCCTTGTCTATCTATCCCTCTACCTATCTATCTACCTACTGTATTTCTCCCTCTCTCTCTCTCTACCTACCTATCTATCTACCTACCTACCTACCTACTGTATTTTTCCCTCCCTCTCTCTATCCCTCTACCTACCTTCCTACTGTATTTCTCCCTTTCTCTATCCCTCTACCTACCTACCTACCTACCGTATTTCCCCCCCCTCTCTCTATCCCTCTAGCTACCTACCATGCAGCCCCCTGGGACCAAAAATGGGCCACCTGGGAGTGTGCTACCCCCCCTCCCCATGCCTAGTTTTGGGCCTAGTAGGCATCCATACAGCCTCCTGGAAACAAAAATGGGATACCTGGAAGTGTGCTACCTCCCATGCCTAGTTTTGGGCCTAGTAGGCGTCCATACAGTTTTCTGGGACCAAAAATGGGCCACCTGGGAGTGTACTACCCTCCATGCCTAGTTTTGGGTCTAGTAGGCATCCATACAGCCTCCATGCAGTGTGGGAACATTAGAGGTGTAGCAGGGGGCAGGGAATAAATGGAGAGTGGGAGTGGGGAAGGAGGAACTGGCTGGGAGGAGGAAGCAGGAGGAGAGGAAGGAGAAGAGGTATGCCAAGCTTGAGGGGAAAGAGGGAATTGTTTTGGGAGGCTTCTTTAGGCCAAGTCTGAGGGGTAAGAGGGAATAGTGGGCTATTTATAGGCCAAACCTGAGGCTTCTGTAGGCCAAGCTTGAGGGAAAGAGGGAATTATATAGTAGAGGCTTCTGTAGGCCAAGCCTGGTGGGGGAAAGAGGGAATTATATAGTAGAGGCTTCTGTAAGCCAAGCCTGAGGGGAAAGAGGGAATTGTATAGCAGAGGCTTCTGTAGGCCAAGCCTGAGGGGAAAGAGGGAATAGTCAGCTATCTGTGGGCAAAACCTGAGGTTTCTGTGGGCCAAGCCTGAGGGGAAAGATGGAATTGTACAGCAGAGGCTTCTGTAGGCCAAGCCTGAGGGGAAAGAGGGAATTGTATAGGAGAGACTTCTGGGAGGCAAACCTGAGGGAGAACAGAGGAAACAACAAAGAAGCAGAGGCAGTGGAAGAAGAGCCCAGTAGAGATTCCAACAGAGAGTGAAGATAGAGTAAGGGAAAGAAGCTCCAGCCAGTTACCTGAATAACCCACCATCTGTGATTTGCCTGCTGAGAGGAGGCTGACCACCACCATATCACATGACCCTGGCGAGTAGAGGTGCATAGATAGGGACCAGGTTGGACTGGAAGCCACACAAAAAAGGCCAGGAGAACCCAGACTCCAGCGGCCCTTACGAGGGTAAGCGCTACAGAGGCTTATTCGGTTGCTGAGGAAATGGCCGTTGGAAATGTGAGGTGTGTGCGCGTGATGCATCATAAGAAGCAGCCAGATGGGAGGAGCTACAGGGAGGTGAAAACCTGAGAAGTGCATACCTTTTACGTTTGTGCTGCTTGCACATGACATACGTGTGCTAGCCACACAAAATGTACGTATGATTGCATCGGAAGTCCTTGGGAACATTGTGTGAAAATTTGGTGCCGATTGGTCCAGTACTTTCTGAGATTAGTGGCTTTGCACAAACTATTTTACATTTTTATTTATATACTAGATCATTTATTTATTTATTTTATCCCATTTCTATACTGCACCTATCTCCCCAATGGGACCCATCATGTCCGTTACTTTTGAATGGTGTTTGCAGATACATTTTTTTAAAGTACTGGTGTTCAAAGGCTCATTTTTAAAACAGTATTAGTTAAGATTTGAACCTGAAAACTTTTACAGACACAGTTCTTTTTGTGTCTTTTACCCATGCTCTCTGGAAATATTATGTTTTATAGAATATGCATTTCACTGTGGTGCCCTTTACTCTACACTTTTTATTTTTAAAAGGGCCATAAATTTCATGTGGATTGTATCTGATCAACTTCCTCTAAATTTCAATACTTATCAGATGAACCTATTATAGTTTAATATACATTCACTATGTAATTCGCAGTGGGTCTAATTTATAATTTTATTACCTTTATATTTTAATCAATATTTCAGCAACCAATAAAAAGTTCTTCCAAGTATTTTCAAAAAGTAGATTAAATAAGTACTATTAGGGATAGGGTTTATGTTTAATAGTCCATAAAATGCAAGTATTAATATTTTGGTGTGTTTAGTAATCTTTAGATTAGAAATCCTAGTTTTAATAGAATATCATGAACAGATTAAAACTATACTTGCTTATATTCATGCCATGCCAACCAAAATGCAGCAAAACTCAAAGATATATTCCTTACTATTAGCAGGGAATGTTCATATGGTTCAAATTGGTATCTGGCATAGCCACTGTAATCCTCCAGGTGTTTGTCTACACCAGGGGTGTCAAACTCAAGGCCCTTAGGGTGCTTAGGTTTGGACTGCGGGGCCACCCTGGAAACAGCAAAGGACTGGCCATGACCAGCCCTCCCAAGCTCAGTTTTCGCTGACTGAAGCAGCAGGAAACTGTTGCTCCCAAAAACAGGGAGCCAGTTTTTGCTGGCAGAGCACTCGGGCCACCAAAGGTGTTCCGACACAAGTCTTGTTAAGCCGACCCTTGCCCCCAGCAATAAAATACAACTCTGATGCGGCTCTCTATGAATCGAGTTTGACACTCATGATCTATACAATCAAGAACAGCAAAAAAATCCTAAAAAGAAGTTGGAAGTTATGATCAAAGCAACTAGGACAGAAGTTAGTAAGTTGGTAGAACTACAGAAGATGGTAGAGATTAAGGATAAAACTCAGTTCCTGGGGGAGGGGGAATACAAGGCCTTACTTCATCTGAAGCTAGAGTGCTAAACAAGGTTCACACATAACAAGTGCAAAATGGCCACAGGATCCAAGAACAGATCACGGTAATCTTCTAGAAGAGGAACAAATCATTATCACAGTAACAAACATGCAACAGTGGGTCAAGAAAATGCAGCTCTGGACAGCACCTGTTTTGGACATGAAAGCAGTGAATTACTGCCTAGCAGCACAGATGAACCAGCTGCTAGCAGCAGGCTCCCACCCAGATTGGCTAATACAAGGAAGGTCAGTGTTGATTATGAAAGATCCCAGAATGGAAGAGTACCATCCAACTACTAGCCAATAACCTTTCCTCACACAACATGGGAATTTCTTATCAGACATCATGCCCGCCAAGCTATAAAATCATATGGTCCAGTACAGCTCAGCAGGGAACTAGAGGCTTAAGACATAAATTGGTCACAGGCAGATCAGTCACCCAATACACAAGATTTATACAAATCAATATGAACACGGCCTGTTTTGATTAAAGAAAGCCTATGACTCTGTGCCACACACATGGATCTGTGAATATAATATAATATAATATTTTATTTTTTATATACCGCGTCCTCTCCCCAAGGGGACTCGGAGCGGTGTACAGGGAAAAATTAAAACACATAAAAATATACAAAAATAGATACAATAAATAAAAACAAATTAAATTTAATTGTCCCTGCACTAAAATCCCCATATTAAAACTAATATTCCCTAAACCCTAAAAAGGTAGAGACTAAGGTAAACCCTAAAAAGGTAGAGACTAAGGTAGAGAATGCCTGGTGATATATAAAATCAACAGGACACAAAGGGCTTTTCCTCAAGAACTTGATGGGACTGTAGAAATAACATGAAACCAGAACATCCAAGAGTACATCAATAAGATGACACACAAAATGAGCTGATGAGAGAATGCTTGAGACAGCAGCAGACATGGGAGGAAAATCAAACACACAAATCACCATGACAAGACAAGACTTTTCATAGGATGTACCACTGACAGACAACCGAGGTGTCTGACAGTAAGAACTTCTACCACTGTCTGGAAAGGGCTGGACTAAAAGATAGCACTGAGAGATTGCAGCACACAAACTGAAACTAAGCACCAGATCCATTAAATAGAATAACAGAGCTGGAAAGGACCTTGGAGGTCTTCTTGTCCAAGCTCCTACTCAAGCATAGATGCAGGGTTTACCGAACTAGAACAGGATCCAAGTGCAGTCTGTGTAGAGAAACCTCAGAGACAATCCAACGCATAGTGACAGGATTAAAGATCCTGCAAGAAGGAACAGCTTACACTGAATGACATAACCAGTAGCTGCAGGGTGGATTTGATTTAAATCAAACTGATTTAAATCACGATTTAAATCACTAGTCAGTAAGGCTTGATTTAAATCATAGTTTTCTACATAAAGACTAATTCTTGCTAGTATAACTTATAATATGCAAGTAGATGAAGATTTTTAGAATAACAACTTTTCATATTAGTTTTTTTTATCCCCAGTTTAATAGGTTAATCATTCATATTTGGACAACGTTTCTGTTATACTTAGGAAGGAGAAAAATAATCATTACCTTAATAATAACAATTTAAATAGATTTATTCAACTGAAACAATAACATTACAGCATATGTTATTTGCTTAAACAAGCATCCGTGTTTGTTAACTAAATTGGCTAAACAAAATATATATTTTAAGAAACTTAGACTGTTAGCCCAGCCTACACATGAAAAATCTAAATACTGTCTTCTGTAGCTCACTCATCTTCATCATCTTCTTTGTTCATAATCTTGAAAAGAAACACTCTTCACACTTAGTTTCACTTTCTTATTGTGCAGATCTATTCCACTTCAAACAATCAGAAAAATATTGGTTTTTTTACAATTCTATTCTATTCACTGAACTTCTTGAAACTTAGCACTGAAGGGGTTGATTCTGTATTCATAGGTTTGTAGAAGTTAGGATTAAGGTCTTTTTTAAAACTCTGTTCATGTTATAACATTTTTGCTGTGAAGAAGAGGCATGTGATCTCTGCTGAGTCAAATTCAGTTTTGAAAACTGCAAAAGTAAACCAAGCATCTGTGATAATATCTTTGTGTTGGCAGGGGGGCAGAGGTCGACCTCGAGACCACTCACATGTGGGGTGCCTCAGGGGTCAGTCCTCTCGCCTCTCCTGTTTAACACATACATGAAGCCGCTGGGTGAGATCATCCGTGGTTTTGGGATAGAGTACCATCTATACGCTGATGACACTCAGTTGTATATATCTACCCCAAACCACCCCAACGATGCCGTAGCGGTGATGTGCCAGTGCCTGGAAGCCGTGCGGATCTGGATGGGAAGTAACGGACTCAGGCTCAACCCGACCAAGACCGAGTGGCTGTGGTTTCCGGCTGCCCGATTCAACCAGCTCACTCCATCGCTGGCCATAGGGAGCGAACATCTTGCCCCTGTGGATGGGGCGCGCAATTTGGGTGTCCTCCTGGATGCCCGGCTGTCCATGGAAGATCAAGTGACAGCCGTGGCCAGGAGGGCGTTTTACCAGGTTCGCCTGGTTCGCCAATTGCGCCCCCTATTGGATCGGGACGCCCTTCGCACAGTCACTCATGCGCTCGTGACATCCCGACTGGACTATTGTAACTCTCTCTACATGGGGCTCCCCTTGAGGTGCACCCGAAGGCTTCAGCTAGTCCAGAACGCAGCCGCGCGAGCAATTATGGGAACCGCCAGGTTCACCCATGTAACACCGCTCTTGCGCGAGCTGCACTAGCTACCTGTCATCTTTTGGGTGCGCTTCAAGGTGTTAATTATCATCTTTAAAGCGCTCCATGGCTCGGGACCTAGCTACCTGCGGGATCAGATCCTGCCTCATACATCCTCACGGCCGATTCGCTCCCACAGAGAGGGACTTCTCCGGGTGCCGTCCACTAGACACTGTCAGCGGGCGACACCCAGGGGAAGGGCTATCTCTGTGGCGGGCCCGGCCCTCTGGAACGACCTTCCCCTCGATATTAGGACGACCACGGACCTCCGCTCCTTCCGTCTTAAATTAAAAACTCATCTTTTCTGTCTGGCCGGCCTAGGATAGTCTCTCTGTCTTTGGGGTTTTACTGGGTAGTTTTAATGGGAAATTTTAGCGCAGGTTAGAAATGTTTTTAAGAAATGTTTGTATGTACTCATTGTTTTTATTCTACCTGTGCACCGCCCCGAGTCCCCATGGGGAGAGGGAGCGGTTTATAAGTATTATTATTATTATTATTATTATTATTATTATTATTATTATTATTATTATTATTATTATTATTATCTTGTATGCAAAGAAACTACCCAATAATCTTACAAAAACCTCTGGAAGAGCATGACATTGTGAATGGATTAATGGAATTTATTTACCAAAAAAATTAAACATATACAGTTTTATTCTACAAAATTTAAAAAACTAATCTTTATTTCATGATGGAATAACCTTTGGATGGTAATATATTTTACTCAAAAAGCATTTTATATAAAAAAAATCCGATTTAAATCAAAAAAATCCGATTTAAATCAAAAAATCCGATTTAAATTTAAAAAATCCAATTGTTTTGATTTTTTTAAAAAAATCATTGATTTTTATCCACCCTGAGTAGCTGGGTCATTGTGTACAGGAGCATTTACACAAGGTTTGGATTAGACCCTTTCACATCCATACGGTAGGTTTTACAGGAGGTAAATACAGGATATAAATCAAATAAATAAATAAAATAAAAGGTAATGGAAAAGAACAGGGTTAGGATCCTGTTACACTTCCAGATCCAGATGGATCGACAGGTACCGCACAATCAGTCTAACATCATGGCAATAGACAATAAACAGAAAACAGTGGTAGTGTCAAGGTGCCAAGTGCCAGCAACATCAGGAAAGAGTATGAGAAGCTGAAGAAGTAACTGGAGACAACGTGGAAAGGAAAGATCAAAATGATCCCAGTAGTGATAGCAGAACTTGGGGCTGTGATTCCTAAATTGGAGAGTTACTTAACAAATCTCTGGAACAGACTGGAGTTCTCCATCCAGAAGAATGCATGCTACAAACAGCTAAGATTTCTCTCTCCCTCCAGTGGAAACCTTAACACTAAGAAATCATCTCAAGACTACAGAAAAAGCCAACTGCTTGACTTTGAGCCAGTTGTTCCCTCTCAGCCCAACTAATCCCAGTTGTTTTGAAGAAAATTGGAGGAGGGAGGAGTATTAGATATGTTCAGATTTGAGTTATTTATAAAAACAAAAGGCAGAATAAAAATCAAATAAACACAACAAATATTTTGATGCAATCTGCTTTTTAATGCAGTACTCAACTCTGCATCATAAAGTCAAATAACTATATGCTTGTAATATTGACATCCTGAATTGTAATTAATATTGATAGAATACTTTTTTGTCTTCTTTATTCAGAAGTTATCTGAATACTAGACTGTCAATGATTTTCAAGTAATATTGTATAAACATCACGTATCAAAACAATATAATGCATTGATATAATATCTTTGACTTGCAAATCCTTCATCTCTTACTACTATTATTACTTTTTGACTTTGAAGTACACAGTACATAGAACAGTGTGACTCATATGTATGCATATGTGAACACAAAGGGCTACTCACATTTAACAGTTAAGGTTTTTACAATTATTATAAAGCTTGTATGATGTCAGTAAAAAAAAAGAAAGAAAACTATTTTTAATCTTCATTTTAGTGAAATAATTTTAAAATCCTATCACCATTATTCTCATCTTGCTAAAATTGTCACAAAAATAGAAATATTTTTTCTTTTAATGAGACAGAATCACCCCTGTAATTAAAAATATATTTACCAGGAAAAAGAAACCTGGTAGTACTTAAAATGTAGGCAATATTTTTAAAGGGATAAAATAAGTCCAGAAAAAGATTATATGAAATGTACATTAAGGTATGACATTTTTATGCACTGTTGGCAACTGCCAAATTGATGTTTATTAGACAAAAATAAAGCAAAACAAATAGATCAATAGTCGTAAATTGAGGTCTACCTGTATTGCTTCCAGATATGTTGTTCACAATACTGCTAATTATTCAAAAATGTAATAGTACAAAGATGTAATTTGTAGCTTCAGATGTTGCTTAATACAATTTCCTGCAGCCTTTACTATTTTTCCTGTTGGATGGACTGGCTGGAAATTGTAGATCGTTAATATCTGGATATTCCTTGAATAATGCCTTATGAATAATAATGTATCATGAAACAGCTTAGGGAATACTGCTGAAAACTCTATCTGGGATCTAGATGTAGTAGTATCAGCTACAGTGGCAATTGGGATTTTCAATGGGAAGCATTGCAGCTGTAAGAAAGACTGCACTGCTTAGAGCAATGATGGCAAAACTTTTTTGGCTGCCGTGCCAAAAGTGGGGAGAGCAGAGGAGTCGCGCGCTGTTGTGCCACACCCATAACGCTATGCATGCATATGCGTGCGATCAGCAATCCCCCCTGCTTTTGCCATAGTTTTTTCACCTTCCCCAGGCTCCAGAGGCTTTATAGGCTCCCTGCCCCGCAATGCCCTCCGGAGGCCCCAGGAGCTTCCCTGAAGCCTCCGGTAGGCAAAAAAATGGACCTATGGGGAACCCAGAAGTTTGGGAACAGTGACTTCCAGTTTGTATATATGGCTTTTTTTTGGCCTCCAGAGCTGAGGGCGAAAAACAGACCTGCGGACAAACCGGAAGTCACTACCCTACTACTTGTAGGCCTCATTTCCCCCAAACTTCCAGGTTCCCTGTAGGGCCAATTATTGACCGCTGGAACCTTCAGGAGACTTACCTGAAGGCTCCGGAGGGTGAAAAATGGCCCTATGAGCAAACCGAAAGTCCATTCCTGAACTTTCAGTTTGCCTGTAGGACTAGTTTTTCATGCTTTGGAGGCTTCAGGAAAGCCTCAGGAGGGTGAAAAATAGCCTCAAAAGAAGGCCAAAGTCAGCTGGCCATCACGCGCATGCGCGCTGGCCAGCTAACAGAGCGATGCCTTGCTTGCCCTGACAAATGGCTCCACGTGCCACCTGGCATAGGTTCACCATCACGGGCTTAGAGTATCTTCATTAACTGAATCTCATGATTATTAGATAAAGTGACTTCCTGACAGCTTCTCATAAACAAAGCTGATAGGAAGTTTTAAATTCCAGGCCGGCAGAGAGGTAAGTAGGTGGGGAAGGAGCAAGGTGGTGGTCAAGGATGTTGTTGGAGGAGGCTGGAAACAATCAAGATGGTGCACAGAATGGGAAGAGTGCACAGGGGTGCCCAAGCACAGATAGACTGGCTTTTAACTTTCTGGAGAAGATGGAGTAGAAGCTTGAAAATGGTGATCATGTGGTGCTTGGCAATTCACTGTTAAGTTTGAATGAGTTGCCAAGCACCCAGACTTTGATCATGTGACCATGGAGTGTTGGAATGGCTGGAACTCCCACGACTGGATGTGCCATCGTAATTTTGAACAGACACTAAACAAATGGTTGTAAATTGACAACTATCTGTAAAGCAAAAATACAATGCTGTATTCTGTTTATATAGAGGACCTTTTAAATTTTCCCTTTCAAACAAGAAAGAATAGACAACACTAAATAAATGTATACTTCCTTTGTTCTTGACTGATCTCTGGGCTTGAAAGTTAACCAAAGTAGGCCTTAGACAGGAAATTTCCTAGAAGTATTGGGGATGTAGCCTACACTGGGAAAGTTGAACAATGTACAAGAAACTATTTCCATATTAGATGTCCATGAAATTTTCAATAATTGAGTCTGATGTCACATTTTTCTATTTGTAGTCACAGTTGTGGAAGTATCAAACAGGAAATGGACATTGAAAAGGAACTGGTTTTATAATTTCTAAGATACATTCTAACAAAATGTACTGTGCTTGTGTAATTACACACACAATTGAGATTTTTTTTTACTATAACAGTATTTATAAGACTGCAATATTTTATAGCTTTTATTTATTATTCCTATAAAAGAGTTTTCCTGTCCTGCTGAAGTAACTATTAATGATTTTTAATGAATTTTTTTCCTCATGCAGAAAGAAATTACGACTACTTCATATTCAATTGCCTAAAAATTGTATTTAAACAGTATGAAAAGTTATATCTTTTATTTTTGTTAATTTCAAAGTTACTTGCTTTATTTTTTCTTATCAAATCCATGATGTGTTCAAATTCTAATATTGTATATGAATGCAAAACACACAAAATGTTATCCTAGAGAGACTAAACTAAGCCAGTAAAACAAATACATAGAACTGCTGTTTTGAAGAAAACTGTGAAGCATGAAATAACAGCCTGTTATCAGCCACTGAGAGTCAAAAACAACTGATCTATTTCACCATCATTTCAACAAACTGATGAATACCATCTGCATGGCAGTTAGAATCCAAGTCTTGCGTATCTATTTACTAAAATCATAGCTATATTCATTTAAATGGTAGATGAGATAGAGGGCAGTTGAGTTTGCAAGGAAGAGGAAATTCAATTAATTAGCAAGTACATTGCTGAATATAACTGACCAAAACAGAAGCTAGAAAATAACAGTGCTTAAGGGTTCAACAACCTCAACTTGATGGCATGAGGATGCTCTTGAAGATAAAGCATGCAGATTACATGAAATTATTAATTTTCTTCTGATTTTTCTCTTTAAAATTAGTTTGTTAGCTAGGGACCATATATTACATTTTAATATAGAAACTAAACAGCTTAATTTATATGCAAGATCTATCTGTTCTGTTATGTTAATTTTACTAGAAGCTTAATGGAATACATGATAAAACATATATCAGGATTTCAATGGGTGGACCATAATCTGTGTATTTTGACTTGGATAAATATGAAATATAACTGTATAAATATAAAAAAGTTTTTCTTAAGAATTTGTAGAACTTTAGCAAATGTATTTTAATTTTTGGAAGTATAAGATACCAATAATTAGAATTAATATCACAGTTTTTTAATAATTCTGCAACAGACAAAAATGTGATTTATAACAAGTCCAACACTCACAATTACTGAAAAAATCATTTGGAATAATATGAAGTATATTATTAATATACTGAAGATAGAAGTAAAATATATATATATATATAATGTAACTTATAGTAGTAAAAATCATTTTAGTTTTGCTGTAATCAGCACTGTCAAGAAACAAATATGTTTTGTTATATCCCACTCTGGAACAGACCTGCACATTTTCACTGCAATCCCATATACATTTATCTGAGAATTTATCCAATGAACACAATGAAATCTATTTCTGTCTTTTTTTATAAGAAAAAATGCTTATTGGAAATTTTTAGCTAGATAAAAGTTAAAGAAGAGCTAAAAAGCTAGCGAAAGAAGAAAAATATAGCAATGCAGTTAAAGAAAAAGAATATAATCAAAAAAACTACTTGCAAACTTTGTAGCAGTTACATAAATATAAAATTATCCTTTCTTGTTCATTAAAAGTACATTATAAAAAATCTCTTTTGTCCCATACTCAATTCATTTTATAATCAGCAAATTCACAAATCACCATTCACTCTTTTCCATAAAAAAAGGTTTCTAGTGTTTATAAGCGTACCTATTATTTTATCCCTCATAGAACATGACATTTTTGAGAATGCTGTCATCTTTATAATCCATTCCTCTATTATGGGAATTTCAGTACTATTATTGTTGTGATTTTGATGGAGTTACCATAAATAAAATTAATCTTCCATAAGTCTTTTCTAATTGAGTATTTATTAGTGTCAGTAAGAAAGTCCTGGTTTCATCACAGTTTAGAGTTCATTTGGAATTATATTTATCTTTTTTATTTTTTCTTCTTTCTTGATGAATAAACAAAGGGGAAGGGAAGAGCCTTCACATAGGTGCAGAACACTAGTTTATCTGTATAATTCCCAGGGTTCTGTCAGTTTGCATGATAAACCTATGTGCCTTCCAATTAAGGCAATATCCTGCAGTGTCATGACCCTGAAAGGCTGGGCTATGAAGTTTTGGTACAGTATCAGGTTCTCAATGGTAAAGAGAGGGAGACGTCACCAGAGGTATTACCACAGCCAATTGGTCCATAGACTGGGAAGAAACATTTAAGTGACGCCTGCTCCTTCTTCTCCATTCCTTTGTGAGTCTATGGTCTGAATGGCTGAGAATAATTCTTCTGGTGACTTTGGAGTCTTTAAAATTAATTGGATATAGTCAAATTGGAGTTTTTTGTTTAAATTCGATTGATTGGCTGATCTTCAGTGACTGCTGCTGAGTTGCAAGGTTGCTGCGGGACGCAGCTACCTTCGCAGAAGGGGGCGCCGGCTTCCCATTGGCTCGTAGCCTTTAGGGCTATTTAAAATAAACTAGCCTCACTAGAAGAGGTAAGCGGAACCCGGCAAGTAATTGGGGTGCGTGCTGGCAGCTGGGGCTTCCCCGCCTAGCGGGATTTCCCCTTCTGAGGGAAGGAAAGTGCAAACGGGGCTTTTTTTGTCGCTTCCCATGATTTAGCAAGCCGCGTGGCCTCCCATCCCCTGGCAGCCCACAGCGCAGAGAGGGCAGGAGAGACCCGGTGCTGTACCCGGTCTACAGAGGTACTTGCAGCAGCAAGAAGACCACCAGTTGGGCTCCTTGCGGCAGCAGTTTCTTCAGGCGGCCATTTTCTGCCGGTCTCATGTTCGGCCGCCATTTTGTGGAGTGCACGATGGCGCGAAAAGGCCTCAGAGCCTCAGTGACATTGTGATCGTTTACTGACTCTTAACGGTCCGGGGCGGACTCTGAACAGAGGATCAGTCTGAAGTGACTTCCTTTTTTACCCTCCTTTCCTTATTTACCCTTATTTTTGAAAAATTTAAAAATTAAAATATAAAAACCCCAGTGTTAAGAGTTTTGAGCTTCACCACAGATCTAGTGCTGAATGCTTTGTCAATCTTGATTACTTTAAGGTATCTGCACTGTTATTTCACTTGGGCTCCCAATAGCTGAAAGGGGACATTGCTTGGTATGTAATTTGTTTGTATTTCTGATTAATTTGCTTTCTGAAATTGTTAACAAAGATTAAAACCTCTTTACCTACAAATGTATTTATAGTGTCTGGATTCTCAAAGAACCAGACCTGGCAACTACTTATCCCACCACTGACTGGAATTGATCCTAGAGAAAGGATGCAAATCAGCACAACACAATGCTGCCCATCTTAGCAATCTAGAAGGATACCATGTTTGATCATATCAAACCAGCAGAGAAATCAGGTAGAGCACAAATGGATGCAAAATCCCAATCCTGTCTTTGCTTTTTATTTGGTTTAGAGACTATCAATACAATGTGGTTTTGGAAGACTTTTCTTCAACTTGTTGATGTCGGCTCCATTTGTCCTTTACCTCTCCAACAACAATTCAAGCAGAAAAACATCCTGCAGCATTGTGAATCACCAGCAAGCCATTTGACCTCTTACTTATAGCTGAGTTTTCCCATAAAAACCTAGCTCATTCTCCTATTCACATGCAGCATTCTTTTTCTCATATTTGGGGCATTCTTTTTTTTCATATGTCACCATTTCAGATATGCTATTTCAGCCTTCACTGCCCTGAATCCTTGCAGTTTCTATAGGAAGTTCAGGCCATACATGAGCTTCTTAAGAGAAATATGGGTGTAGGAGAACGTTTCTGGTTTCCGAAGGCGACAGACGTGCCTTGTGCGCTGTCTGCTGCTTGCTGTACCGGTGGGCTCCTTCGTGAGCACAAAAGACCTTGCAGAGGTCTTTTGCCTTAGGGGTGGCTCATTAGGAGCCCCCAGCCTCTCCCTAGGAGCTCCCTAGGAGCTGGTGAGCAAAAAGGGGGTGCGATCCTGCCTCTTTGCCGGATGGATCTCGGAAACAGAAAGCAGAATGAGAAAAGCATCTGAAAGGCCGGAGGTGAAGGACGCTCCCAAATCTCTGGGGTTACTGATGAAGGATAGTGATGAGACATTGTAAGTTCCAGGTCCAATCTATTTTAAATGAAGATTGGAGGGGGGAGTTCTTAACTCCCCCTCGGACTAAGCGGCAAGCAAACAATCCCTCTTCACTGAATGGAGAGAGGAAAGGACTAACTTGCTATTTGAACTAGCTATGGAAAAGAATTATATTGTATCACATTTACAACAATTGTTTATGGAGTTCTTTTAAGAAAAGAAAGTAAATGGAATGGAACTTTCACTTTTCTTCCTGTCGGAAGGTGGGGCAAGATGGCTTCTCTTTGTTCTCTGCTTCTAACTTCCCTGCATGAGGTTTCTTCCCTCTACAATTAACAACGAAGGACTTGAAACTTTCTGCTTTCAACATTCCTCCCAGAGGCCCCCAGATCTCTCCCAATACGTGGATTCCTGGATTTGGACTATAAGAATTCTTTCTTCTTCTTTTTTCCTTCATTTTCAAAAGTGAACTCTTAAGACTGTTCTTGTGTCCGGACTCTCTGACACCTCGGACTTGTCTCGGCTGCCTCTTTTACCAGCGCCATCTCTTTACTAACTGACATAATGGCTTCTAGAAAGCCACCAGCGGGAAAGTCACTCTCTGCACCATCTTCGGCTGCTTCCAGCCCGACTACACAACCGAAGATTACACAACTCTTGCTGAAACAGCCTGCTGGAGAGGGATCACAGGATCAATCAGTTGCGGAAATGGTGAGATAATGAAAAAGCTGACAGATTTAACACTTGAGCTTAGGGAAACGAAAAGGGATACATCGGAAAATAAACAGAAAATTGCGAAGCTGGAGGAGGGGGCAGTTGACATGGGGGGGGGAGGTTAAGGACATCCGGAGGGAAGGTCTAGAATAAGCGTTGGTCCTTACCTGATACGCCTATTTTCTGTGCAGGAAGTCAGCATCTTGGCTGGGTAAGATTCCTCCGCTCTCATTGGAGGCTGAGTCTGGGCAAAGTCTTTTGTCCCGCCCTTCCTGCGCACGCAGCCCAGTTTCAAAACGAAGACGATCCCAGACTCGAAGCGTCTTGATCACGAATGTAGCAAGTGAAGAAAACAGCCGGATCCAACTCAATGAGAGCCCATGTAAAAAACAACCACTGAGAAGCACAGTAACATAGCACTAAACAAAACAGGTGTCAAGGCTGAACGAACCCTGACCTGAATCAACAGAAGATACAAGAACCCTCGGGGCGGGGCAAGATGCTGACTTCCTGCACAGAAAATAGGCGTATCAGGTAAGGACCAACGCTTATTTTCCTGTCACAGGAAGTCAGCATCTTGGCTGGGACATACCAAAGCGGTAGGTGTCCCCGGGCGGGAATCACAAGTGGTCAGGCCTCTCAGCACGAACTACAGACTGGAGGACCCTCCGGCCAAAGGCCGCATCGGCTGATGCAAAGGTGTCAATCTTATAAAGAGTAATGAAGGGCGAAGGGGAGGCCCACGTGGCCGCTTTACAGATCTCCTGAAGGGAAGCCTGGGCTGCCCAGGCCGCAGAGGTGGCCGCGCTCCTCGTGGAATGAGCCGTTAAGCGGCCGGGGACCGCTGAGGAGCGGGCCTGGTAGGCCATGGAGATACAGGCCCTGATCCAACGCCCAATGGTAACCGAAGAGACCTTCCTACCCAACGAGGAAGGCTGGAAGGACACAAACAAGGCCTCAGAGGCGCGAAAGGCCTCCGTACGTTTAAGATAGACCTTGAGAGCCCTGCGCACGTCTAACTTGCGCCACCTACGTTCCAGGGGGTGAGCAGGGTCGGGACAAAAATTTTGGCAAGACCAATTCCTGAGAACGGTGGAAGCAAGAACACACCTTCGGGATGAAGGCTGGGTCCAACCTCAACACTACTCTGTCCTGGTGAAAGATACAGAATTCCTCCCTGACCGACAGGGCCTGCAGCTCGGAGATTCTGCGAGCCGAGGTAATTGCAACGAGGAAGGCCACCTTGAACGAAAGGAAACGCAGAGGCACCTCCTTCAACGGTTCAAATGGAGGACCAATGAGGGAATCCAACACAAAAGGAAGATCCCAGGAGGGGTAACGCTTGACCGCAGGAGGAGTCAAGTTCGAGGCCCCCTTGAAGAACAGGCGCACCGTGGGCATCTGAGACAGGGACAGGGAGCCACCGCAGGTGAGCACGGATGAGATGGCCGCCAACTGACGCCTGATGGTGTTCAACGCCAACCCTTTGTCGAGGCCCGATTGGAGGAAGTCCAGGACCTGCGGAACGGTATACTGAAGAGGGTGAAGGGACTTACCCGCACACCAACGGCAAAACGCCCGCCAGGTAGAATCATAAATACGGTTCGTTGCGGGACGCCTCGACGCCTGGATGGTGCGGATGACCCCAGGGGAATAGTTGTCACGAATCAGAATGCTCCGCTCAACCGCCAGGCGGTCAACTGGAGCCATTGCGGGTTCGGGTGCTCCAGCGACCCCTGGACGAGGGATATCCTGTCGTTGGGGATCCTCCACGGTCTCTCCACTGATAGACTCCGCAAGTCCGCGAACCAAGGTCTGTGGGGCCAATGCGGGGCCAGAAGAATCACCTCCGCCTTCTCCGACACGATCTTCTGCAGGACCCGGGGAAGAAGGGGCAATGGAGGAAAGGCATAAAGGAGGCCGAGGGGCCATCTGCACCGCAAAGCGTCCGCCCCTTCCGCCCCCCTTGACGGGAAGCGTGAGAAGAACCTCGGGAGCTGAGCGTTGGAAGGGGTGGCAAAGAGGTCCATCACCGGTTCCCCAAACAAGGCCACTATGTCCTGGAAGAGGCTGGGGCACAGCTGCCACTCCGCGTTGTCCATGACCTCTCGGCTGAGCCAGTCGGCCTGCACATTCGAGACCCCTGAAATGTGTTCCGCCGTCAAGGAGGCCAGGTGGCGCTCGGCCCAGAGGCCCAACTGCATGGCCTCGACCATGAGGGAGTGAGCCCTGGTGCCCTCCTGACGGTTGACATGTGCCTTGGCTGCCATGTTGTCCGTGAGCACCAGGACATGCCTCCCCCTCAGCAAAAGGACGAAGTGACGAAGGGCCAGGTGGATCGCCCGGAGCTCCAGCCAATTGATGCTGTGAGCTAAGTCGGCCGGCTGCCACCGGCCCTGCGCCCACCGCCCCAGGCAATGGGCCCCCCAACCAAAGAGGCTGGCGTCCGAGGTAACTGCCACCAACTCCTGTTCCTGGAAGAGGCGGCCCTTGGTGACCGCCTGTGACAACCACCATTGGAGGGAGCGGAAGGCCTCTAAGGGAAGACGAACTCGGGCCAGGGAACAACTGAGCAGCCGCTTCTGAAATGGCAAAAGAAACCATTGGAGATCCCTCGTGTGAAGTCTGGCCCAGGGCACAATCCCGATGCAGGAAACCATGGTTCCCAGCAATTTCGAGAGGGAAGCCAGGGAAGGCCGTGCCTCTCCCCTGACCTGACGGACGAGCGCCCGGAGAGACTCCAGTCGCTCCTGAGACAGGAAGACCCTACCTCCCACCGTGTCAATCAGAGCCCCCAAGTGAACCAACCGAGTGGAGGGTTGGAAGTGGCTCTTGAGGGCATTGATGGAGAACCCATGGAGCTGAAGGGTGCGAATTGTAAAGGCCAGATCCCTGCGAGCCCGCCCCGGGGAGGGGGACAGCAGGAGGATGTCATCCAGGTACGCATTTAAACGAATGGGGACCTCCCTCAGGCTGGCCAACAAGGCAGCCAAAACCTTGGTGAAAACCCTAGGCGCGGAAGAGAGGCCAAAGGGAAGAGCCGTGTACTGATAGTGTTGGCCCAGGTACGCAAACCTGAGGAATTGCCTATGCTGTGGGGCTATGGGAATATGGAGATAGGCCTCAGTGAGGTCGATGGAAGTGAGAAAGTCCCCCTGCCGAACTCCCCACAAAATGGATTGCAATGAATGCATCTTGAACCTTTTGTAACGCAGAAACTTGTTTAATTTTTTAATTTTTCAAGAATAGCCCTCCAGCCCCCTGAGGACTTAGGGATCACAAATATGATAGAATAGAAACCCAGGCCCTGCTGGTCAACGGGAACCAATTCAATAGCCTTAATCTGCAGCAGATGCTGAACCGCTTCCAGCATGAGGCGGCGCCTCCCTGGATTAGAGGAGACCGGACAAGCCCTAAAACGGGGGAGGGGAGAGAAACTCCAACAACAAACCGTTTCTAACCGTGGACCTAACCCAAACATCGGACGTGGTCCTATCCCACTCGTCCGCAAAAAAGGTCAACCTGCCCCCAATAGGGTGATCCTCAGATGGGGAACTAGTTCCTGCGGTAGGAACGCTGACCTCCGCCCCGAAAGGGCCGCTTGGATTGCTTGCCCCTCTGAAAGCGGTCGGATTGGCCCCTGTTCCTGGGAAAGTAGCCACCCTGGGAACGAAAGCCCTGAGACCCGTAATCCGCCCCCCGAAAGGACGAACCGTAGTCGAGGGCCCGAAAGGACGAACCCGACTCCTGACCCCGAAAGGGCCGCCTGGGATAAGGTGCTGCCCGGGGAAACCCCTTCTTGGGGGCCGTGGGCAAAATCTTCCGCTTGTCCTTGTTTTCAATGAGGAAGGGATCCAAGGCCTCCCCGAACAGGGAGCCCCCCTTGAAGGGGGCGGAAGCAAGCCGCCACTTGTGGCGCACATCTGCCTGCCATTGCCGCAGCCACAAAAGACGCCGGGAAGCCACGGAGGAAGCCAAGGCCCTGGAGGCGAACCTGGCCGAGGCCAGAGTAGCATCAGATGTAAACTGCACGGTTGCCACCAGCTTGGCGATGTCCTGGTGGGCCCGGAAATCAGCAACTGGGGTACGAAGCTGTAGATCTTGCAGCCAAAGAAGACAGGGACGAGTGAAGAAAGAGGCCGAGGTGGCCGCCCGGATGGCCCACGCCGCCGCCTGATGCCCCCGTTGTAAAGTGAGGTCAGCCTTCTTTTCCTCCGGCTTCAAGACGTCGTCAGAGGACCCAGGCATATTGGCCGCCGTGTAGAGGGAAACGACCGGGGCATCCACGGTTGGTGTGGTCAAGCAAGTTGCCATCTCCTCAGCCACGTTGAAAAACCTTCTATCATTGGAGGACGGGCCAGGCCCCGACGTAGGCGAGGCCCACTGGCGTTGAACCAGATCCACAAAGATCTTGGGCATCGGGATTGATTCAGATGGCAAAATGTCGTCATCAAACATATTTTCTGGCGAAATCAGCGCTGAGCGTGGCGCTGGAGCAGCAGGAGCCGAAGCCGGGGCGAAATTGGAAGCCGCCCTGGCCTTGTAGAGCAGGGAAGTGAAAAGGGCCGAAGGAAACAGACCGGACGAAGTCTTTTTCTCTGGTGGCCTGCCCTCATCCTCCGAAAGGCCCCCATCACGGATCTCCCCTTCCTCAGCGCTGGACACACTCTCCAGGTCCTCGTCATCTCCCTCGCCCGCTGCAAGGACAGGGTCTGGAACCGGAGGCGGAGCAATGCCCGACGGGCCAGCACCGGGGAGAACTCCAGGCACCTGGTGTTGTAGGCCAGCCGCGAACCCCTGAGACATGGCCGCAGCAATGATGGCCTGGATGTTGGCTGCATCCAGGGCCGGTTGAGGCAGAGGCATAGGCAAGGTCGCAGAAGTGGATGGGATTGCCTCCATCCGCTGGATACCAGGGGGCAGGAATGCAGACAGAGAAGGCCCTGGCTGCACTGAAGGCTGATCAGGCCCCCAGATCCCCGAAACATTTATGGGAAAAATGGGATTTATGGTAGCTCCCCCTCCCTGCCCCTGGGCTGGAGAGGCCATGAGGGACAAGTGGGCCTGCGAATTACGAGAGAGGGGGGAGGCCTGGGCCTGTGCCCTGACTGCTGCCCTGCTATGGAGCCGTTCCAAGGCCTTCTCCTTTCTCTTCTCAAAGGTAGAAGAAGCAGCAGCTTTAGTGGGCTTGGATTTTTCTGATTTCTTGGAGGCTTTGGCCCTCTTGGCCGGGGCCTTCCCTTTCCCCTTCCCCTGGGAGGTGGAAGGCAGGGGGGATTGCCCTTAAGAAGGCTCCACCGGGGCAGAAGAAGGCCCAGCCACCGGCTCCGGCAAGTCAGGAGAGGCTGGAGTGGGAAGCCCTTCCATCGCGCCACAAATCAGCCAGGAGCCCAGCAGCAATTGAAAGAGTTTCGCTTTGCAAGCAGGCCTCCCGATGCAAAAGAGGCCCGCCCACGCAGAAGCTGCCTGGCTCCAGCCGCCTACACACTTCACACGCCTGCAGGCCGAATCTCCTGCCGAGAAGGCCAAACTGCCCGGCGCGCTCTCAGGGGAAGCAGCTGCAATGCACAGCAGGGGATCCCTTCGGATGATTCCTCAATTAGCAATCCCTTCTGCAGCCGGCGGGCTCTCCCTCTTTCGTTTTAGTTTTTGGGCTTTCGGGGAAGCGGCTGCAAAGCACAGCAGGGGATCCCTTCGGAGGATTCCTCCCCCTCACTTAGCAATCCCTTCTGCAGCCGGCTGCCTACGAGCCTTGAAAGGCTAAGAGGCCCACAGCTGAGGCGCGCTGCTCCAGGAGCAGTCAAAGCGCCAGCCCAGTCCCCAGTACCTTGCCAGAAATTCAGCTATTTTTCTTGATTATTTTCTCGTTCTTTTTCTTTCAAAGGATCCGGAGCTCAAAGACGCGTCCACCTCAAGAGAGGCTGAGTTTTGAAACTGGGCTGCGTGCGCAGGAAGGGCGGGACAAAAGACTTTGCCCAGACTCAGCCTCCAATGAGAGCGGAGGAATCTTACCCAGCCAAGATGCTGACTTCCTGTGACAGGAAAATCAGGAGCTCACATAACTAAAATTGAATTTGAAAGAATGTCTTTCTTTCTCAGGTTCCAGAATTTGCCAGAATCAGATAATGAAGATCTTAAAGATATTATGAGTACAATATTAGCAGAATATATTAAAAAAGATAAAGACCAGCTCTGGTGGGATATAGACCTGGTTTATAGAATTAACTCAGCTTATGCTAGGATAAATAATGTACCAAGAGAAATTCATGTTAAATTTCTCAGGAGATCCACAAGGATGAGATATTGAGGGCCCAACAGGATGGAACCTTAAAATATCAGGACAAAGAAATAACCATCTTGAAACAAATTCCGAAAAAAATTAGAGAAATAAGAAGGAAGTATTCCTTCCTGTCTAAGAAACTATATAAGAAAGGAATTTGGTTCAAGTGGTTGTTGCCAGAAGGAATGCTGATATTTTGGGAAGGGGACAGGGTAAAAACTAAAACATTAACAGAGGCGGAGGCATTTATTAAAAAACACTCCTCCCAGTTGGAAGGTGAAGATGGAGGAACAGAGGAAGCAACGGCCTCGCCTGGAGACAGGAAAGAAGAGTCAATTGAGAAAAGACTCAGGTCTCAAAAATGATATTATTTGAAAGCTTATTGTAATTGTTGATACACAAGAAAATGGCAAAGAAAAAAAAAGATTGATTATATAGATTGTAAGATGTAATCTTTTTATGTGCTTATCTTTTATTTTTAAAATTGTTTATGCATGAAGTTTTTTGGGAGGGACACCACCAACGGCAGGGAAGATGCCAAAATGTTATTTTCACCTTGCACCTTTTTCCCTGTAAAAACTTTAAAAACCAATAAAATTCTTTTAAAAAAAGAGAGAAATGTGGGTGTAGATACAGCCTACAAAGACACTGTTTCCCATCATTCATACATACACACACAGACAGACACAGCGCAAACACACAGACAGACACAGAGAGAGAGAGACAGAGAACCAGACACAGACACAGACAAAGAGACACACACAGACAAACAAGTACTGATCAAGAGAAGGAAGGCAAACTCTTGAGCCCTCCAAAATCAAAGAAAGAACGACATATTGTTCCTAAGAATAATATATTCTTTTTTAAACTAGCTAGCAACCTGGAAAAGAGGAAAGAGTCAAAAGTCCTCATAGTCACAGTCAGATTCCGCTTCAGTTCATTTTTCAAACAAGAGAGACCTCTTACTTTAACTCGATTGTGTCATGTAGGTAGTATAAGAATTAAGCAAAGTTGGAAAGTACACTGCTCAGAGCTGATTTTAATTGGAGTAACCTAGCTTAATAAACAAAACCGAGCCTTAATTTAATTATAAATAGAGCTTATATATGACATATAGCATTTTAAATAATGGTTTCATTAATTTTTCTACAATAAATATACTTATCAGAACTGTTATTCTTAAAAACTATTTTTGCCATTTTCCTGCCTAGCCAGCTGATGAAAGGTGGACACAATGTTAAAAGGCAATGTTTCAATACAAAAATTATCACATACTGTCCACATGAGCATATTCTGCATGGGCAACAAACAAGATGATGTGAAAGATATAACAAAAGCTGCAACTATATATAAATCAATTCCTATTTTAACAAAAATAAAATGCATGAATTAATTATAACATAATTCATATAAAGTACATTACTGGTCTAAAATTAGTTATGTCTGAAACCAGACTGTAAAAAATAATTTCTCATTTGCCAACATGGTTCCCCCCTGGACAAAAATAATGCTGTGATTTGGCTGACAAATATTCATTTGTAGGTGTTTTAATAAAATTATGTTACTTTTGTAGCATGTTTTTTCTTAAGATGACATTGTCACTACTTACAGAGGAAGCCATAAAAACATTATCGATTATGCCAAATGTGTTTATATAATGACTGTATGGTTACAAATCATGAAAAACAGCATTAATAAACCACCTAACCCTCGCCCTAAGCACCGCCATGAGAATGTAGCCTGATTTTATTCCCACAACCCCTGGAAATCTTTAACTTATATCTTCCTAGTCCAAGTCCAATACTTTAATCACTATATTGGGTATTATTAATTATATGCAGGGGTGGGTTTCAAAATTTTTGGAACAGGTTCTGTGGGTGTGGCCTGCTTTGTGGGAGTGGCTTGCCGGCCATGTGACCGTGTGGGAGTGGCTTGCCGGCCATGTGACCGGGTGGGAATATTTATTCATTTTCATATCTGCGGTGGTGGGAAGGGGCGTGGACGTGCGCGCGGGGGGGGGGGACATACTTACTTCCGGGTCCAGCGGTCCAAATGGATCGCTCGGGATTGGGAAATTTGATGAAAGGGCTCGCGGGAGCCTGTGCGAACCCTTAGGAACCCACACCTGATTATATGTGTGCATGTGCGGTGAGATGTGCAGTGGATCTGAGGGGGCGATGGCTCTGCAGAGAGGGCTCTGCATGTCACCTGTGGCACGTGTGCCATAGGTCCTCCATCACGGTGATAGGTAATAGATTATGCATTTCTAAAATATTTCCAAATAGGAAATGTACTTTAGCCCATTAAGGGGAAAAAACACCATGATAATTCATGTGCAGAAAAAAAAACCTAAGGCAAAATCAAACCATAATAGTTTTATTATGATGATGATGATGTTGATAATATACTGCATTAATATTTGAAGTTCTTGATCCATTTTGGAATTTAATTCCAAAGGCTGAATTTTGAAGTCTAATTTTCTTATTATTGCCAATTTAAATATTTTTAAATTCACAATTGCTGCTTATTTTTAGCATGAAACACCTCCATCTAGTCTAGCCACAAAGAGAAAATTTCAATATTCATTTTCAGATGTTGTTATAAATTGCCCTAGAGTCACTTAATGTAAACATTTGTTAAGTCAAACAAAATAAATAATTTTATGTTTTTATCAAATTATATATATATATATATATATATATATATATATATATATATATATATATATATATATATATATATATATATATATATATATATATATATATATATATATAATATAATATATATATATATATATATATATATATATATATATTATAAATTATTTTTATCAACACTATATTTAGCAAATTATGAGGTGCACAAATCAATGGTAACTCTGAAGCCCCAGAAGATGAGAAGATAAATATGGAAGACTATTTTCCAAATAATAGGATAATCAACTGTTTTTAGGGTTTTTAACGATTAATTTTTAGTTTTAATATGGGATTTTAGCTCAGGGTTAGTTTAATTTTATTTTATATTGTACTATGTTTGTGATTTTATATGTATTTAAAATTCCCTGCGCCCCGCCTCGAGTCCCTTCGGTGAGAGAGAGCGGGTTATAAATTAAAATTTATTATTTATTATTATTATTATTAAATGATAGCAGTGTTCCGATATCTCAGAGGGTGCCACAAAGAAGAGGGAATCAAACTATTCTCCAAGGCACCTGGGGGCAGGACAAGAAGCAATGGGTGGAAAATAATCAAGGAGAGAAGCAACTTAGAACTAAGGAGAAATTTCCTGACAGAACAATTAACCTCTGGAACAGCTTGCCTCCAGAAGTTGTGAATGTCCCAACCCTGGAAGTCTTTAAAAAGATGTTAGATAGCCGTTTGTCTGAAATGGTTCCTGCCCATGCAGGGCGTTGGACTAGAAGACCTACAAGGTCCCTTCCAACTCTTGTATTGTATTGTATTGTATTGTATTGTATTGTATTGTATTGTATTGTATTATTGTATTGTATTGTATTGTATTTTTTATTGTATTGTATTTATTATTGTATTGTATTGTATTGTATTTATTATTGTATTGTATTGTATTGTATTGTATTGTATTATTGTATTAAGGCAAAACAGAAAAACCCAAAATAACTCAAGTCTTCTAAGTAAAACTATCTTTAATCTTAACAGAAATAGTCATTCAAAATCTGTATGTGAAATTTAAGTTTTGTCCCTGTCAAAGAAAGAAAGAAAATGGAAAACACAAATGGATTCAAGCTTCATACATATTATATATGTTAATAAAAGAAAGGAAGAAATGTTAATTTTTGTGCAATTAAGTAATTCAGTAATACAGGTGAATTTATGCAACCTTTGTAGAAATATTCATAATTTAAATAAAGTCACAGTTTGCTAATGCCAAAGAAGTCTGGAATCACTTTTCCAATAAATGAATAAAATATATAATTTTGTTAAATTATGTTAAATCAGAATTCAATAAAAAAAAGGTCTAAATAAAGACTGGATAAAAGAATGATAAAATTATGGTCTTAGCAATGGTGATCTAGCATCAGAGATCTGGATTAATGAATTTCTGTGAGCATATATACGCACACATCTTTATAAGAGAAATTCACTATTTTTATTTAGATCTGACAAACTCTTTTGGGATGAAACTCTTTGGATACTACTGCTTCTAGAAAAAATACAGGTGAATGTGGCATAGTAAAGATATTAAAAAGAACATTATTATTAAGCAACTAGAAATGATTATCTCCCTAGACTACTGATTCCATATTGCTAAGGTCACTGTAAGTTATACAATGGAAGCTACAGTGCAGCAAGCAAGTATTCGCAGGAGAGACTCTCACATATTTCAGTTATTGGAAATGTTATGAACAATAATCTTCTTCACATTAATTTTATTCCTAAAATTTCATTTATCACATTTTATATTTACTATTTTTCCACACTTGCTCTAGTTAATAACCAAGCATTATAATATGCAAAAGAAAATCAGAAATATATATCGTCATGGTGTCTATGATGGAATATTTTATCCACTGTCAAAAGCCCTAAAGCTTTGTTAACACATTCTAATAATAATTTAAAAAAAAGTTTTTCAAAGGCATGTATTTCTTTCATCTACATGCAGAACTGAAAGTCAGCAGGAGCCTTGACACTTCAAGAAAGCAGACTGACATTTTCACATATTAATGATCAGTAGAATAGTGTAGATAAATATCAGAACCTTAATATTAACTAGCCAAAACAGTTTCAGTACATTGTTTCTTTCTCAACAATTAAATCAGCTTGTGTGTGTATGTTGTATCACTTATTTATCAATTATAATTATTAATGTACATTTGCATCCTGCACTTGGAAAATAATCCATTGTTTCTATATACGTTTAGCAACAATGCCTAGGTTGCAGTCTTTAAGCTATTTCCCAACTTACATTTTTATTTATTTACAAATTATAATCACATTTGGTAATACCTGATCTGGAATTGTTGCTTTCTGCTTCTATACTGGTGTTTATTTCTGCCACAGTATGTCATGCCTAATATGTGTCAGGCGATACTTCAGAGTAACTGAACTGCCTTTGAGATATGTAACTGATAACGTCTACATATCTCTTCCAGACTGATTCTGAAAACATCAATACAAATTATTTGTCTGTACTTTTATATATTTCACAGCAAAAGTCAACTATGAAACGAGAGTAAAACAGAACATCATCACATTTACCCACTTTGGGCCAACATAATAACGTAAGTAACTATATATATATATTTGCTTTACACATTATACTACCTCATAATGGATTTATTTTATACTGACATAAATGAATTAAACCCATCTACCATAACAGAAGTGTTCCCACAACACAAGGAGTCAATATCAAACTACCTTATGACGTAACAATATATGGAAACTGGATTATAATTCTATTCTTGCTTGACATGGAATGATCTCCTCTGTTACATATAATGGAAATAAAATTTCAAGTCTTAAACTGGCACCAACTTTTAAGCACTTATATAGCATTCTTTTCTAATATATTGTACCTTACAGAGAAATACTAACTTTAATTTTATTATTAATTTAATTGCCCTCTAGTCCCTAGTGACTCTAAGTAGTTTACAAATCATTAAAAACATTTAAAAACAAACCACCCAAAACAATATAACAATACAACAAAAGAAAGATGGCACAGAAAAAAAGGCTGAAGAGAACAAAGGTTACAGAAGAAAAGAGGCATCAATCATCCCCGCCAAAGGTCTGGTTAAAGTGCCTGTCACCATGGTCCTTTGAAAACCGGGCAGGAGGGGCATTCAAATTCCAGGGGAACCTCATTTCAGAGGTCAGGCATTCCTAAAGAGAAGGTGTGCTGCTATGGTCCCAACAGATGGCTCTTTGCTTTACTGAAGGAACTTACAGCTTGCCAACTCTGCCAGCGATTAGGGAAAGCAGATGTCCCACAAATAACTACCGTAGACCCTATATGATTTTACAGATAGAGGCTAACACCTTGAATTGTACCCAAAAGTAAACTACAAAATGACTCATAGAAGAGAGTATGAATGTCTTTGAGAAATAGGAAGAACAGGTACTACATAATATGAGAAAATGGTCTGGAAAAAAAATGATTCAGGGGAAGAAAGGTAGCAAAAGTTATTTCAGAAAGGACCACTCCTACCTTTGGTGACAGTAAAAGTGGCCCAAATGAGGAGTACAAATTTCTGTTAATGTAACCTTAAAATAAAAAAAATATATAGTTACTATTCCTAGTTATGCTTCTTGTATGAACTACTTTGCAAGACTAACAACTTCTAAATAAATATTTGTAGGATAGCTACCAATCATTTAAAGTTATAATGGAGCAGGTGTTGCAACAAATTATTCAGACTTAAAAAGAGCCTAACTGCTAGAAATTCCATCCATGCTGGGATCAATTATGTTATCACTTTGAATGTTGAAATGGGGATATTCACATTTATTTATTTTAATAGCTGCATATAATTCCCACTTAGAAATAAGTCTCACTGAACTGATATTTAGAGCAAGATTTGACAATGTGGTGTTTGCAGTTTATGATTCCTCTTCCTGAGGATTACTTTAATTAACATAAATAGAAAACTTAAAAGCAAAAATGTTAGCCGCGAGTAGCCTATTTAAATGTAGGAATATCTTGGGGTCGACAGTACTGTCATTGAAAGGATACAAAAAAATCATAGAAGCCTATTTCACTTTGTGGTAAATCGATGTTTAATATGGCTACAATAATAATAATTAATAATAATAATAATAATTTATTAGATTTCCCCGAAGGGAATCGGGGCGGTGTACAGGAAAAATTTAAAACCATATAAAAACATACGATATATCCAAAGTTAAAAACGAATTAAATTAACCTGTACTAAAATTTAAGAAACATTAAAATTACAACCCTATGTAATTTTAGCCTATGCTAAAATTCCCCTATAATCTAACATCCATTTACGTATTTGGCAGATGTTATATTATGAGAGTCTAAACTATTACACAAGACCAGCTTGCTGGTACAAAATGGCAGCCATTTTGTAAACTGGCAATTTACTGTTTACATCCACATTTTGTGAATGTGCCCGTTATATGTTCTTACAAGTCCAATTGAATCCTGATCCAAAAAGGCTGGATAAAATATGAAAAACTAGGTACATTATTACTAGAAATAATTAACCTTTTAAAAAGATTCACACAGGTTTAAAAGAAGATTCACTACACAGCCTTATTGGTAATGTAATTGTGTCGTGATGATGCTATGAATAAGATGCTTCCCTCCCCATTTTTTTTTTTGAATACAAGCCAGATTATTTGGAAAAAGTCAAGGAAGTCTAAGATGTTTGCTATTTTTAAAACATCTGGACAAATGTTGATAACTAGTTGCCTGCGGAAGTAGACATCAATGATCTGAAGGAAAAGCCAAAAGAGATTGAAATTAGAAAGCCTTTTAGATGCTGTTGTCTAGGAGACACCAAAATGTATTAAGTAACAAAAGAAAGAAAAGGCCGAGTGCAATTGCTGAGGCTTTCAGCCTGTTTTCTTTCATCTTTCCTGGTTGTGAAAGGGATGGGTGCAGTGACAAATGCTGGTAAGATGAATAGCTGATTAAATTTAGCATCCATTTTACCACTTAAAGAGGAATCAGGGTATCACAATATCATCAGAGGATATAAAGATATAAACATAAGTTAATTTTACATACAAAAGTAGAATTTCAAAGATAAATTCCACAAAGTAAAATTATCAGCATTATTAAGAGCTATTGACAAGACTAGGAAAGGAAACCTTTAATTACTTGCCATAGTTGCATTTACAAGATTACAGTTTTGTTTGTATAATTTAAAGGGATCACAAAACAGAACTGTGTAGATTATTAACAAGCGGAAAAGAGTTTCATATTTGGCAAGCATAAAACAAGTATCTCAAAAAGCTAAGCTATGACAAATCTACATTGTTACCTCAAAAACTCAGGATTATAACAGTGAAAGCTCTTGAAAACTGGAAGAAAATCAAAATCAGTTCTTTTTAAAAAAAACCAAACAACTCATCTTGAGGTGTGAATAAGATGACTTCTGCAGTTAGAGCTATTCTATAACTTTCATTCCTCCATTCTAAAAGATCATTCTCACTGATCTTTTCAATGAATGAGTATATTGTACTTTCCAAATGTCTTAACTTGATTGTGTGAGCAGGAAGTTATACAAACAACTAATAGGCATACTTTTAACTGCCAGGAAGTATTAAAGCAATAAAACGGCACTCAATCTGACTCAATTGTTTGAAACTTTTCAGAGATTTAACATTAGAATCTACAGGCAGAAACTCTTGCTTTTGCAACCTCACTGCAGAATGTTTAAGATATAATAATATTTTTAAAGGTTTTAAAGTAAGATTTTCAGATTTTCTGTCTTGTCCAAAAGGAAGTCAGTGAAATCTTAAATTTAGCACATGGAAGTTATGTTGATGTTTTCCATTCAGCTTCCTTTCATCTGAATTTTTTTTCATTATAGTGATCTATATATATTATTTAGCCAGATGTGGATCGTTAAAAAAACATTTGATTAACCATAACTTTGCAGATTTGGTTTGTATAGTCAATTCACTACTGGATATATATTCTTATTAGAAATCTAAGCTCAGAAGTTGTTGATTCAAATTTTCAAAAAATTATTGCCATTAATGGAAAAATGCCACTAACACATCCAAAAGAAGCAGTTAATGATGGCAAAGAGAGAGCTAAAGGTAATTATAAAATGTATTAATGAATACAGCTTTCCACCACAACAGATTTCCTTGATATATCTGTGGCAAACTTTATAACGTATAGTATGAAAAGCAAATACAACCTTTATTTAATCTATTACTGATTGGCTTTCTCTAGACATTACATTTTTCCAATGTATGCAGTGATTTAAATAATCTCCAGTTACAGCACATCCTCCAGGATCTTAATATACCACAATATTGCTAGAATACTGTAATTCATTAAATACTTGTAAAAGTGTACAGAGTGGCTAAATACCAGGAAATATCAAAATGTATTTGCATTGTGAAGTTAGGAAAACAAGAGATCTTTGAAATATCTAAAATTCATCTTTGTTTCAGAATTTTGGAATCTATAATATCAATTTATAGGATTAATCAGAATGCTCAATTTTCAAAGACTTTTATTTGTATGGATTACTTTTGTATAAGAGAAAACTGCACAGGACACTTAATTACCTACAAAATTCAAGTAAAGAAAAACAAAACATGATATAATTATACTAATTAGAATAAATATATATTTTGTTTTATTTTTCTGCATAGAAAAGAATTAAATTGTATGAACAAATCAACATTTACTTTGCAAGAGTCTGCATTCTTTATTCTGCAGAGTCAGTTAACCAATTCATCAAATCTTTCAAAAAATGGTGAATAAAATAAATAATTAATTGCAAATTAATGTTTTATATTTCAAACTACACTGAGTAAAAAATATTCCCATTAACTTCTGTAAAGTTCACCACTTTTTTAGTACATAACTTGTGTGAATCCCTGCTCTTACTATACAGGTCCTGGTATTTTTTGGAGCAAGATTCATAAGAAGTAATGAAAGTCTACTGTAACTTTCCTATACTGCAATCAAGTTACTGCAATACTGCAATCTAGTTTACAAATTTAAAACAATGATCTTTTTCTTACTTCAAAACTGTCATGCGCATTTCTCTCTCCTAATGACACTATAGATAGTCCTCATTTAAAAGGGTCCTACCTGATACACCCTTTCTCTGAGTAGCTCTGGGAGAATCCAAGAATGCTATTCAAAGTTAGACCATCACTGAATGAGCGGTACTTAAAAAAAATCTTGAAAATTCAGCCATCCCATTATTCCTGCAATCATGTGATTATGATCTGGGAATTTGGCAACTGGCTCAAACTTATGATAGTTATCGCCTCCTATGATCATGTGATAGTTTGCGACCTTTGCTCCTGGCTTCCCACAACCAAAATCAATGAGAAAGCCAGCAGGGAAGTCACTTGCATCCTACCCCACTTGGGAACAATCTCCCAGGTCACACTTTATAAGTTACCTGCACATTCTCCCCATGCCCAGTAACAGCGATTCCCAACTCGGCTTGTGTCTTACCTGCCTACTAGCCTACAACTCACTTAACAACAATCTTGGGGAGTGCAATCTGTCTGAGACTCATTTAACAACAATCTCAATGAGTTGCAGTAACATGACATTATACTTTATGACCATATTGCTAAGCAATGAAAAATCCAGTTTCAATTTATTAATTTATTTGATTTTTAGGCTTAACATAATTTATTGAAGCCTTTACAATAAACTCACATCTTATTCCAACTGAATCTAATTAAAATAGGAAATCTGCTATTTTGTTCTAGCATGGAAAAGGAAACATCACAGAAATAATATTACATGCAGTCTATATTGTAAATATAGTGTTGATATGTCTTATTGTTTGTTGGGTATAGTAAGAGGTTAAGTAATTTATGGCTAAAATTAGTGTCAAGTCTTGAAAGTAGTTGTTCTACTAATTAGGCATTGAACCCCATATTCAGAAAATTGCTTATAGCTGGAAAAGGTTTGTTTCCGATAGGCCATATTTGGACGGTACAAATAACTTTTTAAAATGGTTCACTTTCTTATAAATACAATATTTACTTAAAGCTTTGAGAGGGAATATCTTAGCAGACCACTTTACATGCAAAATGTATAGATTCTCCACAATAGAAACATAAGATGACTCACAATTTTTAATTCCTAAGGTCCCGATATATAGATAAAAAGTGGGGAGAATGAAACAAAATGCAATAGCAGCATATTCTTTTTTCCCTGCCCTGACATACTTTCTCCCAAGTGTATCATCTGGATTAATGCAATCACTTTGAGTTGCCCGGACAATTCAATTCAACTCATACTATTATTTGATAATAATTCTTTAAACCATTAGGCCTTTTTCCTACCAGTCCATATTCCATGCAAAAATTGAAAGTTAGCAGTGTACTTTTGCACTGAGTTCTTATTCTGTCAGAGTGTCTTATTTCACAGTTGGTAGTTCTTTGAACTCATTGATCAAAGTTAAGTTTCACAATTGGCAAAATTGCCCAAATTTGGACTATTCTGTATCACATAAGAAGTATCCCATTGTGCAGCTGCCTCTGTCATTAAGCCAATTATAAATTCTTCTCAATAGTAGTCCGTGGTAGATTCTCCAGGCTTAGTCAGATACTTAATTCATAATGAACATGGAAGGAGGAACATTTGCCAAAACTCCCATTACATTTGTTGTTGCTTGACATGATGTGAATGTTTGATGCACAGTAACTGCTGATAATAAGCAATGCTGAAACTTGCCTAGGATTGGTGCAGAAGCTTCCAGTTGAATTTTAATCCACTTTATGGGTTAACTAGTTTATTTGAGTTGCAATTTGGTTCTGATACTGGACCAGACTTTGGTGATTATATTCATAGTTAGAGAATTTGCAAGACAATGTGCAAACATGAATGAATTTTGTTGTGAATGCCTAATTCTCTCCCTTATAATTGGAAGTACTACTTTAATGTTAGTTTTCATTCTAGGCAGAGCAATAAATCTTAACATTAAACTTTGTATTCAGGAACATTTTTAAGGAAAGCTGAAAGGCTAAGAAAGCTACTTTTCTGCAGGTAGAAAAAGAAGTCACAGGAACACAGAAGAACACAGAAATCAAGTCAGTTCCAGGCTTGCCAGCTTCAGTCCCCACATCTTGCCATCTTTAATTCCCAGAATATTAGACAAAACCAAGAGAGTTACCAAGGAGATATGAGTGTTGCCTAAGAACATTTGACTGCAAGTCAGAATAACGATCCTCCTTCCTCGAAGCATTTCACATTAATTCATTTTAATTTTGTTTCTTTCAATTAGATTTGTATATATAATTTTAATTTTAGAACTCTTAACATGAAAAGTATAGGCTTTATGCATAATGCTGTAATATCGTACTCAAAATATTTTTAGCTGGAAATGGCTTGTGTTTTTACAATTGGTTTAAAAATCTAAACCAATTTGATTAGTTGAATGCAAAACTTTATCAAATTACTTGGGAGTAAATTCAATGAAAGGATATGATTAGGCTTCATATATTTATTTATACATAAATAAATAAGGGTCAAGTTAATATACATGCCCTGAAAATATGAAAAAGAATGCTTCCCACTTAAATAGGCCATAGGCCTAGTCTCATAAGAAACCACGACACAAAAGAAGCTATAAAACAATAAGACATCTGTTGTATAGACTTGCCTTATGTTTTCTTTTAATTTTAACTAAATGTTGATGGTCTAAATGATCCTATGAAAATAGTTACAAAACATGATCCAAAGTAGAGAAGCAGATGGGGAATAAAGTAAGTGTTTATTATCATATCCCAAAGCCATTATAACCAAACCACAAAACAAAATACTAATTGTACAATATTCTGTGTATATTCTTTTTTTAAACGTTTTTTATATTTTATTTTTATAAATATCATTGTGTGAATGGTTTGATTTCTGGATATCATACAATATTATCTCCTGCATGTATTCTGATAACGTTCATAAAATTCATAAGATAATGCTTATTAATACATATGTGTGTATGTGTGTGTTTGTATGCATATATAATTTAAGATGATATATGTATGTATGTGTACACACACACCATCTTAAATTATATCTACATTAATACTGATGTTATATACCACAAAGACATTTACAAACTTTTCTTGATAAGTATGTGTTGTATTTGGTATAACAATTTATACAGTATATTACCATTCAACTTTGTATTGTCATTGTAAACATTAAATATAGGTAGTATCAGTAATGTAATTTTCAAAATACTTGAAATGCAAAACAACATTTCAAACAGGAACTAAGTACAGCTTGATTATATGGAAAAATAACATATATGGCCTAGAATTGCCTTTAGATTTTACATTTGGGTTAGGAGAGATAAAATATGAATCATTTGATGTATTGGAAACTGGCCTATGGTCATTGTTAAAATCATATAAATAACCAAACAGATGTTGGAATTAAATAGCTGGATTATAAAATGTTATATAGAAAAATGGGATTTTAATTTACACAAGACTAAAGGACAAATGAAAAAAATAAGAATTATTACCTGTGCATAACCTACAAGCATAGGTAATCTCTTCTACAAATTTTCCTAAAATATACAAACACTTCAAAATATTATTATATGCTGTTACAAATATTAAATAAACACTGCTGCTTTTAAAATCGCCTCCAATTCCAATCTTACTTTCTAATGAGCTACTTTACTCCTAATCAGAAAGTAAATGTCTAGTCATTAAAGCAAAATTGGTTTTCAGTTTTGTAAATAAAAAATTTGGATGAAATGTTATTCTTCAAAAACAGTAGTTTGTTCTAAGGCAAACCTTCCTGTTTCTTGTAATTTTATCTTATAGCCTTGTTCAAATGAATCCTAAAAGCAATCACAAAATATAAATCCTAAAGGTTCATAAAAGTATCATGAAATTAAAAGAAAAACAATTAAAGAATGTTAAAATAAATGCATCTTTATTTATTTGCAGAAGAGAAAGTGGGAAGGCTAAATGTTACTCCATATGTTACATTTCACAATCTGGATCTAGCACACAAAAAAGAGCTTTATAAATATATTTTAGTGGCTGATCTTCAGAAGTGCCTCTCTTGCAGATTTTAATTAATCAGACAGGTTTGGAATAGGAGATATTATATTTTAAAACTTGAATACTATAGTATAAACATGAATGAGACTATATTCATGCACCAATCTAAATAGACTTAATATATGCTCAGGATTTCCTAATCACACACAGCTTTTATTAACAATAGCTAGGATCCCATGGACTGTCCAAACTAGCCAAGGAAGGTCTGAATTTCTTTTTAAAACAATGATGACAAAAAATATCATTTTTAAATTCAATATTGCTTTCAAAAATATGTGGCGTGGCATGGCACAGGAGTTTGCTCTCAGCATTAAAGCAAAATTTCTGTTTTTAAAAAAGGTTTTGCTTCATGAAACAGATATAATGCAAATCAATATGGTAAGTAGAATAGTAGTCAAATCAAAGATTTTCTAACTTTCAAAAATCTATCCTTATAAAGCATCTTTCTCTTCCACATACCCAAGCTCCATTCATAAATTTAATATTTAGAATTCTCAACACATTTCCACAATTAATTATTTTTTCATGTTTCTAAACCACTCATCTCCCTCAAAATGGAAAGCTTTTACAATAAAGGTAGCATAATTTAGTCACCATAATCTGAGTTGTCCTGTAACAGCTGCATAGGATTATATAGATTGATTTGAAATTAGCTGAGGGAATGGATAAGGAAAGGCATCACACCCTAAAGCACGTAAAAGGTAAATCCCAATTCACAACGTAACTTTTCTAGAAAATCTGTCGCATAGAAAAAATTATGTTTAAAGTTATTCTTTAAATTACAAAACTATAAAAATTTAAATTACAAAATGAATAGATGTTCATCTCGTAAATTGAATTACATGAATTACAAGTTGAATTACAAATACTGAATGTACCAGATAGTTTTCATTTTTTTTTGTACCAAAATAATTCTATTTTTCTCTACCATACTATTAAGAGAGTTTTTAATCTCCTATTCTCATAATTGATTCAAATTTAGCCTGAAAAAGGAAAAAAAGCTGGTGAAAGCAATATGAGACAACTATTACAGCTTATAGAACAAAATGTAGACTCATTTATTTGAGATTAAGAGGCAGGTTCTTGGTATAAGGAGTGAAAAGCAAAGACTACTTCAAGCTTAATTCTTTAAAACCTGTTTTTCTATTACAATGGTATGCAAAAAATATGATCCAAAGCATTGACATTGTTTAGTTTATTACCATATTAAATCTAATTTTCAACTTATAAACAATTTTGGTTGACCTTTTTAACCAAACTGCAATATTTATTTTAATATTAAAGTGTTAATTATATAAATTTCAAGTACAATGACATCCTGGATTGCAGAACTTTTACAATGCCATCAAATTAAGCAAAGAAATTTTTTTTTCACTTGTGAGTAGTTATGTATAGCTTTTCAATGTAAATTACTTTAGTTAGTGATGACTTTCAGTGGATTTAAGCCATTAATGTCCCTAGTTGTCCTGTCTTTTTAAATTAGCTATCCTTAGAAAAAAAAATAGATGGACAAACTCAGGGCTGTTCTGTGTTTTTGAAAAGTTTAAAAGACATCAATGGCTTGCAGTAACCCAGACCTTTTCTTTCAAAACACAGTATATTCTGCTAGGTATACTATCATGGAAATGTGGGCTCACTCATAAATTTTATTATATGCAATAAAGATGGGCAAAAACCATGTTTCCTAGATATGGTCTCGTAAAGTATAGGTAATTTGACACATTGCAGCGAATTTGTTTGAACAACGTTTGTATTTTAATCTTGTTATTTATTTAAATGTATATCCCACCTGGCTCCATGTGATTCCAAGCTATTTACATTTAAAACATAAAAAGTACAATAAAAGCAACAAGACAAAAAGCAGTAGACATTGAAGCATAATAAACCTGTTAGAAACCAAAGAAAACCTAAATTAAAAAGGAGGTTTCAGTTTCAGTCATGCCCATTAAAGGCCTGAATAAAGAGCAGCATCTTTAAGGCCCTTCAATGGTGGCTGCCATTTAGACCTCATTCCAGAGGCAAGCTCCGCAAGAGAAAAGTAAACCAAGAATCTAAGTTGCCTTATGCAATGACTACTTTACTGCAGCAAGCCTTATCTTGAACAATACTCTGTACGTTGTTGTTTTAAATGTTTTAAATCATTTTTAAACATTCGGGAGTTGCTTGGAGTCGGGCAGCTATAAATTTAAATAAAGAACACATTGTTTAAACAAACCTGTTACTAAGTGTAGAATTGCCTATATTTTAAGAGGCCATATCTAGGCAAATCGTACATATGAAATTGTACAATTATACTAGAATCCTTGTAAATATTAATGCATTCATTCATAATCTTTGTTTTCAGATTGATTTTGAACAACATGCTTTAAGGCTGGCCTAATCTTTGGGTCTTCCTTGCTTCTTATCCATTCAGTTATACTTTTTTGACTGATTTATATTGTTTTTAGGTAAACTGACTTGTTCTGGAGAAACTTGTTTTCCATGGAGATATCTATAATTGCTTTTTTTCCTGAAATCAAATTCATTTGAAAAAATTGAATGAAATATAAGACATATATACAACAGATTACAGTCACATGCTTATACTTAAATAATACCATATGTTTCTATTTAATATTCTTATATTGAATTGAGGACAGCACAACTTCCTTTTTGTCAGTCTTAAAATATAAGATTTTGTTTAGCTGCTTGACATGCTTTTAATCATACAACTAGGCACCAAGGTATCCCTTTTCTTTTGAAGCATAGATGCAGGAGTACCAAGTCTGGGTTTTTTTTTTTTTTTAATTATCTGCTTCATTCCTTATATAGCTTTATGGCATTTTACACAGCTTTTGAAACTACCAAGTGAGAATCTTGTACATTTTGCATTATATTACACAAATCTCGTTTATAAAGTGCTTCAGAGTTCTTGCCTTTATCATCTTTAATGCAAATATGTTTAGGAAGTGGGGAAAAGAAATGTAGCATACACAAATAAAACACCAAACTATCTTTTCCTTCCTGCAAATTGAAAGCCGCCTAGGTGGCCTTGGGACAGTTACTATCTCGGCTCAACCCACCTCATGGGGTTGTTGTTGATTGTATATAGGAGAAGAAAAGAGTATGTTTTCTGCCTTGAGTTATTTACAAATAATAATAAAGGTGGGATGAAAAAAAATTATATATGGAAAGGGGCATTGAGAAAAATTTATATATGGAAAGGGGCATTCTTACCTGAGACTCCCTTTCTCATGAGGAGCGACGGGAGAGTCCAGGATGGGTTACTCTAGCCTGCTAACTCTTTGACTGAGTTGAAATTCTGAAGAGATACTTCCCTGGTAATGGTCTTCAGTTGAACAATGAAGATGACGCGAATCTTGTACTCTGTCCAGTCCAAACTTCTCCCCTTCCGGCAACTGGCCAAGCAGTCAACAGGGTGGGTCTGGATGCTCCCGTTGATCTTCATGACAAAGGACATCTCAGGTAAGACCAATGCCCCTTCTCCATTGAATCAATGGGAGATTCCAGGATGGGACATACCAAAGCCTTGGCAGTCCTACGGGCGGGATCTGTCTTGGTCCGAAGTGCCGGCCTCCTCATGCACTCACTGCAGAACATGCCTGCTGAATGCTGTGCCTCTGCTGAGGAGTATGAGTCCAGTCTATAATGGCGGATGAATGACACTGGTGATGTCCAAGTTGCTGCCTGACAAATCTCCTCCACAGAAGCTTGCATAGCCGAGGCCGCCATAGTGGCTACACTCCTCGTAGAATGGGCCGTAATCTTTCAGAGCATTGGGAGAGCCTGGATCTCATAGGCTCTCAAGTCCACAATCAATGACCCACTGTGGAAGGTGTCACCCTGTGGCACAGAGTTAATGGCTGAAAGGATATGAACAGTGCCTTGGTCTTCCTGAAGGCCCTGGAGATGTAAATGCGGAGGGCCCTCCTTACATGCAATTTATGCTATTGCCATTCTAAGGCATATTGAGGCTGCAGACAGAAGTCCAGCAAGATCAACTCCTGTGCTCAGTGAAACAAGGAGTTAACCTTTGGCATAAAGGAAGGGTCCACCTGCAGTTAACCTTTGGCATAAAGGAAGGGACCCTGTTTGGATGAAACACACAGAGATCCTTTCTCATTGATTTTTTATTTATTTATTTTATTTTAATCATATTTATATCCCGCCCTTCTTCACAGAGGATCCAGGGCGGCACACAGGAATTTAAAAGCATACAAAAAATAAATACATAATTTAAAAACATATTAAATTATTCTAGTCCTATGCTAAAACCAATTTTAAAAATTCCCAATTTAAAACTCTCTAAAATAGTCCTCACGGGAGATTAAGCTAGGCCGGCTTGTTGGAAAAGATGTGTCTTTAGACACTGGCGGAAGAGGCGGAGGTCGGTGATGGTGCGTAATTCAGGGGGTAGGTCGTTCCAAAGGGCAGGGCCCGCCACAGAGAAGGCTCTTCCCCTGGGTGTCGCCAGACGGCATTGCCCAGCCGACGGCACCCTGAGAAGACCCTCTCTGTGGGAGCGGATCGGCCGAAGGGATGTAGGGGCAAGAGGCGATCTCGCATATAACTAGGCCCCGAGCCATGGAGCGCTTTAAAGATGGTTGTCAAAACCTTGAAGCGCACTCGAAAGGCCACAGGAAGCCAGTGCAGCTCGCGCAGGATCGGTGTTATGTGAGAGCATCTAGTGGCTCCCGTAATCACCCGCACGGCTGCATTCTGGATTAACTGTAGCTTTCGAGTGCACCTCAAGGGAAGCCCCATGTAGAGAGCATTACAGTAGTCGAGTCGGGACGTCACGAGAGCTTGAGTGACTGTGCGAAGGGCAGCCCGGTCCAGTAAGGGGCGCAATTGGCGCATCAGGCGTACCTGATGAAACGCCCCCCTGGCCACGGCCGCCACATGGTCCTCCATGGACAGCCTGGAATCCAGGAGGACACCCAAATTGTGCGCTCTCTCCACGGGGGCCAGTGTTTCACCCCCAATGGCCAGTGTTGGAGTAATCTGGCTGAATCGGGGTGCCGGAAACCACAGCCACTCAGTCTTGGCAGGGTTGAGCTTGAGTTTGTTACCACCCATCCAGATCCGTATGGCCTCCAAACACCGGGACAGCACTTCGGCGGCATCATTGGGGTGGTCTGGGGTGGATATGTACAACTGAGTGTACAGCTGATAATACCACCAACTCTGATATCCATTTAGCAGACATAATGAACCACCAGGAAAGCCACTTTACATGAGAGGAGATGTAGGCTGGGCTCCCTTAAGGGTTCAAATGGTGCCATGGTATGGGCCTGTAACACCTTGGGCAAGTCTCAGGTGGAGGAAGGCTCGAAACCTGGGATGGTGACCAAGGGAACTAACACCCCCCCTCAGAACTGAGGCCAGGGCAGCGACCTGACATTGCAGGGTGTTCAGGGAGAGCCCTATCTCTAGGCCTTCCTGAAAAAATTTCAGTACATCACCAGTGAGGCCAAAGTTGGATCTAAATGGCTCTTCTCAAAGAGTCACTAAATATCTTCCAAGTTGCATTGTAAATGCAGGTGGTAGAAGGCCGTCTGGCTGCCTGAATCGTCCTTATGACACTATTAGAGTTTTCCCCACTTAAGCAGCTCCACTCAACTGCCAAATGGTCAAGTGTAACTACTGGGGCTCCAGATGGATGAGGGATCCCTGGCTGAGGGAGACCCTCTCTGTGGGAATTGTCCAAGTTCGGCCAACCGACAGGCCGACCAGATCGGCAAACCATGGTTGTCTGGGTCAGTGGGGAGCTACCAACGAAACCTTCACCCTTTCCATCAACACCTTTCTGACCACAGCTGTAATCAGGAGCAGCAGGGAGGGGAAGCACACAGTAGACCCTGGGCCACTGGCATCATAGTGTGTCTACTCCTTCCACCCCCTGTGGTGGGAAACTCGTGAAGAACCTGGGAAGGTGAGTTCGCTGGAGATGCGAAAGGATCCAGAATTGGGTTGCCGAACTGCTCTGATAGCTCTGCAAACAGGCTGGGATGCAGGTGCCACTCCGAATGGTCAATAGTGGCCCTGCTCAACAAGTCTGCATGCACATTGGATACTCTTGCAATGTGTTCTGCCCTGATCGAGAGCAGGTAAGTCTCTGCCCACTGGCACAATGTCTCTGCTTCCCCGCCTAGCAATGGATGTGGGTCTTTGTTGCCACATTGTCCATCAGGAGGAAGACATGGTACCTAGATATCTGCTGCTGGAATGCCCTGAGGGCTAGGTGGGCCACCCTGAGCTTCAGCCAGTTAATATTGTGGCGTAACTCCTGTGGTGTCTACAGCCCCTGGGCCACATGGTGCATGAAGTGGGACTCTCAGCTGAAAAGGCTGGCGCCTGACGTTATACTCAACTTGTCCACCACCTTGAAGACACAACTCTTACCGATGGTTTAGGATCTCCAACAGCAGAATGACTGGAGCACTCCCAGCAGCACCCGCACTCTCCCCATCAAAGTGCTGCACCGGCAGTATAAGCCACTGGAGGGGCCTGGCGTAGAACCATGCCCAGGGCACGAAGAAAATGCAGGACATTAGTTTCCCCAAAAGCTGAGACTGCAGCTCTAAAGGTATTACTTTGTCTTCCTGAATCTGAGCTGTCAATGCCCTGATGTTCTCCTGCCATTTCTGGGAGAGAAAGACCTGTCCTGATATAGTCTCTATGAGTGCTCCCAAGTGCACCAGTCTCTTACTGGGGATGAAATGACTTTTGTTCAGGTTTATAGAAAAACTATGATCCCTTAGGATCTGAACGGTGGTATGCAGGTCCCTTTCTGCTTATCTGTGGGACAATGCCTGAATTAGCAAATCGTCCAGGTAACATTGAATTTGAATTGGTACACTTCTGAGATAAGAATGCAAAAATGCCATAATTTTGCTGAACATCCTTGGAGCTAATGCTAAGCCGAATGGAAGGGCTGCATACTGGAAATGGTGGCACGCCGGTGCAGCAAAACCTCAGAAATTGTCTGTGACTTGAATGTTTGGGAACGTGGAGGTAAGCCTCTGTCAGGTCCACTGAAGTGGTCCTCATGCCGAATTCTCACCAGAATGGAATGATGGGAATGCAGCTTGAACCTTCTGTAAACCAGATGCCCTCCACCCTCCCACCCCACCCCACCCCCGAGGCCTTTGGGATAATAAACAGGATTGAATAGGCCCCTGCTGTTCTGGCAGAACTTGCTGAATGGCCTGAATATCCAACAAATGTTGGATTGCAGATTCCATGAGAATTCTACAAATTCTAGTTGGGTCCCTAAAGTGGGACAGTGGAGGAAAAACCTCAGAGGGGAAGGGGAAAATAAATTATAGGGAGTGCCCTGACCTTATGGTGTCCAATACCCAGGTGTCAGTCTTGATCTTCTCCCACCTGTCTGAGAAGAAACCGAGACGACCTCCTATGGGAAGAGCCATCTTGAAGTCACTTCTGGCATCTGTAAGGATTATTGCTGTTGCCTCAAAAGGGCCGCTTGCCCTGCAACTGCTGCCTGGCTCTGCCGCCAAAAGTTGGTAGTTAGATCTAGAAAGGTGCTAGGGACTCCCCAAACAGATCCCCTCCCGCAAAGGGAGCGGATGTCAGCTTCCTCCAAATTCAAGAAAAATGCAGGAGAAATAATGTAAGCTGGCTTCGCCGCAATTCAGGCAAGCTTACACGTCTCACTGGTGTGGCCATGGCAATAAATTAGCAAAGAGCCTGGCCCAGCAACCAATTCTCTCCAAATACTGATTGTGCCTTGTTGTTGATAAAATGCAGGAGAAAGGAATATGTTTTCTTCCCTGAGTTATTTACAAATATTAACAAAGGTGGGATAAAAAATTACATATGGAAATATATGTATCATTTGCTTCTCTCACAAATAGTCCATATATAATCAGTATAAATTTGAAAAAGAAAGTAAGCAAGTTTATCTGGTAGAGACCAACAAAATATGTATTTTTACAGAGAGAAATAATTCCAAAGCAATAAAAGAAATTGAATTATATGTCAGGCAATTGTCCTAGCCCAAGATTATCTGGAAACAGTTATTCCGTGCCTACAACAAAGAACCTATATGTGGGCATGCTGAAGAGCTCCTTAATCCTTCATTCTATTCAAATGCCAAAATTTGTGGGCTTTCAGAAGCAAGAATGCGTGAAAAAACTGATAAAAAACTTCATGTGAAGATTTTTAAATTTTACTATTTATATTTTCCATTTCATGCAGTATACTGTGTATATCTATTATTTTTCCTTTTACATGCTTGTTTATTAAAACACCCTAATATAGTATTTGTCATTTTGTGGGTATTTTTCACTGGCAGGAAACTATCTATGATATTGTTTGCATCATAGTTTTACTAACACACTGACAGTATTATTTCTACTCCAATATGGAATTTGCTTTTTTAAAAACAATAGTTTAATGCTGGTGTAATATTCTAACTGAATGATGCTGCCGCTCAATGTCAGGATCTTGACAGTTGGTTCACATATACAGCCAGTTGCAGTGATCCAATCACACGATAATCTGTTTTTTGCCATTTCCAACAGATTTACTTAATAACCATGGTAACTTTATGACTATTGTAAAATTGTGATTTACAGCTTATATTCCATTGTGTTTATTAAGTTGATGACTACCTATAGAGAAGCCATACTTCCAGGCTTCTAATGAATTGAAGATGCTGGAAAACATCAACCCAGCCATATTAAATCAGCTGGATAAATACCAACTATTCACCAAGGGTGTTCAGGATGTGCTATTTAGTTACCGTATTTGCCGGCGTATAAGACGACTGGGCGTATAAGACGACCCCCCCATCATTTCCACTCAAAATATAGAGTTTGTTATATACTCGCCGTATAAGACTACCCCCTCTTCCGCACACCTTCCACACCCCAAATAAAACGTAAAAGAACATCAGATTTGATTTCAACATGTTAATTTATATTCAAATGCTTATGACATGCAGGAAAACTGTCACAAGGCTGTATGTTACCAAACACGTACAGTAAACATAAAACAGTGCAAGTTGCACATCAAGAGCATAAACATTGGATCAGCAAAACCACGGGATAGGTAACATGTTTCTGGGGACATGCCCCCTTCGTCAGACCTTGCTGAGCTCCCAAAGGAATGTTCATATGGTAAATAGTGTGAGGGTGGCTAAGACCCCTCCCCCTCCTGTATTATACCAGCCAATAGTAAATGCCAGAGGCTAATTCACTAAAGCTGAATGGAACAATAAACCTATGGGAGCTACCATGCTGTTTGTTTTCTAAGCTGTTAACCAAACTGGAACTGTCAATGATAGAAGGAAGATAACAAATAGAGGGAGAGAGCAAGTGCCGGGCAAGTTTGCTGGCGTGACAGTTTCCCTTTAAAAGCCTTCAAACTCCTGTTCGTCATCTGATATTAAAAGTTCATCAATGACATCTTGTGATACAGTTGTAAGGCAGTCATCGTATGGATCTAATTCCGTGTCAGATGATGTGGCCTCAGCTTTAGCTTCCTCTTCATCTTCATCTTGCCACAAGTACTCGTCCTCCATACCATCTAATGAATTTGATATGCCACACTTCTTGAAAGACTTGATTACTGTTTGTGCATCAATATCATTCCAGGCTTTTATGACAAATTGGCACAAAACATCCAACTGTGGAGCACGCATGTTTCCTCCTTTTGTGTATGACTTTTCGCCGCTAACCATCCATTCATTCCACTGTTCTCGAATGCGATCTTTAAAAGGCTTGTTTAGGCACACATCCAGGGGCTGTACCAATGATGTCAATCCTGCAGGAATAACTGCTGCATCTGTTTTTATTCTCGCAAGCCTTTCCTTGGTGGTGGGAGTTAAATGAGCCCTGAACATATCCCACACAAGTAGACTACGTTTTTGAAGTAGACCACCTGGTCGTCTGCTCCATACATTATCCAGCCATAGTTTCACACCCTCCTCATCCATCCAGCCTTTTTCATGCACGTGCACAAAACAACCAGCAGGGAACTTGAGTTTTGGCATGGTTTTCCTTTTAAAAATAATCATAGGTTTCAGTTTGTTGCCATCAGCTGTGCATGCTAGTACCACTGTAAAACTTGACTTCTCATGTCCTGTTGTTTTTATCAAAATAGTTTTCTCACCTTTATGATGGACAGTTTTATTTCCAATCATATCAAAATTCATTGGAGTTTCATCCATATTTCCAATATTACTTAGCGCATAGCCATGTTTAGTGCGCTGTTTTATTACGTATCAATGGAAACTATCCACTTTATTATCCAGATCTGCAGGTAATTTTTGGGCAATTTTTGTCTTTTGCCTTAGTACCAGATCATGCCTTGCCATGAATCTACTACACCAGGATATAGTGGCCTTAAAATTGTTGCTGTGATCGGGGTTAGATTTGGCCCACTGAAGTGCAAACAAGCGTATTTTATTTCGTGTCACCACATAACCGTTTTGGCGATGCTCAGCCACCATATCTGCTACATGTTTTTCAAGTTCTGGCCAGTGTGCGATGCCTCTTCTTAATGCACACTTACCCCTTGGCATACTCTTTAATGCTTTTTCATTTGATTTCCAGTCCCGAACCATCTTTTCTGTTACTCCATATTGTCTTGCAGCAGCACAATTATTATGTTCCCTGGCAAAGTTTACAACTTTAAGTTTAAAACTTGCCTCATATTTCTTTCTTTTTGGTGCCATGATAGGGTTGATAGGGGTTTGACTGCTGGACAAATATCAACAATACAATGACTGGAATTTATTTTGAGAGCCGGAAGGTGTGGCCTGTTTTGCTTTGTTTTGTTTTGTTTTGTTTTGTTTCGTCTCTCTCTCTCTCTCTCTCTCTCTCTCTCTCTCTCTCTCTCTCTCTCTCTCTGGGCCTCTCTCTCTCTGTCACTGTCTCGCACGCTCTGTGGTGATGGCTGTCCCCTTCACGTTCCTCGTCTCCCCGAATGGCGTCCAGAGCCATCCGCAGCCGCGCAGAGACTTGCCGCTTTTCCACGCATGCGTGAGGCTATCTTTTGCACGGCGTGGAGAAGCAGCAAATCTCCACGCGGCTGCGGATGGTTTCCTCCTTCCCCTCTGTCTCTTTCCCCTCAGTGTGTCTGTTACACTCTCATTCTGGGCCTCTCTCTCTCTGTGTCACTGTCTCGCGCGCTCTGTGGTGACGGCTGTCCCCTTCACGTTCCTAGCACGCGCGAGAGACTTGCACGGAAGGGAAAGAGACGGGGGAAGGAGGAAACCATCGCGCGCGAGAGAGAGACTTGCACGGAAGGGAAAGAGATGGGGGGGGGAGGAGGAAACCATCGCGCGCGAGAGAGAGACTTGCACGGAAGGGAAAGAAACGGGGGGGGGGAAAGGAGGAAACCATCGCGCGCGAGAGAGAGACTTGCACGGAAGGGAAAGAGACGGGGGAAGGAGGAAACCATCGCGCGCGAGAGAGAGACTTGCACGGAAGGGAAAGAGACGGGGGAAGGAGGAAACCATCGCGCGCGAGAGAGAGACTTGCACGGAAGGGAAAGAGACGGGGGGGAAGGAGGAAACCATCGCGCGAGAGAGAGACTTGCACGGAAGGGAAAGAAACGGGGGGGGAAAGGAGGAAACCATCGCGCGCGAGAGAGAGACTTGCACGGAAGGGAAAGAGACGGGGGGAAGGAGGAAACCATCGCGCGCGAGAGAGAGACTTGCACGGAAGGGAAAGAAACGGGGGGGGGAGGAGGAAACCATCGCGCGAGAGAGACTTGCACGGAAGGGAAAGAGACGGGGGAAGGAGGAAACCATCGCGCGCGAGAGAGAGACTTGCACGGAAGGGAAAGAGACGGGGGAAGGAGGAAACCATCGCGCGCGCGAGAGAGACTTGCACGGAAGGGAAAGAGACGGGGGAAGGAGGAAACCATCGCGCGCGAGAGAGAGACTTGCACGGAAGGGAAAGAGACGGGGGGGAAGGAGGAAACCATCGCGCGCGAGAGAGAGACTTGCACGGAAGGGAAAGAGACGGGGGGGGAGGAGGAAACCATCGCGCGAGAGAGAGAGACTTGCACGGAAGGGAAAGAGACGGGGGGGGAAGGAGGAAACCATCGCGCGTGAGAGAGAGACTTGCACGGAAGGGAAAGAGACGGGGGAAGGAGGAAACCATCGCGCGCGAGAGAGAGACTTGCACGGAAGGGAAAGAGACGGGGGAAGGAGGAAACCATCGCGCGCGCGAGAGAGACTTGCACGGAAGGGAAAGAGACGGGGGGGAAGGAGGAAACCATCGCGCGGAGACTTGCAAGAAGGGGACCTCGCGGATGACCCGGCGTATAAGACGACCCCCCCACTTGGAGGCATGTTTTTCAGGGCAAAAAAGTCGTCTTATACGCCGGCAGATACGGTAGCTACACTTGAAATACAGTAAACATACTGTTTGAGGTTAGGATGCACTGTTTCTTGAATATGCATCATTTTACAACTGCTCCCATAAAACTAGTTTTGTACTTTCTCACATTAAACCAGATTGATCATTTGAATATTTATTAATCCTTTTGATTCCTTCCTCTTTTTTTGTTTTTTGTTTTGGCTACTCATATTGGTCACTCCAATTCCTGATTTACTTTTCTATTCCTTATTCTAATCTTCTGCAGATTTTTCTCTTTCAAATTTTAATGTGCCTTTGTTGGGCTTTCTTAGAAACTTTATTCTTGAATACAAATTAAGACTTAAAATACTATGATGACTATTTTCAAGAGTTTAAACATGTTTCACATCTAAATATAAGTACTATTTAGGATTAAACATAGGATTGTATTTAATCCGATTCATTCCATGATGAACTGCTTGAAAGAACAATCAATCATAGTTTATGAACATTTTACAATGTTAGTATCACAATGCTAAACTTTAGCTTACTAATTCAGTTGACATGGACTGAGACAATCAATTAATGCGATTTCTCCTTCTGAAAATCAATGTTAGTATTTTGATTAGAGGTTGAATATATATGCCCAGCACTAAACCGCTTTTGGGACTGGTTCTGACATTCATAGTGATTTGGCAGAAGAGCTTTGAGTTTATTTGACACTTTAAATATGTATCTTCCCATTCTACCTATATATATCCAGAAATAAGCATAACTTACTACATCTTTGCTATTTAACATAATCTGTTTTTTTTTTAAACTAGAGATGGTGGGAAAACAGATCTATTATCTCTGGTTTATTGGTACTATGGGGCAAAATAGGAGACAATAACAAGATTAAAGGCAAGGAAGAGCTGAAGTGTTTCTCTTATTCCCAAACACTCTGGATTTGAAAAATCCAAATATTAAGTTATATAAATATATAATATTAATTTCTAAATTATAATTTATACAATTTAAATGCATACAACATTTAGAAAACCCAGACAAATCAAAATAAGAAGCAAACTGAAATACAAGCAGAGAAGTTTATCTCATTTTATAGAATCTTTGCTTTTCAGATCTTTAAGAATTGAAACTCATTTAAGTTGTAATTTTCCATGGCATTTTCATGTGGCATTTTAAGAACCAAATACTATTTGCTATGATGTAAACAGCTTTTTCCTAAAAGCAACAATACTGGTTCTTTTAGAATAGTATTTATCCTTCAGCAGGGTTCGCATCTTTGACTGGCACACAGCTGGTGAGATCTCAGTTGTTCATAATTAACTAAATGGTTTATTTTGTTAAGATTATATTCTACTTCTTGTGAGGTAGTTTCTAAATCAGTAATGGTTACCATGTTTGAATTGAAGCTAGATGCTGTTACTCAGCAGCAACTGAAAATGAGCAACAACAGCATGTATGTTACAACCCAAACAATGCCCTGCTAACACAGTTCTTCTTCACTAAAATTTATCAAACACTAGTCAACTAATTTAACTATGAAGCTTGCTGAATTATCCTGCCAAGTCATACAGTTTCTTCTAATATAATTCAAAGGAAGATAGAGAGACCAGGAATTCAACTAAGGCCTTCTGCCATTACTACAGTTAATGAAACGGGACATGAAAAATTCTTCTTCCTCTGCACCACTTTCTCAATAGTTCAATATCTATTTTAACAAACTGAGGAATCCTCTAAAGGAAATTCTGAAGGGTCGGGAAAAAAAGTAAACAGTCCCATATTTCCATTCTTCGAGCTTAATAGATGAAAACCATCACAACAGCAAAAAAGAGGGCCGGAGGCATCCACTCGATCCTCTACTTTAATAAAAATGAAAGTGTCACACCACTACAATTCAAGGTCCTCTCCTTTCATATGTGCATATGGCAAAATGCTGTTTTCATCATTGGTCATTTCTCCACTACTGACATGAATCACCCAACAGCTCAAGCCACCTGGTTCTCAGGGTCCTATAGTATAGTATAGCCTTGGTAAGGCTACAAAATTGGTAAGAACAGCCTCTAGAGATCTGAAGCAATAAAAATGGAAAAACGTTTCCCCTGCTAGTCATTTCCAACTTTAGGGTATGATGCTTATTTCTGTTTCTTAGTCAAGGGATCCAGGGTTGACCAAATATACTTCTGTCATGATGTGGCCCGCATGACTATATGCCAAAGGTACACAGAACACTGTTGTCTTCCTACCGAAGTGGTACCTATTCATCTACCTACATTTGCATACTTTTGAACTGCTAGTTAGCAGGAGTGTTGAAACACCATAACACTTAGTATGCATCTTAGAAGTTTTTCCTGATGTATAAAAATATTTAAGCTAATCTGAGTGATGGGAAGTAAGTCTGAAAAGTCTGCTTATCTACCCAGACATGCAATTAGAAGTGCTGCTTAAATTTTTTTTTTAATGTTCTCCTTGCAACTAGGAAAGAAGAAATAAGCACAACAGCCCCTTTTAAAAGTTCCCAATTTAACAACATAATTTTTTTTATTTATTTTTTATTTTTATTTATTTAGAATTAATACCCCACCCTTCTCCTTGTTAGGACTCAGGGCGGCGCACAGGCATTATTAAAAACCATAACAAAACAATATATACTATTAAAAACATATTAAATTAAATTAAAACCCGTGCTAAAAACCCTTTAAAACCCTAAGAAATTAAAATTTATAAATAGAGTCAGAAATGGGGGGCTACGCTAGGCCGGCTTGTTGGAATAGGTACGTCTTAATACGTTGGCGGAAGAGGCGGAGGTCCGAGGTAGTGCGAAGGTCAGGGGGTAGGTCGTTCCAGAGGGCCGGGCCCGCCACAGAGAAGGCCCTTCCCCTGGGTGTCGCCAACCGGCATTGCCCGGTCGACGGTACCCGGAGAAGGCGCTCTCTGTGGGAACGGATCGGATGAAGGGACGAAATCTTCATTCATAATTTAGTATATAGAAACAAACTGGAATATTTGTGAAACTGTACACACCTATCTTAGTAATACTTATTGCATTCATTGGGAATTTTTCTTCTCACTGGATATAAATAGAGTTATATTACTAGATATTCATCCTATATACCTAATTATCTAGAACCTACTTTCATTAAATCTTTACAATGTTGTTCAATTCCTATCACCTTATAGTGAGCATTATGGATGGGTTATAGATGATGTGAGGCTCAAAAGATTTTATTTACGGTATTTTTCGGAGTATAAGACGCACCCAGGTTTTGAAGAGGCAGATTTTTTTTAAAAAGTAGATAGGTAGATAGAGGGATAGAGGAGAGAAAGAGAGAGAAATACAGTAGGTAGGTAGGGAGAGAGAGAGTAGTTAGGTAGGTAGGTACATAAAGGCGGGGGGGGAGAGAAATACAGTAGGTAGGGAAGTAGGGGGAGAGAGAGTGTAGATAGGTAGGTAGAGGGATAGAGAGAGAAAAATAGAGAGAGAAATAGAGAGACAGAGAAATACAGTAGATAGGTAAGGAGAGAGAGAGAGTAGGTAGGTAGATGTTTCCAGGTGTATTTACCAATGTGCTGGAGAAGGAAATCACTGACCACCTTTGGAACAAATCTTTGTTTCTAGGCACAGTACTTGACCAACATAATTCTCATTAATCACTCTAACTAAACAGCTTTCCAAAAGGAAAAAAAAAAGTGTTTTCGCACTCTGTAAACCTCCCCCAAACGCCCTATTTTTTTTTTCAAATAAAAGGCATGAATAGCCTTGGGGGGCTTGCAGAGAGCTTCTGGGGGGGGGGCAAAACAAGGGAAAAATGGCACATTTTTCGTGAAAATGGGCTGCATTTTGGTTAAATAAATTGCATGCATAGCCTTATGGAGGCTTATAGAATACTGCTGGGGGCTGGGGGGGCAAAAATGCCCTCTTTTTTGCTCATTTCTGCCTTCCCCAGCCCCCAGGTGCTCTCTGGAAGCCTCCATAAGGGTAGGCACAGCCATTTTGGTGAAGGGGCAGGGTTTCAGGAGGCAAAAAATGCTGCATTCAATGTATAAGACACATCCAGATTTTCAGCCTATTTTTGTAGGAAAAAAGGTGCGTCTTCTACTCCAAAAAATGTGATAATTTTTATAGCTGCCAATCTAAAAACATGGATAACTATCAGTCTCCCAAGTAGACCAGACACGAAACATGACAAGATAAGCCATCCTACTTTATACTAAGGCTACATTAACAGAAACTTGCAAGTGTGGAGATACAATTCTCCTGCCATCCTGCTTTATTGCTTGATATGGTATGGTGAATCCTGAGATTCTTTCTCTACCAATTGTTCAGCTTCGGATTCCTTCTACTTTTATCTGATTGTTCCCTAGACAGCATTTCTTCTTGTCTCTCAAGGTCATCCCTACATACCATTACAATAACAATTACATCCCATGGCACATTTGTTTACACACACACACACACACACACACACACACTTAGAATTAAGCTGTGCTGTGTTCAGCAAGAATTATATCCAGAGAAATGTGCAAAAAATTGCAGTTTTAAAATTTTCAAAGAAAATGTATTTTTTTCTACAAATAACATTTAGAAATCCTCTTAGTAGAGAATTTTTAAATGAGATTTGTAGAAAAAAATACTTTATTTAAAAATACTTTATATTTTAGTATTCTGAGTATGAAGAATAGTTAAATGAAATGGATGGAAGAGAACAGATATGTGTGGAAACTTTATGAAGCTTTACAAACTATAAATGAAGATAAATTCTTACCCTTGAGAACTATAAAGCCTGCTTCCTGGAGTTGTGAATTGTACATTACTGGATGTTTTAGAGCACAGATTTACAGTCATTTGCCTAGGATGCTTGATAATTCCTGATTCCCAACTGCATGATACTACGACCATTCAACGTGCCTTGTCATCAGTTAATATCATTATTACTAAGACTGCCATCCAAATAGAATTTATAAGTCCTCTAAGGCTGCAAAGTTCCTATTAGATTTTTTTTGCAGAAAATAAAATATGCTAAATTATATCTAATTAATGATATGAGTCATAAGCTCTTTTCATCATGCTTTAAATATTCAAAATAATAGTGTGAGACTTCATTTTTTGTTCCAATTTATAGTACTCTAATGCAAGTTTCGTCCTTAGTATTGTGTGTCAGAGGTTCAAAGGTTATACACATGCGGTATTTGTAAGAATGAATATACAAATGGATTTTACCTATTTGCTACCACTTTTAATATTTCAGCAACATAGCCATATTACAGTAGGAAAATTCACTGACTCGTGCCTTAACACCTCTCTCCCATTGAAATGGTATCCTTTTGTGGACCAGGCACGAGCGGGTGTTGATCAACGTACCCAGGTGGAGCACCTCCGTTGATGGAGTCAGGTGACTCTTCTCCCGGTTAATGGAGAAGCCATGATATTGGAGGGAGTCCATGGTGGTCTGGAGGTCCCTGAGCGCCTGAGCCCGTGAGGACGACTGCATCAAAATGTCATCCAGGTAGCATTGCAGGCAGATGAGGCACTTCCTGAGGTCCGTAGCTACCGCAGCTAGGAGCTTGGTTAACACCCTCGGGGCTGACAACAGGCCGAACGGGAGAGCCTTGTATTGGTAGTGGCAGCCGGCATAGTAAAAGCGAAGGAACTTCTGATGTGATGGCCGGATGGGAACGTGTAGATAGGCCTCCTTCAGGTCGATGGAGGTCAGCAGGTCCCCTGGGCGGAGGCAGCCCAGGATCAAGTGGAGAGACTGCATCTTGAACTTCTTGTAGGCGATGTGGAAGTTGAGGTCCTTTAGGTCCAAGATGGCCCGCCACCCGCTTGAGCTTTTGGGTATGAGGAAAAAGATTGAGTAATACCCCCTCCTGACCTGACCCGGGGGAACTGGTTCCACGTGCCTGATTTCTAACAAATGCTGGATCTCTGCCGCCATGAGCCCTCTCTTGGTGGCACACCTGGGGGTAGGACATCGGATGGCCTGATGGGGGGGAGGAGAAACGAACTCTAAGGTGAGACCGACTCAAACCGTTTGCAATACCCACGCGTCTGATGTGATCGCCTCCCAGCGATCGGCAAACAGCTGAAGTTGGCCCCCTATGGGTGCTACTGGCTGGTGGTCACTTGTTGCAGTGGAAAGGCCGATTGGCCTGTCCAACACGAAAGGGACGCCGGCCGTAAGACTGCTGGCGGTACCTGTCCCGAAACGGCTGCCTATCCTGGGAATGATCGGATCACTGGGAGAAATTGCGGGAAAATGAGGAGGAGGCTGAGGAGGCAGCTGTCTGGGAGGTGGTAGCCCGAAAGGATTGTTTGCAGAAGGAAGAGGTCCTGCGGTCCTGTTTACGGGACACTGAGGGCATGACCTTCCTTTTGTCTTTGTTCTCTATGAGAACGGAATCAAGGGTGTCACCGAAAAGTTTGTCCCCTTTAAAGGGGGCGGAAGCGAGCTTCCACTTTGAGCGCATATCGGCGTTCCAGTGACGCAGCCAAACGAGGCGGCGCAAGGTGACATTGGAAGCCATAGCGCGCAAAGCGAACTTCGCAGCGTTGAGAGGCGTTTGCAGTGAACTGCACCCCCGCCATGATCTTATGAACGTCTTGGCGCAGGCGAAAATCACTGGGGAAGCCGTTTGAGTAATTGACGGAGCCCTACTGAAAAAGGAGGCCAAGGCCGATGCCTTAATGGCCCAGGCAGTAGCCTGATGGGTCTTGTGGCAAGAATGCTCAGCCCGCTTATCCTCAGCCTTGAGACACTCTAAAAGATCTGGAGGCAAAATGGAATTAGAAGTCATGGCCGCGACCGGTGGGTCGACCTCGGGCAATTTGAAGATGTCCTCCATGCTGGAATCCATGGAATAAAAACACTTGTCGTTGGCACTCGGGGTGGTCCAGGAAGTGGGCTGGGTCCACTGGCGCTGCACCACAGATTTGAAAAGTTTGGGGGCAGGAATCAGATCCTGAGGATGGATTTCATTGTCAAACAGGCGCCCACTGGGATCATCAGTGTCAGTAGACTCCTGATGGACGGGAGGAGCCTGGGCGGCAGGCAGCTTAGCGTCCATGTGAGTGATGACTTTGGCCTTATAGAGCATGGACTTAAACATCGAGGGTGGAAAAAGCCCCGAAAAGGTGGGTTTATCCGCCTCCCTGCCCTCGTCTTCAGAAAGATCTGGCTCAGCCAAGTCCTCAAGTTCCGACACTGACTCAGCAGTCACGATGGAAGGCTGAGGGAAGGAGGCCCTGGGAGACCGGGCCCTGCGCCTGGAGGACTGGGTGGGAGCAGAGGCCTTCTCTTTCATGCCTTGAGCTATGCCCTGCGATATGGCGGAGGTGATCACCTCCCACATCTCAGCTGATAGGGCAGGACCACTGTCCTCAACGGGGCAAGCCCTGGGGTTGGGATCCCTGGAGGAGGAAGAGCGAGGGGGTTCAAGAGGAACCCGGGTGGATGAGGCCTCATCCCTTGTGTCCTCGCATTCAAAGAGGTCAGTGCTACCCCCAATAGATGGGGATGGGGACCTGGAACCAGCAGGGGAATGGTCTGAGGAAATGTCCCCATAACCCTGGTCATCCCTGAATGGCTGATGGGGGCCCTGCAGGGTCTCAGGCTCAGCGGCCCGATCAACCTGGGCCACTGTGACCGTTTGCCTTTGGGCCCTATCAAAACTCCTCTCCAGAGCCCTCTAGCCTCAGCCCTGTCCTTTGCTGAAGAGGCCTTCCTAGCGTAAGGGCCCTTACTGATCCCCCTGATGGCCTCCCTTGCTGCTCTGCCAGCCCTCCTAGTAAAGGTCCTAGCCTCCCTAGGGGGAGGATCGTGGGCCTGGATCTCAGTAATTGCAGCCTCATCGCCATTAGTGCGAGCGGTGGCCATGAGGAAACCTCTGGTACAAAAAGGCCTAACTGGAGGAGAGCTGTGGGGCCCAGAAAGGAACAGGGTGGAGAGGCAGGCAGGAATGAGGGAGCCAAGGGGAGAAGGAGAGAGGAATGGGGCTCGTGGAGGCTGGCAGTGCCAAAACCTCTGAAAAATGCCTTTCCGCACTTGCCCGAAGTTCTGCGCTGGGTTGAAGATGCGACTCTCCGCTTGCAAGGCTGGAGCGGCAATGAGGCGACCGTTGGCTTCAGCGGGAGCTTTTGGCGCCAAAACGACTCTCCTGCGCAGGTCCAAGATGGCCGCTCCCAAAATGCTACACGAAGTAGCGCGCGGCGGCCTCATCTTCATTGGAACGACGCTCCTCGGTCTGGTAGCCTCCCAGTGCCAGATGGGCCGCCGACGCGTCAGACAGACCCGCCGGTGAAGAAGGAACTCCACAGCGATCCCACAACAGGGCAAAGACTCAGTAGGCGAGAGGCGCGCCGAATCTGGCCCGTCCCGGGCAAGGCAATCAGCTGGTAAGCGGAGGCTTCGGGTCTTCTCGAGCTCGAAGCAGAGAGGAAATTTCCCAAGGTAGAGAGCCAGGCCAAAAAGAAAGAAAATTTCCAAAGAAAAAGATCTCAAAGGCCAAGGAAGAAATAAAGACTCTCAAAGGGAAGAAACCAAAATAAGGAAGAAGGCAACTAAAATTAAAAGAAATAAAAGGAGAATAAAATAAGAAGTAGTAATACTATTAAAATTAATATTTTCCAAGGAAGAGGAAAATTTGTGTCCGAACTGGGCTGGACTGAATTGAAAACTGGGGATTATGGGAAGCAAGGCAGGACTAAGAAGCTTCAATCCAGTCCATGGGCAGTGAGATGTAAATTAACCCTTCCTTGGCCACTGAAGGAAGTGCACAGGAGATTTTAAATTTTAGATGTTAAATGTAGAAAAGCAAACTCGTGAAATATCCAATTGATTATGTATTTTAATGCTGAATTATTTTGTTACAACTTTATGGAAAAGTAGCATTAAAATAACGAAAATATAGCTATAAAATAATTGACATGTGTACTAGGTACAGGTAAAAGTTCTCCCACACATGCATGCTAGTTGTTTCCAGTTCTAGGTACGGTGATTATCTCTTTTTCTAAGCTGAACAGCCAGCAATGTCCGAAGACTTCTCCATGGTCATGTGACTGGCATGACTAAACACCAAAGGCGCACAGAGTGCTGTTACCTTCTCATCAAAGTGGTGCCTATTTTTCTACTTGCATTTTGATGTACTTTTGAACTGCTAAGCTGGGGACAAGTAACGGGAGCGCACCCCATTATGCAGCACTAGGGATTCGAACTGCTGACATTCTGATCGACAAGCTCAGCATTTTAACCACTGAGCCACTCTACATGCCTGACATGCCTGCTAATATGGTTAACTGCAAAGAATGCACAGATCTAAAATCCTATAAACACTTTTCTTTTTTGAAATTATACATCTTTAGATTAGATACAAACTGCATTTTTCGAAATTGATATATACCGTATTTGCCGGCGTATAAGACGACTGGGCGTATAAGACGACCCCCCATCATTTCCACTCAAAATATAGAGTTTGTTATATACTCCCCGTATAAGACTACCCCCTCTTCTGCACACCTTCCACACACCAAATAAAACGTTTGACTGCTGGACAAATATCAACAATACAATGACTGAAATTTGTTTCAATCCGTCCCTCATCACCCAATACTTCAAACTCCCGGCAAATTAATCTCTCCACAGGCTACATCACCCTGATTCTACCGATTTCTTGGGGAAAAGGTGCAGAGCAGGCAGAGAAACGGTGAGGAGGGGGGTGGGTGGAAAAGAGCGATCCAAGGCCACATAGGAAAAGCCCCTGCCACCAGCTTCCCGGGAAAGCAACTCACCCACCCTTCCTCCTTTCCCTCCCCCCCTCTTCCACCATATTACCAGGGTTTGGCAAGGGGTGAGGCGGAGAGGGGAGCAGCAGCAGCAGAGGCACCTGCTTGGGCACGACAGCGACAAGATCGCTTGCCTGCTTACTGTCCAGCTCCCACGCTGCTGGTGCCGGGCGGGGGGGGGAGGAGGGATGCTTCCCCGTTCCCCTTGGCAACCAGGCCCTCCACTTCTGGATTCCCTTCCTTTCCTTTCCATTCCTCTCCATTCCTCTCCATTCCTTTCCTTTCCTTCCTTCCATTGCCTCCTTCCCCCTCCCTCCCTTCTTTCCTTCCTTCCCTCTTACCCTCCATCCCTCTTTCTTTTTCTTTCTTTCTCCTTCTCTGTTTCTCTCTCTCTCTCTCCTCCCCCCCCACCCATCTGTCACTCTGTGTGTGTGTGTGTGTGTGTGTGTCTGGGTGTGTGTCTGTTTCCCCCTCTCTCTCTTTCTGTCTCTCTAAGTCTGCCATTCTCTCCCTCCCTCCACCCGGGGAAGCAGCATGTCAGTTGCGGAGGTTATCCCGCAGCGAGCGGACAGAAGACCCAAGCTGCGGCTAGTGCAGGCGAGGAGGAGGGGCCAGCATGTCGACTGGGAAGGTTATCCCGCAGCGGGCGGGCGGGCGAAGGACCCAAGCTGCGTGCTGCCGAAGCCGTCCGGGGCTGGGCGTGCGGCGCCCGGATGGCTTTGGCGGCACGCAGCTTGGGTCCTTCGCCCGCCCGCCCGCTGCGGGATAACCTCCCCAGTCGAGATGCTGGCCCCTCCAGGAAGCCCCAGAAGGTGCAGGGCGCTGAGGTGGCCGTCGGAAGGAGGCGTCCTTTCCATTCCTCTCCATTCCTTTCCTTTCCTTCCTTCCATTGCCTCCCTCCCCCTCCCTCCCTTCTTTCCTTCCTTCCCTCTTACCCTCCATCCCTCTTTCTTTTTCTTTCTTTCTTTCCTTCCTTCCTTCTTTCACTGCTCCCTTCCTCCTCCCTCCCCCTTCTTTCTTTCACTCCCTCCCTCCCACCCTCCATTCATCTTTTTTCCTATTTTTCTTTCTTTCTCCTTCTCTGTTTCTCTCTCTCTCTCTCTCCTCCCCCCCCCCACCCATCTGTCACTCTGTGTGTGTGTGTGTGTGTGTCTGGGTGTGTGTCTGTTTCCCCCCCTCTCTCTTTCTGTCTCTCTAAGTCTGCCTCTCTCCCTCCCTCCACCCGGGGAAGCAGCATGTCAGTTGCGGAGGTTATCCCGCAGCGAGCGGACAGAAGACCCAAGCTGCGGCTAGTGCAGGCGAGGAGGAGGGGCCAGCATGTCGACTGGGAAGGTTATCCCGCCCGCCCGCTGCCGGCACCGGAGTCTCTGCGCGGCTGTGGAGGGTTTCCTCCTTTCCCCTCTCTCTTCTCCCTCTGTGTGTCTGTAGAAAGACGGGGGGGGAGGGAATCAGAGTCTAACAGACACACAGAGGGGGAAGAGACAGAGGGGGAAAGAGGAAACCCTCCACAGCCGCGCGGAGACTTGCCGCTTTTCCATGCATGCCTATCTTTTGCACGTCAACCAGTCGGCGCATCTGAGGTCCATACTCAACTGGAGGGCGCCGCGTTGGGGAAGCGCCCACCCCCAGCCCCGGGGCTTCCCCCTCCCTTCTTTCCCTCGCCTCCTTCCGAGCCAAGGATATCTATTTTCCATGGTGCCGCCGTTCCCTTCTCCGCATGGCCCGAGTGCCTGTTCCTTACTGCGATGATCTCAGCAGCTGCCAGCGCGCCGCCCGGCTCGCCCGCTCACGGCTCTTGCCCACTCTCCGCCTCGAAAGCCGGGAGGAAAGCCGGGAGGGAAGCGGCATGGAAAAGCGCTTTTCCCCGCGGCTTTTCTTGCCCGCTCTCCGCCTCGAAAGCCGCGAGGGAAGCCGGGAGGGAAGCGGCATGGAAAAGCGCTTTTCCCCGGTGCTTTTCTTGACCCGCTCTCCGCCTCGAAAGCCGGGAGGGAAGCCGGGAGGGAAGCCGGGAGGGAAGCGGCATGGAAAAGCGCTTTTCCCCGCGGCTTTTCTTGCCCGCTCTCCGCCTCGGAAGCCGGGAGGGAAGCCGGGAGGGAAGCGGCATGGAAAAGCGCTTTTCCCCGCGGCTTTTCTTGCCCGCTCTCCGCCTCGAAAGCCGCGAGGGAAGCCGGGAGGGAAGCGGCATGGAAAAGCGCTTTTCCCCGCGGCTTTTCTTGCCCGCTCTCCGCCTCGAAAGCCGCGAGGGAAGCGGCATGGAAAAGCGCTTTTCCCCATGGCTTTTCTTGCCCGCTCTCCGCCTCGGAAGCCGGGAGGGAAGCGACCCCCTTCCACGGCATGGAAAAGCGCTTTTCCCCGCGGCTTTTCTTGCCCGCGGGGAAAAGCTTCCCTCCCGGCTTTCGAGGTGGAGAGCGGGCAAGAAAAGCCGCGGGGAAAAGCGCTTTTCCATGCCGCTTCCCTCCCGGCTTCCCTCGCGGCTTTCGAGGCGGAGAGCGGGCAAGAAAAGCCGCTGGGAAAAGCGCTTTTCCATGCCGCTTCCCTCCCGGCTTCCCTCGCGGCTTTCGAGGCGGAGAGCGGGCAAGAAAAGCCGCGGGGAAAAGCGCTTTTCCATGCCGCTTCCCTCCCGGCTTCCCTCGCGGCTTTCGAGGCGGAGAGCGGGCAAGAAAAGCCGCGGGGAAAAGCGCTTTTCCATGCCGCTTCCCTCCCGGCTTCCCTCGCGGCTTTCGAGGCGGAGAGCGGGCAAGAAAAGCCGCGGGGAAAAGCGCTTTTCCATGCCGCTTCCCTCCCGGCTTCCCTCGCGGCTTTCGAGGCGGAGAGCGGGCAAGAAAAGCCGCGGGGAAAAGCGCTTTTCCATGCCGCTTCCCTCCCGGCTTCCCTCCCGGCTTTCGAGGCGGAGAGCGGGCAAGAGCCGTGAGCGGGCGAGCCGGGCGGCGCGCTGGCAGCTGCTGAGATCATCGCAGTAAGGAACAGGCGCCCGGGCCATGCGGAGAAGGGAACGGCGGCACCATGGAGAATAGATATCCTTGGCTCGGAAGGAGGCGAGGGAAAGAAGGGAGGGGGCAGCCCCGGGGCTGGGGGGGGCGCTTCCCCAACGCGGCACCCTCCAGTTGAGTATGGACCTCAGATGCCCCGACTGGTTGACATGCAAAAGATAGGCATGCATGGAAAAGCGGCAAGTCTCCGCGGGGCTCTGGACGGCATCCAGGGAGACGAGGAACGTGAAGGGGACCTCGCGGATGACCCGGCGTATAAGACGACCCCCCCATTTGGAGGCATGTTTTTCGGGGCCAAAAAGTCGTCTTATACGCCGGCTAATACGGTACTTTAAAAATGAACATATAAGATATCAGGGAGACCCCTTTAGGAGCATTGTCTCTATAGTTTTTATGTACAGCCAGGATAAATGTACTTCTATGAAATGAATCCTTAAATGTGCATGATTTTGTACCTAATAAAAGTGGAAGTTTATCTTTGATTCTAGTCCAGTTATCAATGTTTCATTTCTAATTTGAGATAACAGTAAGAATCCAGAAAGAATCAATGGGAAAAAACTAGTTTAAACTGAAAAGCAAAATTTGTTCAATTCTTTGCAATCTTATGCGTAATTGATTGGCTACTTAATTAAAATATTATTTTATTAAAAACATAAAATAATTTTCAGAGTTTAATATCAGCAGCTCCAAGTGCAATGCAGTCAGATATTTCATGAGAGAACAGAGCAGGTAATTTATGTATGGCCCCCAGATGCTTCATCATCTGCAGACCACATGTGAATGAAAATTCACAACAGCAATGTTATTACTGTTGTTACATATTTATTCATTTAAACTTCTATCTAGAGAATAGCTTGACTCTAATAATGTTTTGCAAACAGTTGTTGTGAGTCTCATTCTCTAGCAAGAGTGTTTTGCCTTTTATCCTTTTAATTCTACTATTCTATCACATAAACTAATTTCTCTAACCTGAAAGTGCTAGAAGTAGTATAGAGATAAATGTATGAGTATTTCATTATATACACTACACTATTCAATTCCAGAAAAGTTCCTAAATCTCTACAAGAGGTTCAGGCTCTTGAGAAGAATAGCTCACCAATTACGTAAGGACAACATTTATTCGTTATTAATACATGTAGATGTATTTTATGAGCATTGCCAACTCAGATATGTTATAGCTTGTATGTGCAGGCTCTTTTTCTATATAATGTGCTAGCTAATAAATGACACCTGAGAATTTGATTGATAGGCAAGCAAACACCAGAATATTGCCACATTTTTTTCATAACCAAGCTCATCATATTTTGGACATATGAAAAATGTAACTCTCCATAGTAGTCTATAATGCTGGAAATTTGGAAGAAAAGTGAATAACAGAACAAACAGTAATTTGCATGGACTCAACTACAGCGACAATGGATGCATTGTTGGAAGATCTAAGAATCAGGTCAGGAACCAATCATCTCTGAGATCAATCTATGTGATTGTTGAGAGCTAATCCAACTAGATGGCAATCATTCAATCAAGCTGATATATAATAATACAATATATTTTTTAGAAATGAAGATTCCCCCCCTATTGTTACAATTATATTAAAATAATTTTGGTTACTAAAGTCACTGATGTATATAAACACCCATACCATGCTAGTCTATTTTTCATAAGTTTTAAATCAAATAAAAAGGATTGAACTTACTATCATGGTTTTCTTGTTTGTTAATTTTAGTGATTTTAAAGTCATTCTAACTAATGGATAAAACATTTCAATGTTTCATTGAATGACTGCATGCGTAAACCGTGAGACATATTTCAGTGTCATAATATTGATTCTTATAAAAATGACCTAAGTATTGCAGGTTCAATGAAAACAAGAGCTGCTTTCAATTTCTTTCTACTCTTTATCCACTAGCCATATTTGCATATAATAGTAAGGAATTTTGGCCTAATATTATGACAAGGAGTGTGTCAGGGCATACTGACCTACTCCGCTGGCTTGTTTCCTTCTGACATTTAAACACCAAGGATGTGAAAAAGAAATGAATGAAAAATGCATCATGTTATATTTAAACTGAGAACTCTCTACAAACTAAAAATCAGAAATTTAAAAACATTTTTGTCTGAAATGTAACATAAATTACAAATTAGGAATCACAATTCAAATACAAAATTTCCACGAACTTGCTTTTGGAAAGTACTACAAGTAGTGACGAGTGGAAAATACCTACTGCAATCACCTATCAATCTGGCCCATTGTTCCATACACACATAGGGCTTCCATATGAATAATTCAGGGTGCTGTGAAAACAAACCTGGAGGTAATACGGTCACAAACAAAGAACTACTAAATTCCAAATGGCTTGGTAAATTTCCTGTCCAATAACTGAATATTTAGTGTTGCTCTGACTGGACACACTGCCTTTTCTCATGGTACCAGATTCATTGTCAGGCAGGAGCCTCTGTGGTATATGTTGTACAGGTCGTCCTCGACTTACAGCCATCTGTTTAGTGACCATTCAAAATTACAAAGGAGTTTAAAAAAGTGACTTATGACCATTTCCACACTAATGCAGAATCCCCACAGTCAAGTGATCAAAATTTGGATGCTTGACAACTGGTGTGTATTTATTATAGTTGCAATATCCTGGGTGATGTGCTTACTGTTTGTAATCTTCTGACAATCAAGTCAATGGGCAAGCCAACTGCAATGATTCACTTAACAACTGTGGCAAGAAAGGTCATAAAATGGGCTAAAACTCACTTAACTGCCTCACTTAGCAACATTTAAATTTGGGATCAATAAGTTGAGCACTACCTGTATATGTGCTTACGCCTGGTGGGAAAAATGTAAAGAAGGGTAAGGATATAAAATTATCATTCACAAAAAAAACCAAGCAAATGTGGAACAAATGTGGGACAAACAGGAGATTCTGCACCTGTTTAAAAACAAAGGGAAAATCAACTCTAGAAGGCACAAGAGTACTAAGGGCTTAGGCTTCTTTGCTTTGTATTTCAAATAAGTTGAGTTATTGAATTTATTTATATTGATTTTACATTTCTCTGAGGTAACTGACAATGCCCTGAAAAGATCTCACAGATGCTGCCACATTTAAATTTCTGATTCCAACTGCAAGAATCTTGACAATCTCTAGTCTGCAACTTCTATGAAATTATTTCACAGAATTTTCCCTCACTTATCATACAGTAAATCATATGATAAAGTACTAAAGCTTAAGGGTAAATAAATAAATATTCCTAACTTTCAACATGTTCATATAAATGACTGGTGCTTTCTTGACAGCAAGTTACATCAGAGAATTCACCTGAATAAATTGTGTGACTAAAACTTCTTCTATACAGTGATCCCTCGTTTTTCGCGGTTAATGGGGACCGGAACCTTCCGCGAAAGCTGAAAAACCGCGAAGTAGGATTCGCACCGGAAACTTGAGTTGGTGAACATCGTTTAAAGCAAGCACTAGGGGGCGCTTGCCTCCTACCGATGCATTTTTTTTCTATTCTGTATTTTTGAAAAACCCGCGAAGCACTGAAGCCGCGAAACATGAAGCCGCAAAAAACGAGGGATCACTGTGTATATATATATATATATATCTCGAATCCCAGTAAAGGGTATGGCCAACTGATGAGAGCTAATAAGCTCGAAATAGATCTATCTTGGTCTCTCAAATTTAAATTTATTGATCAGCTCATAAAAACTACATATATACAACACACACACACACACACACACACACATTTTGCTGAGGCATGGTAAAAGAAAGGCCATGGGACACATCCAGCTGAAATTGATAGTTTTCCTGATTTAAAGATGGGAGACAACTACACAGAAAACAAGGCTATAAAGACAAACCCACAGCAAGTATCTTCTAAGACTGTAATGTAGTCTTAATGGAATATTGCTTAAAATGCATGACTAGAGTGGGACAGCAAATGTCATATTGTTTCCCTGTTTTTAGGTATTGCATTGGTTTTAGTTGTATATCATCCAGAGTTCATGCTGGCATATATTAACCTAAATAAATAAATAGGCACAGTCCTTACAAGAATTCTATAAAAGATTCAAATTTCAGATTTATTGGATTTATATGCAGCCCTTCTCCCAAAGGACTCAGGAGGGCATACAACGTAAGAGACATATAGTACAAAAGTTAGAAAAATATTAAATAAAAATCCAATAAGCAATAAATTAATAGACATTATTAAAAAAATTAAAATTGGAATTAAAATTAATATGTTATTTTGTTGAGGCCAGGCTGGCTTGCTGGAAAAGCCAGCTTTTTAGGGCACGCCGGAAGGACGGGAGGTCGGGAATTATGCGAAGCTCTGAGGGTAGCTCATTTCAAAGGGAAGGCGCTCCCAGAGAAGGCTCTCCCCCTGGGGGTCGCCAGCCAACACTGTCTGGCTGATGGCACCCTGAGGAGGCCAAATGGATCGTACTGGATGATGGGAGGCTACCGGTGGCAGTAGGTGGTCTCGCAAGTACCCTGGGCCTAAGCCATGGAGCGCTTTGAAGGTCATAATTAGTACCTTGAATCGCACCTGGTGAAAAACCGGCAAGCAGTGCAGGCCGCCAAATAGGGGTGTAACATGGGAGCACCTAGGTACCCCCATGATAACCCGCGGGGCCGCATTCTAGACCAGCTGAAGCCCCCATGTGCTCTTCAAGGGCAGCCCCATGTAGATATAATAAATGCAGTGCTGCTTTCCAGATGTACTGTAGGACCCATAGATGAAAATGAAATCGAGGCAAATTTCTCTTTATGATTAGAAATTTAGAATAATTGATATAATTGATGTAAATTAGCAACTAGTTTATAATTTATAAAACAATCTTCATATATTTAGTTAAAATTATATAACCAAGAATTTTATAGTTATGTAACTGTGTACTCTGATTTATTTACACTATAATGTGCTAGTTTTTTCACAAGTGCAATCTTTATAGCAAAGAACACAGGATACAATGCAGATTTAATGAATGGTCTAATGAAATACTTAAAAAAACTTAACACTTATAAGTAAAATAAATACATGTAGATGTAAATACGATTGAATTTACAGGGGAAAAGAAAATATGCTTTTGTAAATTTGGAAAACAACCAAAGAAACCATGTCTGGCAAAAAACAAAAAAACAAAAAAAAAAACAATATTCCTTTAAAAAAATGACATTTCCTATAGCTTATAATTAGCCTATTTGGACCACAATTTAACACTTTTTATAACAATCTTTGTCTAATGAAGAAAAACTTTCTTGTTTAATCATCCTTCCCAAGTATGGAATGCAATAGGACTCTCAAATATAAGCAGTTATCTCCATAACCTATTTCATATACTGTAGTTGTCTTCGGGGATGGGACCCTACCAGTTTAACAACCGGTTCGCTGAGCACTCGTTCGCTTCGTGTGCAGTTTAGAAGACTTACCTTCCAGATTGCTGCTTGGAAAGGAAAACAGCTGAGGCACAGTAATCCACTCTGCCGCGTGACTCAGCTGAGAAGATAAAGGTATATAAAGCGCAGGGGCGGGCAGGCGGGCCCACTTGGTCATGGGAGCGAGCTGGTTTGCTCCCAGCTGATTTTTGGAGCTACAAGTTCACCTGAAACGGTCAAATACCATCCCTGGTCATCCTGCAGCAATTCTTGCTGTGTTAGTTTTATTTGACCTCTTAAGACTGACCTGTAAACAAACTATAAAGTCAATTAGATTAAACATAAATGCATGTCTCAAAAAACACATTGTTAATTTAAATGTTATTACCCTTTTTTTTTAACAACAATGCCTCATAATATATTTTTTCCTCCATCCTCCAACCCCTCTGTAGCTTTAAACCTCTTTAACATATGCCTTCATTAACTTTTTCCTTTCATTGTAATCAATCAGTGGAATTTTGGCCACTGGAGGAAGACAAACTACTGAGTAGAAACTAAACAGCTCCAGCTGTCATGATGGTAAACAGATGAAATGCAATCCTGCACACTTGGGAAACTGCCAGTTCAAAGGTATCCTGATAGGCTGGTACTCAGTTTTTAATCAAACAGCTGCTGCCAGACCATTCAGAGCTATTTGAACAGTCAACTTCAACAGTACACCAAGCACAAGGGATTATCAAAATTAAGCATGTTTTAAACATTTTACATCCAAGGGCTTCTTGCTATTCTCAAATCACAACTATGCCTTGGACTGGCAATACTCTTCATCAACGATGCATTCTGTGCCAGACCAATATATTAGGATAAGGCCCACTGACATTTAGTACATCTGAAAGGCAATTCAAACTGGCAAGTTGCCTATCTTCTCAGTACTTCTACAAATAATTATAACAAACACATTCTGTTTGCAGAGGGAATGACCTTGAAAGGGCAATTGGAAGAGCCACTACCAACGCTACAACCGATAAACAGATTGATTGAGCTACCAAGAGAGTAACTTAAGAAAATAGCCAGATATGACTGGCCAAAAAAAGCCTAAAGTTGAGGAAAAGAACTCAGATAAGAGATGTTCACACAAAGATATAATGGGGGCGAAGGAAGCAGATTCAAAGTAGATTGATTCTATTACTGTGCCATAATAAAATCAGTCCTGAGTTACCAAGCATTTTCCTTGTAGAGCTGAAAATTTGTAACCATTTTGGTACCTTGTTTCAAATATTTTTTCCTACCTTTGATTTTTCCCTATTAAATGTTCCTTATTGGAGACTAACAACTCTTTAAACATATTGAAAGAGAGACCAAGTCCTATAATTAAACCAACTGTTTCAAACAGCAAATTTGGAGCATCATCAAAGAATAGCTATTTAATTTATTCCTGTGTTATTCCATAGATTAGATGTGTCTTTCTGATGCGTTTTTTGATACTCTCTGAACTTGATTGTTTTCTTAGATGTTTACTCTTAGGCTTCATCAGTGCTAGGGCAAAGTACTAGAACCCAACAGTTCAACCCTGAGTTACGTTATATTCTGCTCAGTAAGTATTTTTCTGCCTAAATAATTCTGCTTCAGTAGCCTGATGGACGAACTTCTTTTTTTTTTGTGTTCTTTTATTTTTGCCAGAATTTTTTTAAAATCTATATAGGCCCTGATGACTACAAGTACAAATAGAAGCCTTAAGTCCCCTAACTAAAAGATTAGTAACTATAAATATATGACATTACACCACGAGTCCCCAACCGCTGGTCCATGGACAGGTACTGGTCTGCAGCATTCCAAAAATGGCTGTACAAACAAGCAAAGTCCTATACACAGGATGCAGAAAGCACATCCACCCCCCCCCTGGTCAACGGAAAACCCTCTATCCATGGAACCGGTCCCTGGTGCACAAAAGGTGGGGGCCGCTGCATTATACAAACTTATATCAAGTTGTCTTATTTCTAATCTATTCCAATAGCTACATTTTCTAGGTCAAGGACATTAAAAGTTACCACTGAATATGTTGTATTTACTAGAAGTACAGTGTAAAAGAAGGTGCTGGGCTACCATTATCATTAGATAATCGTTCTCTTTAAAGCGCTAACTCCACTTAGCAAGATAGCATCTTCTTTACTATGCCACTAGTAGTGGTTATTACGTACTGTACTGAACAATTTAAAATTATTTAAAATTAAATAAAATTCATTTGAAATTTAGTCCAAAAGCCTTCACCAATGGCTCCAGGAGACCACCACTTCCAACCTTGTTTTAATTAAGTTTATTTTAATTTAGCTTAATTTTAAATTAAGCAGCATTTATAGCCTGGTATATGATAAATAATATTAAAAAGAAAGCACATGGTTGTTTGCTTGTTTATTTATTTATTAAATTTATTATTCTGTATTTTTAAAATTAAAATGAAGGTGAGAACATTTCCAAAAGAATATTTATTGAAATACACAAGAGAGGTTTGCTAAAGAAATTTCTGGTATATGGAGACTGAATAAGTTCCAGACGTCCTGTTTAAAACTTCTTTTTCATTCTTTTGAAATACTGCAATCTTAACTGAAGTTTGTGTATATGTAATTGATTTACATACTGTGCACCCTACATATAGAATAAAGAAACTGCATATAAATATGATCACATTTCTTATGGACCATTTAGTCCAACATTTTGATGAAAGTATAAAGTACAAAAGTGGAAGCAAACTAGTGAACAGATTCAAATCATCAAAATTGAAAACAAAAAGAGGGAGAGGAACATTCAACCTTATTTTTTTCCCTACCATACAGTTTAATTACAAGGTGATACTAACAAGTAAGGCCTTAACTACACATGATCAGAACAAGCACAGAGGAAGTCTAAATGATGACCTGAAATGTATTTTGACTTTTCTCTTTTTATCCTGTTGACCATAACATCAGTACTAGAGTAAGATTTTTTTTTACTGAAATTTGATAAAAGGGCTAACTTGACTACAATGCTGTCTCTTCAGTTTATGAACATCAGCTTCTTACTGTTCTTAGACCTCTAATCTTGTGTTGAAAATAACTGTCAAGTGATATTAAAAGCTTTCTATGAAGTTATACTCATAAACAACAAGACAATTATGAGCTTAAAAGACAACGTAAGTGAACTCAAAATCTAAAACAGTATTTCTTAAGATTAAAGTTGAATTTAAATGATGAAGTCCTCATAATACTTCTACATTTGTAGGTTTATTATGTATGATCATATTTAACTGTAAATTACTAAAAATCTTTCCGGACTTGTGTGGTCTCCAAATCTGAATAATAATAATTTAAAAAAGCAGAAACAGTATGCTGCGTCTCATATTTGGGCAGCCTAGGTTGCCCTGATAGACCAGACTCACCAGAGAAAAAATACAATAACAATAATAATTTATGATGTGCAGAAATAGATCTAGAAATACATTGCATGAAAAAATGAAGACTGTTTTGGAAAATACAAGGTCTATGAAACTATGAGGTCTCTCCTCAAAAGCAAATGGATGGCTTGATTACTTTGACAATTTTTGATGGTAATTCCAACATATACCCTATTGCCTTAACATACCTGAAACTTTATGGATTATTAAATTGTTGAGAAAAACAAGTATTTTAATTTATTTTATTAGAATTATATGGTCTCTCATCTTGAGAAACACAACTCTGGATAGCTAACAGCATTAACAAAAAATGTGACAAAAACAAGAAAAGTCCACACCAATCCAAAAACTGCATCTAGGCTCTAATCTGGTTGTAGAGTGCATTGGGGAAAACTAGCACTTAATGGCTTTCTGGAAGCTGATGAAAATCCGATGAACTAAGAATATTCTGTGAAATGTGTCATTCATACACCTTTTTTTGAGACTTCTATTCATATGATACATTTTGCATAATTACCACTTTGGCTGTTTAACAACCATTAGGAATTTTAATTGCTAATTGATCCCATTTATGTTGTACACATTCTAGTCTGTAGCCAAAAGGATCCTATTAAACAAATATTTAGTACTATCAGAATTTTTGAATGGAGTGTAACTGGTAAAGTCAATGTCATTAACAAAATATTTAGATGTTTAAGAAAATCTTTTAAGTTGACAGTGCAAGAATAAGACTGCAGCAATTTCAGATTCCAAGGGGAAAATGCATTTTTCATTGTGCACAAGGGACATAACATATGTTGCTATCTCTTTAAACAAACTTGTTTCCCAGGATCTTGCTGCAGCTGTGCAGGACAGAAAAATATAGAGTTGTAATGAACAGACTTCTATCATATTACTTTGTGTTTACATTGGAAGAGGAATAAATATCCTTTTATAATTTGTAGATATAAGAAGCTATGTACCCTATATAAAATTTTGTAAGATCTTTGTCATGATGATCACTTCTTGAAAGCTAACAATAAATTATAAATTTGATACAAATCTGAGACAAATGCTTAAGAATGCAAACAGAAGAAAATTCAAGCTGAAGTATCTAAAATTAAAATATGCCAAACATACTTATTTGAATGTTTGGAAATATGCTCTATTCCTTCATCTCTCTGGTGTCTCACACCATCCTTCATTCCACACAACCCTAGTGATATTGTATTTATTTGCATCCCTGTTACCTGACATGGTGAAAACATTCTCTCTGAAAATCCTTTATGTATTATGGTGATTGTTTGGTCTATGTTCTCCTTCCCTTATTCTGAGGTTGCAGGACTTTCACTATAAAAAGAATGCAAATTCTTCCTAAGCAATATCTGATGGCATACAGCTTTATGAGAACCTGTGCAGGTTATACAGCTACTCACACCTATTTTAGAAATTCTTCTCCCTCTCCCTCTTGTCAATTTTCTTGTCAATTTTTCAGGAATAAGTTGACAATCTTAAATGACTCTTGAACCAAGAAGTTCAAATTATTTCCCAGCCTATGTTGAAAAATATCACAATATTAAAATCTAATCAAATAATTGTGAGAAGTGGTAGTGGCAATTAATATTAATTTAAACCAATTAAACTAATTTTAATTTAAATGCAGCAACTATCAATAAATTTAACAAAAAATTCTTTTGTAGAGGAGAGCTCTTCAATACATTTTAAAAGAAAATGGGCCATAAGATGAAAAAAAGTTTAAAAAATACTACTCTAGATGTGAGCCGTTAGCACTGAATAAAGCTGAAGATAAAATAACTATTTTGGACATTTTGTAATTTCATTTCAATTGTAAGCTGTAGATGAAAGCTTCAGTAAATATTAAAAGAATTAACAAAAAATTGACAAAAAAATCTAAGCTATTTCTCTGGCTTCCCTCTCTCCTTATTGTGATAGAATGGCTATAAATTGATTTAGTCACCTGAACAAATATCTTCTCCAATATTTTATTAGGAACCAAATGTGTAAGCATTTTTTATGGAATTATTATAAGAAAGCAGTGGGATTTACTAATGTTTAATTTATATTTTATTTTCCATACTTTCAATACGTCATGAAGCAAGATGCAAACAGAAGCAATACTACATAAAAATAAGTAGTATTATATAAAGGTTACAAACAAATTGCAGTCCTTTTTCTCTTGTTTGTACAATAACTGAATGACAGATAGCATTTCTAGTACTATTAAAATGCAACAATTTTATTCCTAGCCTTTTCTACCATAGGACTACAAAAGTGGAAATAATGCTTTTAATTATAACTTTTACTGGTTGGTATTGAGGCTGATTGAATAGCAAATTGTTACAGATGGATGGCTCACATGGTTTACTTATATTATTAATGAGTATAGAAATTGATATTCTACTTTGTACTTCATTTCATTATTCTCTGAACATTAAGTGACTATAAAAGAAGAAGCTAATGTCATGCCCACTATTGTACCCAATACAAATACTTGGAGGCAAAAAAGAGTTGGATTTAAAGAAGAAGTCATTTTGTCTAATTACTACAGAGACAATAATTGTCCAGTGGTTATTTTTAGTTATTAAAATGATTTTATGTCACAATTTCTACAATTTAATTTAATTTCTATGTCAAACTATTGATTGCAGATTAAAAATAAGGTAGCTATTTAATATTGTCCTCTTTAACCTGATCCCAGCCCTCCATCTCTCTCTCTCTTTGTGTGTGTGTGTGTGTGTGTGTGTGTGTGTGTGTGTGTGTGTGTGTGTGTGTGTAACAATAAGATGTTTAACAAAAGGGTTATTTTGGTCCATCTACTATTTTCTTAATTTTCTTATAATTTTCAACAGCTTACTCTAAAATAAATGTAGAAATACCATGTTTTCCCGAAAATAAGACAGGGTCTTATTTTCTTTTGACCCCCCCCCCCAAATAAGCACTTGGTCTTATTTTTGGGAAGGTCTTATTATTTTTGAGGTGCCGGAGGTGACGATCATGGTCACCTCATGGCTGCTGCTGTGTTGCAATATTTTCCGGGAAAGCTTATTTTTGGGAGACCGCTTATTTAAGTGCATGTGCTCAAAACCTGATTGGGCTTATTATCCGGAGAGGTCTTATTTTCAGGAAAACATGGTAGTTCTATCAAGAAAAAATGCCATTTATAATTTCTTACTTGTGCTGTTAAAATGTATTCTTCTCATTATATTTATCCATTATTTATGCACTCACATTTTGCAAGAAACTGGGATTTCTTAACATTTAAGCAGCAAAAAGGATGTGTAGAAAGCATACATAGTTAATATCCATATCTTGATATAGTTTCAACAGCCCATAACAGACAATTTCAGTCTAATAAAACTAACTAATCTAACTTAATGAAAAAGTTAGGTGATTGAAGAACCGAGGAAGGTTTATTTATTTATATCCTACTTTTATTTTATAAATAATACAAGGCAAGGAACACACACAGTACACTTTACTACTGTTAATTAAGGTACACCACAATGTTTTTGGTGACTTTCAAGACTTTTCCCGTTTATCTGGATGTAACATACAAAACAACAAAGGTTTATGGATAGGGAAAACCCCTACACTTCTTTTAAAAATTGTCAATATTATTTTCCTAAAAACCACTTATTTCAATTTAAAATTGTATTTTAAGTACTTCATTTTTTTTTGTATACTGGTTAGATTGCAATGTAAAGTAAACATTCGGTTTTTGGAGTTTAAATCTGTAATATTCATTTCAGAGCCGACATTTTAAATATATGCCCAATTTGGAATCTGAAAGCTAAAACAGACACAAGGAAAAAAAGGATTTTAAATAAATTCATTTTCAAATAGTGGATGGAACTATGAAAATGAATTCTACAAAATATCCATAGCTTTGTGTTGCTTTTAGACGTCAATTGTATTAATTTACCAATAGTCTTCAACAACCATTCTTTCAGCAACCATTGAAAGTTATTATTCTGCTAAAAAAAGTAACTTTACAGCCCATTTACAATTGTTTGCAACCTTCACAGTGTCTTCTCTCTTTTTCACCATTGCTGCATGGAAAGTCTGGAGGGAAAGGGATTTCAGAAAGTAAACTGTTTGTATAGTAAGCCCATGGCTCCCATTCCTGCGCTGCAGTACAAATAAGCAAGCACTAAGGAATTCCAAAGGGCAAAGAAATGTTTAGGAGGCAAAGAGAAACCAAAGGTGTGAAACTGAGTAGTCATTTCTTTCTAGTCAGAAAGCATATCTGCAATCATGTGACTTCCTGTTTAGCAACAAAGTTGGTCATTCCAATTACAACACACACACATTCGCTCTCTTGTTCTTTTTCATATATATATAACATAACATATGCATAGATATAAAATCCACTTAACAAATGTCTCGCTTAACAGAAATTTTGGCCTCTATTGTGGCTGTAAGTCGAAGACTATGTCTACAGGTAGTTTTTGACTTACAATTGAGCCCAAAATTTCTGTTGTTAAGCGAAACATTTAAGTTTATTTTGCCCCATTTTATGACCATTCTTTTGCCACTGTTATTAAGGGAATCACTGCAACTGTGAAGTTAGTAACACTGTTGGTTAAGGGAATCTGGCTTCCCTATTGACTGTGCTTGTCAGAAGATTGCAAAAAGTGATAACGTGATCCTGGGACACAGCAAAAGTCATAAGTATGAGCCAGTTGCCAAGCGTCTGATCATGGGGATGCTGCAAAGGTTGTAACTATGAAAAATGGTCATAAGTCATATTTTTCAGTGCCATTTTAACTTTGGAAGGTCATTAAATGAACTGTTGTAAGTCGAGAACTACCTGTAGATATATACATTTTGAAACCTTATATTCTATTTCTTTAAAACTCTTAAACCTGCAACAGCAAAATGTATATTAATACATATAAAATGCAATTGTCATATAATGTTGGTATATAAAAAGGGGTGTACAATTCAGGATTTAATACATTTATTTTGCCACCAACCTAAAGTATAAGCATATAACAATGAGGAACTCTTTATATCTCAATCATGTTGTTATTCTGGTGCTTTTTATTTTACCACATTAAAAAGTGAAATGTATTTTTCTTTATTGTGTCTTATTCTGTATCTAACCCATTTGGTAGGAAGTCAAAGCCACAAAGCTGTATAGAACCATTCTAAGAGAAAATTCACTATTGTATATAATTCCATGTCTGTATCCATATATTATACTACGTTACAAAGATATTTGTTGCACGGATTCAGCCTTTGAGGTTTGCTGATCATGGTTTATCCATTAGCATTATGTGTAAACAAGGCCTGCCATACTTCTTAAGTCAATACCAACTCAGATGGTACCTCTTAAAGGCAATAGATTGAAAAACACTGAACTAGACTTTGTAATCTTTGATTTGGCTTGAAATGTTTTGCTATATAGACAAGCTAAGACACAACATTATGGATATTAAATGAACCCGCAGTGTCACTTTTAGCAATATTAAATTTGATATAAAATTTCCAGGAAAATTTGAAAATAAAACCCTTTTCCACTGGTTTCCAACCTTTTCTTCACCATGGACCCCTTTAAATACTTTTTGTGGTTGGTTAGACATAATTAAGAAAGTTTTGGCCTGTGCTGAAGCAGATAGGCTCACCCTCGAACTAAAAAATAAAGGGAAATAAGAATATTATGAAGTTTGGAACAGATTTTATGATTAGTATATGAAAAGGTAACAAGACTGGGAAAAACTGTAAATAATGTGATTGGATAGAAGGATAGATAATGTATTAAGTAGGCTAATAGTTATTGGATGAGATTATCTGTATATAATTTGATTTTACGGTCACTATGACTTCGTGGTGCTGCACTGTTTTAAATGTAAAAACAATAAAAATATTTTTTTTAAAAAATACTTTTTGTGGCGACAGACCATGGTCCCGGACCCCCAAGACTTAATTCAAGATTTAAATCATAACATTTTTTTTCAAGCCTTTGCAGACTCCCTGTAATGGCATCATATCCCATCCATCTCCAGGAGTCTGTGGATCACAGATTGAGAACCACTGTATTACCTCATTTTAATTATGTGTAAAAGGAATTAAAAAATCAAAAGACATGAAGCTTGTTTCCGTTGTTTTTTAAACTGCTCAAATATGGACTTTCCTATCCTCCACTCATACTGGACTGCAATTCCCAATTCAATAAAAATAAAAAGGCACCAGATCAGCTACTCTAGTCAGTTCATACAGTACATGTCTTATAAACTAGCATACAAATCAGGAAGACATCCTTATTTAAAATCCCCCTAAAGGTCTCTAGATAATACTTCATTTCCAATTCCAAATTAGAAAGAATATAATTTTGTGTGTGATACATGGCATTTTTAAGTATTAATTTGTACATAATGGAATTAATTCCAAGTTGGTTTTCAGTTTGTGCTGACTAAAGGTTACAGAATATTCAGTAATGAGCTCTTACAATTTTCTGCAGTGTCTAGGATTTTTAAGAAGTTAAAGCAAAATAATGTTCCTAATGAAAGCTAAGCAATATAACCTAATGGATATTGATGACTTGTGTTATTATGTAGCTGATCAACCTTAATAATTTGCTCTTAAATTTGCTGCAACCTGATTCAAATTAGTTAGCCCTATATTGAAATAATTTAAGATAAGGCAATTTACACATTTATTTATGTTCTGCAAAATACGATGTCCAACTAGAAAGCAACAAAGTTCCTAAAAACAAAACAGATCACTATATTTTGTTCAGTTTCCCATAACTAGAATGTGGTTGTTAGCAACTCTGGGTTCAGAACCAGTGTACAACTCTGGTCCCTTAACCAGGGTTAGCAAATAAATGCAGAATAGTGTAATTCACCGGACAGTAACGAGATACGTTGCTGTAAACCACAAACAAACTCTAAAACAGTGATAGTAAGAAAATAAATAGTCTTTACTTTGTAGCAACTAAAATGCTTCTTCCGACTAAATCTTCAAACAATGATAACAGTCCTACACCAAACAGAGTTCATCTTACAGTGATGTAAACAAAACTTCCTTCTTCTTCTTCAACTTCTCAAACGGCAATCAGGAACAACACAGGAAATCACAGGGATTCCTGACCTTGATTATATAGTATAGCTGGTACTCACAGCTAATCAGAATTTAGTACAGTCTTAAAGCTACATAACGTCTTAAGAACATAGACTCATATATATGAACATAGACTCATATATATTGTCAACCCAATATAATGCTGCATATCCTAACATTGGTATTATCACTTAGGCAATGCTTGAGCACCCATTCACAGTTCTAATAAAAACACTGACATTTTTAAACACATAAAATTTGGCAGGAGCTCTAGTTGACAAGGCACAATGCCTTTACTTCAGCTTTTCCCAGTAGAAGACAAAATCAGCATAAAAAATTGAAGTGCAAAGAAGAAAATCTGTTTTTCCATATAAAAAATGAGAAAATATGTGGTAAGACCAGGAATAATTTTCTATAGAGGTTGCCTTTGACTTATCACTGGTTACCTCGTCCTTATGAACAACGGCTGGAATATGATTGAGGTCATATTGTTGTTATATACGACTTTATACAATATCTGTATTTTTCTACAATTCTTTGGATGAATAATCTTGTAAACTTCCATCCACGGTTTAGTATGGTATAATTGGTACAGGTATCATTACAGCCAATGCACACCTTTTTAAATTAAAGATAAAGGTAACAGGAGTCAGTAGCTTTACACAAATATCAGGGGTGGGCTCCGGCAGTCACTACTGCTGGTCTGCTCATAGCTGCGCCGTGTGCTTGAGGTGTGCTGATTTGGGGGCATGGCAGGTTCCAGTGACCCAGGCCACCAAACCACTAGCGGTTCAGCTGAACCGATCCAAACTGTTAGGAACCCACCTCTGACAAATATCCTATGTACATGCAGTCTATGAAACATGGCATGGAGTGAATTTAGAGTATTTCAAAGCAAAATAATATAATTTTCCTTTAAAAAATGATAGTAAGGCAAGCACATTGGTAATTCACAAAGATTAGATGTGCCAACTACTTTTATTAAGTTAAAGTTAATAGTTTCACTAACTATTGGATCTTCTAATAGATTCCTTTGCTTCTTTGTTTAATATCTTATTACGCAAGAATTTTACAAGGTATTTAATAATTCATATTATTCAAGAATGGATCGCATATTCCTATTCTAAAACAAAAGGTCCTATGCATAAAGCCATGATCTAGACCTGAAAAAGACAGGAATAAACATAAATGGCACTATATGTCTGCCTTCAGCAACATGTGGATTGTCTGTACAATTTACTATTTATGAAATTATTTTGGATATAATTGTTAAATATTATTCAAAAACCTGTTTTTTGTTGCTATTTCTACTGTTTTATTATACTGAACTGATTCTTATTCTGTATAGTACAAAATTAGAAACAAATGCAAAAACATTTGCCTCTTGAGAACTGAAATTTACAACATTATTTTAATGAAGTTCTGGATAAGCATTTTAAATAACCTTTTTATGAAACAATGAAGATGAAGAGCGTACAAAGATGACAGATTTACACAATCTTTTTCTATATGCATACCTTTGAAATTTATTAGCCTACTTATCTTCAATTTGATAGATCTATAAGTTTTAGTGATAACATTTTATATTTATTCCGTATTATAAAGTAAAAAAAAGTTTCAGATGAAAAAAGAGAACGCTATTTCTAATTAATGTTTGTTTTAATCAGGAAAAACTATTTAAAGCATCAGTGAAAATTACTCATATAAGCCACAATGTATTCCAAACTCTTAGTATTACAAAGTTTCCAAATTATTCACTTGCATACTTAAACTCGGTAAGCAATAACTAGTGCATTCAATGAATGGCTTTGGATAAAGTGAATTTACATGATAGCAATAGCAATTAGACCTATATACCACTTCACAGTGCCTTATAGACGTTTACAGAGGTCAGCATATTACAACCAACAATCAGGGTCCTCATCCGAGTCATTCTTGAGCTGGTGAGAATAGAACTGCCGAACTTCTGGCAGCTGGTAGTCAGCAGAAATAGCCTGCAGTACACGATTCTAACCACAGCTCTTGATTTATCCATTATGAAAAGATTTCAGGAATCCTTATAATCATGCTAGAAAATGTTTATGCTGATTACACTTCTAAAACACATGATGATCCAAAAACTGCAATAACAAAAACAGGCAATGGCCAGAAAGATTGATGCATTACAGAACCTAGTGAAAAAAGACAACTGCTAATATATATGCTAATCAGCCGACAGCCATCTTAATAGGCGATAAAGAAGAATTTAAAGTTTTAGCTGAACAATGACTGCACCCAAATCAGATTATTAGTGTAATCTGTGACAAGGATGCTTTGTAAATTTAATTGCATGTTTCTTTGGATCTTAAAGCACTTCTATGCCATCTTTAATTCGATACTGTATCTTCATTGGTTTGGACAGAAATAAATTCCTGAACTATTAGTTTATTGAAGCTAATTCCAAGCCATAATGAGAAAAAATGAATTTTATTTTCATATTTCTTGCAACCAAACCTGCAATCTTCTTAATATAAGTGTATAATTGGTTTCCTTGATGGGCCCTTCTATGGTAAGTACATGGCATTATAAATTATATTTGGATTCTATCATATCAATGGTGAGAAAACAGAACAAGAGAGGCACTCTGATAACTAAAGAAAATGAAGTCATTTTAATTGGATCCCAAACACTATTCATCATTATAGGGAATAAAAACTGATTTTTTTCAATGTCATTCTATTTCAAAGAACTTTGGCCTATCTTTATTATATTAAAAAAGTTTTAAAATGATGAAATTAAATGTTACTTGTAAGAATGAGTTACTTAACTACTAAAGTGTTCATTAGTTAGCAATGATTAAATCATTTACTGTAATGTAATGGAAGAGGAAAGAACGTCTTTTTAGAATATTAGGTGACCACCTCAATAGCTTTACATGATCTTGGCATTTATGAAGCAATAAAATGAACACTCCTTTCAGCAAGAGAAAAAATATTAATTTTATACTGCATTATCATATAATTAATTATTATAACAGTAAGAAGACAACTTAAGTGATATTTCGACTTGACTTCCGGCTTCCGACGGCGACAGACACATTTTCGGGCATGTCTGCCACTTGCTACTCTGGTGCCCCCTCCCCGGGGGCACAGGGGGTTTAGGTTAACCTCCTGCCGTACGGGTGGCTGCGAAAGGCCCCCGTCCCAACGGCGGGGCACCTTTTCCCGCTTCGCCCCAGGAATCGGAGGGCTGAAAGCAGGGGGGGGACTCCTCTCGCTAGCTGGGAAAGACAGAAAATAAAGAAGACGGTGGAAATGGCGTGGACGGGGGAACACACCGAGTCTCCTGACAAGCAAGATTGGCAAATGTAAACTGTGAGCTTTGTCTCTTACATTCAATCACTTTGAAGAAAGAAAAATAGAGGGGGGAGTTTTAACTCCCTCTTGTAAAAGGTGGCAACAGAAAATGCTCTCTAGCAGAGAGAAAAAGGATTAAAATGCCAACCCAAATAAGATAGCAGTTAAAGAAAAAAACTTTTTACTCCTGGAGTTACAGTTGCAACATTGTAGTCGGGTCTCTTTGCAACCAAAAAAGGACTTTCACTCTCACTTCTCTAACTGCGGTAAGGCGGGAAAATGGCTTCTCTTTGTTTCCGATTGGAAAACTTTCTTCTGAACACCGGAGCATTCCTCTTCAGTTTTAAGATTACAGGACAATAAATTTAAAGTGGAAGCCCCTCGCAAAAAGCCCTCGGTGCCTCTCCCAATACGTGGACTCTTTTTTTTTCTTTTTCTTTTCCTCTTGGTTTGGACACTAAAAACAATCCTGGACTTTGATGGAATTTTAATTTGACTTTTCCCGCTTCTGGGTACCTCGGACTTTTCTGACTGTTTGCTTCACTGGTGCCATCTTTTGCTGTAAGAACTTAAATTTATAATTGGGGAGATAGGGCGGTATACAAATTTGAATAAACAAACAAACAAACAACTGGAAAGTCCCTTTCAGCTCCAGCTTCAACCCGATCCAGCCCAAGTTTACAACAAGGCAAAATTATTACAATGTTACAGAATGAGACAACTGGAGAAGGAGAACAAGAACCAACAACGAGTGAGATGCTCCAGAGCATTATGAGAGAAGTGCAGGAAATCCAAAAGGACTTATTAAATTTAAGAATAGAACTATTGGAGACACAAAGAAGCACAACGGATAATAAACAAAAAATTGAACCGCTAGAAGAAGGAACAGTTGAGATTAAAGAAGAGTTGAAGGAAATACGGAAGGAAAATATGGAAATACGAAAGGAAAATATAGAAATTATTGGGCATATGTCTAAATTTGAGTTTGAAAGAATGTCTTTTTTCCTTAGGTTCCAGAACGTCCCAGAGATGGAGCAAGAAGATTTAAAAGATTTAATGAGTACAATCCTAGCGGATTATACTAAAAGAAACAAAGACCAGTTCTGGGGGGATATGGACCTAGTCTATAGAATTAATTCAGCATATGCTAGAATAAATAATGTACCAAGAGAAGTACATATTAAGTTTTTAAGAAGGTCCACAAGGGATGAGATATTGAGGGCCCAGCGGGGTGGGCCCCTGAAATATCAAGACAATTAGATTACCATTTTAAAGCAAATCCCAAAAAAAATTAGAGAGATAAGAAGTATTCCTTTTTATCCAAAAAATTGTTTAAAAAAGGGATTTGGTTCAAATGGCTAATGCCTAAAGGAATGTTGGTTTTCTGGGAAGGGGGCAGAGTTAGAGTTAAAATGGTAGAAGAGGCTGAGGCCTTTCTTAAGAAACATTCCCCACTCCTGGAAGACGAAGAAGAGGGAACAGGAGGGGCCATGGCCCCGCCCACTAGCGGGAAAGAGAAAGAAGAAACAATAGCAAAGAGACTCAGATCTCAGAAATGAATAGATATTGAAATACCACTGTAACCTGTGAAAAAGGGATGGCAGGAAAAAAATGATTGAATGTATGCATGTTAAAATATATATGTATCTTTTGCCAATTATTTTCTTTTTTTAATTTTGAATTTTTATGAAGTATCGGAGGTGACCAACATTACATGGAAGCCACTAAAATGTTTATACATTACCCTATTTTACCCCTTTCCCCCAAAACACTGTAAAACCCAATAAAATTGCTTTAAAACAACTTAGGTGATATTTCTTACTTTCTTCCAAAGTTTCACGTGATTGTCTTCTAAGAACTTGTAACTCAAAATCTGCATTCAATAATAATAAAATTATTATTAGCATTTTATGCAGCATCCTGAACCATCACTCAACTGCTGGTCACATGGGGGGAGGGGTATAAGGGGAGTCTTTTTTATTTGCAGCCCCAGGCAGATATAGTCCATTTTCAAACTTATTGTTTCTTTTCCCCTGCCATAGCAAATTTGATTCTGTTTTGTTTTCAGAGACCTTCTCTGTTCCCCTTTCCATAATTTATTTCCAATATTCCAGTGGACTGGAAAAATAAAAAAGGATGCTATTGCTATAATGGAGAATATAAAATGGAGGCCCTTGTGTTTTCATGGGCTTATGTATGGAAAGACATGCCTGTTCTAAGCAAAATTAACTGACACAAAATGAAAGATTATTTCCTAGGGCACTTTAATGCAAGGGATATCGAAAATGTGAGCAAAACAGAATGAAAGGTATAGCCAAATCCTTATATAAAAGGGGGAAATCTTCAAAGATAATGTTTTCATGCTTTATAATAAAATAGATACCTTCTTATTCCCTGCAGTGATCCTTAGCAGGGAATTGGAGAACAAACTTCATTACATTGCATCGATCTTACTAAACCAAGTGATCTGAACATATTGATTTAACCCAGCTAAACCTTGAACTGTTTGCCAGATCATGCATGATATACAGTTTTGGGGAACTCAAGAACAAAACAATAACAAAAAAGGCACAACTCTTTGTGCTTAGAGTCTTAAAAATACATTTTGTTATTAACGTATATCCTTAATAACCAGTTTGGACGAATTCAAGTCCCCTTGCAAAATGTTGCTTTTCTAGAAATTTTGTCCAAAGATAACAGGAAATTTAATTCTATTTAATAAACATGTTTAAATTGTAGTATAATATGTGGTTCATATCTATTGTGGAAGGTAATTTTAAACAAAAATAAAACTACTTCATAATGATAATTGTATAATAGTAATGATAGTAATGATCAAAAAATTTGAAGCAATCCATACTTGAACGATCATGGTTTTTCTCTTTTCTTATAATTTCATCTGGACAAAGACAATTATCATTTTTTCAATCATCTAATAATTTCATTCTATAACATTTTGTTGCAAATATAAGTTTTAAAGCATTGTTCATTTTTCTGAATTCTGAGCTAAAGCCTATTTGGGTCAAGGTTAATTTTTAGCAATTTTATGGGTTTGCAAAAAAAGTAATTTTTTGACAATGATTCAGAAGTGGTTTATCCCTGGATTGAGACAGCATCCTTTCAGTAGGGAGCACACCACAGTTTCTCTCAAGGCCACTAGCAGAATTACCCCCCTAAAGAGCAGGTTTGACAGTCTATTGCAGGGCTGTTAAACTCGCAGGCCGAATGCGTCACATGCTGGCCACACCCATGCCCAGTTTAGCAAAGGGGGGGTGGGGAAGTCCCGATACATCATGTGATGATGATGCAACAATTCAAGTTTGACCCCTGATCTATTGAATCTCCCCACTGGACCTCTAAAGAAGGAAGAATATGGGTCAATGCCCCAGGTGTTGGAAATCATATATAGATTTCCGGGAATCTGGAAATTCCAGTTCATATAATCAAGACACCCCCTAGGACTCTTCATGGGAAGTCAAGATTTCAAGTGAATCTTAGAGCAAAATGCTCTAAGGCAGCGGTCTGTACAGTTGGCTCTGTTAAGACTGGTGGACTTCAACTCCCAGAATTCCCCAGCTAGGTTGAAGACCACCAGTCTTAAAAGAGCCAACTTTGTAGACCCCTGCTCTAAGGTGTGCTTGGTTCCTCACTTAAATGAAGCCTGCCACCTTACATAAAACTGCTAGATATTAGTCTATCATTCCTTATTACCACAGGGTAGGCCTGAGCACAGATACATACGTCAGATTCATCTTTATCTTATTTCCAAATTTACCAGTGATTTTTCAATTGATATAATTTTTTTAAAAATTACATTAATTTCACATGAAACAATTTGTAAGTTATTCATCATTAGATCTTTTCCCTGCATCATGGTAAATCAAAAGTTCACACTTTTGAACAATTCTTGCACGAGAAAACCAATATAGATATAAATGGAATCATCATGGTGGTTACTGAAGCTAAGGTAACATTTAAAGTCACATAAATATTGTCATTCATGTTAAACTAGAAGCCAATTTGGTCTAGTAGTTAAAGCATCAGGCTAGAAACCAGGACATTGTAAGTTCTAGTCCTGCCTTAAACATGAAAGACAGCTGGATGATTTTGGGCTACCACTTCACAGGTTTGTTGTTGTGGGGATATATTTGTGTGACTTTAAATGTTTCCTGCCTTGAATTATTTATAAAAATAATAAATGTGGGATTGAAATAAGTATTTACAAAGTTGAAATTGTGAATTTCTTGTATCTTCAATGATTTTAAAAGAACCTTTATTAATTCTCAGTCTTGCATATGAGAAAATATTTACTAAATAATGTAGATTTGCTATCTGAAATTAGAACACTTTTGAATATTAGCCTTTTACATTCAAATAGCCATGCCTAATCCCATGCCATACTAAAAATGTGATGACAACCTGAAGGAGGTTGCTAGGGGTGGGGGAAGCACATTTCCACTTTGAGTAACATTCCGTTCCCAAATATAGAGATCAGTTGGATGTTGAGCATACCAGAAAGTTCACCAGCCAAGCACCAAAGATAAAATTGTCTACAGTACTTCAGAATCAAGATAACCATTTTATAACACTGAGCTAATTTCTTTTTGTTTTTAGTATTTTAGGCAACTCCAAATTTTGCAGTTAAAAAAAAAACATATTTGTCTAGTAATTTTCTATCTTCCATTTAACACTTTGCTCTGTTTTATATATTTATTGGATTTGTACAAAACTAACTAAACTATACGAAAAAGATATATAAATACAAAAACAAAAAACATAGAATAAAATCATCAAGAACAGCCGAGAAAAATGTAGCAGGTCATAATAATCAATACATTTTTTAAGGGGGGAAGGGGCAAATCAACAGTACCCTTGGACCCGTGGCTCAATGACTATATCATAACTTACCAAGAACAACAATATTTTAGCAATTTGGAGAGTGCAGTTTATATCTGAATATTTCTGCCAAAGTTCATAACGGGCAGTTATGACAGGATTTAGGAGGGCTTTTTTTGCTTTTTGTTGGAGGATGACTTCTCCTTTTTTTTAATAGTCACATTTAATGTCCTGCAGAAAATTAGTGGAAAATTATTTATTTACATTTTGTTACTGAGACCAAGTAAAACTATAAGAACATAAGAACATAAGAATAGCCTTGCTGGAACAGGCCACAGCCCATCCAGTCCAGCATTCTGTCTCACACAGTGGCTCCCCATTTGCTTCAGGGTCTTCCCAAGCAGATGTCTTCACCTGCTTATGATTCCCTGCAAATTGCATTGAGAAACTATGACCTAAGGCTCCTCAAAACAGGCATCCAGGTCCATAATTTATACTAATCTCCCCCCTCTGCTCACACTACTTTCTTAGTTTGGATGCTTTTTTGATTCCATACCCTATCTATGTTCCATCGCTCCATTCCTTTAGAAAGGACTTTAATACATCACTTAACAGCACTTCCTGCTCTTTCTCCTGCTGTGCTCACATTTGTTAATAGTAAGCTGCAAGTAGAAAACAGATATCTGCCTACTTTAGACAATATGTTCCCTCTTGGCTTTCATCTGCATTTCTCTCCCTGCTAAAGCCATCTATAAAACCTGCCCAAACATTTCTCCACAGTTCTCATCATGTGTTGCTGAAATGTGGTTTTATGTCTATAAATAAAAAGCAAGGAGAAAAGTAGTATAAAGAATATTGGGCAATGTTTATTATTTTGCTAGTATAGTTAGGAAAGAAAAATATTTTGGGACCACTAGAGAAGCTAAATGCTTTTTAAAAAAAGTGTTATTCAAAACAAATAATTAACAAGTAATCCCTTTTTATTATGTTCAATACTTTTATTTATATAAAGATGGGCAGCTGGTAATATTCAGACAAAAAATTCTAACTGAATGTTAGGACTCCACAGAATCTTTTAGAGACGCTGTCATTTAAAGCCCACTGTTCAAAGTGTCTTTATGCCATCTCCTTTCAAAAGCTAGCTGTGACTAAACACTTCTCATGTGCACAAATAGCACTCCTGTTATGACTGTTAGTGAGCTGGCCAAATGGTTTTCATAGCACAACTGGAAACATGTTTGTTGCTAATTAAGACATTTCTTGACCTTCAGCTTTTATTATTCTCTGTTAACCAGGTACCAATGGATTTTGTAGTGCACGGTACAATCATGTTCTTTATCAAACTGGGAAAATTCATTCCTTTTAGAAAACCAACACATATGATATAAGGCTTGGTGGCGCAGGTTAGAGTGCAGTACTGCAGGCTACTTCTGCTGATCATAGGCTGCCAGCAGTTCGGCAGATCGAATCTCACTAGGCTCAAGGTTAACTCAGCCTTCTATCCTTACGAGGTCGGTAAATTGAGGACCTAGATTGTTGGGGGCAATATGCTGACTCTGTAAATGCTTAGAGAGGGCTGTAAAGCACTATGAAGCTTTATATAAGTCTAAGTGCTATTGCTAATATAATAATAAAAAATTTAATTTGTATACCGCTCCCTCTCCCCGAAGAGGCGGTGTGCACAGGGGAATTAAAAACGTACAAACATAGATACATCATAAATATATAAAATCAAATTAAACGATTTATCCCTGCGCTAAAAAACCTACAATCCTAAAAACTAAACCCCTTAAAAACCCAATTAAAACAATTTAGATATTCAGACTAAAAAGGCTGGAAGGTAGGTTAGGCCAGGCCGGCCTGCTGGAAGAGATGAGTCTTAAGCTTTTGACGGAAGGCGCGGAGGTCCGGGGTTGTTCTGAGCTCGGGAGGTAGGTTGTTCCACAGAGCTGGGCCCGCCACAGAGAAGGCCCTTCCCCTGGGCATCGCCCGCTGGCATTGCCTAGTGGACGGCACCCGGAGAAGTCCCTCTCTGTGGAAGCGAATCGGTCGAAGGGATGTATGGGGCAGGATGCAATCTCGCAGATAACTAGGTCCCGTGCCATGGAGCGCTTTAAAGATGGTGATCAGCACCTTGAAGCACACCCGAAAGACCACAGGCAGCCAGTGCAGCTCGCACAGGAGCGGTGTTACGTGGGAATGCCTAGGGGCACCCAGAATTGCCCGCGCGGCCACATTCTGGACTACCTGCAGTCTTCGGGTGCACCTCAACGGAAGCCCCATGTATAGAGCGTTCCAGTAGTCTAGACGGGATGTCATAAGGGCATGAGTGACTGTGCGAAGGGCTAATATCACAAATCCCCAATCTTATGACCACTTTTCTGATGTAAGACCATAAGCAGTAATCTGCTGGATCAGACTTCTGGCCCATATCCAAGTGGCCAAACAACTACACAAGAAACTCCAATAGTCTTTCAACAGATGGCCTTCAGAGGCAGCCACAATGCAATCAAGACTAATAGCTATGATACACATGACCTCCTTGAATTGTTCCATTTTTTAAAAAAACTAGTCACTCTGGATGCCTATTCCACTAAAACTGGCCCATCTATATGAGTCTTTTATTAAAGTCATTTTGTCAAGTTTTTTATTCTAGAAAGTAATCTAGAAATATTCATTTGAGAATAATATTGTTAATCACTTTTCTTCTGCCAACATCTTAAGCACTCGGCTGATCAAAACCCAGTTGGCAATAGCCAAAAAAGAAATAACTTTTTATATTACCCATTTGGTCTAAAAAAAACCTCATCGTTTTCATAGAATGCACTATTAAAAGAAGTTAAAATAGAGGCAATTAAAAGAAAATGAAAGTAGTTACAGATATAAAGAAACATAAATACAGAAACAGAAAAAATCATTTTCCTCTGAATTTTGCATACAGTTCTCATTTTTTAAATAAATGGTTATTAATGCATATTTTAGGGGGAAATGCATATAATATCTGTGAATTTGGAAAAATTGGCAAAGAATTCATATAATAGTGAAAAATGCAACAAAATATTAGTCCAAATTATCCAATATACATAAAATACATTTGAAATATCTTGTGATATTAAATGGGCAGGCCTAATGTAAAATTTAATTTGTCTTACAACATTAAAACAATGCAGAGTTAGTTTGATTTGGAAAAATTAAAATGAATGTTCCCTCCCTAAAATAGTAAGAAAAAAATCATCATTTATAAAGCTATTAAGGTTACTGAATTAGAAAAAATGTTACAGTAATACATTTTTTAAAAATACACGAGTTTAGATATAATCAACAAGTTTCAAAAAATACTTATGGGAAAAAACAAATAAAATGCACATTTCCCCCCATTGCAAGTGACGCAATATAACTTCCAACAAACTGAATTTGAAATAAATGCAGCATCTGCTAATAAAAATGTAACAATGCCAACGATCATATAGGAATGCAGGAATGTGAGAAGACATTCAGAAGAAGATATAGAATTGTTTTCTACCTGAATTCTTTTTAAAGGTAAAATTTATACTTTGAAGAGAAACAATGTGTAGAAATTATCTTTCCTAAATTTTGATGGCAAAAGAAACATGAAAAAAAGGTTTACGTAGTTTATCTGTCTTTTCTCTGTATTTTACAGCTAAGAGAATAAAATCTCCATCTTTTTAACAAAATGAGTTTAGTTTTTAAACTGCAGCAACCTCTATAGAAAATACATAATTAAAGTGCAAAATTTAAATCTTCCATTGATATAAATCTCAACAAACCCCAAGAATATAAATGAATTTACGATATTTTGCATCAAGCAAAAAGTTCAGAACTCTTTCCCTCCCCCACATTTTGGCTCTTGGCAAGTTACTCTTAACTTCCATTGTCACATGCATCTAGTTTAATAACCAGAAATTGGACTTTAGACAACAATAGTACTTCAAAATGACAGTGTAATTAAATTTTAAGTCAAAGCCATCCAATGATGCCTTGTAAATTTATTAAACCAGCAAATGAAGTGCTTTCAAGCATATCGGTGCTCTTATGAAAATTAACCATTAAAATAATTTGGTTAATAATTTCCTCTAGGAGGAAAAAAAAGGATGACCCACAAAATGTGTCAAGGAATTCCTATTAATCCATAGCATGATTCATTCCGAAACAAAATATAAGATGCTTTTAAACAAATATTTTTTTAATATATCAAATAATAGTGAATGTAGTGGTTGCCTTAACACCCTGTTAAGACCCCAATTAAGGGAGGAAGCACACTGCTTTTTTTTCCTTTTCTGCCTTTCGGCTCATCACAACTGGAGACTCTTGAGGGAAGGGGTGATAGTATACTAAATTCAGGATTGTATTACTTTGCAGTACTTGAAAATAAATGTATGTGAAAGCCTTGAAAACTCCAGAACTACTTATTTTTGAAGCATGGGTATCAAAGAAAGTAAAGAATTATTTCCCTTGAAATATAGTTTAAGCCAGCATCTCATGTAATAATTAGTATGTGAATAATGTTTATTATTGTTCATAATCAAACTGAATTACAGATTTATGTTTTATGTCTGATTAAAATCCAAAACGCACAGTTGATATATAAGAACTAAGCCACAATTTAATAACTAAGCTACAGTTTAGTTTACTTCCCACCTACAGCCAGCCAATGAACTTTTTAATTCACTACAGACTAGGGTCGCACCTGAATTTTCAACTGTACTTAATCAGAATGTCTAGAGGTTGGTTCCGGATTCTTTTACTGCTGGTTCACTCAGAGATGCACTTTGGGCACGTGCGCACTTTGCGAACGTGCTTGATGCACGCTACATGCACATAAGCAAAAAAAAAAAAAAAAAAACGCCGCTAATAGAACTGGTTCGGTGGTGTGGGCTGCTGAGTTACTATCTATTTGGCTGAACCAGTCCAAACCGGTAGGAATCCACATCTGGTAATGACAAGGCGAGAAAGTGTCATAAACTATGGCTTGCAGGTGTGGGCTGCTGAGTTACTATCTATTTGGCTGAACCAGTCCAAACCGGTTAAAATATATATATATTTTAAACTTTGACTTTCTTCATTTTTGTCTCTGATAAACTAGCATACAAGTATCCCAAATTTTGAAATTATTACAAAAAACTTAATTTAATCTAATTACATTATATTAATCTTAATCTAACTTTTTGGTGCCTTCCTCTTCTCTCTTAAGGATGAGTGAGCTGAAAGGAGTCTGCCATGGATAGAAGTGGACAGGAAAATCCCTTCTTACCATCTATTATATGGATGTTATATCAATTAACTGAGACTATTTTTATCATTTTTAAATGGTATATAACAAAGATAATAATTCTTCAAAAAACACAAAGACAGCTTTTATTTTAAGGATCAATTTGATTTGCAGTCTCATTTTAAAATCTTTCTGATTTATTTAATTCTTGCAACTATATTTATTTTGGAGTGAAATAATGGAATAAATCCAATTAGTTTTTTTTTAACATACTGCAAATTTGTGATTTGCTGAAACCAATCTTCCTGATCAGCATTTGTAATTTTTAAATTAGCTACAAAGTAATTTCAATGTCATTCACAATTATAAAACATAAAATATGCTTTCATATGCCAAGAACCTGTACTGATAATTAAAATTCATATTTGTATTCTCATCCTTGCTTGCATTTAGAAAAAGAGCAAATAAGGCTTATTTTGTTTTTAAATGGATATTTATATAATTCCATCTTGAATCTGTAACTTTTGTAAACTATATGACAACAATAAATGTTACATTACTGCTGCAAACCTTTTTCAGCCAAAACATGAAGAAGTTAAGTTCAAGGTTTAAAATTATGTGTAATTGGGGGGGGGGGGGGGGGGGGGGGAGGGGGGGGAAGCAGTATTTTAAATCCAAATATAGAATTTGTCTACCATATGTAGAAGCAGTCAGCATACCATTCACAAAAAGCTTTCAAAATTCACAAAATATCTATTCTAGAAAAAAGGCATACAAAGCAGAAGGAATATATATTACACTGTCTTAACTTTCTATGGATGTTTTGTCTGCCACATGGCAAGCAAATCAGTTTCTGATATAGTGGCGGAACTTATTTTGAAACATAATATGTATTCTTATCTGATAAATGGGTAACTTCATGAAACTTACAGACCTTGAGAGCCATACTTATTAAACAAAAACATTTTATCTAGTGATTTACACAAGGGATATTCTAATAAAGCTCTCTAGCAATTTCTGCAAAATACAAAAAATACAAAAAACAAACGAATGTAGGTACTGGTTTCAAAGTTCTAAGCTATGTCAATATACAAGATATAAGTTATTCTTAGGATCTACCATTTGTAAAGTGCCATCCATTACATCAAATCCAAAATTCAGAGAGGGATTGAACAGCATGTATAAAACAGAATAAAAAAATAGGTTTTATGTTCAACAATACCATTCAGAAGAGGTTGTCCTTCGTTTACTCCCTTGGATATGATTGCATTGTAAATGTCTTCAGGAAATCCAGTCTTGCATAATGTGCCTTCTTCACAAGTTGCCTTTATGGGCGCCTGAAATGCGAGACAAAATTTATGTAATACTTTGCAAATCCATTCAACTGAGAAACATTCAACTTGGCATAAACCGTGATTTTGCTACTATCTTGTACAAACAGCTTCTTTGTTTCCAAATGGCTGCAATTAGAATTCCAGGGGCAAAGGGTTAATCTTTCTGATAACTGGAATGGAAGGAACAAATCCCACTTGTCCAGCAAGATCTAAATAATATGTAAACTTGGTTTGTTAATCCACTGAATGCTTGAACTAAAACAGTCATTTAATTTGAAACAGAGTTATGGGACAGGACAATCATATTTATTAAATCTTATACAAAATGAAGTTTGTCCAATACTGATTATGATACATTTGTGAGCTTTAACAACAATTAAAAGGATAATCACTAAGAACATCAATACATTTTTGACTCTATTTTTTCAACTTAGCCTTTATCTACAAAAACACAGAAATATAATTTGTTGGTCTATCTAAAGTCAAGTATGTCATTAAGAAAGCATGTTGTGTCTCATGTATCATAAACATTTTTCGCAATAAAGGAAGACTAAATAAAAGATCTGTGTTACCAGAATAAAAAAACCTGTTTTACATTTCCCTTAGTTAATAAGGCTGAATGAATTTTTTTATATCGGGGGAAGTGTATTTATTCATGAATCAAGAAGTTTACCTCACAAGTTTGGTTTTAATTAATAAGCCATACATGAGAGATTGATGTTTCTTTCATTAAGGTAAGCCTTTTTAATAATAAGACTTCTATTTACATGCGTAATAATGGAAAATTAACATCTGTTTCCATCTTAGGTGCCTGTATATCTCATGGCAAACAGCAGCGCCAAACAAAATATATAAGTGGCAAATGATTCCTATATTATAAAATTAAGTAGGGCAAAGGTAAAGGTTCCTCTCGCACATATGTGCTAGTCATTCCCATCACTTGGGGGTGGTGCTCATTGCCGTTTCAAAGCCGAAGAGCCAGCACTGTCCGAAGATTTCTCTGTGGTCATGTGGTCAGCGTATGGAACACTGTTACCTTCCCACCAAAGGGGCTCCTATTTTTCTACTTGCATTTTTATATGCTTTCGAACTGCTAGGTTGGCAGAAGCTGGGACAAGTAATGGGAGTACTGGGGTTATTTCTTAAAAGGAAGTGGGCAGAGGGAACAAATAGGATTACCACCCAGAAGTAGAAGCACCGAAAATATTTCAGGCCAAAATGCAGATCACATTCCATAAGCTTTTAAGCTACACATGGAGATAGTTGCTATCTTTTGAACTTCTTCAGAAAAAGATAATTCCTAAGTGGGCAGCTGTGTGATGAATAAGAGTTTAAACAAGACTATAAAATGCATGGGAATTAGTCAATCTGTCCAGCACACCATTTATACTAAAAAACTCCTATATACTAAAAAAGAATGTGCAATGAAATAAAAACTTTGGTGCATAGATTTTTTTATGTTTTCATTTGCAACCTTTCATTTTTTTTCCCAGAAACAAGAGAGTAGTTTCTTCCCCAAATTAGTCAATTGTCAACATTCCTTAGCCACAAACACAAGAGGAATGAGAGAATTTAATTCAATCAGTAAGTTATGGCTTACTGCCAATCCTAAAACTGCTTCCTGCCATTCCATGCAAGAAAACTGTCTCATTCTTTCCTGCATGTAAAGCTCTGCTTTGTTTTTGCTTTTTCTTCAAAGAATAGTAAAGCCTCTTTTAGCCTTCTATGAGTAGTTGACTTGAATTTAATATAAGCATTATACCTTTCACAGAAAAACCAAACTAGCTATTCTTTATTGCTTCATGGTGAGTCACTGATGTGTGTACATAGCAGCTGATCATGTAGTTTGCATCAAAAGCTGCTCTTTCTGAATGTTGTGGGGATATGTTAATATGCTCCTCACAGAAGTGAACTCTTACACAAACTAGGTAAGCAACAAATTTTATTTTATGAAATGTTTAAATTCTTTCTCAATTGTTTTTGTAACTAAAACATATTAAACTTAGGTACTGAGATCTATTAAAACAATCTCTTTCTTTAGATATGGCTCTAACCAATATAATGCCAGGAAGTATACTCTAAGAGAGCCCTGCAAAATCAATCAGTTTTTTTGCTGTTGAGGTATCACCAGAGAACTAATGAAACAGCTAATGAAATGTAAGTATTTATATATGGTTCTAATATGCTGGCTCAGTGGCTAAGACGCTGAGCTTATCAATCAGAAAGGTTCAGCAGTTTGAATCCCTAGTGCCGTGTAATGGAGTGAGCTCCCATTACTTGTTCCAGCTTCTGCCATTGTAGCAGTTCGAAAGCACGTAAAAATGCAAGTAGAAAAATAAGAACCACTTTGGTGGGAAGGAACAGCATTCCATTCACCTTCAGCATTTAGTCATGACAGCCACATGACCACGGAGACGTCTTCGGACAGTGTTGGCTCTTCGGCTATGAAACAGAGATTAGCACTGCCCCCTAGATTTGGGAACAACTAGCACATATATGCAAGGGCAACCTTTACTTATACGGCTCTGAAATTCACACCATACTACAATCCTACTCAAACTGGTAAAAATGATGGAAAAGCATCAGTTCTTATGAATAATATAATAGAAAACATCTTAGTGTATCCAACACTCCACAGCTAAGTGGCAATAAAATATTATTTTGAAAATTGACATTTTTTGAAAGAAGTCATAAAGGGCAACTTGGAGGTTGAGCAATGCACTGAAAGCTTTTATACATGTGCCAATATGACACATGTGTATAATGAAAAGGACCTGCAACTGCATTGTCACAATCACAATCTTGGTTTTTTTGATGTCTAGGGCTATTGTGTTTCAACATTTTGATTGGCATTCTGGCTATAATATTGTTATATAAGGTATTATCATAAAACATGACAGTTTATTAAACCCAGAGAGCATAGGAATCAGACTTTCCTTCACATAAATCCAAATTTGCTAGATCAACTGCTAACATTACTGCCATATCTGATTACTATAAGCAAAAATGCTCTTGATAGATAGATCATGGCTGTCAGAACTATAAATAAATACAGTGATTTTAATTACAAATTGTCTAGATTTTTAACTGGTGTTTCTCGGTAGATCCGCATGAAGAATTTAAAAATCATTCTTACAACAGATTGTTGAAAAACTAGTGTGAAATATCCATGAAAACCACTTAAAGATAAATTCCGCAAATATAAAGTATTATGTTTTGATCTATATAGTGCACAGACTTAAAACTATGGTTAATATGGTTAGTGGAAACTTCAGATTTGCTCTCATAAAGTTATAGATCGAAAATACCAATTCACTCAGCAAGTGTCTTTTTATTTTACTACTAAGCCTAAACCATTTAGGCAGGAAAAAACGAATAAAAGACCTTGGCTTTTTTCAAGATGCCTTTTCAAACTGTATATTATCCCTTTTCACATCATTCTCACAGAAAGCGAACTTTACATGAGTGCTTGAAACAGGAATAGACATAATCCTAATCACATGGAAGGCTATGCTGCCCATGTATATGCTGTTTGCTTATGTAAATTAATGTAACTGGGAAGCTGCAGTAGGCCTGAGAACCCCTGTGGTAGGGATTATCATGTGCACATTATTGAATTTTGTTGTTTAATCTATACAAATTTTTGTGCACACAGAATTCCAATGTGATCCTGGGAAAAGATACAGATAAATGCTACATTTTTGGAAATAATTCCAAAGCATTCTACAACCTAATTTGCAGTTCTGTAACAACCACAGATCCAATAACCACCCTTCCAATTCTCATCATATTAATGTCTGATTAATAACACAAAGGACACATGTATAAAATTATTGACATCATTAAAAGAAACTGAATCTCTAATGTCATCTCAGGCTGATTATGTACACTCAAATACAATCCTTGGCACTTATTTCCCTCCCTGCCTTACCTATTTTTAGAGACTTTTAATTAACATAAAACGAACAGGAAGCTGGAATGCTACAAAGTACTTACTGCAAAAGCAAAGCCTCTTTTTCTAAAAAATGTCTTTCAGTTCCTCATCAATCTGAGATTCTTCTATAGAAAATAAAATGATCATGGGCTGCAATCCAGTACTTAATTTGCCTCCTAGTATATAGCTATTCTGGGACTGGTCATATACCATGGCAGATATTTCATGAAAGTACACACAGCAGTCTAAAAATTCTAAATAAGTACCTCATCAGTTCAGAAAGCTGAGGAATACATCCTTCCCAGCCCCATCCTCTTTTTCTTACATGAGTATACATTACTTTATTATTTACAGTTGCTTTTTGTTTAAAACATAATACCATAATACCTTTCAAACAATGATTGAAAACTTTATAGAAAGTTTTTTTCCAGTGGGTAGAATATAAACTGTCCTGAACTGCAATATCCATCCTTCTTTTTTGGTTGGTTGGTTGGTTGGCTGGCTGGCAGAGTAAAACTAATTTATCTGATGCCTTTCATTGTTCTCTTCTGTCAGAAAAATATATTGACTGGAAAACCCAACCCCACAAACTTTCTAACTTTATTGTTAAAGATACAGAAGGAGAAAACCTACAGTACTCCTTAAAAAATAAAAACCATATAATATTTTCAAATTATATTACCAAAGCATCAGCCTGGCGAAATTCCGCTACTTTATACCAGAAGGCAGAGAAAGAAAGCTGAGGTGCACAGAACATAAAACAAGCAGGATGAAGCTCAAACAATGAGAAAGGAGATGGGACAATTCACTCCCTGAAATATAGTTTATAATATCAATTTACTAAGGAACAATTCTGGTAATTGATCATGGCTCATGTCTACCAGTCTAAAAAAAGATCATGCTTCTGATGTTTCATTTTACATTAAGTACATTATAACTTCATTTATTTCACCAACACGTAGCTACTCCAAAAGTCTTCAGATCACAAAAACTTTTAAAAATAAAAAAATTGCAATGTTTAATTTTTTTTTTAAAAAAAAGAAATGTGGGAAGAAATGTTTCTCTGCATGAGCTTTTTTTTAAACCAATCTTATAATATGAAGTTTTGAAGTGTATAGACATTTCTAAAGAAAGAAATCTCAACAATAGGTCTTTAACTATTCTGCTATCATATTCTGCTATCTTAACAAACAGATTTGGGATAGAGCTAACTAATGATCAATATCTCTCATGCTCAAATTGCTTGTAAACTGATCTGGTAAAGTATAATCACTCCAGATTCTTTGCAATGGTCAAATTCATTGGGTTTAGCCTATTGCACAGGTGTCAAACTCGCGGCATCATGTTACCGTCACATGACGTTTCACAGCATTTTTTTTTCTTTGTGGAGCTGGGGTTGGACGTGGCCTGCACATGATGCATCTGGCCAATGGGCTGCAAGTTTGACACTGTTGGCCTATTCTAATCATATATCAGATTATTACAGCGAATTAAAATGTTTACTTCAGAATTCAAATAAGTAATATACTCTGGAAAAAATATTCCCTCACATAGAAAACATACAAATTCAAGAAGACTTTAAAGTTGTTAAAGAGAAAGGTTAACATTTTACTTTGCCACAGACAAGATTTATATAATTAGCAAATCATATCCAACATATGACTCTCCACTTATAATAATTTTATTAAATATTACAATATAAATAAATGCAAACTAAAAAAAATAGGAAAGACAAAAATAAGGTCAGAAAAGAAAAAATAGAAAGAAAAAATAAGAACATAGTGAAGAAAAAAATACGTAAGGAAGTTACTTCTTTCTTCTTCACAACAAATATAAATGGATATCTCCTCTTAAAGTGCAACAAATGATCTTGCTGTTCCATATTGCATTTCTTCTCTATAAACAAGTGCATCCTCGTCATTTCAGTCCAGATCTCAGTAATAGTCTATTAAGGGTTCCCAGATATAACATATCTATTTAATATTTATAAATAAGAAGAGTCTCTAGTCTTTTGCTGTTCAGTCTAGTCTGCTTTACCATAACTAATTGAATCTATCTTTATCTTTTTTGAGTAGATGGATATGCTTCACACTAAGCAACCGACTGAAGCCATCCCTAGTTATGTCTATGGAGCCTATGTAAATAAGCTGTAAATAAAAATGAAACAGAAACTGCTATTAATATTATTATTAACATTATTATTAGTCCTTTATCTTATTTTTATATTAGCTTATTTTTGGTTTGTCTAATTATAAGTTATAAAATTGGAAAATATTTTTTCTGATGCTTTTCATTTTCTCATATTTTTTCCTAACCAATTTTTAAATTCTTATAAATAGTATCATTTGAACTTCAAATACAGTACTGATCCTTATAATAAATGAGTCACTAAGCAAAATGGCAATTTCTCCTAAAATTAAGAACAAACATCTCCGCTGAAATGTAGGTCTTCAAGTCATGTTGTGGCAGGCAGGCAGGCAGGCAGGCAGATCTCCTAATATGAAGCTATTGTCCTGGTTGAATCTCATTAAATATACTATTGCAATTTTAAATAATGAACTTTTTGAATTAAATAAATACTTCTCTCATTTCTCTGAGTGCAGTGATGGCTAACCTTTAGGTAATATGCCAAAAGCGTACATGCAAATGCAATGTGTGCACAACAGCCCCCTGCATCCCTCTTGACATACCCTGCGCTTGCCCTTCCCCCATGTCTGAGAACATGACCCCACATCTCCCACCACTTGCATGCGCGCATGACTCCCCATGCCCCATTTTGGGCCTAGTAGGCGGTCCCCCCCAGCCTCCTAAAAATCAGCTTGCCAGTGGGAGGCGCACGCATATGCGGGGTGGAGCTGAGCTGGGGTGAGAGGCCATAGGTTCGCCATCACAGTCCTAGTGCCTCAAAACTACTTAAATCTTCAAAGTAATCTTCGGTTAAAAATAAAAAGTACAATGGACATGTAGCTATATTTAAATAAAGCCTTTCTTTTACTTTTGGACTTTTCTGTAATTTTAAGATGTATGTTCTGACAAAATGTTTTGACAAAATAAAGTTACAGAGAAGTTCAAAACAAATAAAAGAAAGGTTTGCAGTTCAACTGGAGAAGAATTATGTGTGATATACTCAGTTTACTTATTTAGATAAAAGCAAATACAAGCCTACATTTCAAATTCATAGAACTCTGATTTTAAAAAGTCCTCAGAATAGAAAGTTTTTTTATTTTAGAATTCCTGAGATAAAGACCCTTTAACCCACAAATTTACTTGCTTGAAGGGCTATAAAGATAAAGGTGGTTGGGAGATTCTTCAGTGGGCTAAATTGCCAAATGTCCTTATCAACAATAAAAGTGAAAATAAATTTGGTTCACCAGAACTAAAATGCTTCCATTTTCTACTGACGGGCCTTAAGAATAAGCCAGGTAAGAGATGTATGGGATTTTTTTTTCTTCCATCATAATCAATGCAAGCAAAGATACCACCCCAAAAAAACCCAACAACCCTTATCTTACTACATTAAAAGAGACAGAAATACAACTTTTTTATTTCTGCTGCATTTGAAATGACTTAGCAGGCTTCTGTTGAAAACACCAACTTATTGCTTTGTTTTCAACAGTTTGCCCACATTAAACTGTACTATTAAATCTTAGAATCCTTCCACAGTTGACTTCTCATAAAAAGATTGGGACCATGTTGTACAATGTCCAAAGCATCCAATAGTTTAATCCAGAGGTTCCCAAACTTGGTAACTTTAAGACTTGTGGACTTCAACTCCCAGAATTCTCCAGCCAGCAGAGCAGAGCAGAGCTGGCTGGAGAATTCTGGGAGTTGAAGTCCACAAGTCTTAAAGTTGCCAAGTTTGGGAACCTCTGGTTTAATCAAAATGGAAAATGCCATCTCTCTTGAAACTTCATCAAACAAAGATGAACAAGACCAAATCTGTACAACACTATGATACTTTTTGTCATTTGCCTTACAGACTACTATGTTTGTTTTGCTTTGAAATGAATTTCACTTAACTGCTCCTATGTGAGTGCAAACGCAGCTACTACGTACCATGTGGAAGCCCTTTTTTCAGGTTTCAACATTCAGCTACTTTAAACAGATGATTTACCAAAGCTCGTGAAACTCTTAAAGCAGCTACACCTTTTTTCAATTTCATGTGGAATCCAGAAAAAAGTGGGGCTTGTTTAAAAATAGCAGAGAGTGCTGTGCACATTCCAGCTGCAAAGCATTTCTTCAGAACCATATTCAAGCATCCACAGCCCTCCAATATTAGATATATAGTAAAATAATAAACACAATGATTGAACAATGCCTTCCTGAAACTGAATGTGGTATGTTATGCAAGAACTGATCTGAAATTTAAAGTTTTCTGCCTGACATAGAAAAATGACATTATTCAAAATATTAACATAGTGTTTTAATTAAAACATGCAATTTATTCACTCATATATAATTTGTTCATATTTTACTGTCCACATACTTTGAATTCTATGAACTATATGCCATTGTCCCCTAACTGTAGCAAGTTAGAAGGTAGCTGTGGCTAGCATTGAAACAGATCACAAATATTTTGGATAATTTATTTCAATTCTAATATATAATATGCACATTTCATTATAACCTTCAAACATTTATCTTTTCTTTTTAGTAAAATTAAAAAATTGATTTCAGATGAGTATTATTCCAAGTCCTCATTTAACTACTTTCGTTCACTTGTTCAGAGTAAGAGATTTTCAGAGTGAGAGGTTTAGTAGTAATCAATAGAATGAAGGACATGGAGTTCCAAGAAGAACTAAATAGGTTGCCTCTCCACAGTAGGAATAGAATCAAACAGGGTGTGTTGGAATCGGCAAGATATCTAAATGATCTGATCTTGCCAAAACAAAGAATAGCTTTCTTCAGAGCCAGATTTAACATTCTCCCCTCAGCAATCCTCCAGGGCAAGTATAAGAGAACACCAATAGCAGAATGGGTATGTATATGTGGAAAAGGAGAAGTCGAAGATATCTCACATGTTTTACTGTACTGTACTGTGAGTTATAGAACTTATAGGTCAACATATATTGTCTCCTTACTAGAGAGATTGCCAGGGAGGGCAGACAATTTTTATGTAGGTTTCTCCTCCAGGACTCAAACCTGTCTACCACACATGCAGTGGCAAAATTCTATGTTGCTGCAATGTCCACAAGAAAAAAATTGGATACATAATTATAGCTGTCAACTCGTACCAATTTTTTGGATATATATCTCTAACAATTTTTGGAACGGTGTATTTATTCACATACTTATCGTCTTTTCACCCACGTAAACTAGGATGGTAACCCAAACAGTTTGAGAACATGCCCCAACCCTGGAAGTCTTTAAAAAGATGTTAGATAGCCATTTGTCTGAAATGGTATAAGGTTTCTGCCCACGCAGGGGGTTGGACTAGAAGACCTACAAGGTCCCTTCCAACTCTGCTATTGTATTGTATTGTATTGTATGCAGGGGTGGGTTTCTGCAGGTTCGCACCTACTCGCGAGAACCGGTTGGTGAAATTTAGAGAACCGGTGAGAGGGGGTTCCACCGGCGTACCTGGAAGTAAATCTGGCCCACCGCTGCCAGTGACCCAACGGGAAAGAAAGGAAAGGAAGGAAAAAAGGAAGGAAGAAAGGAAAGAAGAAAGAAAGAAAGAAAGAAAGAAAGAAAGAAAGAAAGAAAGAAAGAAAGAAAGAAAGAAAGAAAGAAAGAAAGAAAGAAAGAAAGAAAGAATGAATTTATCATCACAATTGAGTCCAAAATTTTGGTTGCTAAGCAAGAGCGTTGTTAAATGAGTTTCACCACATTTTAAAAGGTGGCCACTCCCACCTGTCACATGACTGCCAAGCCACACCCACAAAATAGGCCACACCTACAGAGTAGGTTCTAAAAAATTTGAAACCCACCCCTGATTGTATGTATTTTCTTAACAGGGATGTTATTATCCACTATTAATGTAAGTATTATGTTTTTTACTATATTGTAAAAAGTGATGTCTATTGCTGGTCTATGATGATAATAAACTTATATTCTTCTATTCTTCTTCTACTACTTTCATTCAACAACTTGATTGACAACCAAGTTGGATTGCTGACCATTGCAGTGTCTCATGGTTATCTGATGCTGATTCCTGACCTTCCCTGCAAAGTCAATGGGAAAAGCTGGCAGGACATCAGAAGTTGCACTCACATGATCTACTCACTTAACAATGGAATTTCCATTGCTAAATGGAAAGGTCACCTGAGTTTTATGACTGTATTGTTTAGTGATACTAGTCCCAATTTCTGCCATTCAGCAAGCACTACCTGCATAGCATTTTAGCTACTTTCATTATATTATTTTCATTACTGAAATATCAATAAGGCTCTTTGCTTTCTGCTACATTTTGTTATCATCTCTTTTATTCTAAATACTGGACAAAAATGGCAAAGGACCATACTTAATTTCTAATTCTGTATGAGGAAGCTGCATTAGTAGAGCATTGTGGTAACAAATAGTATCTAACGAATGATAAACTCAGTCCTATTTAAATGTGATTTGGAACCTGATGCATATTGGTGATTTTAAAAACGTATGTGTGTTAGACCCCAAATATCTGGATGGTACTTGCTGCCAATCATCATGCTAATAACATATAAAGCCAATATCTGCCACTATTTTCTTATTTCATTCATGGCCTGCTTGTCTTCTTATATTAGTCTCTTCAGTAGCTTACAATAATTAACACAGAAAAGTAAGAGTTTCTATTGGGGGGAAAAGTACAAATCTGGTATTATATGGCATTTTCATATTCCAGTCCATCCACCTATTGATCTTAATGTTACCATCAGTGTTTTATTTTTTTATTTTTGTAAGAAAATGCTAAAATGAAATCACTAGCATAATTAACAATACAATTGGTCCTACGTACACAACACTTAGTCAAAATTAGTAATTCCTGTTTAATAGTGGCTGTACAATAGTGCATGATAATAATAGGGCTAAGCATCAGCTAAAATTGTTAATACAGTGATCAACACATATAATAATCAGGGTTCAAATCAGCCCTATTTCAACTGAGGCATTATGTCTGAAGCATCTCAAATAATTTTTGGTTCACCTTTGTTTTTATTTCTGGAAAACCATCAATTCACCAACAACTGTGGATACTCATAGTGTGACTCTGGACCAATCATACTCTTTCTAACTGACAAAGCTTACAGGATTTATTGTACAGATAAAACAATGGGAAACCTGAGCCACCCTAAACTCCTAGAATGATAACGGGATATTAATCTAATTCATTCCAATTTTAAGTGGAATAAAAAAAAATTCCAATCATACATATCAGTAAAATAAGAGTATTTATCCATTGCCAAAAGGACAATGTTCTCAACTACATGAATCATGTTAACTATAATAAGTCTCTAAGTACCATAAACTACCATAATTCTTTAGATAATCTATGGAATTTTTTTACATATCCTTAAAAAGGAGAAAACAAAAGAAGAGTATGCAAAAGGAGCATATCAGTTTCCTAAATGAAGAATAAGCAGAAATATGACAAGAATAAGCAATGCAAGTCATCTTCATTTAATGAAAATACTCTATTGACTTTCTTGTATTAATTGTTATAATGTGCCAAAAAGATTTCTGAAGCAATATAATACAACAGCAGAGTTGGAAGGGACCTTGGAGATCTTCTAGTCCAACCCCCTACCTAGGCAGGAAACCCTATACCATTTCAAACAAATGACTATCCAACATCTTCTTAAAGACTTCCAGGGTTGGGGCATTCACAACTTCTGGAGGCAAGCTGTTCCATTGATTAATTGTTCTAACTGTCAGGAAATTTCTCCTCAGTTCTAAGTTGCTTCCCTCCTTGATTAGTTTCCACCCATTGCTTCTTGTTCTACCCTCAGGTGCTTTGGTGAATAGCTTGACTCCCTCTTCTTTGTGGCAACCCCTGAGATATTGGAACACTGCTATCATGTCTCCCCTGGTCCTTCTTTTTATTAAACTAGACATACCCAGTTCCTGCAACTGTTCTTCATATGTTTTAGTCTCCAGTCCCCTAATCATCTTTGTTGCTCTTTGTTTTCTCTTTGTTTTCTAGCAGATAACTCCGGCTTTCTTCATGTGGCATCTCTAGAATAGGCTTATTTATGTATTTCATTTCATTTCATTTGGCAGAGTAAAATGCACCATAGTGCAAAAAATTCATAGAAATGATGTATAAAATGCATATCAAAATATAAAACATCAGAGCAATGAATTATTTTAAAAACACACAGTATGGGTGATGAAAAGAATACTATAGAATAGAATTCTTTATTGGCCAAGTGTGATTGGATAAACAAGATATTTGTCTCAAGTGCATAAGCTTTCAATGTACGTACAAACAACAAAGTGATAAGTCATAGATTCTAAATCATAAGATACAGTCATAAATCATAAGTCAAATAACAATTGATAAATCATAATAATAATATTTCTCTCCTTGATTAGTTTCCACCCATTGCTTCTTGTTCTGCCCTCAGGTGCTTTCAAAAATAGTTTGACTCCCTCTTCTTTGTGGCAACCCCTGAGATACTGGAACATTGCTAACATTTCTCCCCTAGTCCTTCTTTTCATTAAACTAGACATACCCAATTCCTGCAACCATTCTTCATATGTTTAAGTCTCCAGTCCCTAATCATCTTTGCTGCTCTTCTCTGCACTCTTTCTAGAGTCTCCACATCTTTTTTACACCATGGTGACCAAAACTGAATGCAGTATTCCAAGTGTGGCCTTACCAAGGCATTATAAAGTGGTATTAACAGTTCATGTGATCTTGATTCTATCCCTCTGTTTATGCAGCCTAGAACTGTGTTGGTTTTTTTAGTAGCTGCTGTGCACTGCTAGCTCATATTTAAATGGTTGTCCATTAAGATTCCAAGATCCCTCTCACAGTTGCTACTATTGAGCAAGGTACTACCTATGTTGTACCTGTGCATTTTGTTTTTCTTGCCTAAATGTAGAACCTTACTTTTTTCACCATTGAATTTCATTTTGTTAGTTAGTGTCCAATGTTCAAGTTTGTCAAGATCCTTCGGTATCTTAAGCCTATCTTCTGGAACAGGGGTTCCCAAACTTGGCAACTTTAAGACTTGTGGACTTCTGGCTGGAGAATTCTGGGAGTTGAAGTCCACAAGTCTTAAAGTTGCCAAGTTTGGGAACCCCTGTTCTGGAGTGTTGGCTATTCCTGCCATCTTGGAATTTTAGCGCAGGGTTAATTGTTTAATTTGCCTTTTAGTTATTTATGTATATTTATTGTATTGTATTTTTAACTTCCCTGTGCACCGCTCCGAGTCCCCCCGGGGAGAGGGAGCGGTCTATAAATTAAATTATAATTATAATTATAATTATAATTATAATTATAATTATAATTATAATTATAATTATAATTATTATTATAATTATAATTATTATTATTATTATTATTATTATTATTATAATTATAATTATAATTATAATTATAATTATAATTATAATTATAATTATTATTATTATTATTATTATTATTATTATTTGCAAATTTGATGAGTTCCCCATTTATTTCTTCATCCAGAACATTGATGAAGAGTTGAAGAGTACTGGGCCTAAGACAGACCCTTGGGGTACTCCACTGCATACTTCCCTCCATGTAGATGCAGTTCCATTGAGGACTACACGTTGAGTGTGGTTGGTCAGCTAGTTATGAATCCATCTGGTGGTGATGCTGTCTAACCTACATTTTTCTACTTTATCTAATATAGGTTATGGTCTACTTTATCAAATGCCTTACTGAAGTCCAAGTAAATTATATCCACAGTATTACTCTGGTCCACTAATTTTGTCGAAGAATGCAATCAGATTAGTCTGGCATGATCTGGTTTTGCAAATGGAATATGTGTTCTTTGCTTTCTATAAAAGAGTATTTTAAGAATGATTAGCTTTTTAAAAAAAACTACTTTAATTTACAAGGTTTTGTTTCTGCTATTATAGCAAACTTTATTTACTCTGTCCCAGATATTATGCTGATAACCTTCATAGGGATCTATCAGAGATGGGAGGAGATATTGGCCCCTTGATTTGTATATATCCAATGTCAGGATATACAATATGCAAAACTGTCGTGACATCACTGCACACGTGTCCTAATCTGTCACTGTGGCTAGCCATAGACTTTTTGAATAAATGGTCAAAAATCATTGAACCACGCAAACCTGTTGGAAGTATCATGCAAAAGAAGCAACATTGTCTACAGAAAATTAGTCCCATTCTAATTACAACAACAACAAAATCCTAGGATTTTGAAGTTCCTGATAAAACTATCACTCCATCATGGAAGTGATTCAAATGCAGGAGAGGAAACTAGAGGCACTTCTTCCAGGCTGTTGTTACAATTAATTTGAAGATTCCATAACCCTCAAATGTAGTTTTTTTATGTTTCACAGGACAGTGGAGCAGAAAATGGAAAAAATCTGTTCCTTGTTGGCAGTAAAATTCTGTTGAAGGTATAGAGTGTTAATCCAGTTGTAAGCCCATCACAAAATAGAACAGCATCATGGATGACAGAGCCAATTCTCTCATAGTAAGATTAAGCCAAGAAAGTAAAAATTATTCCAAAATTATTCAAATTATTGCTGAACCTCTAAGGCAGGGCTGTCAAACTCCTGGCCTGGATGCATCACATGCTGGCCATGTCGATGCCCAGTTTAGCGAAAGGGGAAAAGTCTTGTTATATCACGTGATGCTGTCATGACAACGTGAGTTTGACACCCTTGCTCTAAGGCAAATATTTGTAGGTAATGAATTATTATTTTTCAAATGTAAAAATATTCTTTAAATATTTATTCGTAATATTGTTATCTACTATATTATAATAATTGTAAAACATTTATTTATGTAATGTTTAAAAATTCACTAATGTTTTATATTTGTTAAATGTTATATTTTATATTTATATTAATAAAGATTATTTTTCAAAAAAAAAATTCACTAATGTGAATTTCATCAAATAATTCCATTATTCCCAGTGTTAGTTTCTTATTTTTTATTTATTTATTAAATTTATACCCCGCCCTTCTCCAAATGGACCCAGGGCGGCGCACAGGGATGTTAAAATAGATACAAAATATATAAAATATATCAAAATTTAAAATACTTATTCTAATAAATAAACCCTGCGCTAAAAACCGAATTAAAATCCCAAATTTAAAACTATCTAATAATCAGTATGGAGGTTACGCTAGGCCGGCTAGGTGGAATAGGTGTGTCTTCAGACACTTGCGGAAGAGGCGGAGGTCGGAGACGGTGCGGAGTTCAGGGGGTAGGTCGTTCCAAAGGGCAGGGCCCGCCACAGAGAAGGCTCTTCCCCTGGGTGTCGCCAGTCGGCAATTATTTAATGCTATATTACATATTTGAAATATGCCTGTTTAATAAGGAAACAAAGCATTTCTTTAAAAAAAAGGGGGGGGGGTTTTCTTTTGAGCTTCCACAGAAAATGAATGACCTCAAACAAACTCAACATTAGTTTTTTTATTTTAATATTCAGATATTACTAATACTAGTACCAAAACAAAGAAGCAATAAAATATCAAATCCTGGATATTTCCCAATATGCATAACATTTCTTACACTTAAATTTATTCAGAACAGAAATAAGAACTTTTGATCCAGAACTTTTTTGATGGGTGGGAGGAGACCCTAGAAGACCCCGGTGGCTCGGGCTTTGTCCGAAGGTGAAAAGGAAAAGAAGATCGTCGAAAATAAAATGTTTTGGAAAATAGGCCAATTACAGTGGTTGTTTTTTTTTCAAATTTATATACTGCCCTATTCTCTGTGATAGGACTATGGGTGGTGCAGAGAAAAAGGTAAAAACCACAACACATACATATAATATAAAATTAAATTAAATAGAAAATCTGTGCTAAAAAATTAAAATCACTAAAATGCTAACTTTAAAATTAAACCCTTAATCTATGCCAGGCCGGCCAGATGGAAAAAATGCGTTTTAAGCATCCGACGGAAGAGGCGTAGGTCAGTGATGGTGCAAAGATCGGGGACCGGACCCACCACAGAGAAGGCCCTTCCCCTGGGAGTCGCCAGCCGGCATTGACAACTCCCAGGGGAAGGGCCTTCTCTGTGGCGGGTACGGCCAAAGTTGTTGGTAAAGTTGTGGAGAGATCTCTTCACACAGCCAGTTCCGATAGAACTGAGTCTAAAAAAGCGGGAAGGTACTCCTGCGTGGTGATGACATCATTTAGTAGACTCAGTTCTATTGGATACTGACTGAGTGAATCCTGCACATGACCACTGTCTCCACCAACATTGGAGAATATAATGGTATAAAAGGGTCCCTTCTATTAATCTACCACAGTATCTTAAGGTTAATTTGAAACATAGTCCTAAACTTCTTTACTGATTAATATGAAATATATGTAATGGATGTCATCATCATATTATGCACCTAACAACTTTTTCTTAACCACTGATTGAGGTAGTCATGGATTTGCACTACAGATAAAAAGACACCACAAAATTTATAATTATGTTATAAAAAAAAAAAAACAGTTCCATATTGTGTAAAGTTTAATATGGCAGTTTTCACCAATCTCTATTGTCTTGACTAGCCATTAGAAATATATCATACAAATTCAGGCAATAGGTTGATAAAGATCAAGAAAGGTGTTGCCAGCACAGAAAATGTTAATAAACAGGGAACAAAATGGTTCCGAGTCATCTCTCACTAGATCCAGTTATATGCTTGATAAGCAAGTGTATGTGTTCTACTTTGATAGTATTCTTTTTAAATCTATCATCCATTCTTTTCATAATAATCTACTCCCTTTGCAGTATTAGCATACAGTTCTATTCTATGATGTTATAATAAATTTGACTAACATAAATAATTATATTTATTGCTAAAGACTGGAAATTTAGATATTTTCCCTATCAATGCCTGTCACAATGTTATCTTTAATCAACCGTTTCCCATATGTCCATTTAAAAAAAAAAATCTGCAGTTTTCCTCAAGCACTAATTCTTTCCACAAACTCAAAAGGACTGATATTATAAGTCATTTTTCTTTAAGTTCCAGATTCTATACAATATATTGAAAATGTCTAAAAGTATGCTATCTAATCTTTCATCTTCCATGTCCATGGAGTATCAGTTTCAGTTAAGTTCCTAAATAATATATTTTTGCGAAATACATTCTATGAACTTCACCAGTTTTAGAATTTTAAAAAAACTCATGGAAATATTTGGCAAATAAAGAAAAAAGAGCAATCATGTTAAAGAATCGTCAAATGTTTTGAAACAATGCCTCAAACTTTCTATACATAATATATACATAATGCAAACGTTTAAAGCTATTTCTAATTTGTAACAATCCTGATTACATAACAAAGCTAGGAATCCAGACCAACTGTTAAAATAAAACTATTTTACAAGCCTAGGTTAATGAAACTTAATTCATTCCTAAATTCTAGCATTGTTACACAGTGTTTGAAAAGTCTTAACCAGATTTAATGGATATCCAAACAAGGAGGAAATTGGATTCTCCAACCATGACATGCCACTGACATTAAGTTATACATAAAAGTAATATAACTTTCTCTGTCCATAATTCATATTCTGTTTTAATTTAAAAACAGTCTTGGGAAAAAAATATACAGAGAATGGAATAACATCATGGTTCAGACTTCAACGTCTCTTTATCAAACCAAAAACTGGAGTACTAACACATTAAAAATATCAGGGATAACAAGAAAAAAGTATTCTAGGCAGATTGGTAAAAATATGAATTTATCTTTAAAGGAAAGATCAACAGTTCATTCAAATCCTAACAATTTTTAAGTCTAGAAATATGACAGCCCTTCAAAGGGCGAGGATGGGGCATTTAAATGAAAGAGACTGTAGAGATATGAACCCAAAAGAAAAATCCCCAAATGCGTAATACTAAATTTTTACAACACCTTAAATACATGAGGAAACCATCAAAACTACCAAAAATTAACAAAAGATGATGATAAATATTGTAGCAGCAAGAGAAAGTGGTCCCCACCCTTGAGGCACTGAATGGTATATCCAGTTCATATCTGAAGAATAGTGTTTTCCTCCATAGCCATGATTAAGGCTCAATTGTATCTAACCTAGCCACACAATATTTAAAGCAGACATTATCCAGTGCCAAAAGATAGTCCAGTCAGGAACACATATACAATCAGAAATACTCTTTTCTTGAGCTCACTGCAAAGAGAAAATGCCTTTTACCTTTTCTAAAAAATATGTTCCAACCAGAAATACCATTAAGAGCCAGGGATATGTACCATCTGTCTCTGAAATGTATTTCTTTCATCTTTTGCACTAAGATGAAAATTTTACACTGACCAAAGAACTAGTGTCAATCCTGCATGTCTCACCCTGGCACCAATTCAAGGAAACCCTAGGAAACTTCCAACCTTTCCTGCAAACACATACATAACTCAAATGCACATGTCCTGCTATCAAATAAATAAAGATTATTTAATCTAAACCTGCTTCAAACAACCACATTCCCTCTTGACAGGATATATCGAATAAGCACTAAAATGCAGAAGTCTTCAACTCAGACAGATGCATTCAGCTTCTATTAACTAATTCTGCTTCACAAGATACAATCCTGCAAAAAGGCCCTTTTATTATCTAGACTGCCCTTACAGCCCAGGACCATTCCATGCACATCACGCATTCATTTAATGAGCCATGACAACTCTATTATGAGTTTCCAAAATCTACACCACCCAAGCATTTTCTGTCTGGGATAACTAAACTCTTATTCCAGAAAGCTCAGATTTCCTGTAATTTTTATCCTCTCACCCTCAGCCTAGTCCCCAACCCTACTGGAAGACACACCTAATTTCCTTTTTGCTCACATAATGGTGCAAAGCTTTATCTCTAGCTGCTCATAAACTCAACAAAGGGAAGTTGAGACCACCACATTTTACCATCAATGCACAATTTTATGTACAGTATAAGGAATCCATCGACATTCACTGTAGCTTTCAAACCTTTAGCCTCAGCAAATGTAAAAACCCTGATTTGGGGACAACCCCAACTTTGAGAATGCTAAACTCTCAGAAAGGACAGAGTTGCATTCCTTCTTACAAATTTGCAAATAGAAATACAGTGGCAGGTCAAATAGCGGATCCATGCCTGCACTAAGTTCAGCCGAAACTACAGCTAGAGAAGCCTTGGGTCTACTCGCCAGCCCAGCCTCTGTTGGCCGAGGGAGGTGATAAGCTTTAACCCAAAGTAACCCAGGTTACTCGGATGGAAATTCTCGCTAGTTGCTGCAGTAGCAGCAGAAAACAGCAGGAGCCAAGCTGGGGAGGAGGGGAGCGGAGGCGGAGGCTGATTAAATTCTTCCCGGGAAGAGATTAGTGGATAGAGCTGAGGGGCGAGGTAACAGCTTAGCGTTCTTCCCTTCACAGGACCGGAGTCCACAGAAGGGGGCGTTATAAACACGTTTGACCCACTGCAACTTTGGGGGCTGTAAATTACTTTTGTAAGAGTCATTCAGGGCTCATTTCCTGACCGCTCCGGGTGGACGCTACACGGCTATTTGGCACACTGCCACCCGATCCTTGCCTGATGCTTCCAGGCCGCTAATACGACTTTGAATCCCTCGTTATTTGAAGGTAGACTTGGGAAAGGAATTCAAATTCAAATTTTTCTCCTTCTGGTGCGTGGACCGAGAAAGACAGCAAAGGAGTCGGAAATAGTAAACGGGACAGCCTGTGCCATGTTACACCGGGTTCGACCTTCCAAGGTTGCATGGCTGGGAACAACGCGGAGCATCTGCCGTAGTGAACCCCCGGCAAGAGTGCGTGTGAGCGCTGAGCGGACAGTCAGAAAAGCAAAGCCACGGGTGGCCTCTGCCACGCCTATTGGTGAACAGAATCCGCACCCTATTCTCAAACTCGAGGGGAGGGGGACACCCGAAAAGAAGCCCAACTTTCTTAGTCACGTAACTTCCACCATCCTATCGAGACTTCGAAATCACCAAGTCCGCGCGTGTTTCGTTTCCTGCCCGCCCGCAGGAAAGGCGCACTATTTCCATAATCCCCAAGGGAAGATGTGGGTGGTAGCGGCGATTCCTTTCCCACGCTCCTCTCCTAGGAAGAGACGGCGCCAAGACCGTCCCGCTTCTAGTCTTCAAGTAAAAAATGATCCTTGTTCGCAATCTTCATTTTATTCACCTGCTTACTTGGCCTTTCCTTATAATAATTACCCGGATAGTCCCTTTCTTTACAACCGGCGCCCTGCCACCAGCCACCTTTGGGGGGCGGGGGGCGGGTTCCCCCTCTATGTCACGCGTGGAAGGCCCACTGCCATACCCCACAGCAGCGGGCTAGAGAATAACTTGGTTCTTAACTTATCACCCCTTTTACTCTCTAACCTCTTCTCTGGGTCCGACCTATCCCCCAAGTATGACTTGACGCCGAAGCAGCCACCTGCTCTGCTCAGCCCTAAAAAAGACGAACGGGTCTCTAACTCCCCGTGGAAGAAGCCAAGAAAGCAGAAGCTTCCGCCGCTGCCAACCTAAAGCCGGCTCTGCAATGTGAAATCCTCTATTCCCACCCGATGCACCCCGACTCCTCTTCTTCTTCCTGGATTGCCGGCGGGGGGGGGGTGGAAGGGGGGGCGCTTCTGCTTAAGCCTCTTTCCCCAAGGCTGCTTCTGTTCAAACTGCAGTTGCAGAGCCCGGCTCTATCCCCTTCTCCAGAACCCGCACCAGAGCCCTCCTGAACCGCAGGCCCACCAAGCCTACAAGGCGTTCGAGAGAGCAGTCGCCCTTCCCCAGTTCCAGTTCGCCTGTCCGATCGCCGGCATGCCTCAACCCCCGCCACCGCCCATTGCCGGGATCGTCAGGAACAAAGAGCCCCCGAGCCCAGCTCCTCTTTTTTTTTTCCCCTCGCCCTCCTTTTTTTACCTGCTGCAGGGCCGCCAGTACGAGCCAGAGCAGCGGCGGCCAGATCCGAGGCGGCGTTCCCGCTTTCCGGCACATGGAGGCGAAGGCAGGGGAGAGAGAAGGAGAGATGCACAAAACGGGCGAGAGCTTCAGCGGGGCGAAAAGTCCGCGGGTCGGGGAGGGAGGCTCGGTCGCCTTGGGCCAAGGTGAAAAGAGAGAAAGGCAGGAGGGGCTGGCGGAGGATCGGCAGGGCTGGTCTCGAGGGAAAAGGGCGACCGGGCTCTAGGTCAGCGGCAGCGCCAGCTCGGCTCTTTATCCCTCTCCCCTCGCGTCCTGGGTACCGGCGACGGTCCGCGCACACAAAAGGCAGCGGGGCTACTCAGTCTAAAATCCGGGGCTGGTGGTGGGGGTAGCGGCTTCTTCTTGGAATAAAGCCCCGCTTCCTGTTTCTCAGGCTGCCTTCGCCGGCGACTTGAAGCAGTCGGTCCCCTTCTTAGTACGTCCCCAACTGTGCCTTGGCACCGCCGCTCGGATGCCGGCTACGCTGCTTCTGCATGCTCCGTCCCGACTCCCTTATTATTTTTTTTGCCTCCTTCACTTTTCTAAGCCTTCCCCGAGCAACGGTAACAGCCACCGCCGCCGCCTCCGCTCGCTCCCAAGGATAACAATACCGGAGCAGCTTTTTGCCTAGCTCGCGCTGCGTGCTTCTGGCTGCCTGTGTGCGCGCCCGCGTGTGTGCGTGCGTGTGCGCTTTTCCTTGTGCGAGGCTGCCGCTGGCGGCTTCGCCTCCTCTCTTCTCCACCACCCCCTCCCCTCCTCCACCGCCCTCCTCCTCCTTGCCGGCTCTCCCTGCCGGCCTCGCGGCCAATGAGAAACCAGCGGCTTCAGCTCGGCCCTCGCTTCGGCCGGCAGCCGCCCACAGCTTGCTCTACCCCACAGCCAAAGGCTGAGCTTCCGTGCTGCAGCTGCAGCCAGAGATGCGCCGAAGAAGCCTTGGAAATGATTGCCGGGCCTTGAAGAGGAGGGGGGGGGGGGGCAGGGTGTGTCTGGCATGGCACGAGCAACACGCGCGCGAATGCGATTTTAGGTGGACCGGGAAAGAGGGGGAGGGGGAGAGAGAGAGAGTTGAAGTGATGTTTAATGAATCGGCGTGAGAAAGCTCCTCGGCTGTGTTCTTATTTGCGGACTGAAGGGGAAAAGACACGCCAAACGCCGAAAAGAAGCAAAGGGCTCGTCGACGCCAGAGAACGCTGCTCGGGCTCCCATTGTCTGAAGGCGCTTCGCATTGAAGCCACCTGCTGGGGGAGGGAGAGGGGGGGGGAGTCGTTATTTAAGGCGGCGGCATTTGCTTTTGTTTTTATTCTTCTCCCACCAGCGCTTGAAGAGCCTGGAATTTGACCAGCCGGCCAATTAGAAAAGTTCCCGGCCCTGCGGTTTTTATTGGTTTAGCGAGTCTTTTGTCTCCGTCCGGGGCCTCTTTTCCCCCCATCTCGCTTTCCCCGCCTTCCTACGATCCGTTACCTGCTTCAGTGCTCAAGAAATGTGGTTGGTTTGCTTTGGGTTTTTTTTTGTTGTTGTTGTTCTTCGTGTTGTTTTTTGAAAAGGGGAGAGAGAGAAAAAAAACCCGCTTTGGTTGGCTCCGGGCTGAGCTCCAATCCGTAGGTCCAAAAAATGTCAGGCTGCATAACGGAAATTAGGAAGGTTGCTGAGTGCACCGTTAACAGCGAGTATCAGTGCTGGGTCATTTGCAGAGCCGGCAAGGATTTTCCGTCACCCTGCAGGTCACTGAGCAAACTTGTTTTGCGTCCATGCTTCAAAGCCTCCAGCTTTAGGAAAGGAAAAAAAGCAAAAGGGGGAGGGGAGGGATGGGTGCTGGACGGGAGGCTTCTCTGCTCCTAGTGGCTGTCTTGATTTTTAAACGGGTAATTTGCCTGGAAAAGTGGAAAATAATTCATTTATAATATTCTGTTGAAAACCCAAAGGTTTTCAGACATGCAGACTTGGTCCCTGCGTTCATAGACTTGTCAGGTAAAATAGTTGAGTCTCTGTGTGTGTGTGTGTGTGTCTCTCTCTCTCATTTTTTTTAACCCAAAATGAAGTTTATTGGACAGTGACCGAAGGAAAGTTTCTGCCTGCCCCAAATAAAGGCGACTTTAAAGTTAATACTCGCCCACCCTCCGTTGAAAATTAGGATATAAAGACACCAGCCTTAACATGAGTCAGCTTCTTATCCTTGTCATTTAGAGCAATCAACTCCTGCTGAAATAATTTCTGCATCATTTTTGTTCGCCAACTAAGGCATGCATTTAATGTAGTAGTGCATGAATGTGTATATGTATGTGTACACACACACACACACACACAACCGGGCAGAGACTACCTGCCAGAAAAGAGCAGGGCCGTCTACAAAATATTACACTGGTAACTGATTTAAGTAATCACTGCTGAGTAACCAATTGCTTGTTAAATAAGGCATTAAAATGAATTGTTCTTCATCTGCATGTACTGTACAGGCAAAAACCATTTCTCCCTTCTCTTGCAAACCCAAAATGTTTGCATATTCACATAGAGAAAAATAGTAGTAATATTAGTTTGATAAGGATAAATCTGAGTGCTATTCTCGCTGTTTAACAAGCCCTGCTGTGGTAAAACCTTTCTCCCAGGTAAGTGCGCATAGGTTACTGCACTGCTGGAAATGTAGTGTATCTGTTTAGCCCAATTTAATTCTTGCAAGCTGAAGTAGAGATTCTTTAGCTCTGCAGCTGTTTTCCCTGTTTGCAACAACACTGGGTTCATAAACGGCCTGTACTGGTTGATAACAGAAGAAAGCTATGCAGAAGGAAAGCTATGCAGGCTTATTTTGAATCCTTATTCCCCAGTTAGTATGCTTACAGGCTAAATTATATGCAGGGGGGAATGGCAGAATGAAGCCATTTACCCCTGCATGTAGAAACTTAAGTTCAGTGCAGAAACCCTTATCCATAGCAGCCCTCCAGTTAGGGTTTCCACATCTAATTGCAATTAGTGGCAGCTGACCAGAGGAAGACTTTTCCTATTTCCATTGAGATAAGGGCTGTATCTTCCAGTTTCCTGCTTGTTTCAGCACTCTCTTTCATTATTTTGTTTCAGCACTATTTGCAACTCCTGCCAACTGATGCCTTTCAATAACGTTTTCTCTTACTTATATACTCAGCAAAAATAAGACAATCCTTCTAGTTCACCAGCACTGTAAAGGATACCTCTCCATCTTAGGCTAATGGAGTAGCTTAGAATATAATCAAACTCAGGTTGATTCTGATGCATTGAGTTTCAGTTCTGCAAGATTGCCATATACTAAAGCAAAATGACTGGAAATAGGATTTAATTTTACTGAGGGCAAAGCCACACAAGCATATTCAAGTAATATCACCGATCCTTTAGCCAACAAAATGGTGAGAAATTTTTTGCTGTCCACCTTGCAGAGGCCTATATTGCCATATTAATGAGTTTGATTAAGATAAGGAAACCAGTTGTGAGATTCTCCCATCTTCAAGTTCCTTCCCAGCTACCATCACCTGCCAGTAGAAAATTAACCATCAAATGTGTCAGTCTTCCTATCAAGTGGGGCTGGGAGAGATGGATATCCAGGTAGTCTGACTTACGGCTGTTTGCTTAATGACCATTCAAAGTTAATGATCCATGCTCAAAGGTTACAACAAGCATCATCGCTACAGTCATGTGGTCCTATTTTGGATGCTTGGCAACAATCTCATATTTACAAATGGTTGCAGTATCTCATGGTCATATGATCACGTTTTATGACTTTCTTGCCATTTTCTGGAAAAAAACACCTAAGCTGAATTCAGGCTTAACAGCCTACAAAAATAATTGAAAAATTGAGGCCAGTCACATGATGACTCAGAGTATGACCACAGACTTGCGACCAAAATTCCAGGCTCAATTGTAATATGGAAAATAGAGAGTGTTTGCTTGAGTTAAATTCCATTGTGGGCATATTACAGCAGCATATAGTACAGCATCATGTAGTATTGCTTGCTACATTGTGCATCAGAAAGAAAAATTGCTTAGTTCATATATTTTTAAAAAATATCATTACGGATGCTTATTATACCATGACCTCATTTATATCCATACAGGAAACTACTCGAGGCCTGCCTTGTAATCTTCTCATAATGGATTATTGTGGGGAAAATAGGAGGAGAAAGTGTGTTGGATGTGTTCACAGCCTTCTGTTATTTGTAAAAATAATAAAGTTGGTATACAAATAAATAAAAATGATTTGAGTTTTTTTGTTTATATAAGTTGATATATTTGGCAAGGACGGTGTCTTTCGCCTTTGAAGTATTTCTAACGTAATCTTTGTGTGACTGATCAGGCTCTACACATATTTACAAATAAGCTATTTGGAGACTTGAGTGTTAATTTATTATTATTTATTTTATTATTTTATTAAATTTATATCCCGCCCTTCTCCCTTCTCCTTGTAAGGACCCAGGGCGGCATAATTTCATAATCTTGACTAAGTAAACAATGAATCAGTTTCAGCATTATAATAAAATGGAAAGTTAGGATTTTCTCACAGGTTTTTCTCCAACAATAGGTGATTGACATGTGTTTAGCCACCTGTCAAATTGCCCAATCATAGCTCATGGATGTGAAGATCTTCCATACCTGTGACTTGCTCACAAATACAAATCTGGCACCTGCCTGAACAAGTGTTAATTTCATGAATTTTTCAAAAGATTGTGAAATTCATGTTGAAAACAACCATGTATACTTGACTGGTGCTGGAATCAGGTACTGGTAACCCAAGCAAATTGTTCTTCATAGCAACCCAACAAAAATCACAACAAAAATGATCAAAGGATAATATGTTTGGGTGTGTCCTCAGCAATCTAAAGCAGATGATAGGAATTGGTCAGTTCCCAGCACCTATTTGCATCAGCAACTACATTCTCAATGAAGCATGACAAATCAGAGCCTTGAAAAAATTCTGCGGGAAAAGAGCCAGTTTCGTCTACTGGTTAAGATCGCAAGCTACAAAGTGAGCAAAGGTAATTCTCTATTTATGACCACAACTGAGTCCAACATTTCTGTTGCTAAGTGAAACATTCGTTAAATGAGTTTTGCTCCATTTTTTGACCTTGCCATAATTGTTGAGTGAACCACTGTAATGGTCAAATTTAGTAATGGCTGTTAAATGAATCTAGTTTGCCCATTGACTGCTTGTTAGAAGGTCACAAAAGGGGATTATATCCATGTGGGACACTGCAACCATCATAAATATGAACCACCTGCCAAGCAAACAAATTTTGATCATGTGACTACAGGGATGCTGTCATGCTCTTGTGAAAAATGGTGATAAATCCCTTTTTTCAGCACTGTTGTAACTTCAAATAGTCACTAAATGAACTGCCTGTACTAGTACTACCTTAGGCATGAAAGCCAGCTGGGCTAGTCACTCTGTCTCTGTCTAGTCTTCCTCACAGGATTGTTGTGGAGAAAATGGGAAGAGGAGGATTACTAGGTATGTTTTCTGCCTTGAGTTATTTATAAAAATAATGGTGATGAAAATATTTTATTTTAAAAAACCACTTCTTTAACACTACCATGTTTCCCCGAAAATAGGACCTCTCCAGATAATAAGCTCAATTGGACTTTTGACCACATGCGCTAAAATAAGACCTTTCCCAAAAATAAACCCTCCATGAAAATATTGCAACACAGGAGCAGCCATGAGGTGACCACGCTCACCACCTCCTGCATCTCAAAAATAATAAGACCTCTCCAAATATAAGACCAAGTGCTTATTTCGGGACCGTGTCTTATTTTTAGGAAATACAGTACTTTAATAGTAGAACAACTAAAGATAACTTTAATCTGCTTCCACTGGGCCATGTCAGTTAGGCTAACGTGGATAGGACCTGAAACTACTCTCAATTAGTTGTTTGACTCAAGTCAAACATGTTTTTTTAAACAATACTACTTTTTGCTAAATAAGAATATCATTTATATTTATTCTATCTAGGGATGGGGGAAAGCAAGTCCCTTAATAACACAGAATGAACCTAAAGGATGCAGCATGTATGTCCAGTTGATTAGAATGAAAGTAGCCATTTCTCTATTTAGCTTCAGATGATAGGACAGAGGTCTTCAAACTTGGCAACTTTAAGACTTGTGGACCAACTCTCTGGGAGTTGAAGTCCACAAGTCTTAGAGTTGCCAAATTTGGGGACCCCTTTGATAGGGGAAAGAGATTCCTATCCCAAGTAGGTAGGCGATATTACTCCACAGGTTAACAAAGGACTCTTGGAAATGGGTAACCTACATGTCTTGGAAAAGGCATTATTCTCTACTAAACAAAGCTATATGTAGTACTTAAGCAGATTTTATAATATTTTTACAATAGGTTTTGTATTTGATTATACTATAGTATTCTATGGTATTTATTAGTAAATCGTGACAATAAGGTTAGTGTACAAAGTAGTTTTTAACATAGGGGGAATTTTTACCCTTTTTTTTGGATTTCTTTTTTTTTAAGGATTGTTCTATTTCATTGTGTTTTTTAAAATATATTTTAGAGTTTTTTCTATATCTGGTATTTTTTCTAAATTTAATATTTTCATAAAATATTTATTTAGAAGTAGGCTTAGCTCAGCCGATAATTTTTATTGGGAAAAGAAAGACTTCTTCAAATTCCTGTTTGTCCAATTGCTTTGAAAAATTGTTTCTAATGCTTGAGGAAGGAAAACTTTGCAGTGGCCAGCATGAGCTCTTCCTTTTTCTCCTTTGTTTTCCTTACTGGAAGAAGAGGAGCCTGAAGTGTACTGGACCATGCTTGGTTTCCAACTATAAAAGGAAAACAATATGTAGCACTAGAGTGTGAAAGTGTAGGTGTGTTTTGGAAGAAGATTTGTGTCACACAGGACAAGTCAGAGAAAAAAGCACCCTTCGGCTCAGCAAGCAATTGATGGGGAAGGAAAAAGAGGCTTGGACTTCAGCACACCAGCAGCGGAGCAGCTGAAAGAGGAAGCTACACCCTGAAAACTTAACACCAGCCATCACAGTAGCTTTCTTCTCCCCACCTCAGCACAGACTGAGAAATTGCAAAGCCAATGCTTCACCAGCAGTTCAGAACATCAGCTAATACCCAGTTTTCCTGAAAATAAGACCTCCCCAGATAATAAGCCCAATCGGGCGCATGTACTAAAATAAGCCCTCCCAAAAAAACAAGTCCTCCCCGAAAATATTGCACACAGTAGCAGCTATTAGGAGACCATGCTTGCCATCTCCTGCACCTCAAAAGTAATAAGACCTCCCCAAAAATAAGGCCAAGCACTTATTTCGGGGAGGACTGTCTTATTTTCAGGGAAACATGGTAGTAACTGACGAAATTAACATGTAGATGGCTAAATAATGTTAAGACTTTGTTAGGAGAATAGAACTATTCATGGGATTGTTTAGAGATTAGATAAATGCATAGACATAGACTTTAGCATGACATAATACACTGTAGCACTGTTAAGTGTTAAGGTAGAAATTAGGAAAATAAGTGAGTTTGGTAATTTTTATATAATTAAAAACCTAACTGGAAATAGAGAGAAGATAACAACAGTCCCTTAGTTGATGCTGTGTTCCATTTTGTAAAAGAACTCTCTAACAGTGCTGATTCCATTTTCAATCTATTGGAGAAGGAAATATGAAATAGCATTCTAATAAAATACTGCGTAATTGTTTTTTCTTCTGAGGTGCACCTGAAGTGGAAAAGGGCGTCAGAAGTGATGCAGCTGTGCTTACAATGTCAATTGGCATATTCTTAAAAGAAGCTGTGTATTTTATTGGGTTCACCTGAACGCCAGGATAACATGCACTTGAGTTAAGAAGGTGCCGACAGTAGCTTGATACACTTTTCAGTCACCTTCTTCTATTTCCTTAACTATAATATGTATTTTCTTGGGATCATTTTGTGGGAGCAAGCCCACAAAAAGATACAGCTTTTTTTTTAATGTCCATGGCTGAAGGAAGTAAATCTGTGTACCCTCCAGGAATGTCAAACTCTGTTTCACTGAAGGCTGCATCAGGGTTGTGTTTGACCTTGGGGGGGCTGGGGGGTCATGGCCAGCATGGCGTCACTCATATTGGGGGATGCCTGTGGTGGCCCAAGCACTCTGCCAGTGAAAACAGGCTCCTGAGCTCCATTTTCACCGTGAGCTGGTCCCTCACTATTTCCAGGATAGCCCCTTGGGCCAGCTTTAAGGACCCCATGGTTTGGATCCAGCCTTTGGGCCTTCAATTTGACACCCCTGACCAACAATAAGTTACTGGTACAATAAACTAAAATCGGGCAAGATGTAAATTCTTTTTATAAGTTCTTTTTATTTCATTCATGTATTCTTGCTTTGGAACAAATTGTATGCTCTGACACTCATTTGTGTTTGGATATCTATATGTAATATATAGCTATTAGTACCTGTATTTGTTCTTTAAAAGTTTTACACACACAACACACACCGAAACACAGAATATATATATAATAAAAATGTTTAAAGAAAAATAATTAATACTAATATATAGTAAGGTTATAATAAGTATTCATACTATAAAAATACAAGTAAAGAAAAGTTGGAGAAAAATAGAGGGAAATGGAAATGGATATAAAGATACTCTTTATATCCATTTGCATTTCCTGATACTCTTCATAAAGTTACCTCACTTTTCTTTTCTTTTTATAGATTATAATTTATCCTGTCTGATCATCAGAAAAATAAATCACAAGGGTTTTTTTCCCATTGTATGCAAAAAGTCATAAAAGGTTTCCAGTCAACTATAGATGTAGCTAATGACTTTTAAGCTGTGAATAATTTTCAGACTGTCCCAGCTATGCCCTAGTCATATTTCACTTGATTATTATAATACACAATGATGGGTTGTCTGTTAAGATCATTTGGAAATTCCATTGCTGTAGCCAGGCTGGTTTGGAATTGGGATACACAGCTTGTAGCCCAGGTTCCTTAAAAGAACAGCTCTATATAGACATTAAGGTCTTCCAAAAGTCCTCTTTCTGCAATGCTTTCCCTTGTTTTCACTTCTTATTTGCTTTGCATACACAAAAATAGTTAAAAGTGAGATGGTCAGGGAAGTGAATCAAACATCTGGTAACAACCTTTAAGGCAGCTGTACTGAACCTTCTGGGAAGTGCAGCTGCCTTTATGCTTTGTGGAGAGGTGTTCTGTTTGCACCAATGCCCTTCACAAGGCATCCCTTGAATATTTTTACATAGCCGAGCAAATATGAGAAGCTGCCTCATATAGAACCACATCTAGCTCAATTGCACCTCCACAATTTCAGACAGAAGTATTTTTTTGCTTTATCTATAATATGTTATATTTTAAAAGATAATAAAGGGAAATAAAAATACCAGAAATGGTAGCACGTTTTAAAATATAGGTAAATAACAAGGTACTCTACTTTTAGAGTCAAAATAATTGTTTCTGCAAGAAGAGAAAATGTAATTCTCCTTGTTTACAGAAGGAAGCTCTCTTTGAATTTCTCCAGATGATGAAGATTCAGTCATGTTTGGCCATGCATCATCACTATTTGTAAATCGGACAGCCTTATCATGTTCTTTATAAATGGATTGGACAGGATGTGACTCATGACCCAACTAGTGAAGCTTTTAGTCACCTTGAATTATAAGTTCTTCTTGAAGGACCACTAGGTTCAGATGTTAGCAAAAGGAGATTCATTCATAAGGAAATGTATCATCACCTCCTCTATCTAAATAAGGCTTAAGTAGGGATTAATTAAGTGTCTGAAATTACCTTTTGTGCTGGTGTGAATTTCACTGTACATTAATTTTAACTAGGACGAATGCAGGCTAATAAATCTGAACACTAAAAATTCATACTGTCCAGAGTCCAATAGCAGAGGGCCATGGGGTGCTAACGAGGGATACCAATCTCCAGCTTTCGACATCTGTTAACAAATGAGTCTCCAGCTATGCATAAAGCAACATGAAAGCTGAAACTCTGTTCTGCAGTGTCCAGAAAAACCAACATCCTGTTTAATAGGTAGAAAACTGAATCTGATGAAGGTCACCTGGAGAAGCCTCACTCAAGAACTGCAGGGTTGGTGTCGCTGAATTGGCGGGACCCCAAACCTAATGCTTAAAGAAGCAGGTTACATAAAGCCAGTAAACATCATAACAACATAATCAAGAATAACTGACATAATAATAAATAAACAAAATTATATATGATGTTATAATGGATGCTGCACAATATATGGTTTTTAGACACTCCTAAACAAGGTAATTAAAAGATTTGGTCTCTGGATTAAGTGCCGGTATGGTGTGTGTGTGTGTGTGTGTGTGTGTGTGTGTGTGTGTGTGTGTGTGTGTGTGTGTGAATATATGATTGGGTTCTTGAGGCCTGCTAGTGATTTTTTTGACTGAATCTTCCCATATATGTGGAAGAGCTGGCTAATGTAAGAAAGATCTGGTTGCTATAGAGCTAATGTCTCCTTTCATAATCTTTCAAGAACTCTTCACTATATTTTACAAATCAGACTGTGAAAGTCTATATATTCTTGAAATACAAGTAGTTGAACAGTTGAAATACAAGTGGTCCTCACTTAACAATGGTATTTGGGACCGGACTTTCTATTGCTAAATGATGCAGTCATAAAGTGTCCTATTACATTACCACTTCACTCATGACTGCATGAGGAACACAAATAATTAAGAGAGGACTTACTTGCAACTTCTTCCTGACTTCCCACAAGCAAAATCAGTATGGGAAGTAGGCAGGAAGTTGCAAGTCAAAAGCAGACTGGCATACAGGTTAGAAGAACTGTGCAGATGGCATTGGTGCACAAGAACAATTTTGAGTCCAAGAATGGCTGCAGCTGGACAGGGAAGACTTACTGGAGCAACTTATGACCTTTCCTGGCAGCAGCTTCATTGATTTTGCTTGTGGGAAGCTGGCAGGTTGCACATGGCAATCATGTAACCATAGGTTGCTGCAACCACCATAAGTAAGCTGGTTTCCAAGCATCCAGATTGCAATCACCAGAACTGGTGTGATAGCCATAACTTTTGTGAACTAATAGTATCACTCAAGGGGACGTGGTGATTCAGTGGCTAAGACGCTGAGTTTGTCGATCAGCAGTTCGGCAGTTCGAATCCCTAGTGCTGCTCCTGTTACATGTCCCAGCTTCTGCCAACCTAGCAGTTCAAAAGCACATAAAAAATCTAAGTAGAAAAATACCCACTTTGGTGGGAACAGTGTTGCGCGTGCCTTTGGTGTTTACTTATACCAGCCACATGACCACGGAAACATCTTTAGACAGTGCTGGCTTTTCGGCTTGAGCACCGCCCCCTAGAGTTGCAACGACTAGCACATATGTGCAAGGGGAACCTTTACCTTTAGTATCACTCAGCCATACCGTCCGCACTATCACAACTTTGACTGAAACTTCCTGTCTTGGACTACTGACAACTGAGTCACAAGTTGTCAGGCACAGGCACAGTCCTGTTTTTGTTAAGCTAGAATTATAAGCTAATGAGATTTTTCCATAAATAAATAAAAGGTAAAATTCAAGTTTTTAAACCTTCAATTGTGTAGTTATCTAGGACAATACTCCAGTGATATACGACTAAACATAGATAATTGCATTGCAGGCCATTGGATGGCTCACTTATTTTCCATAACATGAATATATTTTGAGTTTAGAGTGGTCATGTCGAATTACAGCCTAAGAGTAAGATTTCTGAAATGATATATTTATGATTCCATTGTTAATTTCTACACAAAGAAGGCAGTATTCATACCTCGAGCTGGAAGTCATACCTTATTTTTTTCCTAACAAAGTCTTATTCATAAAGTGTGAAATTTTACTTTCTTCTATGTTTATATCAATTTGCCTATGCAGATGAGTGATAATAATTCCACTTTGACAAGTGCCTTAGTATATATGCCTGCATGGTGACCTTTACTACTAAATACTCCCATAGCACCTCTAACAGAGTGACATTTGAGATGGTAGCTAGTAAATCTGTTTTGTGGATTTTGTGATGAGATGATTAAAAATTGCTGACACAAAGATAAACAA